>QQOI01000048.1:0-719995 GCA_009729435.1 Phytophthora fragariae | reverse complement strand
TTTTATGTGCTAACTGAATGTGCCAGGGACACGTCTGCGGTACATAAAATAGACAATCATTTATCATCAATCATTTATCATTGTCTATTTTATGTACCGCAGACGTGTCCCTGGCACATTCAGTTAGTACATAAAGTGCTTCGACATAGTTTATCATTTCTCCAATAAGCACGGGTTGTACGCGTGGAATGTTATCTATGTTTGTACAGGTTACATAGCATAAATTTGCCTGTCAGTAATCACATATAGAATACGGTACATAAGTGGTGTATAACCTAATTAACCCTTTCGGGAGCCTCTTGTCTTAACTGTAATATACAAGCCTAAGTAATTTGCTTCTTAAATGGCGCAGGATGCGCCCTTAAGGAAAACTACGGTACTCGTTTTGCATGCCTCTTGTAACATAGTACCTGCAGTGATTTGCAGATGCACACGATCATATGCATTCTACTTAATATGTGTATGGCTTGATGATTACTGATTGTACTGTTTATTATTTGTCATAAAATATGGTGCATTCACGGTTGAACTTGTGTGAAAGGGCACATGATGCGCCCTTGTAGACGGTGTTTCATACCGTGTTTTGAAAACGCTCTATATGGGCGATAAATGTGCCCTTCTACCGGGAAAGGGTTAACTTGTTCGCAGCATCTCTGAGGTCTAACATAAGGGAGTATTATCCTTGATCTTTGTATTGCACACATCACAGTAGATCATATACTTCAATTAAGATGTTTAACTTTCATTAAAAAAACAAATACCCAGAATATGTTTCTGTTTGTTTGATGAGTTTATTGTGCGGATAAGACAAAGTCGACGAATTGCAGACTCAAAGTCCCAGCGTCGCTGAGAAACAGAGCGGTATGCTTGTATATGCCACGGCCCTGTTGTTCAAACAAACACTCGTCCTGGTGAATCATGCGTTTGAAGTACCAAAAACGTGTCCGTAGATTCCTTAGTGCGAAGCCAGGCCCCGCCCAACTCGTACGCATACTTGACGAAAATCGTCATGCGCTGCTCTGGGTGCGCGTCCCGTCCATATTACACAGCTATCGAGACAAACACGACGACAGCTACAACCCACGCCAATATGTTTGTATCCACGGGCGAGATCAGCTTGTGGATCCCAAAGCTCACCGCGAGCGCAAAGAGCGAGCCAATTCCAACGAGAATAACGTTGGACTGACTCCACAACAACGTGAGACACAAGCGCCACGCGCAAAACAGAAGCTTCATTGTTCGTCCAGTATCACGTTTGATTTGGTTATTCGCTAAAACAAATGACAACGAACAAACCGAAAGTTAATCGACACTCAAAATCATAGTGAAAGAAGACACGGTCAAACCAAAATCCAACTTACTAGTTGCCGACACTTGCGGCCGAATAGGAGACTCTATCGTAAGGTGGTTGACGTCCGCATCTCCGTCGGGGGGGGGGGTTAAATTCAGCCGTATAGGTCTGTTTTCACACCTACCGTCTTCATTTTACGTAACAACCGAGAGAAGTTAGTTTAAGTAAATATAAGACAATATAGCTCTGTGTACCGTCAGCAGGATCGGTGTCTTCCCCAGCTTTTTGCAACACAACCATCATGTTTCCATCAGGTACACTGTGGAGCGAAACTTGCAGCAACATCATAAAACGCACTCTGGTTCAGTATCACTAAAATGTGACAAATGAAGTCTCCGTCGTCAGGGAAGCACATAGCTACATTTTTCACGAACACTCGAGCGGTATAATATCGTCTACAGGCTTTACAAGGGCAAGAAACAAGTGAGTAAGGAGAAGCAGATGGACATTGACAGAGTGGCTGCGAGGCACCTAGGGAGTTTGAGGCGGCAGTTTCAAGACGGCTTGTTGGACCCAGAGCACCAGTACAACATGGACGAAAACCATTTCGTCTTCGACCTCGACGATGGAAAGACCTTGGCCTTTGTCGGTACTCAGTCTGGCAAGTATCGCAGTATTGTGTCAGGTTAGTGTTGTACACGTGTAACGGTGTTAAAACTGTTTTGGTTGGTCAAACTTAACCCTTTCGCGATGAAAGGATGCATTTTGCTTCCTTTAACCGTTCTTCAAGTGGTGTACCCGTAGGTAACCACGTTAAAGGGAGCAAAATGCCTCCTTTAAGCGACTTCAAGCACAGAATCATGACATTATTTTCATAGTCGTAACTGAAAAGTACAGAACCACGGCGCTTTTTTCCATATAAGTAACTACAAATCCCAAATGGAAGATTTGAAGGCTGCCCATCACAGGGCTTAAAGGGAGCAAAATGCTTCCTTTAAAAAATATTGACTACAATTTGTATATTATAGTTTATCCGAGTGGCTCGCGGAAGGGTTAAGCTTTATTTATCTCTTAATGCCCTCTAATAGACTAGTGCTCAGTCGTTGGCAAAAGGAAAAGTGAGCTCTCTCCGAATGCCGTCAAACATCATCGCACGAGCGGTCGCCAACAGGGCGCCCCCTGATTGGCTAGGTATGTAGTCCTATGATAGGCTCTCCTTGATGGGAGAGCGCCTTAATGCCAGCGGGTACACTTTCCCTCAACCCTTTACAGAGCCTTTACGGTCTCTCGGGAACCTCATTCTAACACTCCCACTAAGTGTTCACCGCTGGTAGATCGCTTTTCACACCTATCTTATCTCTCAACAATGTAAATTGTTTTTTCGGAAGGGCCTTAGTCAAAATGTCTGCTGCCATGCTAACTGTTGGGCAGCACTCAATTATCAGACGGTCTTCGTCTACTAAGTCTCGTGTGAACAAATACTTTATCTCAATGTGCTTACCAGCCTTGTGGTTGCCTGGGTTCTTTGTGATACTGATAGCATACCTGCTATCACACCAGACTTGCACAGATTTCGCTTGAGGAAACCCCATTTCCGATAGCAAGTGCTACAACCATTCACTTTCCTTTGCACCTTCGCTCAATGCGATAAGCTCTGCTTTTGCAGTTGATAGGGAAACATACTACTGCACCAAGATATACTGCAGCCAGCCATCTTAATCACATATCCCGTGATTGATTTACGTTTTCTTGATTGACACGCGAAGCTTGCGTCTGTGTACACCTCATACATTACGTCTTTTGACTTTCCGTCAAGTAATAGATCGTACGTCGACGTCCCTTTCAAGTATTTCAGTACTCTCCTAGCTGCTTCCCAATGGGTTTTATTGTAGCAGGACAAATACTTGCTCAATTCCCTCACTGCATTAGCAATATCTGGTCTGGTACCTCTCACTAGGTATTGCAGCGACCCAACCAAACCTCTGTAATCGAATTTCTGAGCTGCTATCTCATCCGCAGTCATCTTAGTTTCAGGTTCTAACTCAAGACCTGTAATCTGAGGTGTCGCTACAGCTGCGCTGTTCTCAATGTTATACTTCTTCAGTAGTTCCAATAAATACTGATGTTGAGAGATGGACATTGTCCGTTCTTCTCTGTTTCTGCGGACTTCCATTTTGAGGATGTAGTGGACATCTCCCAAGTCTTTCATCTTAAATCTCATAGACAATGTCGCGCTTCGCACGAAGACGCTCTGAAATTAAGAAAGTTGTTAGATACTGTATCGATAAGATTTGATTCGTGTTCACATACCATTGACCAAGAGGAGCATCTGGTGCGCCTGCTTCGCAGCCGCACCATCTGCATCGTGCCAATCACCTGTATTTCAAATGCAAGTGTTGTCCCAAACCAGTTCTAAATGCACTTTGGTGGAGGGACCACCACGTGAACGAAGTAGCAGCATACCTTATCAGTACTTACTATCTTAGTCAAACTACACCAACGTATAAATTAGTATATGCGTTTGATATGGCTACACGTGTAGGCAACTCGAACGAATTCAAGAAGTGCTCCTGATGGAGGGCGAACGGAAGATTTCTTGTGGGCGGATGATCCCTTCGCGCAACCTACAAAACTCGTACCCAGACGAGGTGGACGTTACAAGCAGCATCCCAGTAATTTATCATATTCAGAGGGTATTATGATTCATGAAAGTAGCTGTAGAGTACTTACAGGGATTTCCTACGAAACCTCTATGAACTAATATCACCTATCACCCATAAATTACCAGGCTATAGTATTATTGACGAATAAGACGTCCACTAGGATCCCTCCTTAGCTCTGAAATAATTTTCAGAGAATAGTTCCGCTTTGACTTTGTTGATCAGTCGCATACTTTTCGACATGATCGTCAGGTCATCGACATATTCCACGATGATGACCCAATCCTTTCCCACTCTTTGTACGTAGATGCAAAACTCCTTATTGCAACGTACAAAACCCATTGATGTGAGAAATTGATGCAGCACCTGATACCAAATTTTAGGAGCCTGCTTCAACCCATAAATGCGTTTCGCAGCTCACACACATAGCCCTCCTTCCCTGGTGCATGATAGCCCGGAGGTTGTCTCATATATATCCGCTGGTCTCCATCCATGATTCCATTCCAGAATTCCGTGTGAACATCCATCTGGTGTATATGGCAATCTAGAATTATGTCAATTTCTAAGACAAGGCGTAAGGACTCAAACCTCACCACTGGGGCGTATACCTCGTCTACATCAACTCCAAACTCTTGATGATTTCCTTGAGCAACAAGCCGCGCTTTAAAGCTTCTATTACTCCATTAGCATGGTATTTTACCACAAGTACCCAATGACACGGTAGTGCCTTTCTCCCAGGTTGCAGCTTTACTAGCGTCCAAGTGCCGTTGTCTATTAGGTAATCGTTCTCAAGATCAAGTGCACGTCTCCACTCTTTCGTATGTGGTCCTCGCAATGCTTCCTTAAGGGTGCGGGGTATTGGTATCTTATTCTGGAGAATTTCCAGGCCATTAACTTTGTCCATGTGGGTTTGGTAGCACACATAATCCCCAAATTTAGCAGGCTTTCGTGTTTCACGGCGTGGTCTTTTAACCGGCTTGGCTCCCACTGCCTCTACTAACCCTCGCCTTTGCTTAGGTGCTCCCACTGTTTGGTCAGACACTTGTTCTGTATCTGGTTCTCCCACTGCTCGGGTTGGCCCTGAGCCTGATGTAGTCTCTCCCACAAATGCACGCAACACTATATCAGCCCCGTGTTGTGTGTCAAACCTTACGTGCCTTGAGTATATGAACCGGTTGTTGTACACATCCAATAGCCGATAACTCTTGTACTCGTCCGATATTCCCAAGAATCTGCACTTTATCCCTCGTGCAGATAATTTCTTATCTTTTCTTCGCTATTTAGGTAGGTGCGCAAAGCATATACTTCCCCGAATGTGAAGGTCACTTATGTCTGGTGGTTTACCGTGCACCATTTTGTATGGGTCTTATTACCCAGACGACGCATAGGCGTTCTGTTTTGCACATAGGTCATGTACATCAGTGCATCTGGCCTCCAACGATCAGCTATCTCAGCATCTTTTTGTGCACAGCGCACTTTGCTCATCTTAGTTTGGCGATCGCGTTCTGCCGCTCCATTTTCCTATGGGCAGTATGCGTTTGACTTTTGAAATTTGATCCCCTTGCTCTTGCAAAAGCTTTTAAAAGCTTGGTTCACAAACTCGGTTCCTCCATCTGACCTTATGCGTCGGATTTTAAACTTGCCTTCTCTCTCTAACTCGAGAAGCAACGTCTTAACTTTGTCATTGACTCCCCCTTTGTTGCGCAACACATAGGTCCAGCGCCAGGATGTTTGGTCGTCAATGATGCTCAAGAAGTATATAATGGTTCCCATAGTTCCATAGACTCCCATTGTTTTCATGGGTCCGTTTGTATCCATGTGGATGGTACTATTAGGTTGTCCATCTCTGGAACCCTTCAGATTTCGGTATGACATTCTTCTCATCTTCACTTCTGCACAAGTGGAGCAGAAGAAGTTTATTCGTCTTAGCTTAGCGCTCTCAATATACGGTATTCCTTTTTCAAGCTGGTTACTCATTATCTCAATCCGTTTATCCTCATTTACGTGCCCTAGACGCACGTGCCATTATCTCATTAGGCTCTCAATTTTGGTTAGGCTTGGCATAGTCAATGGCTTAATTGGCGTAGCCTTAACAGCATTGCACATTCTCTGTCTTTCTTTTGTAGTACAGGTTTGCACATAGTATGCCCCATTGAAAGACTTTGCTACAAATATTAACTTGTGCTTCCAAAGTATGAACTTGTACAGTCCGCTGTTACTTGCCAGAATCTGATAACCTGCCCTTTTTAGCCAAAACGCACTTAAGATATTTGACTTAGCATGTGGTACTAGTGCTATATCACTAAACTGTACTGACTTAACTCCTGTTAAGCTCATCAAAGACAAATTAACAGTACCAACAAATGTATTTCTCAGTTTAGAGCCCTGGCCAAATGTAAAAACTTAGTCTGAGTTGGGCTGCTTGGTCACGAAGACCGACTCGCTTGCAGTCAATCCATATCCGCATCCTGTATCCAAAACCCATTAGTTGCCCGTTAGCTCAGTGATAGGCACTAATAAAAAGGGATACAGTCGGCTTACCGTATCTCCGAAGGCTTTCGCCTTTTCTTCCAATTCCTCAGCGGCGGCTGTGACCTTGACGCTGTTGGCAGGCACGACAGTCTTACCGTCGAACTCGTCAATGTCGTCCTCACTGCCGCTCTCCGCAGAGCTGGACACCACCGGAGAGTTAGGACTTCCCGTCGGCGTGACCGCAGTGTCGCTCGCCATCGGCTCATTGATGTTGAGTCGTTGAAGGACCGCAGCATCCACCGGGTTCTCCTTCCTCTTGGGAGCCGCCGGTTGCATCTTTTGCACACGTGCATGGTCCGTCTTCCTCACTTTGAGCAGGCGAGGCTCGCTGAAGATGTATTTTAGACCGACTCCCTTGGCCATGTCCTCCTTTCTCATAGGACACTCCTTCATGAAGTGGGGCCCAATCCCGTCCGTGTCGTTGTGCACGCCTTTGCAGAAAAAGCAGGCGTCCGCATGCTCAACATTCGTCGGCAGCATCATCGTTTTGCGCTTGCCGGACTTCTTCATCGGTCCCTTCTTTGCGCCAGCCATTCCTCTGGCAGCGTAGTTGACCGGAATCTCAATCGGGCGCTGAGTCGTCTTGCCCATCGCCTGAATCTCGGCCTTACTCTTGTTGCCGAAGATTGACTTCAACTTGGTCTCAATTTCTCCAAGGTGAATTCCTCCTGCGAGAATGTGACGCTACGTCCCCAAAGATGACCCGGTAGCATTGCAAGCAACTTCCCAATCATCAGCTGACTTGGCAGCAAGTGCACACGCAGCGTTTCTTGTCCTTGGCGGTTCAGCCGGTTTCTCACATTGCGCAACTTCTGAAAGATTTCGGCCACGGATTTGAAGTCCTCAGTCATAGTTTTCTCAAATTCCATGCTCAACTCCACCATGCCCATGGCGTCGCTCTTCCCAAAGTCGACCTCAAGTTGCGCCCAAAATGCCGCAACCGTTTGTGCGGAGTGGCGTACTCAGTTGATTCATGTATGAATGAGGCAGGGTCCGGTTGAACATGTCCCTGATGTAGAAATCCACTTCGTCCAGTAGAGCCACCTCATACTCATGTTGATTGCGAGCATCATCGTAGCATCTGGTCCCGGATATGCGATATGGGCAGGACGCAGGAACAAATCCTGGAACCTGTGACGGGGCGCAGCCCTTCCGGCTCGAATCTCAGAGACCTTGCGGCTGTTGGTCTTGCTCACGAGATGTGCGATCACGGCGTCTTTCCATCGCTGGAAGTCGTTTGGGTTCCCATCAAACTTAAGGCCCGCGAAGGGAACTTGGGTGTCCTTGACCATCTTCGAGCACTCAGTACTTGAAATGTTAAAACTCAGTTGTGGTTGGTCAATTTATTTATCTCTTAATGCCCTCAAATAGACTAGTGCACAGTCGTTGGCAAAATGAGAAGTGAGCTCTCTCCGAATGCCGTCAAACATCATCGCACGAGCGGTCGCCAACAGGGCGCCCCCTGATTGGCTAGTTATGTAGTCCTATGATTGGCTCTCCCCAATGGGAGAGCGCCTTAATGCCACCGGGTACACTTTCCCTCAAGCCTTTACAGAGTTTTTACGGTCTCTCGGGAACCTCATTCTAACAAACGGTATTGAGATGATGTCTGGCATTATGGCATTTGATATGACGGGACAGAGTCTGCCAACAACAAACAATTTTTGACCACCAGCAAACACAAAATGACACGAGCAAACACTTGTCGCGGAAAGTGGCCATCGGCAAACACTTTACTGCTCAGTAGCAAACAGACAACTCCTTTCTATGGATATGTACAAAAATAGACTCTGGAGAGTATGTTATGCGAATGTTCTGCTTGCGAGTTGTTATGTGGTGCACATGTGTACGTTGTACTTAGGTATTAATAAGTTGGGAAAGACATCATCCAACAAAATCTGCCGCGTCAAATTATTTGAACACTTGGCACCAGTTGATAAATCTACGAGTGCTCAAAATAATCTGACCCAGTCGAGTTATTTTGAACGCGATGGCCGAAGCATATTATTTTAACCGCAGCGCTTACCTTAATCTGACCAAGTAAAGTATGTAAGACTCAGCGTTTACAATAATCTGACTGGGTCAAATTATTTTGAATACAGTGCTCAAAATAATCTGACCCAGTCAAGTTATTTTGAACGCAGTGCTTACATTTATTTGACCGCGTAAACAAGCCAAACAACATTGCTGAACGTTTTTTATGTTGTTCACATTGTCTTTGGGGTTTGTCCTCTACTCATTATTGTGGGTTCTACTCCAAATTGGACTGGGCGGTTCGTTGAATCAACCGCCCGCCAATCGACCTCCCTTTGTAATTGCATTAAATATGCCTTATCAGGGTTATTTCTACCGACCTCCCTTTTAAATTGCATACAATATGTATTATCAGAGTTAGTTCCACTGCAATACCTACAGTGTAGGTGCGAACGTTGAAGCATGGGCACGCTTTTGCCCAATCAAAATTGGTTAGTTGATGGTTTTGTCCAATAATAAGTGTATTGGTCGGTTTGCAGGAGACTTCACCAATCCTCCCTAGAAATCCAAATATAGCTGGAAATCACAAGACTTGTATGTCGAAGCCATTGCCGCTTTTTCGGCCCAATCACCACGATGCCACCGAAGAAAAAGTGGACCGAGCGCGCCGAGCTTCACGCGGAGACTGACTTCGTCAAGTATTGGTGGGACAACTTCTGCTGTTCTGCTGTATTATCGGTGAAGACGAGGAAGTGCATTGTGTGCCCAGGTGACCATGCTATGATTGAACGTCGACTGCACTGCAAGAGCCCGACTCGTAAATAAGCTGCAGGTCGAAGTAAGTGTGGGGTTCAATGGAAGGTGCATACTTGCAAATCATCATGAACATGGGTGATTTATCAGAATGA
This sequence comes from Phytophthora fragariae, assembly GCA_009729435.1. Classification (NCBI taxonomy): domain Eukaryota; phylum Oomycota; class Peronosporomycetes; order Peronosporales; family Peronosporaceae; genus Phytophthora; species Phytophthora fragariae. The sequence goes on along the minus strand of QQOI01000048.1, from coordinate 710,630 downwards.
ACAAGTTCACATGCGCGGAGAAATTGCGTGCACCGTCCGCCCTCGCCCAAAAGCAACCCCAGGGATGCGAAACTACATCCAGCGCATGGACGAAAATGCCGTACCCCCTCGGTTGATATGGAGCAACATGCTGAGGGCACCGGAGATTACGACACCTGTTCTTGGGTTCCCAACATGTTCTCAAGTTCAGCGTAGCGTGCGATACAACCGATGGTTGCAAGGTTCAAAGACCTCGATTGTCCGAACGCGAGAATTGGTTATTGTAAAAGCATTCAAGGCTGATTTAGACCCTGGTACAACATTTGTGTTCGGGAGTCGAGAAAACGATCAGGGATTCCCATTTCTGGGAAATGGCGAGGAAGACCAGCCCTTAATTTTGGGGATGACAAGCGCCAAATAAATGCAAAGTGTATTAGCGCTGCAGCGGAAGGAGCCCTTCTTGATTTTTCATCTCGATGCTACATTCAAGCTCAGCGACCTTGGATATCCTGTTATCACCTGTGCATTCACGGATAACAGCCAAGTGTACCATCTTGCATCACTATTCATTGTGAGTCAAGAACGGAGATCGAGTACTATGAAGCGATTGGTAGCTTTGGGCGCATATTTTACGAGCGCATGGGTGTACGACTACGAATTGACGTAGTTATGGGAGATGCAGAAGTCGCGCAACTCAATGGCCTCATGAGAATCTCCGAGTTCAAAAACAGCACTTTTCTCATCTTTTTTTTCACGTGATGTACAATGTCCGGAAGCGTATTCGATATTTGCCTGAATTGGTTCGTGCTACTGTCTAACGTGGAATTTTAGATATGCATTACGCTCTTAGCTGGGAACAACTTGTTACAGAATGGAATCGAGTTTCCGCGGAGTGGCAAAAGGATACACGGCTGGTCGACTTTAAAAATTACTTTTACACTCAGTGGATGGCTAGTTCTTTCTGGAGATGGCAAATTTACCACTTGCCTGACGCATATGCAACGACAAATAATCCTGGTGAAGTATTCAATGCGAGTATTAAGCGGTATACGCAGCGTAAAGCTTCTGACACGCGACGGCTCATCCTGAAACCGCTCACGATTGCTGAAGACTACTCAATTTGTTTGCCTCGTCCAATCACTACTAGCCACGTCCCTCCTACCAAAGAGGCAAAACAGCTCGCTAAGGTTCTAGTGTCAACGAATCGAGTAGCTGTGAGTTCGACGGTGGAACGCTCTGAGAGTATTATATCTTGGTGACACCGCTCGCGATATGGAACGAGTGCAAGATATCTCTGGGCTTTCAGATACACGACAAGTAAATACAGAACGAGCCACTGTCATTCTCTCTCCTGAGTGTTTGACAGATGGTAAATAGTCTACTGCAGCAAATTCCTATCGGTCGGCGGTGAAGTGGTGCGTGCGTAGAGCTCATCATGCTGGAATGTCGCGTAAAGGTTGGGTTGGTCGTCTCGACATGGCTGCTCCTACTACAAGAAGTTTTTGTCTTGTGCCCATATTGTCTGTGTGCGCGCTGCCTACGGATTGAGTGTACCCGGGGTTAATGGCTACCATCTAAAGTTTAAGGATCGTCGTATTCGCCAAAAGAAGAACCCTCAAACCCGCAACCAACCAATTGGATGTCCAACCATCAGCCGAGCTAAATTTGATTTAATAGGAGCTATGTCACGACTTCCCTGAACCCGCTCATCAGGATGTGGTACCCCCCGTAGGAATTGAAGAGACAACCGTCCGCGTAACGCGGAACAGTTACATGAGCGGAACTACGGACTGCTATTGGTACAAGTGATGTTGGATACGCCTCTTTTCCGATTGCAGCCTACCCAGCGACATTGCCTGATCCATCGTCCTTCACGAGCGCAGGAATACCGCCCAGCAATGATGGCTCGTTACTACTTATGCCGGAGCCGCTGCCATACGCCTTCGATGCACACCAGTATGCCAACCCACTTCCATCCCAATTGTGGCAGCAGCAAGCCCAAGATGCTCCATCTATTGAAGATCCGTACGCACTCGTTCAGCACGTACCATTTAGGCGTCAGTACGGAAGCCCCGCCCTAGCTTCGCCAGCGTCGGCTATAGATTATTTGCAGCAGTAGTTGTATGAAATAATACAGCTTTGGGGCACTTAAATTCAACCTTAAATAGCATCGTGCTCCTGTTATCAGTATGACTAGGTATCTCATGAGTGCATCGAATAATTACATCACATCACGTCATGCACACCAGCATTGTAGAAAAGCAACAAACAATCGGGCTAACAGAGCGACCGATGTATATTCGCTGGGCGTTAGAGTGGTAATTTGTCTAGCCTACCACAACATTAGAGCAGAAGCTCATGTATGGTTGTCAAAACGAATCCGTAGTGCTAGATTTCTAAGCCTAAACGGAGAAGACGCTCAATTGTTTTGATTCGACTTGTAAAGCTAATGGGCCCATGTTGTAAGTCCAGCCTCTTGTGTGTATATTTGGGTTGCAGGTACTAGAACTACTAAGCGCCGGAACTACGTAGAGCTTTCAGTTCCTGTCAGCACCTACTACTATGTGCCTAATATCATCATCCTGGAGCCATGCAGCGTTAACTAGCGGCCAGTATAATCTAGGTCACAGAGCACCTAACATCTAATCTTAATTTTAACAGAACACATTGCGCCTCATGGTACTGTTAAAGGTATTACTACCGACATCGCGGGCACGGCATACTTTTTTGCTGGTCACGGAACCCACTTCACGAGTCAGAAGGTGTCTGTGCCGTTCACCTGCACAGCAATGGTCATAGGCATACCATAACAGAGGCACCCGTCTACAACTTGTAACTACTGATCCACTCATTTGAGACGAAGGTCATCATTTGCTAGTATCTGCCTAACTGCAGCATTGATGCCGTTACCTGCTTTCGCTTACAACAATCTGACCAGAAGGTAACTTTATTGTGCATGAAGTCCAATTAATACGAACAACATTAATGATGTGGGGTCCAATTACTTTAAGCGAAAGGACGAATTGGTCAGTTTGTTGTGAACGAAGTCCAATTAATATGAACGAACCGGACATGTCCATCCTTATTCGCGGTTCCACCAATCAGATTTAGTCTCGCAAACGAGTGGCTCAGTTGGCTTTTAGTTTGAAGGATTCTGCCTCCCCCGCAATCCCCGATCGACGAACAATATGAGCGCGAAAACACCGGTCGCGGAGCAATGGGCGAAGATACAACGCTGGAAGCGCCATCCAAAATGGAAAACGAAGGACGCGGTACGTAATCTTGAAGTACTGAAGCCTACCCTGCTCAATTGTATTGGAGCATGGAGGCGCCGCCGCCTGGGTGTGGACGTCGATGTCGCATGCCTGGAGGTGGGGGTACAATGTGACGTTTGGCTCCATACGAAAAAGAAATCTTGGTGTATTATGAGGCGCGCGCGCAGGAGCACAGTCCAATGTCGCTTAACGAGTTACTAACTTACTGTCGTAGCAAACTTGAGTTCAAGAAGCTGAACAAGAACACCCAGCGCACGCGTGCCAAAGGCTACATCAAGCGGGTTAACGCAGGCAGAGCGGCCTCAGTAGATGGTGACAGCGTTCGTTCGAGCGTCCAGAAGGCTCGCCAATCAGCGGTGGAGGAGGTCATCTCGTCAGGGGGGAGGAGAACAACCAATCGGCGGCGAAGAAGGAGGGCCAGTCGGCGGCGGAGAAGGAGGGCCAATCGGCGGCGGGGGTGAAGGACGACGGCGTGTCGGCTGTGGAGGAGGAGAGGGGAGACGAAGAGGAAGAAAATGAGGAGGAGGACAGCCAATCAGCGGTGGGGGTGAAGGACGACGACATATCGGCCGTGGAGGACGAGGAGGAAGAAGAAGGAGAAGAAGAAGAAGTCAGTGAGTCATGCGTTCGACGTTACCATTGAAGAGGTTAGCGACGGTTTTCGGAGGCGTCCTGAATTGACGCTGAGGGATCTTGATATGATACTGGCAAGCGCACCGACGTATGCGGCAGAAGGAGAGATCCGAAGCTTTCGCCGCTTTCGTTTGGTTTTAAAACCAAAGGTTAAGGCGTATGTGGTGAATCGTTTGCCGAGTGGAGCTGTGAAGTCGCCAGATCACATCACCACAATTTTGCCATGGCCTGTCATTCGTCTCTACAGAGGCGGACGACAAATTTGGGGCGCAAAATGTGGCGCAGGAAATTGAGGGCGTTGGAATTATTGCGGCGACTTCGCTTGTCGCGATGAAGAAGTGGTATAGGGCTGTCCAAGCATTGGACACATTGGCGGACATCCTTTCAAGGATCTCAAGTATCAACTTCGCAGCACGGGTTCATCCACGGTTCCAAATAGCGCGCGATCCAAGGCTCGAGAGGCGGCTGGAGGCACTCCCTATTTTCTCACCACAGGTACGTTGTCATATTTATTAGTGGGCTTTAACTCGTTGCTAACACAGAGTCTTAAATTTTCTAGATTGAGCACCTCGACCTCGCCGGCAAGGGTTTGATAAGCGATGCTACCGTTAATCTGCTGCTAAGAAAGCTGGTAGGCCAGCGAACTGATGTTGTGTATGTTAATCCGACCAGCCTTAACGTCGTTGCGGTCGGGGATATCTACTACGAGACGACGCACCTGAAACCATTTTTCTACGGGTTGTCCACGGAAACCGTCCTCCTTCCTGTCAATTGCGACGGAAATAACTGGTGTGGCATTGCGATCAAGCTTCAGGAAGCAGCCGTGCTGATCTACAACACGATGGGTTCAAGCTGCATGAAGGTGGTTCGAGACCTTGCGAAGGACGTCCTGCCATATCTCCCACCACCACCGGAGTCGAAGCGAAGTTACCATATCCGCTCATACGAGTCGGATATTGGCATTCAATCCGACAGTTACAACTGTGGTGTTTTCGTGCTGACCATGTTTGAAGATGTCTGTGGCTTAGGATCGCCCGGTAAGTGTAACAAAGGAGACCTTCAATACTTGCGTTACAGATACATGCTCGAATGCTTGTAATACAAATCTACTTCTTCCAATTTTTATGCTCCGTCTGTACTTGCGCGCTAAAACTCTGGGATCCCCGAGCTATTACTCTTATCAAACTTATCGCAAAAGCTTAGCCTTGATCGCACCATTACTACCGAAAAAATGTCCGAGGTTTGAGGTAGATAAGACAGCTTCTGTACAACGTTTATAATAATGTGACTTGAGTGATGGTCAAATTATTTTTAGCGAAGGTGCTGCTACTTCGTTGACGTGGTGCGTCCATCCACCAAAGTGCATTTAGAACTAAGCTTAGTTTGGGACTATACTTACATTAGAAATAAAGGTGACTGGCACGGTGCAGATGGTGCGGCTGCGAAGCAGGCGCAGCAGATGCTCCTCTTGGTCAATGGTATGTTAACACGAATCAAATTATATTCATATAGTTTCTAACAACTTTCTAAATTTCAGAGCTTCTTCGTGCGAAGCGCGACTTTGTTGATATTGATATCAAGCTAATTGTTATTCTATAGGTTACTTAGCGATAATTTAAAAAAAGTCCATACGTATACGGAGGCTATCGGTAGGGAGACCAGTGTCACAGTGTGCGGTCTTCCAGTACGACGGTCTGTTTGCGTCTAGACGTTGACATCAGGTAAGCCACTGCGTGCACTCTGGTTTACCAACTTCCACAAAGGCTGGCTGATGCCGGTCAAGCCCACCTGAATTTGATCAAGTAGCGTGTGTGTGGGGGGGGGCCTGAGTATGATGCATCCAGCTTCATAAAGGCTAGCCAAGTGGGTTCACCCATCTAGAATAAGAGCAAAGATGCCCGGCAGATACGGCAGACCTTTTCAATACTAGTACGGCTCCTTCCATCGTACCCCACAGGGTTTCCACGCAGATTGGGATCAGCGCGGTTACAGCGCAATGTACAAAAAAATAAAACTGTTTCTGAAATGAATTAAAAGATAAAGAATTAACGTCCCGTCAAATTTTGTGATTCTCGCAGAACGAAAGCATTACGATCACCCACACAGCGTTTGTGAAGTCTGCCGATGTGGGCTTTATTAGACGCATTTTAGTGGTGTGGATCGAGGATGCGTTCTTCATCTTGCTGCAAGTTTTCTCCACACATTGTACCTGATTGCAACGTGCGTGGGGCGCAGTAAAAGATGTGGGAGACACCGATCCTGCAGAAGCTACACGAAGATGTATTATGTTGCGTTACCTGGTATCTACCCAAGTTAAAATATGATCGGCTGTTACGTAACACGTCGAGTCTCGTAGCAAGGGACGAGTTCGATCTTGTTTCGCCGTGTCTTTTCTGGATTACTCTTGAGTGTCGACTGATTTTCGGTTTGTCCTTTGTAATCCATGCTAGCTGGTAGTCAAATCGAACGCGATGGAGGAAGCACACTGCGGGTGCTGCGTCGTGTGTGGCTTTGGTGTATCACGTGTTTGAGGAGTTAGCCCGACGTTATTCTTGTTAGAATAGGTCCTACCTGTGTGTGTCGGTTTACGAATGCGATATCATTTGAGCGAGACACAGAACTGACATGACATTCTGGTTCGAGTTGCCTGGTATATACATCGACTCGGTGGCTCCACTAACTAGAACAATAAATAAGCAAGGGCAGCCTGATTTTTTTTGCGAGGACTGGGGATTGGCCGAACTTGGAAATACTCGGTAAGACAGTTCGCGAATGCAATGGCGTCAAATTATACAAGTCGGGAGTTACATGTGGTGCAGTCAAGAAGCGCGTTTGGGGCGTCATGTCAGTTTTACGAGATTTGGATTTTCCGGTGGAGGAGATGGAGATAGTTCTCGAGTATGTGTTGGTCAACATTCGTCTAGGGTTTATCGCAAATTGACCGGGGGACAGATACTCCGGAACCATTGCACTGACGCGACCCGACGCATAATCTGGCATGCAAACAAGCACCAAAATCCACAAACGACGAGGAGCAACAGGTCAGAGTTGAGGGAGCTACCAATTGATGTCAAGAATTCAACCGAATCGATTTGGGAGTCGATTCGACGCACAGTGGCAGACCTAGCTGAGCATCACGAAACGGGTGTTCTTAGTGCAGAGGAGAGTGAAGCTGTCGTATTGGAATTGCAGGGGCTGATGACGATGAAGCATCTACGTATCCCAGGATGAAACCGTCGCGCGCCGCGTGCGGCTTAAGCTGCAAGACTTTGATGAGCACGGGATTGAAACAGTTAGAGATGTTGTGGAGAAATATGAGGGAAGGAATTTGCTCCGCAGGACTAGTAGGGCAGTTAAACACGACCTCATCTCTTCGAGGGCGTTAGGTAAATTGAAGGAGGCCGGGGCGACGCTACGCAGAGAAGAGCGCATACAAAACCAGCGCGCTCTCATCGTCGTAGAAGTCTCGGAAGATGAAAGGAAAGGGCGCACAAGTGGTTGGATGCACAAATCGCCTACAATACTTGAATGCGAATTCAATACAAGCGGGGGAGAGACGCTAGGGAAGAAACGGAGGAAGAAACGGAGGTGATAAGTGGGTTCACCCATCTAGAATAAGGGCAAAGATGCCCAGCAGATACGGTAGACCTTTTCAATACTAGTACGGCTCCTTCCACCGTACCCCACAGGGTTTCCACGCAGATTGGGATCAGCGCGGTTACAGCGCAATGTACAAAAAAATAAAACTGTTTCTGAAATGAATTAAAAGATAAAGAATTAACGTCCCGTCAAATTTTGTGATTCTCGCAGAACGAAAGCATTACGATCACCCACATAGCGTTTGTGAAGTCTGCCGATGTGGGCTTTATTAGACGCATTTTAGTGGTGTGGATCGAGGATGCGTTCTTCATCTTGCTGCAAGTTTTCTCCACACATTGTACCTGATTGCAACGTGCGTGGGGCGCAGTAAAAGATGTGGGAGACACCGATCCTGCAGAAGCTACACGAAGATGTATTATGTTGCGTTACCTGGTATCTACCCAAGTTAAAATATGATCGGCTGTTACGTAACACGTCGAGTCTCGTAGCAAGGGACGAGCTCGATCTTGTTTCGCCGTGTCTTTTCTGGATTACTCTTGAGTGTCGACTGATTTTCGGTTTGTCCTTTGTAATCCATGCTAGCTGGTAGTCAAATCGAACGCGATGGAGGAAGCACACTGCGGGTGCTGCGTCGTGTGTGGCTTTGGTGTATCACGTGTTTGAGGAGTTAGCCCGACGTTATTCTTGTTAGAATAGGTCCTACCTGTGCGCGTCGGTTTACGAATGCGATATCATTTGAGCGAGACACAGAACTGACATGACATTCTGGTTCGAGTTGCCTGGTATATACATCGACTCGGTGGCTCCACTAACTAGAACAATAAATAAGCAAGGGCAGCCTGATTTTTTTTGCGAGGACTGGGGATTGGCCGAACTTGGAAATACTCGGTAAGACAGTTCGCGAATGCAATGGCGTCAAATTATACAAGTCGGGAGTTACATGTGGTGCAGTCAAGAAGCGCGTTTGGGGCGTCATGTCAGTTTTACGAGATTTGGATTTTCCGGTGGAGGAGATGGAGATAGTTCTCGAGTATGTGTTGGTCAACATTCGTCTAGGGTTTATCGCAAATTGACCGGGGGACAGATACTCCGGAACCATTGCACTGACGCGACCCGACGCATAATCTGGTATGCAAACAAGCACCAAAATCCACAAACGACGAGGAGCAACAGGTCAGAGTTGAGGGAGCTACCAATTGATGTCAAGAATTCAACCGAATCGATTTGGGAGTCGATTCGACGCACAGTGGCAGACCTAGCTGAGCATCACGATACGGGTGTTCTTAGTGCAGAGGAGAGTGAAGCTGTCGTATTGGAATTGCAGGGGCTGATGACGATGAAGCATCTACGTATCCCAGGATGAAACCGTCGCGCGCCGCGTGCGGCTTAAGCTGCAAGACTTTGATGAGCACGGGATTGAAACAGTTAGAGATGTTGTGGAGAAATATGAGGGAAGGAATTTGCTCCGCAGGACTAGTAGGGCAGTTAAACACGACCTCATCTCTTCGAGGGCGTTAGGTAAATTGAAGGAGGCCGGGGCGACGCTACGCAGAGAAGAGCGCATACAAAACCAGCGCGCTCTCATCGTCGTAGAAGTCTCGGAAGATGAAAGGAAAGGGCGCACAAGTGGTTGGATGCACAAATCGCCTACAATACTTGAATGCGAATTCAATACAAGCGGGGGAGAGACGCTAGGGAAGAAACGGAGGAAGAAACGGAGGTGATAAGTGGGTTCACCCATCTAGAATAAGGGCAAAGATGCCCAGCAGATACGGTAGACCTTTTCAATACTAGTACGGCTCCTTCCACCGTACCCCACAGGGTTTCCACGCAGATTGGGATCAGCGCGGTTACAGCGCAATGTACAAAAAAATAAAACTGTTTCTGAAATGAATTAAGAATTAACGTCCCGTCAAATTTTGTGATTCTCGCAGAACGAAAGCATTACGATCACCCACACAGCGTTTGTGAAGTCTGCCGATGTGGGCTTTATTAGACGCATTTTAGTGGTGCGGATCGAGGATGCGTTCTTCATCTTGCTGCAAGTTTTCTCCACACATTGTACCTGATTGCAACGTGCGTGGGGCGCAGTAATAGATGTGGGAGACACCGATCCTGCAGAAGCTACACGAAGATGTATTATGTTGCGTTACCTGGTATCTACCCAAGTTAAAATATGATCGGTTGTTACGTAACACGTCGAGTCTCGTAGCAAGGGACGAGCTCGATCTTGTTTCGCCGTGTCTTTTCTGGATTACTCTTGAGTGTCGACTGATTTTCGGTTTGTCCTTTGTAATTCATGCTAGCTGGTAGTCAAATCGAACGCGATGGAGGAAGCACACTGCGGGTGCTGCGTCGTGTGTGGCTTTGGTGTATCACGTGTTTGAGGAGTTAGCCCGACGTTATTCTTGTTAGAATAGGTCCTACCTGTGCGCGTCGGTTTACGAATGCGATATCATTTGAGCGAGACACAGAACTGACATGACATTCTGGTTCGAGTTGCCTGGTATATACATCGACTCGGTGGCTCCACTAACTAGAACAATAAATAAGCAAGGGCAACCTGAATTTTTTTGCGAGGACTGGGGATTGGCTGAACTTGGAAATACTCGGTAAGACAGTTCACGAATGCAATGGCGTCAAATTATACAAGTCGGGAGTTACATGTAGTGCAGTCAAGAAGCGCGTTTGGGGCGTCATGTCAGTTTTACGAGATTTGGATTTTCCGGTGGAGGAGATGGAGATAGTTCTCGAGTATGTGTTGGTCAACATTCGTCTAGGGTTTATCGCACATTTGACCGGGGGACAGATACTCCGGAACCATTGCACTGACGCGACCCGACGCATAATCTGGTATGCAAACAAGCACCAAAATCCACAAACGACGAGGAGCAACAGGTCAGAGTTGAGGGAGCTACCAATTGATGTCAAGAATTCAACCGAATCGATTTGGGAGTCGATTCGACGCACAGTGGCAGACCTAGCTGAGCATCACGAAACGGGTGTTCTTAGTGCAGAGGAGAGTGAAGCTGTCGTATTGGAATTGCAGGGGCTGATGACGATGAAGCATCTACGTATCCCAGGATGAAACCGTCGCGCGCCGCGTGCGGCTTAAGCTGCAAGACTTTGATGAGCACGGGATTGAAACAGTTAGAGATGTTGTGGAGAAATATGAGGGAAGGAATTTGCTCCGCAGGACTAGTAGGGCAGTTAAACACGACCTCATCTCTTCGAGGGCGTTAGGTAAATTGAAGGAGGCCGGGGCGACGCAGAGAAGAGCGCATACAAAACCAGCGCGCTCTCATCGTCGTAGAAGTCTCGGAAGATGAAAGGAAAGGACGCACAAGTGGTTGGATGCACAAATCGCCTACAATACTTGAATGCGAATTCAATACAAGCGGGGGAGAGACGCTAGGGAAGACACGGAGGAAGAAACGGAGGTGATAAGTGGGTTCACCCATCTAGAATAAGGGCAAAGATGCCCAGCAGATACGGTAGACCTTTTCAATACTAGTACGGCTCCTTCCATCGTACCCCACAGGGTTTCCACGCAGATTGGGATCAGCGCAATGTACAAAAAAATAAAACTGTTTCTGAAATGAATTAAAAGATAAAGAATTAACGTCCCGTCAAATTTGTGATTCTCGCAGAACGAAAGCATTACGATCACCCACACAGCGTTTGTGAAGTCTGCCGATGTGGGCTTTATTAGACGCATTTTAGTGGTGCGGATCGAGGATGCGTTCTTCATCTTGCTGCAAGTTTTCTCCACACATTGTACCTGATTGCAACGTGCGTGGGGCGCAGTAAAAGATGTGGGAGACACCGATCCTGCAGAAGCTACACGAAGATGTATTACGTTGCGTTACCTGGTATCTACCCAAGTTAAAATATGATCGGTTGTTACGTAACACGTCGAGTCTCGTAGCAAGAGACGAGCTCGATCTTGTTTCGCCGTGTCTTTTCTGGATTACTCTTGAGTGTCGACTGATTTTCGGTTTGTCCTTTGTAATCCATGCTAGCTGGTAGTCAAATCGAACGCGATGGAGGAAGCACACTGCGGGTGCTGCGTCGTGTGTGGCTTTGGTGTATCACGTGTTTGAGGAGTTAGCCCGACGTTATTCTTGTTAGAATAGGTCCTACCTGTGCGCGTCGGTTTACGAATGCGATATCATTTGAGCGAGACACAGAACTGACATGACATTCTGGTTCGAGTTGCCTGGTATATACATCGACTCGGTGGCTCCACTAACTAGAACAATAAATAAGCAAGGGCAACCTGAATTTTTTTGCGAGGACTGGGGATTGGCTGAACTTGGAAATACTCGGTAAGACAGTTCACGAATGCAATGGCGTCAAATTATACAAGTCGGGAGTTACATGTAGTGCAGTCAAGAAGCGCGTTTGGGGCGTCATGTCAGTTTTACGAGATTTGGATTTTCCGGTGGAGGAGATGGAGATAGTTCTCGAGTATGTGTTGGTCAACATTCGTCTAGGGTTTATCGCACATTTGACCGGGGGACAGATACTCCGGAACCATTGCACTGACGCGACCCGACGCATAATCTGGTATGCAAACAAGCACCAAAAATCCACAAACGACGAGGAGCAACAGGTCAGAGTTGAGGGAGCTACCAATTGATGTCAAGAATTCAACCGAATCGATTTGGGAGTCGATTCGACGCACAGTGGCAGACCTAGCTGAGCATCACGATACGGGTGTTCTTAGTGCAGAGGAGAGTGAAGCTGTCGTATTGGAATTGCAGGGGTTGATGATGATGAAGCATCTACGTATCCCAGGATGAAACCGTCGCGCGCCGCGTGCGGCTTAAGCTGCAAGACTTTGATGAGCACGGGATTGAAACAGTTAGAGATGTTGTGGAGAAATATGAGGGAAGGAATTTGCTCCGCAGGACTAGTAGGGCAGTTAAACACGACCTCATCTCTTCGAGGGCGTTAGGTAAATTGAAGGAGGCCGGGGCGACGCAGAGAAGAGCGCATACAAAACCAGCGCGCTCTCATCGTCGTAGAAGTCTCGGAAGATGAAAGGAAAGGGCGCACAAGTGGTTGGATGCACAAATCGCCTACAATACTTGAATGCGAATTCAATACAAGCGGGGGAGAGACGCTAGGGAAGAAACGGAGGAAGAAACGGAGGTGATAAGTGGGTTCACCCATCTAGAATAAGGGCAAAGATGCCCAGCAGATACGGTAGACCTTTTCAATACTAGTACGGCTCCTTCCACCGTACCCCACAGGGTTTCCACGCAGATTGGGATCAGCGCGGTTACAGCGCAATGTACAAAAAAATAAAACTGTTTCTGAAATGAATTAAAAGATAAAGAATTAACGTCCCGTCAAATTTTGTGATTCTCGCAGAACGAAAGCATTACGATCACCCACACAGCGTTTGTGAAGTCTGCCGATGTGGGCTTTATTAGACGCATTTTAGTGGTGCGGATCGAGGATGCGTTCTTCATCTTGCTGCAAGTTTTCTCCACACATTGTACCTGATTGCAACGTGCGTGGGGCGCAGTAAAAGATGTGGGAGACACCGATCCTGCAGAAGCTACACGAAGATGTTTTACGTTGCGTTACCTGGTATCTACCCAAGTTAAAATATGATCGGTTGTTACGTAACACGTCGAGTCTCGTAGCAAGGGACGAGCTCGATCTTGTTTCGCCGTGTCTTTTCTGGATTACTCTTGAGTGTCGACTGATTTTCGGTTTGTCCTTTGTAATCCATGCTAGCTGGTAGTCAAATCGAACGCGATGGAGGAAGCACACTGCGGGTGCTGCGTCGTGTGTGGCTTTGGTGTATCACGTGTTTGAGGAGTTAGCCCGACGTTATTCTTGTTAGAATAGGTCCTACCTGTGCGCGTCGGTTTACGAATGCGATATCATTTGAGCGAGACACAGAACTGACATGACATTCTGGTTCGAGTTGCCTGGTATATACATCGACTCGGTGGCTCCACTAACTAGAACAATAAATAAGCAAGGGCAACCTGAATTTTTTTGCGAGGACTGGGGATTGGCTGAACTTGGAAATACTCGGTAAGACAGTTCACGAATGCAATGGCGTCAAATTATACAAGTCGGGAGTTACATGTAGTGCAGTCAAGAAGCGCGTTTGGGGCGTCATGTCAGTTTTACGAGATTTGGATTTTCCGGTGGAGGAGATGGAGATAGTTCTCGAGTATGTGTTGGTCAACATTCGTCTAGGGTTTATCGCACATTTGACCGGGGGACAGATACTCCGGAACCATTGCACTGACGCGACCCGACGCATAATCTGGTATGCAAACAAGCACCAAAATCCACAAACGACGAGGAGCAACAGGTCAGAGTTGAGGGAGCTACCAATTGATGTCAAGAATTCAACCGAATCGATTTGGGAGTCGATTCGACGCACAGTGGCAGACCTAGCTGAGCATCACGATACGGGTGTTCTTAGTGCAGAGGAGAGTGAAGCTGTCGTATTGGAATTGCAGGGGCTGATGATGATGAAGCATCTACGTATCCCAGGATGAAACCGTCGCGCGCCGCGTGCGGCTTAAGCTGCAAGACTTTGATGAGCACGGGATTGAAACAGTTAGAGATGTTGTGGAGAAATATGAGGGAAGGAATTTGCTCCGCAGGACTAGTAGGGCAGTTAAACACGACCTCATCTCTTCGAGGGCGTTAGGTAAATTGAAGGAGGCCGGGGCGACGCTACGCAGAGAAGAGCGCATACAAAACCAGCGCGCTCTCATCGTCGTAGAAGTCTCGGAAGATGAAAGGAAAGGGCGCACAAGTGGTTGGATGCACAAATCGCCTACAATACTTGAATGCGAATTCAATACAAGCGGGGGAGAGACGCTAGGGAAGAAACGGAGGAAGAAACGGAGGTGATAAGTGGGTTCACCCATCTAGAATAAGGGCAAAGATGCCCAGCAGATACGGTAGACCTTTTCAATACTAGTACAGCTCCTTCCACCGTACCCCACAGGGTTTCCACGCAGATTGGGATCAGCGCAATGTACAAAAAAATAAAACTGTTTCTGAAATGAATTAAAAGATAAAGAATTAACGTCCCGTCAAATTTTGTGATTCTCGCAGAACGAAAGCATTACGATCACCCACACAGCGTTTGTGAAGTCTGCCGATGTGGGCTTTATTAGACGCATTTTAGTGGTGCGGATCGAGGATGCGTTCTTCATCTTGCTGCAAGTTTTCTCCACACATTGTACCTGATTGCAACGTGCGTGGGGCGCAGTAAAAGATGTGGGAGACACCGATCCTGCAGAAGCTACACGAAGATGTTTTACGTTGCGTTACCTGGTATCTACCCAAGTTAAAATATGATCGGTTGTTACGTAACACGTCGAGTCTCGTAGCAAGGGACGAGCTCGATCTTGTTTCGCCGTGTCTTTTCTGGATTACTCTTGAGTGTCGACTGATTTTCGGTTTGTCCTTTGTAATTCATGCTAGCTGGTAGTCAAATCGAACGCGATGGAGGAAGCACACTGCGGGTGCTGCGTCGTGTGTGGCTTTGGTGTATCACGTGTTTGAGGAGTTAGCCCGACGTTATTCTTGTTAGAATAGGTCCTACCTGTGCGCGTCGGTTTACGAATGCGATATCATTTGAGCGAGACACAGAACTGACATGACATTCTGGTTCGAGTTGCCTGGTATATACATCGACTCGGTGGCTCCACTAACTAGAACAATAAATAAGCAAGGGCAACCTGAATTTTTTTGCGAGGACTGGGGATTGGCTGAACTTGGAAATACTCGGTAAGACAGTTCACGAATGCAATGGCGTCAAATTATACAAGTCGGGAGTTACATGTAGTGCAGTCAAGAAGCGCGTTTGGGGCGTCATGTCAGTTTTACGAGATTTGGATTTTCCGGTGGAGGAGATGGAGATAGTTCTCGAGTATGTGTTGGTCAACATTCGTCTAGGGTTTATCGCACATTTGACCGGGGGACAGATACTCCGGAACCATTGCACTGACGCGACCCGACGCATAATCTGGTATGCAAACAAGCACCAAAATCCACAAACGACGAGGAGCAACAGGTCAGAGTTGAGGGAGCTACCAATTGATGTCAAGAATTCAACCGAATCGATTTGGGAGTCGATTCGACGCACAGTGGCAGACCTAGCTGAGCATCACGATACGGGTGTTCTTAGTGCAGAGGAGAGTGAAGCTGTCGTATTGGAATTGCAGGGGTTGATGATGATGAAGCATCTACGTATCCCAGGATGAAACCGTCGCGCGCCGCGTGCGGCTTAAGCTGCAAGACTTTGATGAGCACGGGATTGAAACAGTTAGAGATGTTGTGGAGAAATATGAGGGAAGGAATTTGCTCCGCAGGACTAGTAGGGCAGTTAAACACGACCTCATCTCTTCGAGGGCGTTAGGTAAATTGAAGGAGGCCGGGGCGACGCTACGCAGAGAAGAGCGCATACAAAACCAGCGCGCTCTCATCGTCGTAGAAGTCTCGGAAGATGAAAGGAAAGGACGCACAAGTGGTTGGATGCACAAATCGCCTACAATACTTGAATGCGAATTCAATACAAGCGGGGGAGAGACGCTAGGGAAGAAACGGAGGAAGAAACGGAGGTGATAAGTGGGTTCACCCATCTAGAATAAGGGCAAAGATGCCCAGCAGATACGGTAGACCTTTTCAATACTAGTACGGCTCCTTCCATCGTACCCCACAGGGTTTCCACGCAGATTGGGATCAGCGCGGTTACAGCGCAATGTACAAAAAAATAAAACTGTTTCTGAAATGAATTAAAAGATAAAGAATTAACGTCCCGTCAAATTTGTGATTCTCGCAGAACGAAAGCATTACGATCACCCACACAGCGTTTGTGAAGTCTGCCGATGTGGGCTTTATTAGACGCATTTTAGTGGTGCGGATCGAGGATGCGTTCTTCATCTTGCTGCAAGTTTTCTCCACACATTGTACCTGATTGCAACGTGCGTGGGGCGCAGTAAAAGATGTGGGAGACACCGATCCTGCAGAAGCTACACGACGATGTAGTACGTTGCGTTACCTGGTATCTACCCAAGTTAAAATATGATCGGTTGTTACGTAACACGTCGAGTCTCGTAGCAAGGGACGAGCTCGATCTTGTTTCGCCGTGTCTTTTCTGGATTACTCTTGAGTGTCGACTGATTTTCGGTTTGTCCTTTGTAATTCATGCTAGCTGGTAGTCAAATCGAACGCGATGGAGGAAGCACACTGCGGGTGCTGCGTCGTGTGTGGCTTTGGTGTATCACGTGTTTGAGGAGTTAGCCCGACGTTATTCTTGTTAGAATAGGTCCTACCTGTGCGCGTCGGTTTACGAATGCGATATCATTTGAGCGAGACACAGAACTGACATGACATTCTGGTTCGAGTTGCCTGGTATATACATCGACTCGGTGGCTCCACTAACTAGAACAATAAATAAGCAAGGGCAACCTGAATTTTTTTTGCGAGGACTGGGGATTGGCTGAACTTGGAAATACTCGGTAAGACAGTTCACGAATGCAATGGCGTCAAATTATACAAGTCGGGAGTTACATGTAGTGCAGTCAAGAAGCGCGTTTGGGGCGTCATGTCAGTTTTACGAGATTTGGATTTTCCGGTGGAGGAGATGGAGATAGTTCTCGAGTATGTGTTGGTCAACATTCGTCTAGGGTTTATCGCACATTTGACCGGGGGACAGATACTCCGGAACCATTGCACTGACGCGACCCGACGCATAATCTGGTATGCAAACAAGCACCAAAATCCACAAACGACGAGGAGCAACAGGTCAGAGTTGAGGGAGCTACCAATTGATGTCAAGAATTCAACCGAATCGATTTGGGAGTCGATTCGACGCACAGTGGCAGACCTAGCTGAGCATCACGATACGGGTGTTCTTAGTGCAGAGGAGAGTGAAGCTGTCGTATTGGAATTGCAGGGGCTGATGACGATGAAGCATCTACGTATCCCAGGATGAAACCGTCGCGCGCCGCGTGCGGCTTAAGCTGCAAGACTTTGATGAGCACGGGATTGAAACAGTTAGAGATGTTGTGGAGAAATATGAGGGAAGGAATTTGCTCCGCAGGACTAGTAGGGCAGTTAAACACGACCTCATCTCTTCGAGGGCGTTAGGTAAATTGAAGGAGGCCGGGGCGACGCAGAGAAGAGCGCATACAAAACCAGCGCGCTCTCATCGTCGTAGAAGTCTCGGAAGATGAAAGGAAAGGGCGCACAAGTGGTTGGATGCACAAATCGCCTACAATACTTGAATGCGAATTCAATACAAGCGGGGGAGAGACGCTAGGGAAGAAACGGAGGAAGAAACGGAGGTGATAAGTGGGTTCACCCATCTAGAATAAGGGCAAAGATGCCCAGCAGATACGGTAGACCTTTTCAATACTAGTACGGCTCCTTCCATCGTACCCCACAGGGTTTCCACGCAGATTGGGATCAGCGCAATGTACAAAAAAATAAAACTGTTTCTGAAATGAATTAAAAGATAAAGAATTAACGTCCCGTCAAATTTGTGATTCTCGCAGAACGAAAGCATTACGATCACCCACACAGCGTTTGTGAAGTCTGCCGATGTGGGCTTTATTAGACGCATTTTAGTGGTGCGGATCGAGGATGCGTTCTTCATCTTGCTGCAAGTTTTCTCCACACATTGTACCTGATTGCAACGTGCGTGGGGCGCAGTAAAAGATGTGGGAGACACTGATCCTGCAGAAGCTACACGAAGATGTATTACGTTGCGTTACCTGGTATCTACCCAAGTTAAAATATGATCGGTTGTTACGTAACACGTCGAGTCTCGTAGCAAGGGACGAGCTCGATCTTGTTTCGCCGTGTCTTTTCTGGATTACTCTTGAGTGTCGACTGATTTTCGGTTTGTCCTTTGTAATCCATGCTAGCTGATAGTCAAATCGAACGCGATGGAGGAAGCACACTGCGGGTGCTGCGTCGTGTGTGGCTTTGGTGTATCACGTGTTTGAGGAGTTAGCCCGACGTTATTCTTGTTAGAATAGGTCCTACCTGTGCGCGTCGGTTTACGAATGCGATATCATTTGAGCGAGACACAGAACTGACATGACATTCTGGTTCGAGTTGCCTGGTATATACATCGACTCGGTGGCTCCACTAACTAGAACAATAAATAAGCAAGGGCAACCTGAATTTTTTTGCGAGGACTGGGGATTGGCTGAACTTGGAAATACTCGGTAAGACAGTTCACGAATGCAATGGCGTCAAATTATACAAGTCGGGAGTTACATGTAGTGCAGTCAAGAAGCGCGTTTGGGGCGTCATGTCAGTTTTACGAGATTTGGATTTTCCGGTGGAGGAGATGGAGATAGTTCTCGAGTATGTGTTGGTCAACATTCGTCTAGGGTTTATCGCACATTTGACCGGGGGACAGATACTCCGGAACCATTGCACTGACGCGACCCGACGCATAATCTGGTATGCAAACAAGCACCAAAATCCACAAACGACGAGGAGCAACAGGTCAGAGTTGAGGGAGCTACCAATTGATGTCAAGAATTCAACCGAATCGATTTGGGAGTCGATTCGACGCACAGTGGCAGACCTAGCTGAGCATCACGATACGGGTGTTCTTAGTGCAGAGGAGAGTGAAGCTGTCGTATTGGAATTGCAGGGGTTGATGATGATGAAGCATCTACGTATCCCAGGATGAAACCGTCGCGCGCCGCGTGCGGCTTAAGCTGCAAGACTTTGATGAGCACGGGATTGAAACAGTTAGAGATGTTGTGGAGAAATATGAGGGAAGGAATTTGCTCCGCAGGACTAGTAGGGCAGTTAAACACGACCTCATCTCTTCGAGGGCGTTAGGTAAATTGAAGGAGGCCGGGGCGACGCTACGCAGAGAAGAGCGCATACAAAACCAGCGCGCTCTCATCGTCGTAGAAGTCTCGGAAGATGAAAGGAAAGGACGCACAAGTGGTTGGATGCACAAATCGCCTACAATACTTGAATGCGAATTCAATACAAGCGGGGGAGAGACGCTAGGGAAGAAACGGAGGAAGAAACGGAGGTGATAAGTGGGTTCACCCATCTAGAATAAGGGCAAAGATGCCCAGCAGATACGGTAGACCTTTTCAATACTAGTACGGCTCCTTCCATCGTACCCCACAGGGTTTCCACGCAGATTGGGATCAGCGCAATGTACAAAAAAATAAAACTGTTTCTGAAATGAATTAAAAGATAAAGAATTAACGTCCCGTCAAATTTGTGATTCTCGCAGAACGAAAGCATTACGATCACCCACACAGCGTTTGTGAAGTCTGCCGATGTGGGCTTTATTAGACGCATTTTAGTGGTGCGGATCGAGGATGCGTTCTTCATCTTGCTGCAAGTTTTCTCCACACATTGTACCTGATTGCAACGTGCGTGGGGCGCAGTAAAAGATGTGGGAGACACCGATCCTGCAGAAGCTACACGACGATGTAGTACGTTGCGTTACCTGGTATCTACCCAAGTTAAAATATGATCGGTTGTTACGTAACACGTCGAGTCTCGTAGCAAGGGACGAGCTCGATCTTGTTTCGCCGTGTCTTTTCTGGATTACTCTTGAGTGTCGACTGATTTTCGGTTTGTCCTTTGTAATTCATGCTAGCTGGTAGTCAAATCGAACGCGATGGAGGAAGCACACTGCGGGTGCTGCGTCGTGTGTGGCTTTGGTGTATCACGTGTTTGAGGAGTTAGCCCGACGTTATTCTTGTTAGAATAGGTCCTACCTGTGCGCGTCGGTTTACGAATGCGATATCATTTGAGCGAGACACAGAACTGACATGACATTCTGGTTCGAGTTGCCTGGTATATACATCGACTCGGTGGCTCCACTAACTAGAACAATAAATAAGCAAGGGCAACCTGAATTTTTTTGCGAGGACTGGGGATTGGCTGAACTTGGAAATACTCGGTAAGACAGTTCACGAATGCAATGGCGTCAAATTATACAAGTCGGGAGTTACATGTAGTGCAGTCAAGAAGCGCGTTTGGGGCGTCATGTCAGTTTTACGAGATTTGGATTTTCCGGTGGAGGAGATGGAGATAGTTCTCGAGTATGTGTTGGTCAACATTCGTCTAGGGTTTTATCGCACATTTGACCGGGGGACAGATACTCCGGAACCATTGCACTGACGCGACCCGACGCATAATCTGGTATGCAAACAAGCACCAAAATCCACAAACGACGAGGAGCAACAGGTCAGAGTTGAGGGAGCTACCAATTGATGTCAAGAATTCAACCGAATCGATTTGGGAGTCGATTCGACGCACAGTGGCAGACCTAGCTGAGCATCACGATACGGGTGTTCTTAGTGCAGAGGAGAGTGAAGCTGTCGTATTGGAATTGCAGGGGCTGATGACGATGAAGCATCTACGTATCCCAGGATGAAACCGTCGCGCGCCGCGTGCGGCTTAAGCTGCAAGACTTTGATGAGCACGGGATTGAAACAGTTAGAGATGTTGTGGAGAAATATGAGGGAAGGAATTTGCTCCGCAGGACTAGTAGGGCAGTTAAACACGACCTCATCTCTTCGAGGGCGTTAGGTAAATTGAAGGAGGCCGGGGCGACGCTACGCAGAGAAGAGCGCATACAAAACCAGCGCGCTCTCATCGTCGTAGAAGTCTCGGAAGATGAAAGGAAAGGGCGCACAAGTGGTTGGATGCACAAATCGCCTACAATACTTGAATGCGAATTCAATACAAGCGGGGGAGAGACGCTAGGGAAGAAACGGAGGAAGAAACGGAGGTGATAAGTGGGTTCACCCATCTAGAATAAGGGCAAAGATGCCCAGCAGATACGGTAGACCTTTTCAATACTAGTACGGCTCCTTCCATCGTACCCCACAGGGTTTCCACGCAGATTGGGATCAGCGCAATGTACAAAAAAATAAAACTGTTTCTGAAATGAATTAAAAGATAAAGAATTAACGTCCCGTCAAATTTGTGATTCTCGCAGAACGAAAGCATTACGATCACCCACACAGCGTTTGTGAAGTCTGCCGATGTGGGCTTTATTAGACGCATTTTAGTGGTGCGGATCGAGGATGCGTTCTTCATCTTGCTGCAAGTTTTCTCCACACATTGTACCTGATTGCAACGTGCGTGGGGCGCAGTAAAAGATGTGGGAGACACCGATCCTGCAGAAGCTACACGACGATGTAGTACGTTGCGTTACCTGGTATCTACCCAAGTTAAAATATGATCGGTTGTTACGTAACACGTCGAGTCTCGTAGCAAGGGACGAGCTCGATCTTGTTTCGCCGTGTCTTTTCTGGATTACTCTTGAGTGTCGACTGATTTTCGGTTTGTCCTTTGTAATTCATGCTAGCTGGTAGTCAAATCGAACGCGATGGAGGAAGCACACTGCGGGTGCTGCGTCGTGTGTGGCTTTGGTGTATCACGTGTTTGAGGAGTTAGCCCGACGTTATTCTTGTTAGAATAGGTCCTACCTGTGCGCGTCGGTTTACGAATGCGATATCATTTGAGCGAGACACAGAACTGACATGACATTCTGGTTCGAGTTGCCTGGTATATACATCGACTCGGTGGCTCCACTAACTAGAACAATAAATAAGCAAGGGCAACCTGAATTTTTTTGCGAGGACTGGGGATTGGCTGAACTTGGAAATACTCGGTAAGACAGTTCACGAATGCAATGGCGTCAAATTATACAAGTCGGGAGTTACATGTAGTGCAGTCAAGAAGCGCGTTTGGGGCGTCATGTCAGTTTTACGAGATTTGGATTTTCCGGTGGAGGAGATGGAGATAGTTCTCGAGTATGTGTTGGTCAACATTCGTCTAGGGTTTATCGCACATTTGACCGGGGGACAGATACTCCGGAACCATTGCACTGACGCGACCCGACGCATAATCTGGCATGCAAACATGCACCAAAATCCACAAACGACGAGGAGCAACAGGTCAGAGTTGAGGGAGCTACCAATTGATGTCAAGAATTCAACCGAATCGATTTGGGAGTCGATTCGACGCACAGTGGCAGACCTAGCTGAGCATCACGAAACGGGTGTTCTTAGTGCAGAGGAGAGTGAAGCTGTCGTATTGGAATTGCAGGGGCTGATGACGATGAAGCATCTACGTATCCCAGGATGAAACCGTCGCGCGCCGCGTGCGGCTTAAGCTGCAAGACTTTGATGAGCACGGGATTGAAACAGTTAGAGATGTTGTGGAGAAATATGAGGGAAGGAATTTGCTCCGCAGGACTAGTAGGGCAGTTAAACACGACCTCATCTCTTCGAGGGCGTTAGGTAAATTGAAGGAGGCCGGGGCGACGCTACGCAGAGAAGAGCGCATACAAAACCAGCGCGCTCTCATCGTCGTAGAAGTCTCGGAAGATGAAAGGAAAGGGCGCACAAGTGGTTGGATGCACAAATCGCCTACAATACTTGAATGCGAATTCAATACAAGCGGGGGAGAGACGCTAGGGAAGAAACGGAGGAAGAAACGGAGGTGATAAGTGGGTTCACCCATCTAGAATAAGGGCAAAGATGCCCAGCAGATACGGTAGACCTTTTCAATACTAGTACGGCTCCTTCCATCGTACCCCACAGGGTTTCCACGCAGATTGGGATCAGCGCAATGTACAAAAAAATAAAACTGTTTCTGAAATGAATTAAAAGATAAAGAATTAACGTCCCGTCAAATTTGTGATTCTCGCAGAACGAAAGCATTACGATCACCCACACAGCGTTTGTGAAGTCTGCCGATGTGGGCTTTATTAGACGCATTTTAGTGGTGCGGATCGAGGATGCGTTCTTCATCTTGCTGCAAGTTTTCTCCACACATTGTACCTGATTGCAACGTGCGTGGGGCGCAGTAAAAGATGTGGGAGACACCGATCCTGCAGAAGCTACACGACGATGTAGTACGTTGCGTTACCTGGTATCTACCCAAGTTAAAATATGATCGGTTGTTACGTAACACGTCGAGTCTCGTAGCAAGGGACGAGCTCGATCTTGTTTCGCCGTGTCTTTTCTGGATTACTCTTGAGTGTCGACTGATTTTCGGTTTGTCCTTTGTAATTCATGCTAGCTGGTAGTCAAATCGAACGCGATGGAGGAAGCACACTGCGGGTGCTGCGTCGTGTGTGGCTTTGGTGTATCACGTGTTTGAGGAGTTAGCCCGACGTTATTCTTGTTAGAATAGGTCCTACCTGTGCGCGTCGGTTTACGAATGCGATATCATTTGAGCGAGACACAGAACTGACATGACATTCTGGTTCGAGTTGCCTGGTATATACATCGACTCGGTGGCTCCACTAACTAGAACAATAAATAAGCAAGGGCAACCTGAATTTTTTTGCGAGGACTGGGGATTGGCTGAACTTGGAAATACTCGGTAAGACAGTTCACGAATGCAATGGCGTCAAATTATACAAGTCGGGAGTTACATGTAGTGCAGTCAAGAAGCGCGTTTGGGGCGTCATGTCAGTTTTACGAGATTTGGATTTTCCGGTGGAGGAGATGGAGATAGTTCTCGAGTATGTGTTGGTCAACATTCGTCTAGGTTTTATCGCACATTTGACCGGGGGACAGATACTCCGGAACCATTGCACTGACGCGACCCGACGCATAATCTGGTATGCAAACAAGCACCAAAATCCACAAACGACGAGGAGCAACAGGTCAGAGTTGAGGGAGCTACCAATTGATGTCAAGAATTCAACCGAATCGATTTGGGAGTCGATTCGACGCACAGTGGCAGACCTAGCTGAGCATCACGAAACGGGTGTTCTTAGTGCAGAGGAGAGTGAAGCTGTCGTATTGGAATTGCAGGGGCTGATGATGATGAAGCATCTACGTATCCCAGGATGAAACCGTCGCGCGCCGCGTGCGGCTTAAGCTGCAAGACTTTGATGAGCACGGGATTGAAACAGTTAGAGATGTTGTGGAGAAATATGAGGGAAGGAATTTGCTCCGCAGGACTAGTAGGGCAGTTAAACACGACCTCATCTCTTCGAGGGCGTTAGGTAAATTGAAGGAGGCCGGGGCGACGCTACGCAGAGAAGAGCGCATACAAAACCAGCGCGCTCTCATCGTCGTAGAAGTCTCGGAAGATGAAAGGAAAAGGAGCGCACAAGTGGTTGGATGCACAAATCGCCTACAATACTTGAATGCGAATTCAATACAAGCGGGGGAGAAGACGCTAGGGAAGAAACGGAGGAAGAAACGGAGGTGATAAGTGGGTTCACCCATCTAGAATAAGGGCAAAGATGCCCAGCAGATACGGTAGACCTTTTCAATACTAGTACGGCTCCTTCCATCGTACCCCACAGGGTTTCCACGCAGATTGGGATCAGCGCAATGTACAAAAAAAATAAAACTGTTTCTGAAATGAATTAAAAGATAAAGAATTAACGTCCCGTCAAATTTGTGATTCTCGCAGAACGAAAGCATTACGATCACCCACACAGCGTTTGTGAAGTCTGCCGATGTGGGCTTTATTAGACGCATTTTAGTGGTGCGGATCGAGGATGCGTTCTTCATCTTGCTGCAAGTTTTCTCCACACATTGTACCTGATTGCAACGTGCGTGGGGCGCAGTAAAAGATGTGGGAGACACTGATCCTGCAGAAGCTACACGAAGATGTATTACGTTGCGTTACCTGGTATCTACCCAAGTTAAAATATGATCGGTTGTTACGTAACACGTCGAGTCTCGTAGCAAGGGACGAGCTCGATCTTGTTTCGCCGTGTCTTTTCTGGATTACTCTTGAGTGTCGACTGATTTTCGGTTTGTCCTTTGTAATCCATGCTAGCTGATAGTCAAATCGAACGCGATGGAGGAAGCACACTGCGGGTGCTGCGTCGTGTGTGGCTTTGGTGTATCACGTGTTTGAGGAGTTAGCCCGACGTTATTCTTGTTAGAATAGGTCCTACCTGTGCGCGTCGGTTTACGAATGCGATATCATTTGAGCGAGACACAGAACTGACATGACATTCTGGTTCGAGTTGCCTGGTATATACATCGACTCGGTGGCTCCACTAACTAGAACAATAAATAAGCAAGGGCAACCTGAATTTTTTTGCGAGGACTGGGGATTGGCTGAACTTGGAAATACTCGGTAAGACAGTTCACGAATGCAATGGCGTCAAATTATACAAGTCGGGAGTTACATGTAGTGCAGTCAAGAAGCGCGTTTGGGGCGTCATGTCAGTTTTACGAGATTTGGATTTTCCGGTGGAGGAGATGGAGATAGTTCTCGAGTATGTGTTGGTCAACATTCGTCTAGGTTTTATCGCACATTTGACCGGGGGACAGATACTCCGGAACCATTGCACTGACGCGACCCGACGCATAATCTGGTATGCAAACAAGCACCAAAATCCACAAACGACGAGGAGCAACAGGTCAGAGTTGAGGGAGCTACCAATTGATGTCAAGAATTCAACCGAATCGATTTGGGAGTCGATTCGACGCACAGTGGCAGACCTAGCTGAGCATCACGATACGGGTGTTCTTAGTGCAGAGGAGAGTGAAGCTGTCGTATTGGAATTGCAGGGGCTGATGACGATGAAGCATCTACGTATCCCAGGATGAAACCGTCGCGCGCCGCGTGCGGCTTAAGCTGCAAGACTTTGATGAGCACGGGATTGAAACAGTTAGAGATGTTGTGGAGAAATATGAGGGAAGGAATTTGCTCCGCAGGACTAGTAGGGCAGTTAAACACGACCTCATCTCTTCGAGGGCGTTAGGTAAATTGAAGGAGGCCGGGGCGACGCTACGCAGAGAAGAGCGCATACAAAACCAGCGCGCTCTCATCGTCGTAGAAGTCTCGGAAGATGAAAGGAAAGGGCGCACAAGTGGTTGGATGCACAAATCGCCTACAATACTTGAATGCGAATTCAATACAAGCGGGGGAGAGACGCTAGGGAAGAAACGGAGGAAGAAACGGAGGTGATAAGTGGGTTCACCCATCTAGAATAAGGGCAAAGATGCCCAGCAGATACGGTAGACCTTTTCAATACTAGTACGGCTCCTTCCATCGTACCCCACAGGGTTTCCACGCAGATTGGGATCAGCGCAATGTACAAAAAAATAAAACTGTTTCTGAAATGAATTAAAAGATAAAGAATTAACGTCCCGTCAAATTTGTGATTCTCGCAGAACGAAAGCATTACGATCACCCACACAGCGTTTGTGAAGTCTGCCGATGTGGGCTTTATTAGACGCATTTTAGTGGTGCGGATCGAGGATGCGTTCTTCATCTTGCTGCAAGTTTTCTCCACACATTGTACCTGATTGCAACGTGCGTCGGGCGCAGTAAAAGATGTGGGAGACACTGATCCTGCAGAAGCTACACGAAGATGTATTACGTTGCGTTACCTGGTATCTACCCAAGTTAAAATATGATCGGTTGTTACGTAACACGTCGAGTCTCGTAGCAAGGGACGAGCTCGATCTTGTTTCGCCGTGTCTTTTCTGGATTACTCTTGAGTGTCGACTGATTTTCGGTTTGTCCTTTGTAATCCATGCTAGCTGATAGTCAAATCGAACGCGATGGAGGAAGCACACTGCGGGTGCTGCGTCGTGTGTGGCTTTGGTGTATCACGTGTTTGAGGAGTTAGCCCGACGTTATTCTTGTTAGAATAGGTCCTACCTGTGCGCGTCGGTTTACGAATGCGATATCATTTGAGCGAGACACAGAACTGACATGACATTCTGGTTCGAGTTGCCTGGTATATACATCGACTCGGTGGCTCCACTAACTAGAACAATAAATAAGCAAGGGCAACCTGAATTTTTTTGCGAGGACTGGGGATTGGCTGAACTTGGAAATACTCGGTAAGACAGTTCACGAATGCAATGGCGTCAAATTATACAAGTCGGGAGTTACATGTAGTGCAGTCAAGAAGCGCGTTTGGGGCGTCATGTCAGTTTTACGAGATTTGGATTTTCCGGTGGAGGAGATGGAGATAGTTCTCGAGTATGTGTTGGTCAACATTCGTCTAGGTTTTATCGCACATTTGACCGGGGGACAGATACTCCGGAACCATTGCACTGACGCGACCCGACGCATAATCTGGTATGCAAACAAGCACCAAAATCCACAAACGACGAGGAGCAACAGGTCAGAGTTGAGGGAGCTACCAATTGATGTCAAGAATTCAACCGAATCGATTTGGGAGTCGATTCGACGCACAGTGGCAGACCTAGCTGAGCATCACGAAACGGGTGTTCTTAGTGCAGAGGAGAGTGAAGCTGTCGTATTGGAATTGCAGGGGCTGATGACGATGAAGCATCTACGTATCCCAGGATGAAACCGTCGCGCGCCGCGTGCGGCTTAAGCTGCAAGACTTTGATGAGCACGGGATTGAAACAGTTAGAGATGTTGTGGAGAAATATGAGGGAAGGAATTTGCTCCGCAGGACTAGTAGGGCAGTTAAACACGACCTCATCTCTTCGAGGGCGTTAGGTAAATTGAAGGAGGCCGGGGCGACGCTACGCAGAGAAGAGCGCATACAAAACCAGCGCGCTCTCATCGTCGTAGAAGTCTCGGAAGATGAAAGGAAAGGGCGCACAAGTGGTTGGATGCACAAATCGCCTACAATACTTGAATGCGAATTCAATACAAGCGGGGGAGAGACGCTAGGGAAGAAACGGAGGAAGAAACGGAGGTGATAAGTGGGTTCACCCATCTAGAATAAGGGCAAAGATGCCCAGCAGATACGGTAGACCTTTTCAATACTAGTACGGCTCCTTCCATCGTACCCCACAGGGTTTCCACGCAGATTGGGATCAGCGCAATGTACAAAAAAATAAAACTGTTTCTGAAATGAATTAAAAGATAAAGAATTAACGTCCCGTCAAATTTTGTGATTCTCGCAGAACGAAAGCATTACGATCACCCACACAGCGTTTGTGAAGTCTGCCGATGTGGGCTTTATTAGACGCATTTTAGTGGTGCGGATCGAGGATGCGTTCTTCATCTTGCTGCAAGTTTTCTCCACACATTGTACCTGATTGCAACGTGCGTGGGGCGTAGTAAAAGATGTGGGAGACACCGATCCTGCAGAAGCTACACGAAGATGTTTTACGTTGCGTTACCTGGTATCTACCCAAGTTAAAATATGATCGGTTGTTACGTAACACGTCGAGTCTCGTAGCAAGGGACGAGCTCGATCTTGTTTCGCCGTGTCTTTTCTGGATTACTCTTGAGTGTCGACTGATTTTCGGTTTGTCCTTTGTAATCCATGCTAGCTGGTAGTCAAATCGAACGCGATGGAGGAAGCACACTGCGGGTGCTGCGTCGTGTGTGGCTTTGGTGTATCACGTGTTTGAGGAGTTAGCCCGACGTTATTCTTGTTAGAATAGGTCCTACCTGTGCGCGTCGGTTTACGAATGCGATATCATTTGAGCGAGACACAGAACTGACATGACATTCTGGTTCGAGTTGCCTGGTATATACATCGACTCGGTGGCTCCACTAACTAGAACAATAAATAAGCAAGGGCAACCTGAATTTTTTTGCGAGGACTGGGGATTGGCTGAACTTGGAAATACTCGGTAAGACAGTTCACGAATGCAATGGCGTCAAATTATACAAGTCGGGAGTTACATGTAGTGCAGTCAAGAAGCGCGTTTGGGGCGTCATGTCAGTTTTACGAGATTTGGATTTTCCGGTGGAGGAGATGGAGATAGTTCTCGAGTATGTGTTGGTCAACATTCGTCTAGGTTTTATCGCACATTTGACCGGGGGACAGATACTCCGGAACCATTGCACTGACGCGACCCGACGCATAATCTGGTATGCAAACAAGCACCAAAATCCACAAACGACGAGGAGCAACAGGTCAGAGTTGAGGGAGCTACCAATTGATGTCAAGAATTCAACCGAATCGATTTGGGAGTCGATTCGACGCACAGTGGCAGACCTAGCTGAGCATCACGAAACGGGTGTTCTTAGTGCAGAGGAGAGTGAAGCTGTCGTATTGGAATTGCAGGGGCTGATGACGATGAAGCATCTACGTATCCCAGGATGAAACCGTCGCGCGCCGCGTGCGGCTTAAGCTGCAAGACTTTGATGAGCACGGGATTGAAACAGTTAGAGATGTTGTGGAGAAATATGAGGGAAGGAATTTGCTCCGCAGGACTAGTAGGGCAGTTAAACACGACCTCATCTCTTCGAGGGCGTTAGGTAAATTGAAGGAGGCCGGGGCGACGCTACGCAGAGAAGAGCGCATACAAAACCAGCGCGCTCTCATCGTCGTAGAAGTCTCGGAAGATGAAAGGAAAGGGCGCACAAGTGGTTGGATGCACAAATCGCCTACAATACTTGAATGCGAATT
Source organism: Phytophthora fragariae (assembly GCA_009729435.1). Taxonomy (NCBI): domain Eukaryota; phylum Oomycota; class Peronosporomycetes; order Peronosporales; family Peronosporaceae; genus Phytophthora; species Phytophthora fragariae. The sequence goes on along the minus strand of QQOI01000048.1, from coordinate 680,801 downwards.
CAATACAAGCGGGGGAGAGACGCTAGGGAAGAAACGGAGGAAGAAACGGAGGTGATAAGTGGGTTCACCCATCTAGAATAAGGGCAAAGATGCCCAGCAGATACGGTAGACCTTTTCAATACTAGTACGGCTCCTTCCATCGTACCCCACAGGGTTTCCACGCAGATTGGGATCAGCGCGGTTACAGCGCAATGTACAAAAAAATAAAACTGTTTCTGAAATGAATTAAAAGATAAAGAATTAACGTCCCGTCAAATTTTGTGATTCTCGCAGAACGAAAGCATTACGATCACCCACACAGCGTTTGTGAAGTCTGCCGATGTGGGCTTTATTAGACGCATTTTAGTGGTGCGGATCGAGGATGCGTTCTTCATCTTGCTGCAAGTTTTCTCCACACATTGTACCTGATTGCAACGTGCGTGGGGCGTAGTAAAAGATGTGGGAGACACCGATCCTGCAGAAGCTACACGAAGATGTTTTACGTTGCGTTACCTGGTATCTACCCAAGTTAAAATATGATCGGTTGTTACGTAACACGTCGAGTCTCGTAGCAAGGGACGAGCTCGATCTTGTTTCGCCGTGTCTTTTCTGGATTACTCTTGAGTGTCGACTGATTTTCGGTTTGTCCTTTGTAATCCATGCTAGCTGGTAGTCAAATCGAACGCGATGGAGGAAGCACACTGCGGGTGCTGCGTCGTGTGTGGCTTTGGTGTATCACGTGTTTGAGGAGTTAGCCCGACGTTATTCTTGTTAGAATAGGTCCTACCTGTGCGCGTCGGTTTACGAATGCGATATCATTTGAGCGAGACACAGAACTGACATGACATTCTGGTTCGAGTTGCCTGGTATATACATCGACTCGGTGGCTCCACTAACTAGAACAATAAATAAGCAAGGGCAACCTGAATTTTTTTGCGAGGACTGGGGATTGGCTGAACTTGGAAATACTCGGTAAGACAGTTCACGAATGCAATGGCGTCAAATTATACAACGCAAGTTATGATGTTGTTCACGTCGACAAAAAGTGGTTCAACATGTACAAGGCGTCAAATCGATATTATTTAGCGTCCGACGAAAGCTCGCCATACCGTTCATGTGCTAACAGAGGTACATAGGTAAAGTAATGTTTTTAGCTGCAGTCGCACGCCCGCGGTACGAATTTCGTCGCAACCGGTACTTCGATGGAAAAATTGGTATTTGGTCAATCGTCGAGCAAACATTGGCCCAATGCAGCTCGGTCAACAGGCCGGCCGGCACACCGATTGCCAAGGATATTAACATGACTACGGGTGTACGTTGACATGCTCAAGAACAAGGTATTTCCAGCAATTCGCAGCCAATGGCCATGTAAGTTGAACTTCAACTTCATGTGGGGTTGTTAATTTTAATCTATAATATCTTACTGTGACGGGTTATTGCATGCAGGACGAAAGAGTATTCCCATTCGTAGATAATTCCGGCCCGCATGTCGATGAAGACCACGGCGAGGTAGTTGCAGCTGGGAGAGAAGGCGGTTGGAATATTCAAATGGAATGCCAACCGCCTTGCTCATCTGACTGCAACGTGCTTGACTTGGGCTTTTTCAATGCTATACAGTCGCTACAGTACAAGAACCTGACCAATGATGTAGACAAGTTGATAGCAGCAGTACAGGCATCATACAGAGAGATAAACCATCCTACATTGGATAAATGCTTCCTGCCGTTGCAAAACGTCATGGAACTCATTATCGAACACGAGGGTGGGAACGATTTTAAGCTTCCACGCGTTGGCAAAATTGCTTACCATAATGGAGCCGTACTAACAGCACTGATTCTTCCTGAGAAGCCGTATCGTGCATAAGTAAGCGCTTTAACAGCAAATTTTAGATCAGACGTAAAACTCAGTCTCAAATGTAGCCTTAAGTCTTACCACCTCGTGATTGGACGAAAAATGAAGGGGTAGGTTAAAACTCATATCAGCCAGTGAGAGTGAAACCTCGTTTTTCAAACGGCAATATCACAGTAGGTACGTGCGCTGTATAGACACAGCAAGTGGTCTGTAGTTGCACAAATCGCTGACAATTGCGTAGTATTTTTCGATATAATATCGCTATCTCAAAGCAGAGCTACGAAATAAAAGGCTTTGACGCATTGAAAATCAGAAGATTTTTGCACAGTTATTTACGCACTGAATGTAGTTAACGGGCAGCAAAAAATACGTGGAGGTTCGCCTTGATCTGCTCTTTTATTTAAGCAGTTCTGTGACCGACAACAACAAAAATGACAAAATAATCGAGCTAGGGGCGATTTTCGTATAAATTCGCCGGACAGAGACGAATGCACAAGCTACTATTGGCTGGTTTGCTTAAGCCCTGGTACAGTGGTCACCGTAATTAATCTCATTGAAATTATTTTGTGTGAGGTGTTTTTTGAGAAGCTCACGTTAATTAATCTGAGTGAGATTAATTACGGATTGAGACTAATTAGGGTGTAAACAAATAGTCTCACTAAAGCCAGAGGCTCGAGTAAAGGACACCGTCAGGAAAAGTCTGGATAGTTGGGCTGGTATTTGAGCCGCCAGTGCGGTCGTTAGCGCTATCGTCGCCATGTGCGGCACCTTTGTTAAAGTGCCCAGGGTACTTGCGGATGATTTCTTGCAAGTGGGGCTCGCTCTCCACGATCGGTCAATACCTAAAGACAGTCAGTCACACACACCACATACCTGCTCTACCCGATCTACAGTACTTCCCACCGCGGGACTCGAACCCTGGCGTATTGTACAGCGATGTGGTGATTATAAGGGCCGTAATCTAACCACTGCACCAATGCCAAGCCCAGTTTCAACTGAGATTAATTTTGAACTTCGCGGTGTGAGATTAATTTTGAATTTCCAAAATTCTTGTTCACGGTAATTAGTCTCATCAAAATGGAGTGAGATTATTTGGGGTATGAGATTATTTTGGAACTGAGACTAATTACGGTGACCACTGTACTAATTATTGGGCAAGCCCAATTTTGTTGCGCTAAATCAGTGGATCCCATTCCAAGAAACGAAAAGGTGCCGTTCGCGCGTGAGGACGCGCCATCAGATTTTGAGGCAGGTCCGAAAATTTGGTGTGGGCCACATTTCCTGTGGGAGCCAGCGCCTCGAAACCTCCCATCCTCGATCTTAACACAATTATCCGTCGCGTATCCGGACCTCCTCTATTCAATTTATAAGGCTCTAAACCTGTCCAGAACTCCCCCATCTGGTCCGAGGCTCAAGTCTTTCATGACTGCGTCACTCTCCCATCGGGCAGATCAAGCTCATTGCGCGTCCGTCAGTTGGAGCCCCTAGAGAGTGACATGAAGCTGCTGTGGGCGTTGGCGGCGCTGCTGGCGTCGCAGGTCTCGGGCACGGCCATCGACCCCAAGGACAAGGGCGAACCGCTCTTCCCAGACGGCCACCCGAACATCACGTACCTGACGGACAAGAACTGGGACGAGCACATGGCCAAGACGGACAAACCGTGGATCGTCGACTTCTACCACCCCTTGTAAGTGCAAAAGCGGCGTCTGCGCTTGCTTGTGGTGGTGTTTGCATTGAAATGCAGTGAGAATTGACCTAGTTATGACGTTTTTTGTGGCGTGATACCATTGTTTTAGCTGTCCGCACTGCAAGCACTTCGCGCCCGCGTACTTCGAGCTGGCGGCGTACTACAAGGAGAAGGGCAACATCTATGTGGGCGCCTTGAGCTGCATGGACCACGTCAAGTGCCGCCGCGTGGGCATCACAGGCTTCCCGACGCTCATGACGCTCAACTTCGACAAGAAGAACCCGAAGAAGGAGAACAAGCGCATCATCGGCACCCACACGGTGCAGGAGGTCAAGGACTACGTCAACAGTGTGTTCGCCGAGGCGGCGTTCAATGAGACGGGCACCTGGCCGCCTGGATACACGCCACCTGAGGATAAGGACAAGTCCAAGGAAGGGGAGAAGAAGCCCGAGGAGAAGAAGCCTGAGGAGAAGAAGGACGCGACCAAGAAGGAGGAGACCAAGAAGGAAACGCCCAAGCCCACGGAGACACTCAAGCCCATCTGGGAGGAGTCCACGCTGCCCATGAACAAGACCACGCGGATCCAGGATGCCGCCTCGGCCTTTGTGTTCGGACTCAAGCAGGGTGCGTTTATGGCGAGCGACGTCATGGATGATGAAGAGTTCGATGCGCTGAAGGGCTGGCTTAAGATGGTCTCGGATTCTTTCCCTGGTGCGATCAACCGCAAGGTCATCAGGCCGCTGTACGAGAAGGTGAAGGAGAAGGAACTGCTGGACTTTGACACGTGGGATGCCATTGTCAAGGAGTGGCAAGAGGGCTCGGTCGCCGCCTTTGACGCGGAGGAAGCGCGCTTTGACCTAACTGGTGTCACGGTTCCTGAATGGCAGAGACTGAACAACCTGTTTCTCGGTCAAGGAGCTACCTACCGCGCGTGCGCGCTGTACACGTGCGGCCAATGGAATATGTTCCACATGCTGACGTTGAACCCGCCCGAGACGGGGGCACGCAGTGGTGAGCTCATGGTGTCCGTGGTGGCGTCAATCCGCCGCTTTATGAAGCACTTCTTCGGCTGCGTGGACTGCCGCGATCACTTCTTGGCGGAAAACACTATCGAAGCCGTGAAGAAGATCAAGGACGCGGAAGACAAGCCGCTGGCGCTGCGTCGATGGCTGTGGGAGCAGCACAACTCAGTCAACAAGCGTCTGCGGCACCCTATCTGGCCGAAGCCCGAGCTCTGTCCGACGTGTGGTAGTGAAGGTGCATGGGAAATGGTGGAAGTGGACAAGTGGCTGAGCAACACGTTCGGCTACCGCGATGTGGTTGCTCCTCTCGCCAAGCTTGCGGTGATTGCCCCGTTGAAGTCTGCCGCAGCTCTGCGTCGTGAAGTCAAGAAGGAGACTGAAGCACCTACCACAGAGCAGGTTGAGACTAACACTGAGACCGTCGAGGAGGCTGAGTCGAGTGCCGCCGTGGAAAAGTCCACGCCGAAGGCAACTGGGCCGGTTGCACTGGAGCCTAAGGGTGGTGATGAGTACCGCCCGAAGGACGCCGAGCTCGGCATCAAGAACGCCGCAAACGCCAAGGAGCTGGTGGCCGACACGAAGACTGAGCCCAAGAATGGTCTCCAGGGTGTCACGGCACCTCCTGTGACCCTGTTTGCCTGGTACATCCTCCCTGTAGCAGCCGTGGGGGGCTATCTGCTGTTCGTACGCTCTCGGCGTTCCAAGCAGAAGGCTTACCGCCAGGTTCCGCGCAAATGAGTGAGTTAGAAGAGGAAGTTGTTCGGGCGAGTCGAATGCACGTGTTTTAGAAGCATGTTCAAGCTCATCAGTGCTGAGTCTGCACAACTAGTACGCGCAGCTTCAACGCGCTTTGTATGATTGTGGTGATGCATGTCAATTGTGTTAGAGTAGCAGACACACAGATTTTTTTTTCTTTCTAACAATGTCCTATGCAGAGCCTACCTAACGCTTACGCTGACGTCGCGAGGCGCTCAGTGCCTGCGATCTCGATACCGAATCCGTTCGGGTCGAAGCTCGCCTCCGAGGTCGACAGCAACCGCACAGAGGCCACCTCAAGATCGCGAGCGATCTGCATGGCCATGCCGAAAATGCTCTGGCGCGCCATGAGCTCGCCGCTGATCTGCAGAAGCTGCGCCGAGCCGTGCACGTAGATAAGCACGCCGTAGCCGTGACGAGCGATGTGGTGCTGCGCCCACTGGGCCTGGAGACTGGCCTCGAATCCGTCCTCCACGAGGAACACGGGCACGTCCGTCTTGCCCTGCACCTCACCAAACACCAGCGCATGGTACGTCTGGATCTCCTGCACGAGGGACTTGTACTCGACGCTAGCAAACTGTCCCAGCGGGGTAGCGACGCTCGTCGCCTTGGGCTGCGTGCGCTGCACGAGCGTCTCCGTCCTGGAGCGGTACCGGATCAAGTCGGAGATGGTGATGAGCGGCACGTCGTGCTTCTGGGCGAACTCCTGCAGCTGCGGGCGGCGCAGCATGCGGCCGTTGTCGTCGTTCATCTCGCAGATGTATCCGACAGGCTTGACGCCAGCGAGGCGCGCCAGGTCCGTGGCGGCCTCAGTGTGACCCGCGCGTTCCATGACGCCGCCGCTCTGCGCCAATAGCGGGAAGATGTGGCCGGGCCGGTTGAAGGCCTCCGCCCCCACCTTGGGGTCGGCCAGTGCGCGGATGGTGCGCGCGCGGTCCGCGGCCGAGACGCCCGTCGAGTTGCCCTCCTTGAGGTCCACCGTGACCGTGAACTTGCACTTGTGCACCTCCGTGTTGTTCTGGACCATGAGCGGCAGCTGCAGCTCGTCGATGCGCGGGGCCAGCGCCGGCACGCACACGATGCCCGTGGAGTGGCGCAGCATGAAGGCCACGCGCTCCTCGGTGGCGAACTCGGCGGCGGCGATCAGGTCGCCCTCGTTCTCGCGGTCCTCGTTGTCCATGACGACCACGAAGCCGCCCTGGCGGATGGTCTCGAGCGCGTCCTCGATGGGCGAAGTGCCCACGTTGTTCTGGGCGCCGTTGGCGGAGGTGGTGCCGGTGGCCATGGTGCGGGGTATTGAGGCGCTTGTGCTGGAAGAGGGCGATGTAGCAATGGACCAGTCAGAGGTTCACCGGTTTTCGTGTCTGACGTTGCATCCGTAATCGTAGCGGGCCGACGGAATAGATTGTGCGCCAGGATATGCGTTATTGGAGGGATTATAGTTGGAATGTGTATTGGATGGGGTGGAGAGTGACCGGAGGGAGATTAAGTTGTAAAGGTACCAAATCGAAGGGATCCGCTTGAAATCGACCAATGGGCGTGGTCGAGTGACGTGGCTGGCGCCGCGTTGACGCAAACGTAGCGGTCAAAACGTGTCCCAACCTTCGATGGCCAGCATGCTCGCGGGCTGCAACGCGGATTGCGAATCTACATCTTGTTGCTCGTTTCTCTGCAGTGCAGGTCATAAATTCTACGCAAATGCATGTACATGTATGTGTCTTGGCTGCTCAACTGCCACTCTATCGGGTGCCTAAAACTGAAGACTACCTATCCATCTACATTTACACCGACGTCGCCAGAAGCTCGCTACCGGCGATCTCGATGCCGAATCCATTCGGGTCGAGGCTCAACTCCGCCGTCGTAAGCAGATGCACCGATGCAACCTTCAGGTCACGCACGGTCTGCATCGCCATGCCAAAGATACTCTGACGCGCCATCAACTCGCCGCTGATCTGGAGCAGTTGAGACGCGCCGTGGATGTAGATCAGTATACCGCTGCCGTGACCAGCAACGTGCTTCTGTGCCCACTGCGCCTGCAGTCCAGCCTCGAAGCCGTCCTCGACAAGGAACACAGGAACACTCTTCTGGGCATTGACGTCGCCGAACACGAGTGCGTGGTACGTCTGGTCCTTCTGGACGAGCGACTTGTACTCCACCGCCAAGAATTCGCCAAAAGGAGTCGCCACCTTTGTCGCCTTGGCTTCCGTTCTCTGCACAAGCGTCTCCGTCCGTGAGCGGTATCGAATGAGGTCCGAGATGGTAACCAGCGGGAGCTCGTGCTTCTCGGAGAACTCCTGGAGCTGCGCACGACGCAGCATACGACCGTCGTCCCCCATCATTTCGCACAGGTAGCCCACAGGTTTGACCCCCGCCAACCTTGCAAGGTCAATCGCCGCCTCTGTGTGTCCAGCGCGCACCATGACGCCGCCTTCCTGTGCCAGCAGTGGGAAGATGTGACCAGGTCGGTTGAACGCCGTTGGTCCGACCTTCTGGTCAGCCAAAGCACGGATCGTACGAGACCGATCAGCAGCTGAGACGCCCGTTGAGTTGCCCTCCTTCAGGTCAACCGTGACCGCGAACTTGCACTTGTGCGCTTCCGTGTTGTTCTCCACCATCAAAGGAAGCTGCAGCTCTTCCAGACGAGACGGTAACGCCGGCACACACACGATGCCCGTCGTATGACGCAGCATGAACGCCAAACGCTCTTCCGTAGCGAGTTCTGCAGCGGCAATTAGATCACCCTCGTTCTCACGGTCTTCATTGTCCATGACGACCACAAAACCTCCCTGGCGAATAGTCTCAAGCGCTTCCTCGATGGGCGTGGTGCCGGCATTATTCATAGTGGCAGTGTCGACGCCGTTGGAGGTGGTACCGGTGGCCATCTTGGACGGTGAAATTATATGCTGAAGCTTGGCGATGCGAGGGTCGCTGACGAAGTTTGATAATGAAATGATCCGCTGCAGCGAATCTGTGGTCGTGCTGGGTAAGGAGCTCTTCGACTGACGTTGCACTCTGGATCCGTGTCACAAAGAGGTGCGAAGCAGTGCAGTGATTGGTGAAAATCTGATCTTAGATAATCACAATATTACGTTCCATCTGTGTAAACAATCTCTTTTCGGAAATGTTAGGATACGTGGACCACACGAAATAGCTCTTAATATCATATGATGCTTAAAGAGCATTTTGGTGAAGGACTGCACTTGGCCAATGACCACGCGCAAGCAGGTGGACGGCGACGTCGCCATGCAGGCCACGGCCAAGCGGGCGAAGCAGCACAAAAAGATCCCGAAGCAGCAGCGCGTTGGCAACTTCCGGAGGTTTGCCACCATGTATTTATTTACCTTTTGGCTGCCGACTGACCCTTGTGTGGGTTTTTGCAGCTACTACACGTATCGACTGGGTCAGAAGCACCAGGGAGAGCTGGAGGACGACCCGCGTCTGGCTGCACTGGACAAGAGCTGGTTCGATGGCAAGCGCGGCCTGGATATTGGCTGCAACTCGGGGGACTTGACCATCACCATCGCCAAGCGCTTGGCGCCCAGTTACCTGCTGGGCGTGGACGTGGACCCGCAGCTCATTTCCAGAGCTAGAGGACACCTCAAGGACATTTTACGACAGGAGCAGATCGAGAAGGCGTTCGGAGAGATTCCGGCGGTTAAAACGACGTCGAAGAGTGACAAGAAAGGAAGTTCAGCAGGTCATGTGGATGCTGAGTCCCCTGCCGACGTCAGCGGTGAGGCTGAGCAAAAGGTTGTAGAGAAGAAAGAGGACGAGAAGAAGAGCAACGTGAAGGTGGGAGATGGAGACGCGTTCGCGAGCGAGATGCCGCTGTCTTTTCGACTCTGGAAGCCATCGATGCAGACGCAGGCATCAGTTCCTAAAGCTATTGGCAAGGCTGCTGTTGGGTACGTTTTGAGCTGCATTTGTTGTTCCGAGGTAAAGCTGAATGGCTCCTTACTGAAGTGTATGTTTGATGATTGCTGTGCAGCTCTGAGTTCCCGTTGAATGTGATTTTTAAGCGCGAAGATATTGTGGCAGATGCACATGCCGGCAAGGAATATGACTTCATTACGTGGTAAGTTATCGGTACTCCATGCACGTGCTGTTGGTCAAATTTGTAGGGACGGCACTCTAATGGTGTCTTAATTGTTCTCTGTGCTTGCAGCTTCAGTGTTACGAAATGGATCCATCTTTTCCACGGTGATGAAGGCATAAAAAAAGTGTTTGAGAAGATCTACGAGTTGCTGACACCCGGTGGCCGCCTCATCATTGAGCCGCAACCGTGGAAATCATACCACAAGCGGAAGTTCACGTCGGACGTCACGGCAGCAAACTACCCTAAGATTCAGCTGCGGCCAAAGGACTTCCCGAAGCACCTCGTTGAGGCTGTTGGATTTCGTAGCTGCGAGTTCCTAGAGGTCTGCCAAACATCCTCCAAGGGGTTTCGGCGCCCACTCTACGTTGCCCAAAAATGAGCTCAAAGACAGCCACGACTTGCTACTACAAGCTATTGATATTCCTACAAAGGACATTTCATCACTTACCGACTCGGTTGTCTTCGTGCATGCGTCTATTAAGACTCGTCCAAGGCTGTGAACCTGAAGGGACTTATGAGTGGTCTACGCGTGAGCAGCATTGGAGTCCAATACCTGCCATACCGCAGGCAAGAAGCCGCAGTAGTTCCCCATTTGTGCGACTTGAAAAGAGCAGTAAGCGACGCTTGGGCAGCAGCTTCGAATCCGACTCCATCGTCACGCTCGTATCAAAATCCACCTCTCCGTTCTTGAGCTGAATGGTTTTGAATTAGCAACAGCACCACACAACAACACACAATATCAGCACCTGCGCTCCAACCGTCTTTTTGTCGACTGCCGTCGTCCTTACCCTTCCGAATGATCGCAGCAGCCTGGCCTCTCGGAGCGCCGCCTCCAACCCCTCCTTGTCCCAGCGTAGGTATCGCTCCCTTGTGCTTCTTCCACATCTTGACTCGTTTGAACATCGGCGCGTGCTTTAACGTGCTCTGCAACCACAAGAGCAACAACACCAACGAGTCCGCCACTCGGAAGGTCAAGGCAACCAACAGTTGTAGCAACAATCCTATCCTACTGAATATATAGAAATGAGGTTGGAGAGGATATATATCTGGGAACACGATGAACAGGATCTGGCTGCCGCGCAGATAGACCTGCTCCACTTGGGTGGTGTTGCCGTTGATGTCGGTGCGCACGGCGTCCTTCATGACGCAGTTCATGTTGTCCTCCGTCTCGTCCAGCAGGCCGCGGTACGTCTCGCCCGTCTTCATCTCGATGGACACGATCGTGCCCTCTCCATCGTGCAGCAGGATGGTCGGGATGCCCACGCCGCGCTTGCCCGTCACCGCCATGGCTCAATATGAGATCAGCGCGAAGAGCACCTTTCGATTTTGACAATAGCTTAGATAATTGTTTACACTAAGTACGAAATGAATGGCAAGAAATTACTGTGGGAAATTGTTGTTGAGATTATTGCAATAGGTTGGCGAATGGAAAACGAAAATAAAAGTAAAATGCCGCTAACTTATCGCACGTTTATTATGGGGCTTATGAGCTCCTGAAACCTTAGACGCCTGGAGCTACCGAGCGCCATGCCACGCGAATGACAAGCACCAGCGAAACCACGCCTGAAACAAGCGACTCGAAGCGCTGAGAGCAGGAAGAACAGGAGCGACCCATCGGCTGGAAGTCGCCGCTTAACGGTACGACTTCTGGAAGCGAGCGCGGGCGCTGGAGCCACCGAACTTCTTGGCCTCGCAGCGACGGGGGTCGGCGACCAGGAGGGTACGGTCGTAGGCGAGCAGGATGTCCTTGATCTCCTTCTTGGAGGCCTCGTCAACGTCTGTACAGCAGCAACAAGCAGCAATGTCAGCACCACAGCTCGTCGCATCCACCGACAACCTTCAACAACTGTGAAACTTACACTTCTGGTAGTAAGCGACAATGGCCTTGGCGATAGCCTGACGGATCGCGTAGATCTGAGCGGTGTGACCACCACCCTTCACGCGGATGCGGATGTCCACCTGGAGTTATCGAGACACAACACGTCAGCGCACCATATCGATCGTCAGGTATGTAGGGGAGTGCAAGCCAGTTGCGACAGCATGGTATTTACACGACGGTAAACAGAGCATGCACACAGATTAGGTGGGTGGTGCGAGTGCTTTTCACAGCAGAGCGTGTGCGTTGAGGTGGGTGGACACTGAAGCCGAGCAGCAGAGGGAGCAGCTACAACGTCGCCGTCCGTACTGTCAGCAGTCCTGAGGTAGCCTGCTGTCACTCAAAGAGCGAACAGCGATGCACACCTCGTGTGTTTCAATTGACTAGAAAAGACCCTGAAGCTCGCGCTCGAGGCGTCGTCCATGTCGTCTCGTTCGTGATACCAATAGCTGTCGCGCGTAGCTTGCGACTCGAAGAGAGAAGAGGAATTCATCGTACGTTGGCGAAACGCTGCTGGCCGAGCAGGAGCACGGGCTCGTAGGTCTTGACGCGGAGGATCTCCGGCTCCACGAGCTCGATGGGCGTGCCGTTGACCTTGATGAGGCCGTGGCCGCGCTTGCAGTAAGCGACAGCCGTGGCGTTCTTCTTGCGGCCAAAGACCTGAACCGATTCAATCTTGCCCTCCATTTCTGATGCCTGTGCGAAAATTAGCAATGACGGCGCCACTGGGGCCGCGGGCTCCCCCCAGCCATGCAAATGTGCAGACCAACCAATCCACCGCCTGCATTTACACCAATCCCCGACGCAAGGCGATTCCATAGGACAAAATTCGGATATATTGTATGCCATATGCCGTTTCACAGGTGCGGCCACCCGCTGCCAGTCCTCCACTCACCAGTACTGTGTCAATTGCCCGACCGCCGGCCGTAACCTTTGAGCAACCATGCGCCCGCTTACCGACGATGAGTTGACCACGGTGTTCGAGAAGATCAGCAAGTACATCGGACGCAATGTCCAGCACCTGGTGACGCGGCCCGACGAGAAGTACTGCTTCCGTCTGCACGGCAACATCGTGTACTACTGCAGCGAGAAGCTCATGCGCCAGTCCACGAACGTGGGCTCGGACGAGCTGCTGAGCATCGGCACGGCCGTGGGCAAGCTCACCAAGACCAAGAAGTTCCACCTGCGCATCACCTTCCTGGACTACTTGGCTCAGTACGCTAAGTACAAGGTCTGGATCAAGCCCAACTCGGAGATGTCCTTCCTGTACGGCAACAACGTGGTCAAGTCGGGTCTCGGCCGCATCACGGAGGGCACCCCGCAGTACGCCGGCGTGGTGGTTTACAGCATGAACGACATCCCGCTGGGCTTCGGCATCGCCGCCCAGGCAACAGAGCTGTGCAAAGACCTGGAGCCCACGGCCTACGTGGTGCTGCACCAAGCAGACATCGGTGAGTACCTCCGCGTTGAAGACGAAATGTTTTAAAGACCATCCAAGGCGTGGAGGCGCCTCGCGGTGCTTCTTAGTCAGACTTCGTGCGCCATCTACATATATTATAGACTTTTCACGCTTGTTTGTGCTCCCACAAGTTTTTATTTTATTTTTCATGTCGTGTTAGCTGTCATGTTGCGTGCAAGTCGTTGTGTACTTCGTAGAATACTCTCTCTATTGCTTCACAGTCGTTCTAGGTTGCTGTGGGCTCAATCGTCCAACAGCATGGTCTTCATGGTGCTCTGGATCTGCTCGTAAGCGGCAAAAATGATGGCACCCGTGGGCACTACCTTGAGGATGTTCGCCGACAGACCCTTGAAAAGCCCAAAGTAGCCTTCGTGACGGATGATCTTCACCGTGCAATCCCACGTGCCTGTGTACTTGTCGGCCAAAGGTCCTCCCTGCTGCAGACGAGCTTTAATCACCTGGTACGGGTACGTCGTGGTAGATGCAATGGACTGCGCCACAGCACCCATCGCCAGCGTCGGGATCACGTCCATCTCGGGGCCCCAGTGCGCCTGGTATAGACTCTTGAGTCGTTCATACGCCACAAACTTGATCGCTCCGTTCGTTGTGAGAAACAGCGCCGGTATCATGCCCTTGTAAAGTGCTGAAGCGCCTTCTTCAGCTACAATCCGCCGGAATGCATCTACACCGCAACAGCAACAGCATCATCAGTCTCCTCACTCAACCATACAGCAATCTTTCCTCTCGACGCACGCACCTGTAACGCTTCGATATGGTATATTCTCTACCAGCTTCCTCGTTGCGTCCTTGCCCGTGACACTTGCTTGCATGCGTTTGTTGCTCTGCACTTGCATACGTATCTTAACGAGCCAGATCGGGTTCGTGAGCGGCACGACGATGCAGCCAGCCTCGATGCCGGAGAAGAAGTGCTGCCACGAGCCCTGAATCCAGCCTTCGTCAGCCATGCGCGCGTAGCGCTCCTTGGCGTTCTGGTACACGAGCATGTAGATGCCCCACGACAGCGTGGCTCCGTACAGCGCCGGACTCATGCCGCGGAACAGCGCGCGGACACCCTCCTCCGCTACGATGGAGCGGAACGCGTGCCCCAGCGAGCGGTAGGCGTGCGCAGACTTCTCGTGCACCTGGTAGCGCACCTTCACCAGGTCAAGCGGGTACAGCAGCACGGTGGAGACGGCGCCCGCGCCCAGCCCCGCCGTGGTGTTGATCACACTGCGCCATTGGTCCTCGGTCAGCAGCTCCTTGAGCGTCATCGCACACGGAAGACTGGAACTGCTGAGTTCCGAGGAACTGCGGCCAGGATTAGCGCTTGGCCGCCAGTGCATCGTAAGCGTACCTATGCGCTTCCGCGGGTTCAGTTATGCGTGTTGGGAGGTTCAACTACGTCACGCAGAGTGATGGTCATCACTTCCGCATTTGACGGCCGAGAGATGAAGAGGAAGGATCGCGGCGCGCAGTTCATCCGCGGAAACTTGGAGCTGCTGGGCTTCGGGACGCGTCGAGACGCACTGGTGCAGGCAGTCAAGGAGCTGTTTGAAAACGGTCAGAAACGCGTGACGGCAGCGGAAGCTGCTTCAACAAGTTAATACAAAGAGCAAGAGCAAGAATTAACGCGTTCATGTGCGTTTACGTGCTTTAGCGCTGGACGCGACACGGTCGTTGGGGTCAGACCGTTCGTGGGACGACGCACCGCTTGAGTTGCTGCGCGTCAACGTACAGCTGAACGAAAATTGGGGCTGCATTGACATCGTGTGCGCCGATACGGGCTCCGGGCTCCACGCACATCAGATCAAACTGCTGTGCTGCAACGTCTTCGAGACGACCAAAGCAAGAGTAGAGGGAGGCGGAGGATGCACCAGTGGGAAGTATGGTGCGTTGGTGCAGATCGGAGAGTTTTGGTGTGTGTGTGGAAGGGCTAAACGTGCTGCTTTGGTGACGACCACGCAGGTGTTGGCCTCAAGGCGGCCATGCTTTACAGTCAACTAAATGCACCCAACGCGTGCTTGAAGATCACCACGACCTCAAGCTCAGATGGGATTCTGTATGTGCAGCTTCGCATCGACCCTGACTCGGAGGAGACTGCTGTCGTGAAGAAAGTAGCGCACTTTGTAGTGGATGAAGAGCACCAGCACTTCTCCGGAACGGAGATGCGACTGTCGATTCCGTGTCCTGGAGATGCGCTAGACATCGAAAGCGCGGCAGACTCATTGGCTCTTTACTTCCAGAGTCTGAGGTACACCGCTCCTCCATTTGTTGGTGTGCAGTTCAGCTTCGACGTTGGTGGAGTTAGCATCAGCGTTGAATGCCAACATGGAGAAGAACCGATCGATCGGTTCGCCACCGACTTGGGAGCAAGTGCAGACGACATATTGTATGCCGTTCACGACGAGGAGCTTGTATCCATAAGCTGCGTTGGGCTGATGCTTGGGGAAATGGAGCCAGATGGCCAAAACGACATCGAGATATGCCTGCTACGCTACGCCAATCACGCCCCGCTGATCAACGGAGAGGACTTTTTCATCTGTGGTATCAGCAAGGGCGTGAAGTCGTACAAACTGTGGAAGAAGTACGGCCTTCGCTGCCAGCGTTCAAGCTCGCATCTTGTCAACCAGCTCGTTGCTACACCGTTGCGTGCTTCGAGGGGGCAAGAATTCGAAGACGTCGATGGCCCGACTCGCCTCGTTCTGGCAATCGACATCAGTGTCGCTGGCTCGGAACACTCTAGCGGACTCAAGTACGGTAATTTGAAGAAGGGCACTCTCGATGCTTGCTATGCCGACGGCGTACAGGCCTGTTGCCGGCTGATTCTACAACAACTCGCTGAAGCTGGTCGACTGAGCACTCCGCGACAGCACCAAGACCAGGACCTCGTTGAAAAGTTTGCGCCGCTGATCTCAAAATCCATCGCAGCCATTGTGAAACAGTCGCAGAAGGGTCGACTGGATGGCAATGCGTCAAAGCAGCAACAGGAGAGCACCCCAGACCACTTCAACGAGGGTCTCATCCTGCAGGAACTTCAAGCTGTCCTGAGAAACTGGTAAACTTAATATCGTATGAAATTAGGCAGGGAGCTCGGGGGCGAGCATTGTTGGCCACACCATCAAGAACGACCGGAGGTCAATTGCAAGTCTAGAGCAACATGTCGGCTATCGGAGCGCTGCGCGAGCTGGAGAAGGACAAGAAGGGACCCAACAACGCTGGTCTCAAGGTGCGTCCAATACATTCTTAGTGGAAGTACTTGTGCCCGCGTGACTGAACATTCGTGTGTGATTTTGCACTTGTAGGAGCTGTTCCTGAACTTGCCGACCCGTATTCGTCAGTCTGGCCCCGTCAAGGGCGGCATCAACTTTGCCTTGAAGGTACATAAGGACTGCGAGATGGAATGATGCTGGAATGCGAGATCTGACGCTGTTATCGGTCTTATTCAGAGCTGGCAGACCTCGGGCCGATGGCTCTGGGTGCTGTCGACGACGCTGCTGGTGACCCTTGTGCCGCTCAGCATTGAGGTGGGTCTCTTTTTTTGCTTTGGAGTGCATTGGAGGGAGTACATATTGACGGTGGCTTGTTGTCAATAGATGCTGCGCGAGGAGCAGACGAACGAGGTGGTGAAGGAGCTGGTGAGCAAGGGCTTCAGCTACAACCAGATCCAGGGTATGGGCTACATGGTGGCGCAGCCGGAGAGCACGCTCGCCGCGCCTGCTGAGGGCGCCGCTCAGTAATTCGACAGCTAGTGCTTATCCTGGACGAAGCTGCGCGCAGCCGCAAGAAAGGTGTTTCCCAGCGGTTGCTCAAGCATCGTTAGCTGTACATTTCGTAGCGATATGCTGACTTCGAAGGACCCACTGCTTCGGAGACTGCAATGCATCTGGTAACGGACGCTGACGGTTGGTGTTGGAGCTGATTGAACGGAACATAGATCGCGTGCATTCGCCGTCGCCGACATTAGGCTCCCGACCATTCTACTAATTGATCCTCCATGCCTCCCGCGAGCTGCGCAACTACAGTATTTTCCTGATGGCACAAGCTCTCCGCACGCTCTAGTCGCTCTTCTTCTTCTTCTGACTCTTGATCATGACCATGCCGATAAAAGTGGCAGCGCCTGTAAAGAGCAGCACGAGCAGCACCGCAGGGATCGTGATGGCGTAGTGGTACGGCAGGAAGAACTGCTGAACGACGTGGCCCTCGTCAATGAATGGCTGCAGCAACAACACACACTGCAGCGTAAGTACATCTCGACACTGATGACAACGCGGTCATTGTTGAGCGTACCGTGAGCAGCACCCAAATGCTGTAGTAGACGAAGACTACTACGCTAATAGCCAGCAGCACGAGGCCCACAACTTTGTCCGACGCTCCCTATCAATCGAGAGCACATGAGCGACCTAGCTGGCCCCACAGAACATGCGAGAGACCCACAGAGCGCGTACCATGATGCAGTTCTTGATCGAGCCAATGACACGTTTCAGTGTTTTGCTACATGTAGTTGATTGCGGACCGAAAAGAGTGGTGCTAATTTGTGGTACCAAATTGGTACTACTGTACCAATGCCGCCACCTTGTGGGAGGGAGAAAACGATAATTTTACAGACGAAAATCGGATAATCACAGAGCGTGCGTCATTTTCACAGAGCATCGTCTTTGGCACATAAACAGCTGTGGGACTCCTACGTGTAACTGCGCGGTTACACGTAGGTAGTCATTATTGCGGTTGTATGACATCAATTCTGCCCGCAGAATTGCCTATCGTCGTACTGTAGCGGTCACCAATTCTGCCGGCAGAATTGCCTATCGTCGCGTGAAGCAAGGGAGTTGTAGGTAACATAATATGCTATCGTCAAGCTACTGCTCATAACTGTCTTGCCATTCGCTCGAATCATGTCGGCACACGCGCAGAGTACTAAGCTAAGTGCAATTCTGCCGGCAGAAGTACAGAACAAACTGCAGTTCTGCCGGCAGAAGTACAGAACAAACTGCAATTCTGCCGGCAGAAGTACAGAACAAACTGAATTGAACACGTGGACTTTATATTGCTATAAACAATACCTGCATTCATATATCGAGGTGTATTGCGCCGTGAGGCAGGGTCATCATCACGACGCGGGTGGAATAGTGTAAGGACGTACTGTTAATACCGTGGCGTTCCTGTCCGAGTTGCCTGCACACCACGGCGATGCGTTGCGTCACGCAACTTGCGTGAGCGACCCGTTCTGCGTTACTGAGTTCTAGGCTAAGCTTATCGGCGATGTGCCCTCACTGCGTGATCAGATGGTTCCATGCCATTCCCCCAGCGGACATGCTCGTCTTATATTGTAGTACACAGACGTTCATTGATATCACTTAGTGCCCGTTCTAGCTACCGTCTTCACACCAAAGCGTTAAAATCTGGTGAGCGTCTTGCTGCACAACGGATAATTCTCGGGTACGACTGCCTGTCATTGGAAATGCTTCCTTCGCCTAGCTTCTTCGCCAGCACCGATGGCATCAGGAAGTCCTACGGAGACCAGTCTCTCGATCACCTCGAGCGTGCATTGATGTCTTTTTGAGCGCCACTACCGCTACTATTTATTCGTTGCAGCGCAGGAAGGAGCTGTCGATGCTGCTAGAGAAGTTGCGTAGCGCAGGAAGGAGATACTTCGTGTGGCGTCAGAACAGGTGTGAGCTGCTGCGCTAAGAGGAGCTGTGACTTGCGGAGGCCCTCCATGCGCAGCAGCGCCGCGAGCAAATTTACGCGTGTGATGATGGCTGGGCTAGTCTTGGGCGCAAAAAGATTGCCTCCAGGCCACCCCTCCACGTAAGGATGTACCTGTGGTGCCGTCCCTAGCTTGCTTATTGGCCTCCACAGATACGGACTCTTCATCGTTGCCCCAGTCGACAACATGAGGAATGGGGTGAGCAGCTCACCCCATTCCTAGCTCACCGTGAGCTATATACATCTACTACACTACGACTTCTGCTCGGTATTTTAGAAGGCGTCGCCGTGCTACAAAGAGGACAAAGTAAGCCGGAGCTGGTAGTACCGGTATCAGCAATTCTGCCGGCAGAATTGCAAGGGTACCTCCTATCAAAGGTTACATTGTACCCTGCGGTACAAGAGTGCGTTCTGTGATTGTGCGCAGTGTCTGTGGTTTGACCTCATGTTCTGTATTTTGAACGCACGCTCTGTGAAATGACCATCTTCCTCTGTGATTTTAACCCTCTCTCTGTGCGGAGGCCATTCACTATTGAAGCACTAAAAGCGCATTCCTGCCTTTACCTGCCGCGAGGAAATAGGACCAACACACGCCCACGCGCGGCCAGCACACACGAGGGTGGCTCGTCTATTATTTCTTGCCTATTGTCGCTTGCGGGCAACTGTCATGAACAGGATATCCTTGGGAGCGTTGACGCTCTTTTTGTTCCTACCTACGTTCCATGTCATGATCTTCTATCGCATCCCCAATATGCGCCCGAACTCCATAGGTGCGAAATTACACATATTGAGGACGCGTTCGGGGCCTTGCACACATAGACAACGGTCGTACACGGGCGACGGAGAAGAGCATTCGTCGTCGGAGTAGTCGTGGCTTGTCGGAAGCTCCGCGCGAGCTAAAGCTCGTTTCCGGGCTTCTTCCTCGACAAATCCCACCGTTCATGTGCCTCGTTGTCCAGCTTTTGTTGTGTCCGTCGGACTCGGTTTCGGGACGGCGCCATGGTGACTGAGCTGATTGCACTCTAATTAGGAAGTTTGGCGACGAAATAGGACTTCAGAGGCAGCCTGGGAAGGTACACCCCTCTGCGGCGGAAGGGAGCGAGCAGCTAACACCTGGTCTCCGTATCTTGCATTTCTTTAGGAATTTCTACATCGATGACCACCTACCCCGGTACCTTCTCTAAATCAATTCTACATGGGTGACCATGTGTTGCGTCGGGGTATCTGTGGTATTATCATGTGGCCCCGACTTAGTTCTAATTTTCGGGAACCAGCGCGGTGGTTCCCGAAAATTGAACAGCCGGAAACAGCTAACAGCTTTGCTCCATTATCAAATACCAGCTTACCGCTATCGGTACGACATTGGTTATCTCTTCGATGAACGTTCACTACATGTACTAGGTACCGGTAGTAGAAGGCCGTTCATTCTCGAATTTCCTCGCTTCCCCACAAGTCCAAGAAAACAACCACTTCTTCCTGACCACCATGCCGTCCCTGCGTGCCATTGCTTCTTCGATCTTCGCTTTGACGCTCGTAAGCAGTGCTCAGGCTGGCGCGCGGGCCAAGACCAACGTGACTGACGCGGACAGCGCACTGCTGATTTCGGCTGTCAGCGACGTGAGCTCCTACAGCTCTGGCGTGTCCACGTACCCCTGCGTCTACAAAGTCAACAGCTTGGAGACGCAGACTACGAGCAATGGCGCCACCGACTACAACTTCGGCGTAACCGGTTGTAATGCCGGCGGCGAGGAGTTCGTGGGCCGGTGCCCCGATTTGACGAGCTTTGCTGCTTGTGGCAACTACAAAATCGTGGTTTCATCAGAGTCCAAGACCAGCAAGCCGAAGGTGACGTCGGTCAAGAAGCAGACATCGAAGTAGAGCCCATGCTGACTTGGTCAGGCGCTCATCGAGGTCATAAATGAAATGTTTGACTGTATCAATTTCATGTAACTCCACAAATACAATAATTTGTGATTGAGCGGCAGTTGATATTCGTGCAAACTACCAGCATTTTCAAGGGGGGGGCACTTAGTTGCTATCTTTCTCCGTAGTCAGCCACAATAAAACCAGTCGCAGTGTTCTCGTGCATACATTGCGACTTGTTCTCGTGCATACATGTAAGCTTAGTTCAGATTAGGCACTCTAAACGATGATAATGATACCCGAAATATGAAAATAACTGAGCTGAGATCATACCTAACATACGCGAGGCCTCTTATCAAGTGCGTGCATCGAGCACTACCGTATCTGAGACTTGCGCATTGCATTTTCGATCAAGCGGCGCCCGGCCTGGTGCAACATCCCAACATCCCCTCATTCTCTAAGAGCATCTCCAGCGGCAAGTCCTAACGGCGGTTTTAATGTAAAAGTAGCGCATTAGAACCTTGGTCCAAGTCTCAAGCTCCCAGCGGCAGGTCGTAATGCAGGTTTTAACTTCAGGAGGTCCTATCGAGGACCTCAATTTAAGACTTGAGATTTAATGGATTATGTGGTGCACACACTTCGGGGAGCTCGTCCATTCGCTATTATAAGAATATCTTTTTAGGAATGGAGTTGATTGGCCAATATGTTAGGTTAAGACTCGGGTTAAGTCTTACCGCTGTGGTGAGCGGAGTGTCGCGAGATCTAACTCTCTAATCCAGGTCTCAATGGCCGTTGTCGGTCACCGTTAAGCCTTGGAATAGGACTTGCCGCTGGAGATGCTCATTAATAACAGGGATTTTCCCCGCACGCTGAGTCAACCGGTTGCATATACCCGGGATTGAAGCTTTGCCGGTCGAATCTTTTCCCATGTCCGTCGTCGACAACGAACGACAACACTCTCATCATCGTGTACCAGTAACATCGAATTCCAAAGTCTACTCGCGTCGGAACAATTCGAACGCGTGATGTCGGAAGTACCGACGTCACGAGCTACCTGCTTTTTTTTTCGCGGAATATCGGGCACCCTGCAAACCATGGAAGTATTAAAATACATGTACCGTACCGGTATACGTCCTTGAGCAGCTATTCTCCACTCGATATTGCGCGGTATGCACAGCAACAATTTGGTGCATGGAGACACCAGCTATCCCTCTACTCAGGCAAGCATGGATAACAGTCTCTATAACTCGGGCTAAATACAAACATGCGTTGAGCCCAGAACACACGCTACCGAGATACATTGCCCGCGTATTTTGGCCGTAATCGATCCAATATGCTGTAAAAACTGGCAAACAATAGCACAGGTACAGCAACCCATACAGTCCAGTTGTCTTGGAAGCTTTTCACATTTTCAAATGAACTACTTGGTATGAACAACTTGGCACCCACTACCTAGTACCACTCCGTTCCGGAACTATTGCACGTTACAGGTATATCCTAACAAGGTTTTACGATTTTTACAGTGTTTTTTTACGTTATTAGGCTCAAAAGAAGCGGAACGATCATACGGTCCTTTTGAGACCGCGTCAAACGAAAGTATGCTTCCGAACCTAAGTACGAATCGCGATTTAAGCACACCATTGCAAAGAGGAGCATCTCTTCTTTCTTCTGGTGTCTTCAGATCTAGGAAAAGTTGAGAACTCACCACGCACCGACCGTCTCAAAAAAGTATTGCCCTCAAAAACCAACTTTTTCAAAAAAATATTCTGGGTTGACCTAGATTAGTTGTTAATTCTGAATCGATTCAGCCTATTCCCGTACGCTGATTCGGTCTCCTTCCGGTTCAAATGTTGGTGTTTATGTCGCGATCTCAAAATTCCAGGTGTATATTTTTGACCGGAATTTCAAATTTTAGAAAAATCCCCGAAACATCATTCCGAAATACTACTGCACTCTGTTTCTTCTTCTTTGCGCACATTTGATCGGCTGGCATCAGGAAGTGCTCTAAATCTGCTTCTTTGCCGTGGAGACAGTGGCCATCACACGCGTCCGCTCAAGTGTATCTCGCTCGAAGATCATCGTCTAACAAAAAAATACTTTTGTCCGAACTTGATTCTTCACTTGAAGCGCAGTGGTTCTCCTCGGCAACCTCGTTGGCCTCGACGGAGGACACGTCTGCCTCGTCCTCGGACAGTCGATCCCAAGCGCTGTCGTCAGGTGTATGTTGCGGGGAGCCTAGCAGTCTTCTGATCACGGTACTTTAGTCGCTGTTGGCCGGCGCTGTAATTGATCCTCCTTGCGTACTGCGAGTCGTCTCCGAAGATGCAGCTAGAACCACGCTGTCACTGGATGGCTGCTCTACTGCTTGGTCGGACGCAGAGGCTGCGATGGCGGTGTCTGCGCGGGGCGGGCTACCATGAGGCGCTGTGGTATCCGTACGGCTCTCAGCGGGGCCTGCGGTGCTCCCAATCCTTTGGGGGTGAAACGCTGCTGGTCGATACACCTGCTCTAAATTTAGACTTTGCGAAAAACGCCACTGGAGGGAAAACACAATTAAGTACGATTTTCGCTGGCCAATCTTTGAAGGCGTTTTTCTCGATAAAACCAAATGGTGGCGTAGCGTCTTTTTGTTTGACGCGGTCTCTTTTGATGTAGCCATTGCCACGGTCTATTTACACCAATAAAGAAAAAAAAGACAAGTAGTGAGTAAAAATACCCTGTTCAAAGCCGTTTTTACAATCTGGATGGATTGTTAGTGGCCATTTTTTGTTTGGCCATACTGAAATCAAGTTGTTTTTCTGTGCTATCGTTCTGGAACAACTACAAGAGTGGAACCGTGCAATAGTTCCGGAACGGAGTGGTATTAATAAGTAAAACGGAAAAAGTCATGACTAGGTCATGACCCAGTGACCTGATATCCGAAGATACCAGCCGGTTTTTGGCTTGTTACCTGCAGATACCACCCGCTGGGTCATGACCTAAATACTACGCGTTCATTGGCGAATATTGGCCAATTTCGTAAAACGAAGGCTGCACTGCAGCGCTGCAGTACCAAGTTCGTGCATCTCCCTTGGTCGAGGTCGTGCTCGCCGCAAGCAACAATGGCTACGCTCTAGGTGACGCCCAAGAGAGGTGCCCGCGCAGAAGAGCGATGCGCGTCGCGCACTTCGGCCCGAGCCAATTGGTAGCGGTGCAGCAGGAGTTAGCCCGCTTCCGCTAATCTCGTTCATGCTAGTCCAGCTCGATCCTGCCCATGCCGCATCAAGACTGCCGCGCTCATGTTGGTGATCGACTGCAGTGACCCGTTGACCTCGCGCTTCAGGCCATTGGCCTGGTGCCAGCAGGCTGGGAGGGTCATGCAACGTCTATGGCTAACGTGCTGTCAAGCGTCTGCATGGACTGCTACTACGTGTTCGTGGCCATGTTGTGTGATGGCGTCGACGCTCACGATACGCAAGGTAAGCTCTCTTCAGCATATCCTGCCCTATTGCTTTCATGATGCTATGAAATGCTCTCATCACTACGATCACTAATGCAAATACAGCATGCAAGTCTCGCTAGCGGTCGATACCATGTTTACGATATTGATAACGATGTAATAATGCATGATATACCATTTCATTAAGCAGTTCTGTCAACGCTTACAACTAGTAGTTCTGAACTACTAGTTCTTAGCCTTCAGTCGCCTCGCACTTGAGTCCAGCGTGACCATGAGCTTCTGCGCGTGCTGCTGCTGCACGAGCGCCACGATGCAGTGACCGAAGTCGTCCGTCAAGACTGCGCCAAAGACGCCCTCGCAGCCGCGCGCCGTCTCCACGAGGCGGTTCAGCTCGGGTGTGCTCACCTCGTAGTCGTCGCGCAGAGAATCGTGGCTGACGAACATGAGCTTGCCCGCCTCGGCGTACTGGCGCGCGCGGATGTGGTCCACGGCAGCCACCGTGCACTCTTCCTGCGTGATCACGTGGCGCGCGCGGCGGTACTTGTACACGACCTCGTCGCCCAGCGCACCGAGTCGAGATCGGGCACCGAGGCGTCACGCAGGTGCATCATGCCCGGGTGGCCGTGGGTCTGCAGCGCCTTGACGGCCGCCTGGCACTGCAGCACGCGCTCCTTGTACTCGCCGCCGTTGAGATCATGCTTGACGTTCGAGTTGCACTCGACTCTGAGGACGTCCGGGTCCTAGAAGGCCACAGCCGTCGGCTCGTTGGTGCGGCAGTCGATCAGCAGCGCGCAGTCCTTCCGGCCGCACGACGAGATGAACTGGTCCACGATGCCGCACAACACGTTGCAGTACTCGTGCTCGGCCTCCTGGCACAGCAGCGCTTTCTGGATCGCCGACACGCCCTTGATCTCGAACAAACTCTCGAGGAACGTCGCGAAGCCCACCTTGAGCCTGCTCAAGTCGATGCTTCTGAAAACTGTGTGCAGCACAGTGCGCTGCTCCTCGGACGGGATTCGGCCAACCCTCGGGCACATGTCGCCCAGCGGGCCCGTGACTCAGTGCTCAAGAAGGGCGACGCCGTGTTTGTGACCATCCTCACGCGCGACGAGAGCAAGCTGGGGCTGCAGGTCTTCAAGGCGCGCCAAGCTGTACGTCCTCAGCAGAATTTTTCGTTTGAGTGTCGACCAAAAATAAATATTTCGATTAGGTCGCAATTGTGATATTGACTCGGGTCAGGACCCACACAATCGCACACCTGATACTCATTAAGTACATGTACTTCAGTAGTACTGGTTATGAAGTCTGGAATCACCGCGATGCACTAAGATCGCAGAGCGCGCAGCCTACCGGTACACTCTCATCGTCTTAGCACTATGGCGGCCCTGCGCTGCGTGTGTTAGCTACGATGGTAGCAACGGCCTCCCCATTTTCAGGTACGTGTACTAACCCCGGACGCTTGGTCAACGGATCCGCGTTTCCTCCCAAGTGCCCCAACTAGTTTAGACAGCTTCGTTGAGGCGTGTCGACTTCGAAGTGCAGTTGAGAAGAGGAGTACAAGGAAGGACTCAACAGCATGAGAGACTTTGGTGACCTCTCATGTGTTCAAACATGTCAAACACCTCCAAGTATTTGAGCTTCAAGCTCCCCAGAACCTAGGCATCAAGCCACCAAGAACTACGCCCACTGTGGCAACATCAAGTAGGCAGTGCCTAAAGAATATGCATATACAGGCCTTTATAGTTAGCGAATAACATAAGTAAAGGTTCTCTTCACCACCATCGTCTTAGCACTATGGATACAGTTTACTGGAAGGAGAAAAAGCTTGAGAAATGGGGCTGAACAATGACTCGAGTTGCAACAGAGAGTATGGGGCTTCCTTTTTCTGTTTGTTGAACATGTATCTGTAGATCGTACATGTGCTATGGTGACCATGTGGATGACTCATGTTGTTTATTCCGCGGCCAACAAACACTACCGTATCACCACCAGCGTGAAAGTCCACAACATCCACAACAAGCCTTTCATTTCCGAACTCTCTCGCTTCCCCGCAAGTCCAACACACCCAGCCACCTTCGATCCACTCACCATGCCGTCCCTGCGTGCCATCGCTTCTTCGATCTTCGCTTTGGCGCTCGTTAGCGCCCCCAGTGCCCAGGCCGGCGCGTGGGTCAAGGCCAACGTGACTGCCGCGGACAACGCACTTTTGCTTACGGCGGTCGGCGACGTGAACGCCTACAGCTCCGGCGCCTCCACGTACCTATGCGTTTACAAAGTCAAGAGCTTGAAGAAACAGAATGGTGCTGTCGCTGGAGCGACCAAATACAACTTCGCCGTTACCGGTTGCAATGCCGGCGAGGAGTTCGCTGGTCGGTGCCCTGATTTGACCAGCTTTCCTGGTTGCGGCGGCTACAACGTTGTTGTTTCGTCGGCGTCCAAGACCAGCAAGCCGAAGGTGACGTCGGTCAAGAAGCAGGCATCGAAGTAGAGCGCATGCTTGACTTGGTCAGCCCAATCATCGCGGTCGTACATGTAAATAACGTGGCAACAAGTGATGTTTACATGTGTGTTTGTCTGCAAACTACCCCTCTCTATTCTCAAAGCTATCACATATCCTCGTTCGTACAGTCTCATTCTTCTTCATACTTTATCGCGTAGCTATGTGTGCACCTGAACACTGTTCACTTGTTGCTAAGTTTTCTTATTGTCGCTATTTTGCAGGTTGGTCGCATCGAAGTGTGAATGTCGGGTTGTCACGTTGCGTCCCAAAATACAAGTACCGTATGGTCTTAGTCCTTGGCGACAAGGCACAGACACGGTGAGTCACAATTCGTATACGCAAATCCTAAAAGTTACTCTCTACTTGTGCCGATTTACGTGCCGTTTAATCAAAAACACAATTCGCGAGTTGAATGGCTTGGAGGGCAGCACACCATCGACTTCGCCGCGACAGGCAGCGGCGCCGGCACCTTCTCGGCCGCCTCGGGCGTTGTCGCCCGAGGCGACGCTGCTGTATATAATGCAGGAGCCCGACCCTCCGGCGCGCGTGCCGAGCTCATCTGCGGCCCGCCCTTCAAGGACGGATCACGCTGCGACGTGGCCAACCTCGGCCAACCTCGAGACGCTGCGCCACACGGCCATCGTCTGCACGTGGGTGAACGGAACGGAGAACTGCTACAACAAGCGCCGCCAGCGCGCGCGGCTGCCCGCCGGTAGCTCGTCACGCGACAAGGAGATGGACGAGCTCAAGTACTCGTTGCACTTGCTGCTCAAGTTCGTGCCGGGTCTCGAGGGCCCCATCTACATTGCCTCGGACTGGCTGGGCACGTCCAACCCGCTTGCGCGCCGTGGACCAGGACGACCTGCTGTTCAACTAGCTGCTCATGCGCATCAAGGACAACATCGAGGACTCGCTCAAGAAAGAGTTCGCGAGGGGGTGGAACCAGGGGTGCGACTGGCGGAAACCCTGCCTCCGCCGGGTCGCGTTCGCCCCCGGCAGTAGGAAGGTCGTGTCCCGCCGCCTGCACACAACAGCCATGTCGACCGAGAAGTTGTTGTTCTCACTCACGACGCGGAAGGCCATGAGGCGGGATCATTACCGACACCTCCACGGACACCACAGGTACCTCCACAGGCAGACAAGTGCTACGAGGCTTACGACATCGCCTGTATCGGGGCTGTTCCTGTTAGATCTTTATCAATGTAGTCGAGCAGCTCCTTCTTGTGTCGATACATGTACTCGACAGCCACACGCTTGTATTGCTTCCTCTTCTTCGCGCTCTTAATGGAAGGGCGGACCATGCTAAACTTTATGTGTGGGTCGAGATTTAACGACGGTGAAGGCTAAAATTAGTACAGTCAAAATTTGCAGCATCTGTTTTTGTTTTAGATTCTCATTGGCTAACACCGTTTGTCGCTAAGGACTAAACGTCGCCAAGGACTAAGACGGTACGGTAGGTGTAAGCATACACCAACTATATTAAGAATTTGAGGTGCACGTACACAATGTTCATTTTCAAACTGGAATAAGAGATGGTGCCGATCCGATGGGCGGGCAGCTTGTTGCTGCTGTGCTGCGTTGGTGCGGTGCGCTCAGCGGCCGATCAGGTGGCGGAGATGGACGCGCTGCTCGTCGCCAAGATGGAGGAGACGCAGCGCGCGTACGCGGCCGTGGCGCAGCAGCTGAGCGCCGCCAGCCAAGTGGCGGACCTGTCCGTGCTGGAGGACGCGCAGCTGCAGCTGCTGGCGGTCGAAACGCGGACGAAGCTGGCGGAGGCGCAGGCGGAAGTGAGGCGCGAGATGCAGACGGCGCTGCAGGAGGTGGAGGCGCTGCGTCGCGCGGCGGTGGGGAATGCGACGGCGTGGCGGGAGACGGTGGAAGGGCTCAGGGCGGCCACGCGCGCGAAGCGGCAGGCGCTGCAGCAGATGCGGCTGCAGAAGGAGATTGAAGAGGAGAAGGAGATGGAGAGGAAGGCGCAGCGAGAGCTGGAGATGCTGCAGGAGCTGGAGACGCAGCGAGAAGAGGAGGTGGAGCTGGAGCTGCGCGCGCAGGAGGAGCTGGAGAAGCTGCAGGAGGTGGAGAGGCGCCAGGAGGAGGAGAAGAAGAAGAAGCAACAGGAGGAGAAGAATAAAATGGAAGAGGAGAACGCTGAACATATGCAGAGGTTGGAGAAGATGCAGGAGTTGGAGCGACAACAAGAGCTGGAGAAGCGACAGGAGACACGACAGCAAGAGGTGGTGGAGGGGAGTCGTTCCGATTCATCGAAGGATGGTGACGTTGGTGAGTCTGCACGAGGTGGAGAGCACAATGGAACTGTGAAAAGGCTGCTTGATATTTACGTTTCGTGGGAGCGAGTCGTGCAGAACGCGGCTGCGACGATTTATCGGCAATTGGTGCTGCCTGTCGTGGCGATTTTGGGCTTCTTCTTCGTGTTGACGGTTGCCATCGCTCGCTATAACTCTATGAAGCAGGCGCGACGCAACCGACGAGTGCTGTATTCTGGATACCCCAAAACGTATCAGAGGAAGATAAAGCAGGAACCAAAGACTGCGTCAAGTGAAAACGACGATCTACGACCCCGCTATCGTAACCCTGCTACGCGTCGAGACCCCAACAATTTTATTGAAGACTAAGCCTGGTTGGGTCATTTTCTTGGTCGGGCTTCGTTCTTCCTCGACTGCCAAAGCCACCGGAATGAGCACGGCGTAAATATTTAATCGATTCTGGCTTATTGGTGCTGCTGCATGTTGTTCACGACCCGGGAAACCAAACCAGAAACCCATCTCATAACGTTATGATATTAATAGTATGTTGTCAGGACCAGGTAGATCTGGACGCCACACATACAAGTGCGGCTGACTCATTGGATGAATGCATTTTTGCTGCGAAGATACTATCTTCAAGATAAGTACGGCTTCAATTTGAATCCACACATCCAATTTTGTACGAGCAGAGAAGGCAACTTTGGTCGTCACCGCTCCCTTGAATGGCCTTAGACCTGACTGTCTAATGCTTCGACTTCACCTTGTGCACGGTGATCGATTTTACAGCGTAGTCACCAGTCTTCGCATCCGGTGAGATCACGACGTCGAAGTTGCCACATTCAGGATAGAAGAATGAATCAAAGCAACGCCCTCCATACTCTTTGCGTACACGACAACCTCCTACGACGAATTTGTATCTGGTTGAGTCGTCTTGGCGAACGTGTTTGCTTGAGGTCGCTGTCTGCATTTGGAGACCTTCGACAACGCGGACGCAGATGAAGTCTTCGATAGTGGGCTTGTAGGCGTTCTCATCGGCCAGGGTGGCGTAAAGCAGTTCGCTGTCAGCAGCACTCACTGTTGTCTCCAACCACTTGCCGGCACCAGGTTTCTTTGCAGCCGCAGTAGCCAAAAGGGCCACAGCGAAGAGCGAAGAAGCGAGGGTAATCAGGGAGACCATGGTGATTCCTGCCAGAATTGGTGTTGGAGCCTTGATGGGAACGGGGAAGATTGGGGAATGACAGCGTGGCCAAAGCCCAAGCCGAAGAATGCAAGTGCTGGCCTGCAGCTGCGAGTGTAGAACCGAGAAATTGGCGGACTGATTGGAGGCACGTACCGTGCACCGGCTCGGTGGTGTGCTCGAGATCTGCTCGAGAGCAGAAAATGCTGATGACAGTCGGGATATCCAAGTCCAGCATGGGGTTTGAGTATTTATGGTCTTAACTTATTCGTTCTTGGTTAACACTGAAGAAAGGTAAATGTGACCCAGTCACCGGACGATCGATAGCAAAGTTTGCTCACCAAATACATGCAAAACAAGGCATCATTTCAAGTTTACGAGTCGCATTTTAACAACTTCAACTTGTATCACGTTTTTTAGGAGCACTTGTGACCGATAACGAAGACAACTGCTTGAAGTGGCCCCAACACTGTTATCTGGTCCAAGTGGATATACAATCATATCATACTGGGGGCACTTCACTGATAATTTATCAGTGAAGTGCCCCCAGTATGATTGTGTTCATGTATCAGTGATAATAGGCCTCGGACCTCACACTTGTTGTCACGCCTTCAAGGTAAACCATTCGTAAGTACCAAAGCAAGGACAAATACTATTTGTAGTACATATCCATCGCGGAATTGTTAGAAGATGTAATTGACTTTATTTTTATTTATTTTTTATTCTTATTGACTTTGTCGTACATACTCACTTCAGCAACTGCCCCTTTCGAGCTTGTAGTTAACGTCAGACAGTTCGTTGTCGGATTTGCTGCTTGAGAGCGACACAACCTTCGTGCACAAGGCGGTGACGCCGTATGCACACACAAACGTATCCGAACTACTTAAGTACAACGCTGCATACAGGAAGTGTTGTTGGCGTCTGCCACTTTGGTCTCTATAGCTTTGGACAGTTAAGATGGCCAGTAGTGTCAAGCCAGTGCGTGGGGATAATGCAAAGTCATGAGGGTGGATTGCCGAAGAGCTGGTGCGGTGTTGAAAAACCTGGAAAGGAGGGCTTATGAGAACACTTCTTCTTGCTGTTCATGCACTCAAAAAACCTCATGATCACGATAAATCTCGGACGAAGTGTTCACCATAGCGTAAGGATTACGTCCATGAAGGTCAATCACCACTTCCAGAGAAGATAATTTGATCGATCGATCTATTTAGCCCGGGGGCATTGAAATTTATATACTTGGGTGCTACAGTGGTCTGACATCCACGCTGAAGATTTATTCCGCGGGAGTGATGGACGTCACCTTGAGCGTGTCGGTCCACGGTTGAGAGTAGACAACGATGTTGTAGCTGGAATAGTCGCAGTTTCGGTCGTGGCAGGCGCCCAGCTTTTTGTCCGAGGTCACGAGGCAGCCCGCGACCTGGAACTTGTAGTTGGTGCCGGCCACCGTTTGCGTCTGGAGGCCTTCGACGGCAACGAGGCACACGCGCGTGGTCACGTCCTCGTTGTACGTCCTGACGTTGCTCGCCGCCTTGACCAGGACGTCAATGTCGTCGCTGGTCGCGTCTTTCTGCTTGTAGCCGCCGAGAATTGTCGCGCCTTGAGCTGTCGAGGCAGCGACGAGTGCCAGACCGGCGAGGAGAGCGACATAGGAGCGAGCGAAAGCCATGACGATGGAGGGGAAGACCTGGTGGTGGTGGTAGATATCCGAGCTGCTATAGATAGCAGCTAGTCTGTGGGTTGTCTCAAGCGCGAGAGTTGGGGAATGAACAGCGGGCGGACACTGAATTTTCGCGTGCTCGCCATGCGCACAGCGCGGACTGTCCGACTTCTCCACGAAACCAAACGGTCGTGCATTTCTGTCTGCCACTCACACAAGTCGAGCGTTGCGTTGTGGCGCTGAAGCGATTGCATACGAATTGGTCACCCCCCAGCTGTCAAGCAAGTGACTTGCAAGTTGTATGCTTTTGACCGTTACGGCGGACCGACAGAGTCCACAGCTGTCCCGCCGCAACGCCGAAATGATCGACACGACCGAGCTGCACGTCTCACTTGGGTGACCGGCTTCAAAATGAACGCAGCAGCCAATATGAATCCACAGACACGCGAGCTGCTGTCCAATGCACGTCACAGACAGGATGGCTGGGGAAGCGCTGGACTGAGGTTGATACTTGGATCAAAAATTGCTTCAGGTTGCGCCTTTGCATCGGAGTCTGTGAATACCAGTCGGGGGCAATACGTGCACACCGAAAGCTGCCTTCAGTCTTCGAGTCAGAGCTGCAGACTTCTGGTCTTCCCCTCACGTAGCCGTCTTAGGACGGCCTGCTGTCGTATTTTCGATGGACCATGAGCGCTCACTACGATGTCAGTCGGCAGAGGAGAGGCATACGAGCCGCTGGATATTACCGGGAACAGGCATGTCGAGGCATGACCTGCCCGCTGGTGGTGGTAAACCTCCGGCTCCCGCAGAGGATGAACACCCCCACACGATAATTTTCGTTCTGGTCCACAAAGGCGCGCGTCTGGCATCTCCAGGGGGCATCTTGTCCGTCATCATACTTTAGCTGGCACTATCTTCATACCTTCTGCTGTTGTTATAATGACTTTACCGCTCGTATTAGCGCTCTATCCGCTCTAACCAGCATCTGTCGAACACCAAAATGGCGTTTCTTCCTGGCCGTGAGGTCAACACGACTACATGTAACCCTCTCGATGACATACAATGCTTCTTGTTTGCCATTTTGTAACTCGCACACGCCACCGTAGTTGCCCAAGGAATCATGAGGCCGACTCGGTACTTCACCCTCACCGCCAGCGCTGCGGCTTTGGCGAGTTTGCTTCTGCTTGGAGCTGACGCCACCCCGTTCGCAAACAACCCAGTGACTATCGTGGCAAGTGCTTCCTCGCTTTCGCACAAAAGTCCGGCATTTGGTGGCATTGCTCCCGGTACCGACCTGTCCAAACTCACGTACCAAGTCACAGAGTACACGGTGATCACTTCCAACCGCAGCACTTCATCGCACCAAAGCACAAGCACCACCACGACCACCGGCAGTGATGGTAGAACGACTTCATCTACCACTTCCAAGTCCGACACCTCGACCAAGCAGCAGTCGAGCAAGCATTCGACGGTCGTAACCACCGGTGGCAATGGATCGGTGATGGCGCCTAGCGGCGAGCGAAGACTGGAGCAAACCACCAACGACATCCAAAAGCTCGAACGACACTTCGGATCTACTATGGAGTTGAACGTCAACAACTTACCTTCCAGTGCTGCCTTCCGCACTATGCCGTGGCCCAGCAGTTACTGGGCTATCTACTTGGACGGTATCAACTACCGCTGGGCTTCCAGCTCCGAGCCCAGTGCGACAGAGAAGTATGCCAAAGCCTTCGGGTTGGACCCAGACCAGCTAATGACGGCCGTTTCCAAGTCCACTGGAGTGCTGTCAATGACTAGTCGATCTCAATGCACTACGAACGCGGACTGCGCCTCCAAAAATGACGGAAGTGTCTGCGCTCGTCGTGACGGCCAATACCAAGGCTACTGCATTCCAACTTGGTTCGGTATCTGTCACGCCTGGGCGCCTGCAGCCATCTTGGAGCCCGAACCAAACTGCGCTGTGGAGCACAACGGCGTGACTTTCCAGCCGATGGACGTCAAGGCGTTGCTGTCGGAAATCTACGATGGAGCGAACATCGCCACTGTCTTCACTGGTGCAAGATTTAACGGGCCTGACAGTAAGGACAGCACGGACGAGTACGGACGATACACGGATCCTTCGCGTCGCGATGTGGGTCCGGGATTTATGCACGTCGCGCTTGCCAACATCCTTGGACGCTTCAGCTCTTCCGTGGTCATGGACGTAACTGCGGGTGCTGAGGTCTGGAACCAGCCCGTGTACAGCTTCAAGGTGCTCAGTCAAACGGAAATGACACCTAGCGACGCGTCAAACCAGTACTTCGGAGTCTCAACGTACCCGTTCAACAGTGCAGCTCAGCGTATCATGTATGTGGAGAGCAGAGTCTCGTGGATGATCGAGACTTTTGAAGATGGCGGACTGGTGTCCTCAGGTCGTGCGTCAAAATACGAGACGAGCAAGAAGTACACGTACCTCCTCGAGCTCGACAACGACTTCAACATCCTCGGCGGTGAGTGGGTCGGTGAATCAAAAACTGACCACCCCGATTTCCTCTGGATCCCCAAGGCTCGTCCGGATTTGAGTCTTGTCACGGAAGTCGGACTGAGTTACCAAAACGTTCGCACATTGCTAGACAAGGCCACGAACTGCTAGTAGTGTTCCAAGTAGCAGTCTATGTTGTCTGTAGCCTGTGCTGAAATGTTTGTTGTATAAATTCAATGCGTTGCTCAATTGAAGTTTATAATTTGATTTGATCCTCACTTCTACAAATTTAAAGTATAAAGCGAATTTTGACGTATTTGGCCTTCATGTCATCGTTTGTTTAAAACTAACTTTGTCCTAAGGTACCCAACCAGAAGTCCGCCACCTTTCCGATATTCCCCGCGAGGAATTTTATAGCTCCGGATCTAGAGCCGGTACGGCGACAAGTAGGGTATCGTTGTAAAGCTGAGGATTTCCTCTATCTCGCTGATTTTTTACGCATAAAGCTGAGCTCTCCTAGCAATCAAAACCTTCAATTGAATGCGGCGACTGCTCAGAGCGACCCAACCAGTTGCCCGCCACTCTCTGTTTGTTTGTATCGGAATTGTCGGCTCAGCATTGCTGCCGCAACCTTCGCGACCCTTCACGCCAGCCTGCCTAAGTGAGCCAATGAGATCGCAGAATCGCTATGATTGGACAAAATCCAGACAGTGGTCGAGTTGGGGCGCCCCCTGCATAAGTCTATATCCGTGCCAAACGCTGGACAGTATTTTGGTGCTTCCATAAGCTTCTGAAACAGTAGTCACTGTCGGGGGCCAGCTATAGACACGAATGCAGCTAAGAAAAAAATAACTACAGCCCAAGCCACCACAGACCTCAACAAATTCGAAAACAAGGGAACGCCCGGCAACTCGCTCCAACGAGTCCGCCCCAGCAAAGAGCCTGAGAGGAAGAGGCATTCCCCGCTCGATTGCCAGGAACGGACCGACGCCCCCGAACAGTCGCAAACCTTTTTCTTTTAATACACTGTGCGTTTTGTTCACTCAACGCAAATTAGTCTATTGGAGGTAACGTTTGGCATACCCGAAGACCTAACCATCGTACTTTTAAGGATCACTACCGTAAGTCCTGCTCCATACAAATTGCTTGATAAGCCCAGGTGGCGGGCAACTGGTTGGGTCGCTCTGAACAGTCGCCGCATTCAATTGAAGGTTTTGATTGCTAGGAGAGCTCAGCTTTATGCGTAAAAAATCAGCGAGATAGAGGAAATCCTCAGCTTTACAACGATACCCTTG
The DNA here is from genome assembly GCA_009729435.1 of Phytophthora fragariae. Taxonomy (NCBI): domain Eukaryota; phylum Oomycota; class Peronosporomycetes; order Peronosporales; family Peronosporaceae; genus Phytophthora; species Phytophthora fragariae. Next base: position 645,713 of record QQOI01000048.1, on the reverse strand, counting down.
TCGCCGTACCGGCTCTAGATCCGGAGCTATAAAATTCCTCGCGGGGAATATCGGAAAGGTGGCGGACTTCTGGTTGGGTACCTTACTACTAGGGATGGGCAAATGCATGCATTATGGCATAAATGCAGTGCACGGAGTTCATCAATGCCATCAATGCGGTGCATTGTTGTTAAAACGAGTCACTCCAAAAATAGATTCTTGTTAAAGTTAACCCTCATGCTTCTGTTCCTCGCTGCATTCGCATGATAGCGAGAAATCTTTAATGGCTCTGTTGCTGCCGCCGCTGCTAGCACTGCCGACGCTTGAGCCCTCGCTGTCCTGATCCACTCCGTCGGCGTCCGCCTCGCCATCGTCCTCGTCCTCGCCCTCGTCTCCTAGCATGTAGAATATGTTGGCCGTGGCATCCTTGCTACCAGCATTGCAGTAGATGAACAGCGTTGCTGACGCCGCTGGAAAATGGCGTGGTCGGCTGCGACTGTGGCAGCAACATTTCAGTCACGACCGATTCTTGTGTCGCAGCAGGAGACCGAGAGTTGGCCGGCTTCTTCCGCTTTTGACGCTTGCGCTTGGGCTTGGTAGTGGGTTCTCCGTACGACTCCACTTCGTTCGCTCAGCGTCCGACAGCTGAGGACATGCGCAGCGTGGCGGAGCAATGGCGGCAGGTTGCATCTGGATACGTGGCCTCCACCACGATGATGAACTCGTCCCAGGCGGGGTGTCGGCGTGGCATGGCGCTGGTGGGGCGAGGATGCTGATGCGGTGTTGAAGTCGTGAAGTAGAGGGGCACTGCGAGTGCCGCACTGGTCGCTGGGAAGCGGATTCGGAAATGAGGAGCTGGAGCGGTCGCGCAGACGCCATCAGCCACGCGCCTACGACGCAGCGCGCCAACAAAGTACATCGCGCGCGGTGTATGGACGAAAGAGTCCGAGAAGCACGAGAAGCATGTATCCAGTCGCGGAATGCTGTCGTCACAGTTCCATGTCAGTTTTCGTTTATTATTGTAAAAATCCATCTCGTTTAAGTTAACCCTCTTCGTTTTGCCGTGCATTGGGTGCCTTCCAAAACCCATATAAAACCGTTTAACCCGTTTAATCCGTAATCTATTTTAAATTACCGGAGCGTTTAACGCGACCACTGACGGTTGCCGGAAGACGACCTTCGGGTATAGTGAAGTTCAGTCGCTATTTTAATCATGTTGCTACTTAAGAGTCGCATTAGAATTGTTTGATCCGACCAAAAAGTGGTCTCACCAAACAATTCGCCGTGATTAAACTTTAATGCGCGACCTTTCGTCAGGGTTTTGGAAGGCACCCATTGGACGCCTACCAAAACACTTTTTGGTCGGATCAAACAATTCTAATGCGACTCTTAAGTAGCAACATGATTAAAATAGCGACTGAACTTCACTATACCCGAAGGTCGTCTTCCGGCAACCGTCAGGGGTCGCGTTAAACGCTCCGGTAATTTAAAATAGATTACGGATTAAACGGTTTTATATGGGTTTTGGAAGGCACCCATTCTTGCATTTACGGTGCATTATTGCGCGTTCTATTCGAAATTTCCGAGGTCGATTGATTGAATCGACCCAGCCGAATCGCCGCAAAACCGACAAACCCTCGTAAAATCATATTTTTATGAAATACAAAGGGTATGACAATCACTCTGAACCCACGTGCGGAAATGCGGAATGCGGAATCGCATCTGCACTCTGAACCCACGTTGCAGATGCGATTCCGCATTCCGCATTTCCGCACTCGATCAGGACGATCGTCTCGTGCGCGAAGCCATCGGCGAGTCTCGCCATACCCTGCGCGCGGGAATGTAGCGCATCAAGACCCACCAGAAGACGAGGAGACGCCGGATACTGTATTCGCAGCAGAGCAAGCAGCTTCTGGCGGCTTCGCCCAAGTCCTGCGCACCGCTGCTGGAGCTGAGAGTCAAGCAGATTGTGTCGGTCAACAGCGCGTCTCAGCTGGCTCCTCCCAAGACCTTCGAGCCCCTGTAGGAGCTGAGCACCAAGTTCATCAAGTGGTTCGAGAGCGCGCTGCTGCTGGCCTCACCCCAGACCTGCCCGTCGCTGCTGGAGCTGGTCATGAAGTTGGACAAGCAGTGCTCGAGTGCGTCGCGGAGGCGCTATCCTGGTCTTACAAGCAGCCGTTGGAGCTTGATGCAGCCAAGAACAAGTCGTGCAAGAGCGAGTCGCAGCCGGAGTCGGCTTCCCAGACCTGCCCGTCGCTGGTGGAGCAGGCCACAACGAAGGACAAGCAGTGCCAGAGCGATTCGCAACCAGAGGCACTACTCCGGTCTTGCAAGCAGCTGCTGGAGCTGCACTGATGGTGGAGTTGATAGATCAAGCTTCGCAAAGGCGGGCATCAGCCGCAGATGCAAACCAATTGGCGTCTGCTCCTGTCATGACTCAAGCTGATGCAGTCCTTGCGCCGCTGGTATCAACCCAGCAGCTCTACCAGCTCCTGGTACAGCCGATTGTTAAAGAAACACTCAACGCATACATGCAGTGGTAGAACGTGTTCGGATGCGCGTGCTGGCGGGTCACCGCTTCCTCCATTGCTCACTTCAAATTGCGCACTTCAACACGAGCACTTCAACGTGAGCAAAATGCATTGTGATTGGTCTAAAGTGGTTCTGTTTATAGCGAATCAAATGCTCTTGTCGATTTGCTGCTGGGTTTTTGTGACAGCTCGAATCGCTCGTGATTCGCAGTTTTGGGCGGAATTGGCAATAATGGCATTAATGCCATAGTTGCACTAATGCCATCAATGCCACGATTGCATTTGCCCATCCCTACTTACTACAAGTACAAGGTCAGTTGTAGTGAAAAGTCAACGTGTATCTCTATTCCGTTGTTCTTTTGCGCTCTACTCAACTCCAGCTTACTGCTCTACTCAACTCCTGCTCACTGTCAGCAGCAACCTATTCGACTCAGGAGCAGCATTTCTTCTTCTTCTTTCCACTGTGGTGCGAGTCCCTCGACGACTCTTGCAGCTCATCCTCGCTGTCACTGCTCTTCTTTTTCCTCTTGTGCGAGCTGGATGACGACGATTTTTTACTGCTGCGTTCTTTGCTGTACATGACATACTTGTCCTTTCGGTTGAGTTCCGTAGCCAACGCTGCCAGTTCCGGATTGTGGGTCTCGAGCTTATTCAGCCATTTGCCTGCCATGCGCTTGCGGCTACCCCGCGTCTTGCGCCACACGGCGGGGAAGTTCTGCGAGCTGCAGTAGTTCTGCGTGACTGCCACAGTGTCGTCCACGTTGAACACAGCGTGCCACCAGCCGCCGGGAATATACACCGTCTCTCCGGGGTACTGCATGAATTCGATGCACTGCAGAGTCTCCGGCGGATTGGCGCGCTTCAGGCGTGGCAGTAGATCCATGAAGTAGTTGACAGCCTCGTCGTCTTCGTCCCCGCGGACGTGCTTTTTGCCGTTCACGAGGTTCTTGGGAAGATGCGGCGGGAAGAGCACCCAGCGCTTGCGTCCCACGATCAGCGTGTTCCACGCACTGGTTCCAAGCGGGTCTAAATGCAGCGTGGTGCCCGATCGCTTGGGTCCGACCAGGAACCAGCGGTACGGCGGTCGTCGGTCCTCTCCAACGAGCGAAAACAGGTCCTCGGGGAAGTACTTGGGCACCTTGTAGTCGTCAAGCAGCGGCTTGGTGTCCTTGTGGTCGTCAAAAGTGCTGTCGAAGATGTACAATGGGCTGTCATCCGTCTGCTGCTGGAGGTACGTCATGAAGTACTTGAACTTCATGCGGATCGACTTGCCGTTGTCGTCCTCGCCGCACTTGAGCATCACGCGCTTGTAATTCTTACGCAGTTTCTTGAGCGGCCAGTGCTTCAGTGCGCCCCATCCTTCAGCCTCGGGGATGCCGTCGATCACCACTGGCACCTCCGGGCGCTCGTACTCGTCAATGAACCTCTTGACGCTCAGTTCGCTGCAGTGTTCGCGCTTGACGGGGTTGGACTCGTCCAACGGCAAGTCGCACACACCAGATCCAGCGAAACCTTCGCGATTCCAAGCCTCCGGGTCGATGTCTAGCAGCAGTGACGAGCGTGACAACAACGGTTAGCTCTGGCAGAAATGCAAACGGTTGACAGCATATCGGGGTGGATGTACCGATACCGGTACGAACCTGATCGGTGCTTCTTCTTGGCGCTGTGGACTACGCGCTGCACCTTCGGAGGGTAAACGGGGGCGGGCACGGGAGGGAAACATGGGCCCTTCGAGGCGGTGCACGTGTCCGAGTCCTCACCGTCGGAACTGGACGAGGATGAGGACGAGGAAGAGGAAGAGTCCGAGGACGACGACGTGACCGATGGAGAGCGGTGGAGCTTCTTCTTGCTGTGCATGGCCATGGCTCGAGAGGCTGTGAGACGACTGGGAACTGAGGAGCTGAGCTCTTGCGAGGCTGCAACGCACAGACACGCGCAGGACACTTGCGATTCTGGTCTGTGGTGACTCAGACGTCTGACGCAATGCGCCACACCACAACCACACAAACTGAAGCGTCGAAGGTGACGCGAAGTCTTCTGCACCAAATCCCTATACAAGAACAAATAAACTCTCTTCAAGAACACATCCCTCTAAGAGAGAGAGAGCACTTCGACCCCCCCTGCACTCATACATTCTTCAAGTGACATCATGACCGACAGCGTCTACTCCGTGGCGACGCAGACGTACGTCAAGCTGGCGCTGCACGTCGCCAAGCGCCCGGCCAGCGCCGCCTGCGGGCTGCTGCTGGGGCGTGAGCAGGGCCAGGGCTTCTCCATTTCGGACGCCGTGCCGCTGTTCCACCACGAGGCGCCGCTCGCGCCGCTGCTGGAGGTGGCGTGTGCCATGGCCGACGCCCACGCGCAGCGTCAGAAGTTGAAGGTCGTGGGCTTTTATTATGCCGGAAGTGGGTACTCGCCATCTGATTCCGGCAACGGACTCAGTCACTTGGCTGAGAAGGTCGCGGATAAGGTGGAGCTCAACTGCTCGCGGGCCTGTGTGTTGGTGGTAAGGGGTAGCTATTAGCTGGCTATTTATAGGTCCGAGGAGCTATTTTTAGCTTGGGTGCTGACTTGAAGTTTGTATGTTTGTCTTGGATTTTTACAGCTCGACAGCCAGCAGCTCAGTAACCCGAACAAGACGGGACTGCAGTTCCTGCTCAAGGACGTGAAGCGCGGGTGGACCAAGGTGGACAACCGTCTCAAGGTGGCGGACGACGCGGCCCAAGTGCTGACCGCGGGGCTCAAGCAGAACGTCCAGGAGGACGTCGTGGACGTCGAGGAGCACCTGGAGGACCCCAGCAAGGACTGGCGGAACCCGCACGTGGTGGAGCTGCTCAAGCTCAACGTATAGAGGCGCGATAGCATGGGGACAACGAGCTGCCATTCAGTGGTGGTGGTCTGTGTCTACCTACGTAACGTACACACTCACATCGACTGTGTCTCCAGTACTTGTGTCTTTGTCTAGCTAGAGGAGGATGCTCGCAAACCTGCTGGACGTCTGGACGTACACGTCGTGCTTGAGGCATGCCAGCTGCATGACGTCGTGGCTCTTGTGCTGCACAGGCGACGAAGCGAGGGACCGGAGGTAGTTGGCGAGCAGCAGACGAGCGTTCTCCACGTCCCAAAGCAACGGGTGGGCGTGGCGCAGTGCACAGGTGAGACGCCCAGCTGCTGCGAGCTCGCCCTGTGTCACCAGCGCACACACGACGTAGTCACCGCTGGACGTCCAGAGCGCAGGTTTTCTGGACGGATTTTGCAGTAGGAACGCCACCACTGCGGAGTGGAGACCGTGCTGCAAGAGCACGGCGATGTCGAAGCGCAGCAGTGCCAGCTCCATGGCGGCAAACCAACTGCGAGATCCGCGCGGGAGCTGCCGCACAACCGACAGAGCGCGCTCAGCATATTTCTCTCGAAGGCCGTCGAATGGACTCATGAGAAGCAGCTGAATCGCCAGGTCCAGGTTGTTGGCCTCCCAATGCACCAAGATCACCGCTTCGGTGGCTTCTTCCTCGCCACTCAGCTCCGCGTACGCGTGAGTAGTGTACCAACTCAACAGGCGAGCACCCCACACACCCCGCGCAAAGAGAGCTGCCCAACACGTTGCGTCCTCCTCGTTTGGTGGCAGTGCTTGCCTCTCAGCCACGCTTCCCACTTGAAACTGGGCTTCCACTCGAGCTTGCACCGCACGCTGCTGCTCGTCTTGCCACGCCGAGGCACTTCGCTGCGCAGTCCCCTCAGAACCTCCAAGCACGCCATCGTGACGCACTAGCAAGTTACTCAGTGCCACCGTTGCCATCTCTGCGAAGCGTAAAGCCTTCGGGTTGTCATCGCTAGAACATACCTCTATGAAGGCTAGCAGCTCCTCGAAGACGGCAGCAAAGTGGTCCGAGATGTCCCTACTCGGGACTACCAGAATACGTTGCGAGTCTGGGTTCTCATCAAGTTTATGCTTGGTCAGAAGCGCAGACCAAACAGCTTTGACGTGAAGTCCAAAGTGCCACTTGGTCGTAGTAGCGTCTGTGCTCTGGTCGCTTTCACAAGTTGCAAGCAGGTGGCTCAGCACCGCAGCTTCCGTCCACTTTTCTTGCTCTTCACTGAAAGCAATCAATTGCTCCCACTGCGATAACACTGCTTCACGCACCATCACACTCACACTCTTGACTTCATCTTCGTCAGCAGGAGTCTGCATTGTTCTAAGTCGGTTCAATCCGATCTCCTTCAGTAGCGTAGATGGCGATTGCGAGAGCATTGTTACAACAGGCTCATATATGACGCGCGACGAAGTTTTTCCATCTCCTGGGCTGCATAACGTAGCACGGAGGTAGCATTCAAGTCCAGCTGCTTGATTGCTGCTGGAAGCTGCTGAATCGGTGACCCACGTCCACACTAGCCGCTCGACCCATGGAACGGTCTGTTTAGCTCCATTTCCCATCGCTCGAGCAACGAGGTTGGCGATAGCTGCCTGGTAGCTTCGTGCGATTGCGTTAACAGCAACGTCACCACTGGCCTTGCTTCCACCGGCGCGTAGTACCAACTCCATGATGAGAGTCGCGAGATCCACTGACATCACGCACTGACAAAGCTCCATCAACACGGTACTTTGAAGAACTTCCTCGTTGGCAACTTGCTGGAGAGGATCCATGGCAAACCAAGTCTTCAAACTCGAAGCCAACGCCTCCAATGGCCGCGCGGTCTTGGACTGGGCTCCGTCTGCGTCGAATGTCAAGTCACTCTGCTCAATCTCCTTCAGAAGCAGATAGCACACGTTCTCGGCCAGCTCGCGCTCGAGATAGTGCAGCTCCTGCTCTTTCCGCTTGAATTGGGCCGGGTCCCACGATACAGACGATGACGAAGAAGTGGACGATGCGGACGAAACATTTGAACGCGGCCCGGAGTTTTGCCACGAATTGTACTTCGTCTGGAAGAGTGTCAGCGTGTCCGCCACAAGCTCTACGCGCTTCTGAGGTATCAGCAGTGCTCCAAAGTGCTCCAAGGCATTCAGTGACTGCCCGTAAAACTCCTCCTCAATATTCAGGTGAGCTACCAACTCGGGGGTTGGTTTGTCACTTGAACCATCCAGGAACAAGTAATGGAACAGCATCAAGTGCTCATTCGACAGTACCGAAAGACACGGCACGCACGACTCATACGCGTAGACTGCCAAGTCAGCAGATAGAGCTTCCATGCTGCTGCCAGTTGCTCCATGCTCTCTCCAGATACCGGTGAGCAGGTCATTTATGTAGATCATGACCATGGAGCTTGGAGTGACTCGATGCAGCTTGCGTAAGATCTTCGTAACAAACTTGATGGTATTGCCAGTGAGAAGGGGCCGAACTGCTTCAACAGCCACCTCTCGATTCGCTACCATCGCTTGAGGATCCGTGTGGGACGACGCTAAAGGTGTCAAGAGTTCGGTGGTTGTCGAGGCTGCACCAATGAGCTTGAGATCAACCGGCTCCACATCGTCTAGCATGTCTCCGATCTCCTTTAGCTTCTTTAGGCACATGAACAGTAACGTGACACGGTCTATCGATGGTTTGGACAAAGGAAACTGAGATCGCGCACGGGGTGACTCAGACTCAGCAGACTTTTGGTTGATTCGTTTTGAGCATTCCAGGACCATTCGCAACACGAGCAAGATGCCAACGTGATCTGTTCCATCGATCATCTCGTACACACTGGGTTCTTCTGTGGCCCCTTTTCCCAACAAAAAGTCTCCAAAAGCAGTCGGCTTCTGTAAAGCCTCCTCCAGGATATCTATCTGCTCAATTCGGAAAGCTTGATCCAGCTGCTCTCGACGACCAAGCCGACTGCTATCCGGTGGACATAGCAACACATTCTTGATGTACGCTAGCACACAGTCGTACTCATCGATTCCATACTTGCTGGCAAATTGCCTCGAGAGCTGGAAGTGCTCTTTCTTCGTGGCCAGCACCATAATCTTGTCATTTCGGTAGCTTTCATCTTGCGCGAATCGCTCCAGATCCAGCTCAGTGTTGAAGAATGCGTTCATTTGCTCCAGCTCCTGCGACTTCTTTTGCGAAACCAATCGCTCTTGGCATTGCTGAGCTAGCTTCGAGTAGATCTGGAGCCGTTGTTCCGACATAACCAATCGAGATTGCGTTGGACTTGCCAAGTCACCTGAGGCTCCATTCTGGAGAGAGCTAGTAGTTTTCCGTACATCTTCATACGAGGAAGACAACGTCTCAAGACGCTTTCTTCGATTCAGTAACACATCCGCGTCGCTCCCCACAGTGTCCTCCTTCGCCTGAGCAAGCTGGAATAAGAATAAGTGGTGCAATCGCCGCACCACAACTTCACTTGCATCGTTTGTCGGCTGCGCGTCCGACACGAGCTGCTCGACAAAAATCGGGGACAGAATATCATCGCAGCAGAATGCTTCAAAGCGTTCATCATCCTTGCAGAGGTCACTCCACAGCATCAAATAACTGAAACCAAGTTCCAAGTATTGCTGCCAGTCCCCAGAATCACTCTTCGTAGGAACAGAGGTCAGCTCCAACGCCTCCTTCACGCACAGCTGCGCCATCTGCTGTAAGAATGTCGATGCAGCCTCTGTGTCTTCATTTTCGCTCCCTGTATCATTATTATTCGACATCACTTGGGTGAGCTGGAAGCCACGCTGCAGCAGCCGTAGCAAGAACTGGCGGTCATTTTTCTCTTCGTGCAGCAACTCAACCACAACTCTCAGCTCATTCAGAAGCACAGCATCAGCGCTGCTAGTAACTCTGCTGCCAGCAAGTCGTCGTTGCTCTAAGTCGTCGTCGGATAAGCCAAGCTCCACCATCAAAGCCTGGATAGCTTCGATCTTTTCCTGCCAGGATAGCACCAAGTCTGTAACTTGATGGGCAAAGAGATCCGAAGACGCAACGTTTGCTGCGCTAAACAGCGCGCAGCACAGTTTGCGTTTTTTACTCCATGACCGGAAGGACGACGCAGACACGAGGTCCAAAATCAATGAGACCAAGTGCAGAAGTGTCAACTTGTCCCCACTATTGCTCTGGCTAGCTGCGAGTGCATCGGTCTCGCTCGGAAGTCCTGCGATAACTTGCATGGTCAAATCGTACGCAACATCGTAATCCATACAGTAAAGAGCTGCGTAGGCGCCCTTCATCCAAATGTCCAGCTTCTGCGAGTCAACACGCAGCAACTTGGCCAAGTACATAATTGCAGCGAGGGGCTCATTCCACAAGTCTGCAGTTGATTTTCCCTCCGCGAGGTTGGCCTCGCAAACATGGTGGTGTTCCAGCCACTCTCTAGCGCGCACAGACGGCTTGTAGTTGCTCGGGTTGCTCACAAACACTTGGCAGACAGCATCCAGTCGGGCGTTGCTCTCCTCCTGCTCCTCTGTCGAGCTGCGAAGCTTAGCCGGTGACAGTTTAACTGCTCCATATGTGAGCAAGTCTAATAGCTCGCAAGCGTGTGCCATGTCTGTCTCAAGCGCCAATGCCTCTTCATATTGCTGTCTGGCGCCGGACTCGGCACGATCTCCTTTTTCCCACACTGGGAGGGACAGCAGTTGTCTTGCAATACCGATGCAGCCCAACGCAGCTTCGTGAGTAGCGTTTGAATTCGCATCCTCTGAGTATCCAGTCACGGAGTCGAGCTTCGTTCGAATCACCACGATCAACCCTTCTAGCACGTGATCAAGGTCATCCAAAGCGTACGTACGATCTCTGCGCTGGGATACAAACACCGTATCCAAGCGATCAAGGATATGAGATACGTCTCCTGCAAATTCCTTTTCGTCACTGCCCACTACAATCATTGCTTGATCTCGAATCGACAGCGCGCACCACTCACTCAGTGGAAGCAAACAACAGGCTGATAAGTGGAGCGGGTACACGCACTTGTACAAACGCTCTGTATGCAAAAAGAATTCCTCCACCGGCTTTTTGGCTTCTTGTGAAGACCACCCACTCAAGCATTTCGTGGCCAAAGAGCTAAGCTCGTAAGCAAAAGCAAGCTGGCCGTAACGGGCATCCAGCTCCAGAATTCTCTTCATTAACCATTCGCCATATAATGAACTGCGTTCATCGCGGTTCATGTTGCTGTACTCTTCAAACTCCGCCCGTTCTTCATCCGTAAGGTCCTGAAGCTCATTCTCGGGGAGAAGCATAACCGGAGTCACCAACTCGTTATCGTCACCAGCTTCCACAGTGAGGTCATCAATGTGGCATAACGTGCATATTTGTCCATCATCTTCTATCTGCGTAGCAATAGCTGGTAGGAGAGAACCATACGTGAATGGTGACACAAAAGGTGGAAGTAGCTCGAGAACGTCAAACCAGTGCGGGAGCAAATTCCAAGCATGTCGACCCAGTAGAACCTTAAGCGCATCGACACGGCCTTCTCGAGCAAATTGTTTTGCCGTCGTCAGAAGAGATCTGGACCTAAACCGCGCATACGCTTCACCATCAAAAAGTTGGTCCCCCGCAACCGACGTGGTTGAAACACCTTCTTCTTCACACAGAACCAAGCGCAATGTTTCAAGACGGTACATGTATCGCTGAAGATCCACCTTCTCCTGCGAGAGCTCCATGGCAACTTCGTTGCAATCATTCAAGCTCACCCAAGCACCCCACGCAACGTCAAGAATTTTCTTCATGTTGCCGCTGGAATCGTCCGCGATGAGATGTAAGCATTCACCAATCACCCATTGCTTGTCGGATATCGCTCGCAAATGGTTCAATGCACCTCCAAATTCATCACGCTCCCCGCGTTGTAGAAGCCCTCGCGGTCGCGTTGATAAAAATTCAAGATCAAGAAGTTCAAAGTCAGTTGATGCGGAGTCGTCGTCAATATCTTGCTTGGTGGAACCAGCTTGATTTCGGTACTGCATCCATACACGGCGATGAATGCAGTCGGCGTTGATAGTGCTCTCGTTCGTATCATAAAGCGCAACTGTCGCGAGAGCGTCATCAAACCTCTGTGCATCCATCAGCAAGTCGATAAAAGGTTCTACCGGCAAATTCTGAACCAGGCTTGCAGACCAACTGTTGCCGCTCACAACGACTTCGCACGCAGAGAATGAAGCGCTATGCTTTTCGCCCGAGATTTGATCGTTTGTAGTGAGAGCAAGAGTTTCAATAATGCCACTCGTCGAGGGTCTGTAGTGTCTTGCGGGGATCGGCACGAGGAGACCAGAAGGCTCTGAAAGCGGTACATCCTCGTTTTCACTGTCGCTGCTAGTCGGCCCTGATGCAGCCCACTCTTCGGAGTGGACAATAAATCTTGAATAGACAGTGGTATTGTTCGTTAGTACGAGTGCAACCACGTCAGACGTCAGCCACACAGCCAGCTTCACGACGACGTCACTTGATACGCCTTGCCACTTTAGTACATCCGCGCAGGTATCAATTTGGCGCACAGCGATCCGCCCAAGGTCATCAACCATACTGACGAAATTTCCGTTTGGCGACAGCGCCAAATGACGAATCGAGCCCTGAATCGCTTCCGACTCTGTCGTTTCGGCGCCTACCATCATCCTGAATGGAGCAAACAGGGCGCTCTTGATGCCTGTCAATAGGCCGCCACCCTCTTCAGTGTCCATGTCATCAACGTCTTCTTCCTCCTCCTCTTCACTTGCCTCGTCGTCCAGTTCCTGCTGCTTTCCTTTCTCCACCATCGTAAAATCCAACAGCTCCGCGACTTCCTTGCTGTCCTTGTCACCTGTCATTCTCCAGACACTGAGCGAAGAGGCCTGGGTCTCGACTAAAGCCGCACTGGGGTCTCTCACCCCTCCGGTCACCACAAGCGTCGCGCTCTCCGGCTCAAAACTTGCAGCCGTGACGCCCGCATGCCACTCCGCCAGCTTCTTCACCACCTTCATCGTGAACAGCCCCGCGGTGTCTTCCGCCGCCGTCCGGTCCATCGCCACCAGCGCCAATTTGGCCAATTGCACGTCCACACGGAGCCACACGCCGTCCCCAGACAGCACGAACACGTTGCTGCCGCTCTGCGTGGGGAAGAAGACGCTCACGATGCTTGTTGAAGGCTCCCAGTGCTTGGCCGCCAGGTACTCGGTCGGGTCGACTCGTAGCAGCAGCGGGGGCCCCGTAGAGGCCTCAGACGCAGCGGTAGAAGCCAACCACTCGGGGCGAGCGAACAGCCACAGGACGCCTTCGGATTCGCCCTCTGCGCGCGCAATTCGGCCGCTGACGACCAGAAACTTGCGGTCTGGACTCCACGCGAGCGTCCACACACAGTCATCGGCTACAGGAGCCTCAGAATCGTCTGATTCCGGCAGTAAATCGACCAGTTCCGAGCTCTCAGCGTCGACCTGGTCGTCCGTCTTGAACACGCCCAAACGCACGCAGTTCCGCCCCGTTCGCGACCGGAACAGCACGGCCAGATGCGCAGAAGATGCGGCAGTAGCTGCGACCTCGAAGTTGTCCGGAAGCGCCGCTGTGGGGCCCCGCGCGAACTCGCGAGCCGCCAGCAGCAGCGGCATCGCCATCTTCGTCAACGTGTCAAAGCTTCAGATCAGGTACTGTATAGTATACAGTGTATACTGATCCTCCCTGAAACTCAGATCTGATCTGTGACTAGTTTAGTGTCCCCGTACACGAGATACGCTCGGCAGTACAAGCGACGTCACTATTGATAGACGAGGGCCATGGCGACGAGGACAGCGGCCAAGCCTCTGATGAGCTTCCTGCGGCTGCGCGCGCCCATCCAGGAGCAGCTCCGCATCGAGGAGGCTCTGTTCCGCGCCGAGTCGCAGCGCAACTGGTTCGTCTACAACGACGCGCACGCGCCGGCCACCATCGTCATGGGCATCTCGGGCAAGCCGGAGCAGCTGCTGCACCAGGACGCGGTGCAGCGCGACGGCGTGCCCGTGCTCAAGCGCTTCAGCGGCGGCGGCACCGTCATCGTGGACCACAACACGGTGTTCACCACCTTCATCTGCCGGCAGCAGGACTTCCCGCAGGTCAAGCCGTACCCGAGAGAGATCATGGCCTGGTCCGAGGGCTTCTTCTCGCCCTTCTTCTCGCGCGTGTGCCACCCAGAGCTGGTACGCACTGCTGTGTAGTATGAGGCTGTTGTATGTACTCACTGGTTGTTGCTGTGCAGAAGTTTGCGCTGAGGGAGGACGACTACGTGTTCGACGACCGCAAGTTCGGCGGCAACGCGCAGAGTCTGTCCAAGGGCCGCTGGCTGCACCACACGTCGTTCCTGTGGGACTTCGACCCGAAGAACATGGAGTACCTGACCAACCCGGCGCGCCAGCCCAAGTACCGCCAGCAACGCAGCCACCTCGAGTTCCTGTGTCCGCTCAAGGCCGTGCTCAAGAACGAGTGCGCCAGTCGTGAGACGTTCGAACGCGAGCTGCGCGCGGAGCTGGCGCACAACTTCGAGGTCGAAGATGTCGATTTGGAAGACGTCAAGCCGATCCTGGAGAAGGAGCACCGCAAGTCCACGCGGTTCCTGGAACTGTAGACAGAGCAACAAAGAACAGGCTCAGCTCACGCTACAGGCGAAATAGACTGCAACTTGGTATCCTACTCGCAGTTTGTGGCCTTGTCCAGCAGTGTGCGGACGTTCTGATAACTCAGGCCGACTTCAGTGACGAGGCTCATATCCGGACGTGCTTTCGGGATCCAAAGGAAATCGGGGTGGTCAGTTTTTGATTCACCGACCCACTCACCGCCGAGGATGTTGAAGTCGTTGTCGAGCTCGAGGAGGTACGTGTACTTCTTGCTCGTCTCGTATTTTGACGCACGACCTGAGGACACCAGTCCGCCATCTTCAAAAGTCTCGATCATCCACGAGACTCTGCTCTCCACATACATGATACGCTGAGCTGCACTGTTGAACGGGTACGTTGAGACTCCGAAGTACTGGTTTGACGCGTCGCTAGGTGTCATTTCCGTTTGACTGAGCACCTTGAAGCTGTACACGGGCTGGTTCCAGACCTCAGCACCCGCAGTTACGTCCATGACCACGGAAGAGCTGAAGCGTCCAAGGATGTTGGCAAGCGCGACGTGCATAAATCCCGGACCCACATCGCGACGCGAAGGATCCGTGTATCGTCCGTACTCGTCCGTACTGTCCTTACTGTCAGGCCCGTTAAATCTTGCACCGGTGAAGACCGTGGCGATGTTCGCTCCATCGTAGATCTCCGACAGCAACGCCTTGACGTCCATCGGCTGGAAAGTCACGCCGTTGTGTTCAACAGCGCAGTTTGGTTCGGGCTCCAAGATGGCTGCAGGCGCCCAAGCGTGACAGATTCCGAACCAAGTCGGAATGCAGTAGCCTTCGTATTGCCCGTCACGACGAGAGGCACAGTCCGCGTTCGTAGTGCATTGAGACCGACTAGTCATTGACAGCACTCCGGTTGACTTGAAAACGGCCAGACATGAGCTGGTCTGGGTCCATCCCGAAGGCTTTGGCGTACTTCTCCGTCGCACTGGGCTCGGTGCTGGAAGCCCAGCGGTAGTTGATACCGTCCAAGTAGATAGCCCAGTAACTACTGGGCCACGGCATTGTCCGGAATGCAGCATTGGATGGTAAGTTGTTGACATTCAACTCCAACGTAGACCCGAAGTGTCGTTCGAGCTTCTGGATGACGTTGGTGGTTTGCTCCAGTCTTCGCTCGCCGCTAGGCGCCATCACCGATCCATTGCCACCGGTTGTTACGACTGTCGACTGCTTGCTCGACTGCTGCTTGGCCGAGGTGATGAAGTCGTTCTACCACGATGTGCTCGTGGACTTCGTACGTGAGTTTGGTCAGATCGATGCCGTGTTTAACGAGCGCAAGTGCTGGGGGAACATGTTACTAGTATGATTCTACCGTTGACTTACTTACCCTCGCAATATCAGAGCTCCTTCATGCGCAGCACAACTTCGTTGTATGTCGATCCAAAAGTGGAAGCTACCAACTAACCCGCCAAGTCCACCGCTCCGAGTCTGCTCGCAGTGTCTAGTTGTCGGACGAGATGAGGCCTAAATAATCATCCTTGATGGTCCCGATAGCGTTCTAAGCAGACAAACACACACAACTGTCAGCCAACCAACTCACCCCACCAGCTCATCCCTCTCTGCAGCCTTACGATCTCCGTGACGTCGACGCTGACGCCCATGATCTTGAGCCGCACGCCGCAGCCCTTGCGGATCTCGACCTCTCGGTCGTCCGAGATCCACGCGTTGCTCTCGTGGTCGTAGCCGTTGTTGAGGTCCGTGGGCATGGCGTGTCTCGACACGAAGACCTGCAGCGGGCCCACGTCCGCGAAGAAGCCGAGCTGGTTCACGACCGTCACGACGGCGTCCAGCACCTGATTCTTGAAGGGGCGGAAGAGGATGGCGCGGTAGCGGATGTTGAAGCACACGAAGCCCGAGTTGTCCTGGATCACGCCCTTGCCGATGTCCTCGTCGCGCACCTCCGTGACCGTGATGACGTAGCCGTACTTGCCCATGGACGTGCCCTCCACCTCCTCGATCAGACGCAGCCGGATGATGTCGTGCAGCTTGGGCCCGAAGTGCATCGGGTGCAGCAGCAGGTCGCGCGAGAGCTGCTTGAGGAAGAACATGGCGAGCAATGGACAAAGCAGCAATGAGCTTCGGCTGCAGGCGGGAAGTATACGATGTTGCGCGAACGTTGTTGTAAGGACATGCTGATGACAATGTGACGCGAAGGTAAAGTCAGTAGTTAAGAAAATATAAGGTACAGTAATCTGCACCCGCATGCATTTTGCGAGTTTATTAGAAATAGAAAGTCGAAGAAAAGACAAGCCGCCCAAATCCCACTGAGTTGAGGGCAAATTCTCCGAAAATTATTTCAGAGCTAGTGCGATTTTGCAAAGTCGAATACCCTGCGAAATCAGTCACTTATTTTTCAGAGAATGCCGCTCTCTTTTTCTTGCTGGATACAATATCCCACGAAAAACGATATATTACCTACATGTTACCTGTGCCGTCCACCTCAGCTAAGTGCGAAATCTATTAGCCAATTGCATTAGCTCAATGTTGCATGAATGTTAGCACATGTAGTGTTTGCTACTTAGTATACAAGACTTCATGGATGTTGCCATATACTCGGAATACCGAAGAATGAGGACTGGACAGCCCCAAACGGATGAATTCCTTACTGCGTAAGCGTAAGGCTCATTCTCAGCCGGGATTTTGCGTCGCATGCGTCAGAATCGGGTTTTCCTATTGTTTTGTGGGGTAGGTGGTCGCATGCGATGTAGTACAACAATAGACGCTCGTGCGACGATTTGGTCGCATGTGTTCAACTCGTCGCACGAGACATATCGAGAAAACACCAATCAAAACACAGGCATATTCGAGTAGCGAAATTCTTCGATCTTGAGAATTATGCATACTTTCACTGTCGACTCAACACGTCACTTCACAGGTCGCCCCAAACCCAATGTCTAGCCTGCTTCTACTTGCATCCGATGTTGCTCCACTGACCGACGACACGGAGTTCTGCACAGTTGTCTTACCCATGGTTATCTTGGCCATCGCCCGATATCGGAAACGACGCGGAAGAGTTGTTCGTGTTGTGCGTGAGAGAATTCGATGGGGCGATCATGCAGAGCGTTTGCTGCTTGAAGGCGAATTTCAACAATATTATCGGATGAGCTAAGTTGGTGCTGATCTTGCTGTAGATCCCTCGCAATTTGCACGGCGGGCTCTTGGAGGCCCACCGGTGTCTCCGGCAGGTATGCTTCAAATATGTATATCGTGGCTGGCTGATGGCAGCTACCACCACATCCGAGTTATTACGGGGACAAGTCGGTCAGGCTTCTATCGGATCGTGCATGCTGTGTTACGGGCGATAAATGGCTGCAATCGAATATCGCTTCAATTTCCTACGACAAATTCCGATATGGAGCATATTTCTGCTGGATTCCGCGCATTGAGCCGAGTGAGCGCAATACCTGGATGCATTGACGTTATCGATGGTCGGCTCTGTCCTATTAGAGTGCCGCGTAGCAATGAATGCGGCCGCGTGACAGCATTCTTCTCCGGTCACTACCAGCGATATGGTCTACATGTACAAGCTTGTGTAGACTATAGTTGTTGTTTTACAGCTATGTCGTGCCGAGCTCCAGGGGGAAGAAACAACTGTGTTGCATACATGCAGTGGTCGCCCAGCCGTGTGCTTCGTGAGATAAGAGAACTGTACTTTGTTATTGGCGGCAATGCCTATCAGCAGACGCGAGTCCTTTCAATCAGGCTCAGCTGAAAGGGAGACCAGATCGCGATATTTACAACTTTTATTTTAGCCAATGCCGGATACGTATTGAGATGGCATTTGGTCTTCTCGTCAATAAGTGGAGGATTCTAAAGACGCATCTGTGCGGGGCTCTCAAGAACATCCCTAACATAATTCACGCATGCATGAGGCTTCACAACTTTGTATCGACCAACGGGGCATTGAGAAATCTAACACAGTGCGAAGAATGATTAAGGGTGATAAAGGAGGAGGTGCGGACTTGGAACGGCAGTAGCGATCTGTCGTATAGCGCCACGCAGTACGATACGGAAAGAGGAGACGTTGTGGAGCTGCTTGACGAAACGGCATGTCAATTTGTCGTTCAACACATTACTAGAAAATATTTACATCGGACCCGTCACAATTGTCTTCGTCGAACACGCGAGGATCTTCTTAATGAATAATGTATTGACATTAATTAAGATCTGGAGCTCGTATTTTTGTTTTGTTTAGTTGCTTAACCCCTGCAACCCCAATTTCTGTATGAGACAGAATAACGTTCTGCTGTCAGTCAGTGGGGTATAACATGTTTCAAGCTTAGGTACAAGATGCAAGTTCGCATATACTCGCTACGTCAAATCCACCATATGCTAAGAAAAAGAATGTACAATATAAAATAATAAGAGGGAACTGTGGCACATTCTGCTACCCTCGACTTGCACGACCCTCAGTGAGGCAAGTCGTGACGACTTGCAGCTGTTGTCAGAATGCCTACGATTCGCGTTCGCAATCCGAACGGGTGGCGGGTGGCGGGGTAGAGTTTTTTCGATCGGAGTTGCGGATTCGCGCAGCATGTCCTACGTAGTCGATACTGGCGAGACCATCTACATGTACGAGCTCAGCGGATCAACCGGTTCATGCAGCACGAGATGCGGAGCTCCCAGAACCGCATCTCGCGCGGCATGCAGGGTTGCGAGGACAGGGCGCAGGACTCGCGATGACTGCAACGGTTCGAGCGCTTAGAATGGTCGAGACCAGGCCGGAGGCTTCGTTTGATGCTGCACGACCCGGTTGATGATACTTCTACGCGAAAGGGCGATTCCAAGACTATGCCCGATGCTCTAGCATTTCCAAGTGCTCGAGACGTTCAAGGCCACACCGGAGGCAATGCTCGTTGTTGCGAGACACCACTTGATGATACTTCTACCCGCAAGGACAATCGTTGGCTATGCCCGATTCGGTAGCTATCACGACGGCTCAAGATGCCCAAGCCCACGCCGAAGGCTTCGTATTCGTCGCTACGAGACCTAGCTGATGATGGTTTCACCCGGAAGGGATACCCCAGAGCAATGCCGATTTCTGCCGGCTACTCGAACTGGGTTGAAGCTGGAGAGCGTCGAAGGTGCTGCCATTGCAGCTGGTGACAAGAAGAAGAATGTCAAGGGCTGCTACGAAGACAACCAGGTGGTGGTGCACGCAGTGGCGGGGAAGATCACAACAGTTAAGTGAGTGTGAGTTACGTTGTAGAGACGATAACGCAGCGGGGGGTAAGTTCTGTGGGCCACGTGGTGGCGTTGGGTATCCCGGAGAGCACGCTGCCAGGCGAACGCGCGGTCAAGCGACGTGCTGCTGTCGGTGCATGTCGCTGACTGCGTGGTCGTGAGCTGCCCGACGATGGCGCTTGTGGACGCATTGGTGAGCAGTGAAGGTTTCCAGCGGTAGGCGGCGAGGCTCCTGAGGTGCAGGTGGAGTGTAAATTAATCCGAGGTACAACGAAGTGAACAAGGATAATTAGTTATCCGAATGCAGGAAGGCTCAAGAATCCAACTCACTACCAACGGGCTGAAACCTCTGCCAGATAAGACAAACAAGCATCAACGAACGACCAAGCGAGACAACACACTCTGGGTCTGGCCCGCAGAACCCAAGCAACACGCTGACACAGGTCGCGCTCCCTTCGAGAAGGCCAGACCGCAGCGGCCGTGAACGGAACAACCCCTCGCAAGCTCAAGCCTTAGGCCATCGGCGAGCTAGCCAAAATTCAATAGCAACACTGCTCTATTTAACCCTTTCACTACCGCATAATTTGGCAAGCCTTACAGGTCCGCTGTGGTCCTCTAGCGATGTACCAGTCGCTCATTGATAGGCTAAAAACCTTTCGTTGCAGGCGCAGGCTACACCACAAAAAGTTAAAAGGACCACAGCGGGTCTCTACGGTTTACAGTACAGTAGATGCCACAATAGTTCGATGCCGGCTTCTCCACCTGTCGCCAAACTCATCGTCCAATTTGCATTCTTCTAGCACCAGTACAACATTAGCACCAGCATCTCGGCGATGGACATCGCGAATCTACTGAACAACGACGACGACGGTGCCGACTGGGAGTACGAGTCGTCGGACACCGAGGAGGCAGACAACGGTGTGGATGAATTAGGCGAGGAGCGCTGGTGCGATCGAATCAGCCAGCGAGGCAGCTCCACCAGTTGCCGCAACCCCGCCACCACAGCGTCGTACCGGCAACGAATACGTCGACCGCATCATCCAGGCCAGCGGCCTCTACATCATCCGCGACAAAGAGGTTCAAGCTGCTTACAACGCCCGCGGCGAGCTGGGATTCTTCTCGCTTTTCTTCACCCGGGAGTTCCGAGCCTCGCTACAGTCCTGGACCAACAAAACACTCAAGAAAAAGGGAATTCAGGAGGGTACATAATTTGAAATTGACGCTTATATCGGCTTTGAGATCGCATGAAAGCAAAGTTGTCGAAAGAGCGAACGACGCCAGCATCAATATCACCGCCTTTGTCGGACAGCAAGGGGTCGTGAGCGATGAAAGCTCGCTCGGTAGCTGCATTGAAGCCGTCCTTACCCCGCCAGTCCAGCGCCAAAGTCCACGCTGGAACTTTATCACCAGGGACCACAAATGCATCACACATTTTCACCAGGGACCACAACGCGTAATCAGATAGCTATGAGCTTCAATCCGGTCACGGAGATCAAAGAGCTGTGGTCGCAAAAGCTCTTCATGGGCCAATCGGATTTTGCTTTGACTATGGCAAGAAGTCGATTTGAAAGTATTCGGCCTCGCTTCCAAGTTCACGCGCCTGGAAGCGTCCCCGTCGACCAGCGCGAGCTGGACCCGTTGTGGCACAGCCGGAGACTGATGTCCCAGATCAAGCAGAAGTTCGCTTCAATTGCTGTTCCAATTCGTGCTGTCAGTTTAGACGAGAATACTGTGCGCACGAAAGCGCGCTCTGCAGCCAAAACATACTTGCCATCCAAGCCCGATAAATATGGCGTGAGCTTCTACGCGGTGGTGGGGTGGGAGAGCTTGTATGCCTACTCGGTGTGGGACAACGGCTCTGGTAATCGAACAAGGTCTTCACCAGCAGAACGCTACGTGAATATTTTTCCTGCGCTTCGGACATCATTGTTCAGAACAGTCGACCGCGGGGACATTCCGATCGATCGCAAAGATCCGAGCGCACTGTGGGTGGCGAATGTGCGGTCATTTGACAAAGCGACATCCTGCACCAGACGGCCACCGACTGCTGGTCTGTGACAACTTCTATACTAGGCACAACCTCGCAAAGACACTTATGGTGTTCACCGATGGTGAGATGCGTATGTTAGGGACTGTCAGGATTTCATTACAAGGCAAATGGAATGCTGCTGCATTGGAGGAGGCAAAAGAGCGAGTTGACACTGCAGAACGAGGAAGTTGGGAGCTTGTTGCTGCTGTAGACGTGGCACTCGACTGGGAGAAGCTTCAAGAGAAGCACAAGCGAGCCCAGAAAAAGTTGCCGCCGCACCTCCAGACCGAGTACATTGCGCCAAAAACTGTAGCGGTCAATGCTGGATACATTGTCTTTCGAGACAAACGCACCGTAGTCTTCTACACAAACGATCTGGCTGGAACTCCGTCGCAGCGCATACTTCCTGGTAGTTCGCCGGAGGCGACATGGTTTTGTCGCGGTCTTGCACCGGTTCGACGCTGGAAAAATGACCGCGTGATGCACAGGCAAACCTTTCAAGTACCCGCAATGATTGTCGCGTACAACCTCTTTATGAACGGCGTGGATAGAGTTGATCAGCTGAGGAGCACAAATCCGATTCGTCGAAAGGAGAAGAGGCTGTCGATGAGTATCTTGACTTGGGCGCTGGATCTTGCACTTATCAATGTATTCACGCTGTTCAAATAGATTGCCTGCGAAGATGCTACGCGGGTCAGTTTGCGCGACTTCAAGCAGCGAGTGGCGGAGAAACTGACGGCAGTACAGCGTGTTCGACTAGAGAAAGAGCGTCACCGCAAACCTGCACCGAACAAACCAATTGCAGACGTCGTGGGCGCTGATGACAACGTCCACGCAATTACTCCGAACTCGAATCAGCACTCAGGGGGAAGGCTTACATGTTATCTTTGCTCTCTGCGAGGGTTCGCAAAAAAGCTCGCTTCGGCTGCACGGGCTGCCACAGAGGGTTCCACGTGACCTGCTTCAGCGCTTTCCACTACAGAGATGCACTCTCGTCCACGTCGCTGACGGTCCGCGCAGCCCTGGATGCTGTTTGTGATGCGGCTACAGGAGACTCGGCAGTACACACCCGGCTAAAGAAGAACAAAGCGATCACGTCCTTAGATCAACTAGAACACCCATAGACACAGGTAGAGAGTAAGAAAATAGTACCTGACGATGCTGTTGAGGCGAGCGATTTCCTTGTCCATGCACAGCGGGAAGTCGACGCGCGCCGTTCTGCAGAGTCAGCCGTGTTTCTTGTAGTAGTATAGCTGCCATAGCGCGCTCTTCACACGGCGTGACGACAGTGCCTGCCTCCCCCGCCTTCGCGTCAGCATCCGGACCCTGCTGCCAATGATGTCGTGACCATACTGGTCCCATTCGCAAGGCGCGTCGCCGCAGAATCTGCACGTGTGCGGGGCTGTCTTGCTGGCGACCAGCATCTGAGAGTGGAATTGAAAATTTTGAATTTGGTAGTACCGTTCTGAACAATGAGCGCAGCGACGCTGCCAGCCCATTGGTGGATTTATTCCATTTGAAGTAGCTGATTGGTGGAATAACAGGACCACAGCAGTCCTCCAAAAAATCTCTGGTAGTGAAAGGGTTAACCCTTAGCGTTCACACTAGGACCTAACATTTGACGTGTTTCTACAGTAATTCTACGCAACTATGGCTTGCATCACGGTGCCTGTCACCAAGTCGCCCCCATGGACGCACTCTCACGCGGGCACAGTCCTCACCGCTGTGCACGACCCCGCTTCGCAAGTTTCTCGGCACGAAACGGAGGCACGTGAGGCACAATCATCAACGTTGAGCGCTACCACACGATCTACACAGTGAACCCAACAGCTACCCGATTTAACGTAGTCTGCAAGAAGCATCATCGCCTTGCAGGAGCTGGTAGCTAGCAGACGTCCATCCCTCCAGCGAGGATGCCAGCCTCAACGTTCAGATTCAACGAAGGTCACCGGAACGACCACTACAGCTTCAGCGACTATGATGACGACGACGACGGCGTAGACGAACGGCACCAGCAACTACCAGAGCGGCATGTCGCTCAAGCAGCTACCGCGATTTCTACCCCGTACTGTGCATGCCCCTATTTCGACTCCAGCAATCACTGCGCAGCCCACTGCTGCTGAACTTGATACGTCGGTCACCCACGGCTACTACAAGGCAAGATCGACGTTATGACTGGATGGATTCACGACCCGTAAATATGATAGCAACGGGTTGTAGCACGGTGCTGACATCGGTTCTTCGGACAGAAATGGACGGAAGTCGAACGACAGTTCCATGTCCCTTCATGGCGTCCGAATATCGCAAGGGGATGGGCGGTGTAGACGTCCATGATCAAATTCGGCTCCAACACTACTCGCTCCTATTAACCGGTGCCCTCCGGAAGTACTATAAACAACTTTTCCTCGGCCTCGTGGACATGGCGGTTACGAATGCATTTATCGTCTACAAGTTCATGCAGAAGAAGAAAGGAGGAAAGTTGATCACACACGCGAATTTCTTGCGCAAATTACATAAGGATCTGTTAGCTCTTCAAGCTTCGGACTTCACATCAACGGTTTCAGAAGACAGACATTCCAGTGGACAAGCTGATGTGGAAACCCACAAACTCGAGCAGGTTCAAGATCGTTATTCAAACCAGAGGAAAAGATGTCAGTATCTCTGCAAGGTGTGTTCATTTTTCAGCGCGGGCAAGAGCTGCTAAACAACATTTACGTGCCCAACCGCAAAGTTCAATGGAAGAGTTGCACTTTGCAACACGGTTCGCAGGCTAGCATCTGGTAACACTCTCACTTGCTCGCAAATATGGCATGATTCGTGGAAGAATGGAACCCGATTGTCGCGGGATGTATCAAAACGGATCCGTTTCTGAAATGGGAAACGCAAACGACCTGAGCCTGCTTCAAACGAAAGCACCGTTTACTCGTTCGCAACCGTCTAATTCACCGAGGGCCAAGGCATCTCCAAATCTGCTGCTGTCGCGAGCTGGATGGCTCGATGTTCAGGTCTTGCCTCGGGTTTCAGCTCTGTGGTGGATGCGAAGATGGCATGCACATTGTTGGGAGGTGGCGACCCAAGGTTCACAACTATGTCGGTGGTCGTGCGAGATCATGCTAGGTTGATGATAACATCGTCAGCCTTATTCGGTACTGTGATGGAAGTGACGACGGCTGCTTTTGTACAACTTAAGCGAAAACTGGTGGAGCCTCCTATCCTGGTGTATCCTGATTTCTCGAAACGCTTCAAACTGTATGTGGATTCGTCCAAACTGACCGTGGGGGCATGCTTAATGCAAACGGTAGACGGTCGAGAGCGTGCTGTGGCCTACGCATGCAAACTATTGGTCGGTTCCGAAAAGAACTGGATTAATAAGCAGGATGGGACTTCCGAGATTGAGTGCTGGGGAATTGTCTGGGCGACTAGAAAATTCCGATGTTATTTGGACTTCCGTGAATTCGATTTGTACACGGATCATAAAGCGTTGACCTGGGTATTCAGCGAAACGAACCGTACGAGCAACGCTAAGCTGGCTAGGTGGGCCATGGAACTCTCGCAACTGCGTTTTAAGGTCTATCACAAAGCAGGGTCTTCCATGGGCCATGTCGACGGTCTCTCCCGGCTCTATTCCAACTCCGTGTGTGCTATCTCGTTGGCCGACTTGCTCAACGACGCCAACTCGGACGACCAGGGTTCACCCCTGGTCGGGGAGGGGCCCGCTGGCGACCCTCGTGAAGCTGTACCCCCGAATGCTGGTTCAGATCCCGCCGGGCGCGGTTCTGCCGAGGTCGGAGAGAGTGACCCCGTGGCTGGTGACGCGTCTGAACCCCTCGAGGCTCCTACCGAGCAACTACTAGTGTCCCCGGTGGACGTCTTTGGACTACAGCAGGATTGCTTTGTGGTTGAGCAACGCCGCACCCCGTGGATACTCGCAATGCTCGCGTACTTGGAATGTGGCGCCTTGGCGCTGGACCCGCAGCTGCGGACCCGAACTCTACTGATGGCCCCTAATTATATCGTGCGGAACGGTGTTCTGATGAGACGCGTGCACTTGAAGGCGCGTGCCGGTCCCGCTAGCTCGCTGGAGGTGCCCGTGATCCCTATTCAATTCATCTCTACGGTCCAACATCATTGCCACACTGATGTACTGGCTGCCCATGTGGGCGTGACCAAAACGATGGACAAAGTCAGGAAGCATGCTTTCTGGCACGGTTGGAAGCGTGATTTGGCCGAATACGTTCGAGAGTGTTCTACCTGCGGTAGCGGAAAGGGCCACCGTCCGTGGCGGAATGGGCTAATACAGCGGATGCCGATTCACGAGCTGTCTGGACCCTTCTCGTTGCTGGTTGTGGACGCAGTGGGGCCGCTCGTAGCCACGCCCCGAGGCAACAAGTTCATTTTGGTATTCGCTGACTACTTCACTCGGTGGGTCGAGGCTTTCGCGATCCCGCGCCTGGACACGACGACCTTTGTAGAGACCATGGTGAACGAGGTGATTTCGAGGCATGGCCTCCCCGAGCGGCTGCTCAGTGATCAAGGATCAACTTTATTTCGGAATTGGCTCGCTCTTTCTACGGGACGCTTGGTATTAAGAAGCTATTTGGGGCTGCCTACCACCCCCAAACTCAGGGGTTAGTGGAACGCTTCAACGGAACGCTTCTGGGCATGCTTAGACTGTTTGTGAACGAGACTCAAACGGACTGGGACCTCTACCTACCCCGCGTGCTGTTCGCCTACAGGACATCCTACCATGAGGCCCTACGTGACTCCCCGTTCTTCAGCCTCTATGGCCGTGACCCGATTCTTCCGCTAGATTTGGCATTTTTGAACACCAACCACGAGTGGAAGAGCAACGAAGTCGCCTCTTATCGCCGCCGCCTATTCCTATCGCTACGAGATACTCGGCGGATGGTGGAGAGACAGCTTATTAAGGCTCAAGATCGGCATGCCCACCGCCTTGACGGTCGGACGGAAACTAGGTTCGAAGAGGGTGACCCAGTGTGGGTCTACCAATATTTCAGGGCCAGGCGAGGCGAGAAAAAGACCAAGAAATTGGCCTTCTCCTGGCGCGGACCTTATCGGATTGTCGGAACCGTTGGCGAGAACGCTTATCGTGTGGCTATTCCTACGCATCCGAACCGTGTCGTGACTATTAATGTGAACCGACTTAAACGCTTCAAAGGGCGACGGAGCCGACCTTACCCTTCGGAAGTGCCCAGCGGAGTCGCTACTGAGCCCGGAGTCGACGATAACGGCCCACTGACCGAGGATGATCTCCCCTCTACCAGCATCGTCGAGAGATTGGTCATTGGGGGCGAGGAGACGGCGTTCTCAGGCACGAACTGCCCCGTGATCGACATTATCGCGAAGCGTAAGAAGAACGGCGCTGAACAATACCTGGTTCTGATGGCTACCTACGAAGTCGGTTGGCGTAATACCGCCACCTTGTTGCCTACCTACGGCGCCCTCATTCGAGAATTCGAGGACACTCGTCGTAAGGAACTGGGGCTGCCAGAACTTCGTCGCAGCGCGCGCTTGGCTGAAGCCAACGCGGCTGTCGACGAAGATGAACTACTTTTTTAGTTGGGAAAAAGGGTCGCTCGCCAAGGTGAACCCCGTTGGTGAAGACGAACGACCCGTGACCTGACTTTGGCGGCGCTTCGGCGCCTCCTTTCTGAATATTTTGCATTTACTTTGAATTGTGACGCGCGGTTCCTGACCGTGCCTGGATACTACTACATTTGATGAAATCCCGCCCGAGTACGCGAGTGTGGAGAACTATGAGAACGCTTTGACCGAACCAGCCTCAAATGACAACCCGAAGATATATTGGTTTAACGTGCTACAACTACAAGGTCGTAGTGCCATCCCCCGACGAGTCCGAACTCGATCTCGACGGTTTGGGCTTCTTGGACGGAGGCGGCTTGTCTTCCTCGCTGTCGTCCTCCGACCCGCTGCCGTCTTCTTCCTCCTCTTCTTCGTCGTCGTCGGCCGTGCCACTCTTCCAGATCGCTGTGTACGAGCCATGGTCGGACACGATAGGGGTAAAGCCGCCAGCATTGGCCTCTTTCGGGTCGAACGTGGCGACAGTAGGGAGCTCGTACTTGTTGTCGCGCAGTGCCTTGCTGATCTTGGCCTCTTCCTTCTGGATTCGATCACAGTTCCGAAGATTCAGCCACTCACAGGTAGTGAGGTCGCCAACCCAGTGCTGACGTGGAGTGCGGGTCGAGTTGATGTCGTGGAGGATTCGGGCCAACGCCCGATCACTAAGACGCCTCTCGGGTCGAGCATCCACGTCCAACGCTCCCGTCCACAAAAGCAAGTCCGTCATCCGGGTGAACCCTCCCTTGTCCAATGAGAACGGTTTCAAAGCGTTCCTCATCTTGTGGGCATACGCTATTGGATCTCGCCGGCGAAGAACCGAAAGACTCTCGATGACTGGCCCATGATAATCCTCCCCTTGAGATTGATTCTTGCCAGGTTGCCCCCCCCCACCACATTAGCAGACGTTCATCCTGAGCGTCCTCGAGCTTCTGCGGGTAGTCGTAGTACCCCCACGTCTCGACGCACAGACTTGTGAAGCCCAGACGCGCCTCCACGGCGTCCATTTTCTTCTTTCGACGGCGATCCTGAGCCGATTTGCCAGCTATGGGGGCGTGCAGTTGCCAATTGAAGAAAACCGGGCGGTGGTTGTGCCACATACGCCAGTGGGTGACGTGCACATGGGGATATAGGGCCGGATCATAGAACAAGCGCGACCGCGCCCAGGGGTACGCCAGCTCGTAAGGCGCCGCGCCGAGCTCGGATGCTCGCCGAAACAACTTCTCGAGATCATCACGAATGATCAGCGGAGTCTTCACCGCCAGCGCGTCCATGAAGAATTCACCGCCAGCGCAGGCGATGGGCTCTTGCGTTTCTTGCTGACCTTGGACGGCGACTTGGGTTTGGCCTTGGGCGGAGTCTTGGGCGGGTTCTTCGGCCCCGACGGCGTCGACTTCGGACTTTCGGGCAAGTAGGAGGTGAAGCGTTGATGATCGGGGGCACCTTTGCTCTCGCGCATACGAGACGGCTTCGGCAGGAGCAGGATCGGGCCACTGAACGCGTCGTCGACCTTCCCCGTCTCGTCCAAGATCGCCTCCGCCATGTCGTCCAGTACCTCGAGCCCCGTCGACGCCTCGTTAGCTGCCAACGCTTGACGCAAGTCGCGCTAGAACGCTAGCTGAGCCAACTTCTGGGTGGTGCCGTGCGCGGTTTTGTCACTTTTGGCATACTTGTCCACTAGAAGGCGGAGCAACTTGTCCTGGTCCCTGTTGTCGGACATGGAGGGCGAGGTCAGTTGTGGTGCGGAGCGAATTGCGAAATGACTGCCGTCTCTGCGGACGAACCACTTGAGATTGAGCTATTCTGACCTACGATTGAGCTTATGAGACTCGGCGGTTGAACATCCCTCAAAAGAAGGCTCCAAAGAACTCTCCTCGAAGCCAACTGACGGCTGACCTTACTGGTGGGAAACTCACCTCGGACCTGTGATCAACTTCGCCGGAAGAGCGAGCGATTAGCTGGTGAACCTGGGTTGGACCGGAGGAGCGACCGTGAAATGATGGGCTTCCCTGACTGAAAAGGACACTTAAGCCCTCTGGGGAGAACGCATTAGCCAACTGAGGAGAACGCATAGGCCCTCTGAGGAAAACACTTACGCCAACTGGACAGGACACTTCTGCTTTTGACGCCTCCGACCTGCCTACGCGTTGAGCATGGAGGAAGAGTGGTCTCGACTTGTTCACGAGTACGCCCGGACGGAGCTGCTACCCGCGTACGTCGGCGCCGTAGCCGTCTGGATCATTTCGACCCCTTTTCGACGGATTGCTGGCGCTTTCCTGCTACAAGTGTGGAGGGTACTTCGACTGAATGGCGGCATGTGGTTCGAGATTGCTGCTCGCTACCAGGAAGTGCTGCAGAACCGGGAGTTGCGCCAACTACGTGGGCCGGCGTACGCCTATGCGCTTTGGAGCGCCTTGTTCGCGGTCCCCGTGTAGGTCCTGCGCGACGGCGAAGTGGAATACGAGCGGTACGGGCGGATGCACCGAAGTTGGTGGCTGGCTGGACAAGTCACGCTTGGACAATACGGCCCCGAACTACTCGTGAGAACAGTTCGATCACTAGGACGCTACGGACGAGCGTCAGGCGAAGCGTGTCTGCTTACTGGTCGACGAATGTTTGCTGTGCTGCATGGTGTCGGCTGGCTACCGATGCTGTTGCTATCGTTGGCCATCCACATCCCCATGGCTCTTTACGATCTAATGGAATTCTCGCTATGCAGCACCGTCGGGGTGGTTGCCTTGGTGGTGGCTCTAAATGCTCTTAATTACCTGCTGAAGTGGACCTCTTTCGGCCTCGAGACTACGGTGGCGATCGGGTGCATGGGTTTGTTAACTCACGGGTGGCGTCTCGGTGATGGGACGGCCGCCTTCGCAAAATGGCGCCTCACTTCGTCGTAGGCAGTGCCTGGGATAACGTTTTGCAGCACGCTGATGATCGAGATCGCTCGGAATCCGCCAGCCTACTGCGACTACAAGAACCTGATATGGAAGAGCTGGATGACTTCCAAGTGGCGCTGGACGACCCCTATCAGGACGAGTGGACCCCTCGCTTCGGTGAAGCGTCCACCGATCGCACGGTACCGACTGATTTTACGAGTGCGGATGTGGAATTGGCTAACACACTCACCGACCTGGCCGCCCAAGCCTCTGCAATCACCAAGATGGCCGCCCAGGCCCAGCTCCGTGTTCGCCGAGGACGGCAAACGTCTGGTCGGGGAGATTGTCCCGTACCCGGGAATGTGGGTGGCATTCCAGGTGGGTCTTCGCTGGACCTGGCCGGTGACGAGCCGCCCCCGAGACCGCCCGGGTGAACCCTTCCCGACGAGTGGGTACAGCGGCGGATGGGTACACTGCGAGTACCGCTCGACCGGTACCGAGTGCCACTTCTCGAAGGACCGCCCCTCGAAGATGACGCGAGACTCAGGCTGCAGCCGCCCGAGGCGACGGCGGGAAAGCGTTCCCTTCCAACACTGCGGCGTCGGGGACGGAAGTCAAGCCGACGGGATGGTGCTGTGCGGAGATAGCGGAGAGGACGAGTCGTGCTCAAGGACGGATGGCACTCCAAGGTGCCGAGGTGAGTGCGCGAGAAGTATTGTCGTCCCTATGAGCGCGCCGGCGGTTGCCGACGCGCTATCTAGTCTGTCAGTCGTACATTTTCCTGCTGAG
Source organism: Phytophthora fragariae (assembly GCA_009729435.1). Classification (NCBI taxonomy): domain Eukaryota; phylum Oomycota; class Peronosporomycetes; order Peronosporales; family Peronosporaceae; genus Phytophthora; species Phytophthora fragariae. The sequence goes on along the minus strand of QQOI01000048.1, from coordinate 615,225 downwards.
AACCAAGCCTACTAAACAAACAAACAAACAACTTATTCATTACTTTAAGCTCAAACTACAAGCACCCTCAAGCCTCTTCGACCTCCCTCACCCGCGACCGTACTCATCCAACAGCCTGCGCGTGCCCGACCCCTTGGCAGGAGGGTGCGCGACACCAATTCGCTACGCTCGTCGACGCTGACGGAAATTTTTAAGAGTATGATGTGTGTACGCTCGAATAGCGGTCTGTGGACTAGTGCGACGCTTCTTGTCTGTGTTTAAATTGATGAGAAGCAAGTGTTGTAGTATGGTGCGTCCGAGACATACATTTAAATAACTCCAATAACTATAATATTATTGTAAAGTTTTCCTAGGGCTTTGACTATTACGGACCGCCATAGATTTGCAATCGCATCGGGATTTGTATTTACCATGCCCTGGTTTAACCCTATCACGATCCACGTACCTAAACTATACTAAGGCAAGTTCCCAGATTAGTAGAGAAATCCGACAGCACTTTTCTCAACGGTTGCAGAGGACTTTAGACACGGCCATTTATATAAAGTAAACACATGAAAGATAGAGGAGGAGGTTGGCTATTTTGAGGCATGTTTTGCTGCTTCAGAACTACAAGCGGTAGGGTATCAACCTCGAAACAACACCGAGATCAGAATCTGGCGGCGTGCCAGTTTAGTAGTTTTTTTATTGTATTGATTGGAAGAACCAATTGCGCCGCACCGAGGAATTTATATTATATCTGAATAGGCCACGCTGATTCGACATATATCAAGAATGACAGGGTACCAAATTTACTCTATTTACAAGAGTTGAATTTAGCACCGGCGCACTGCTGCCTGGTTGGTGAGGCGCCTGTCGTTGATGCGGCAGATTGAGGGTTCAAATCCGTTCGTGGTCATGTGGAAAGTGAAATTGCCTTTCGGTGAGTCTCGGTGCCGGGGTTCCAAGATCTGTAGGTACCTGCAGTACGTCTTCTGCCTACACTTAACACGACTGCTTTCTCCAGGATGTCCGCTTGTGCAGCACGATGGTGCAATCGTTTTTCTTCCGTCAAAACAAACTCTTGCGCGATTTCTTCGCTTGGATGTCATGGCTGTTGGGCCACGATTTTGTGCTGTCTTCAAATACTCTGCATCTTCCGGTTGCCTCGGAAATTCTCGAGTCAGCCGCTGTCGCCCTTTTGCGTGCGAGTCTTGTCTTCTTGCGTGGAACCGGCAGCACTAGGAGATCGTTCTGCACGGTTTCGTTCACCCTCAGCCACTCCGCAATTTTAACGTCCTTCGATGTCCCATTCCGCTCGAAGTTGCTTGGACGGTCGGCCATTCGGGGTAGCGAAGGTGGGAACAGGCCACACGCGTGGAACCCAGATGCAACTATCGTGATGGCGGGGCCAGTCGAACCGTCTTGCCTGGAACGATGAACACCGGTGGCACGACAAATCTGTCTGCACTTCCACAGGCGATGATCGTAAGGTGTAAGTTGGTGGATATTTTGGTCGTCCAGACATTCTTGGACCCCCGGACCGCGACGACCTTCTTGCTCTTCTTGCGCGTCTCGAATGCCGTCTCGTCGATGTTGAACACACCGTTGCTACACAACGCCTATTCGACGGTGAGCTTGGCCAAAGTACCGAATATCTTCATAGGTCTCGTTATTATACTCACGCGATAGAGTTTAAGCAGTACGCATAGTCAACGAAGGGTTGCGCGGCAGAAATTGCCGGTATCAAACGCTCCATACGCTCAGTCAAACATCAACTCGCTCATTGCAAAGCCCTTCGCGATAATCTCTTGACGCACCACTGGAAATCCCGTCTGCTGGCGGGCAACAGCCCATTAAAAAAACTTTTCTTAACCTCTGTAGACAAGAATGGAGCTGGGCCACGGCGCCGAGGCATCCGATCCTCACCATCTTGTACAGCTTTGACCCACTTGCATAGCGTGCTGTAGGGGTGTTCGTGCGTTCAGCAACGGCCACATTCGCATCGCCTGACAGAGCACACTGAATAGCGTAATCCATCTCTTCGCCGCTGTCGTTTCTTCGGGCTCCCGCCATTTATGCTATCGGCTGAACTGTAAATGGTCTAATTCATGCAGGTTGTTTGGTAAGCAACATCCATTAGTTCAATCGTCGTGTCCTCGATGTTTGGTTGGCCATTATTAGATTCTACTTAACTGATCAACTCTACTGATCTGGTCACTTGCCTTATACAATTCAGTGATTTACGACCAAAAGGATTCCTTCTTAACGAAAATCACGGAACCGACTTCCTTTTGTTATGGCATACAGTAAGCGTACGCACATAGACCGGATACTCGCTGGACTGTCTACACGAAGTGTTCCCTTGAAATGAAGAGGAATTTATTGCTGCTCGTTATCTACATGTATTACTTCTCGTTAACGAAGCGCATTTTCCAGAAGCTGGGTGATATGGTAGATGCTGCCCCATCAGACCAAGTTGTATGGTCCAAAAGTGCGCATTTGAAGGCTTTTAGCTCTGCAGGAGAGACAGTTTGGGTGCTGTATGTGATAACTAAGGTTGCACCGGTGCTTCCTATTCGTCCTCCTATTGGCTAATTCACGCTGTATACCATAACAAGGAGTACGTCATAACAAAGGGAATTCGGTACTCCTACTATGAGACATGCCATCGTGGATGATTTGCTTAAACCGGATGGTAGGATCATTTGGTCAATAGGATGACAACAAAATGCAGTTGGGCCTTTGGCAAAAACCCAAATGGGGCACGAACAAACATTGTTTTGTATGGGTATAACATATCCTCTTTTAGCAAACTTACCTGTCTTTCATATTAGCATATAGAAATGTGTTTATACTTAAGAGTATATGGTCCGAACGTTTAACGCGTGTAGGTTCTCGGGAAGGGGTCGAACGGTGTTGTGGTACCGATTTTTGACCGGAGTGACGACGAATTGAGAGTAGGGACATCAAGTGATTTTCTGGGGGGGCTTTCAAGGGGCTTAACCGGGTCATCAGAGGCGATGAATTTTTCGATGTTAATGTCTATATCGACGTACAGAGTCCGCTGAGCCTAATGTCAGCTGCTAAAAACGGCTAGCTTTTGTGCTATGAGCCAAAACGTGCTTTTTTCAACCCTAATATCTTTGCGGATATTGAGCTCGGACAAAATCGGGGATTACCACCTGAAAGATCGCAAAGAAATGCATCTATTCGATTAGGTAGCGACGGGCATTGTTGTGGTACTAACGCCTCCAGATCACGAAAAGAGGCGAAATGGCCCCTTTTTGTACTTAAGTGCGTTATTCCGGTTTTAGCTAAGATTATAGACGGGGTCAAGGTGAAACTTCATCAGACGATAGATAACACCAACACGCATATACGATGAAATCGTGAGTCCAACCCCCCCTCCCGCTGTTCCTGAAAAATCCCGGTCTCTGTAATAGTGCGAAAAGTGCGAGTTTTGGCGTTCAAATCGATCTAGAGATCTAGGCAAAATCTGAGAGCACCACGTAAAAGAGCAGGTCGAAACACCCCGATCCGACTAGCCAGGGGCGGGTACCATTCGGCTCGTTCGGGATATCCAGCGCGGCGAAGTTGCGAAAAAAAGACGTTCAAATCACGTTTCTGTACGACAAGCGACAGCAGCTGGTTAAAGTGTTCGAAACGTTTTGATCATATGCGCCTAATGTATGCGCAACTTTTGAAAGCCGTCTTGCCTCCGTAGCTGCAGCCGTTCTCGCTAAACGTCGAGATATTCCTCTATTCTCCTCCTGAAGATCAACAGCAACCATGTATGCCATACAAATTTATTTACAATCATTTGCATTTACAGACTCCGATATTGACTGACCTCAGGCTGTACAACTATGACAAGAACCTGCGTTGAGACCTGGACGCCAACCAATACGGAAGAATCTATATCGACTAAACCGGCGAGGGATTCCACCTGAATATGGTGGAGCTGCTTCTACGCAAATATTTTATGAACAAAAGAGTCGCGGCCAAATCGAGATCATGCAAGCTCATCCTAGGCCCATACATTCCGCTGCGTCGAACCGGGGCAAAAGGGCGTGAAGAAGAGGAAAAGCCGAAGAAATGCGGCGAGACCTTCTACTATGAAGAGAGGTACAGCTGTGGTCTTGAGCCTCATCGAAATTTCGACTGTCCCAGACTCGGCCTGAGTGCCTGGCACTACGAGGAGGGCGGCTTCAATAAGCAACCAGCCGTGATAAGCTGCAGCTTCGCCCAGCGCCAAGGGGTCCCGTATGCTACTGCGTTCCTGCCCAAGCCCATCCAAAATGGGTCGCTGTGCTGCCACAGTGCAACTACAACTACAGGCAGCTACCTCCTTTCCTGTGGGGCTGCATCAGCAGCAGGATAGCTGCCCAGCTTCGAGACATTCACTAGGTGGCTCGGTGGTGCTGCCCATGATGCAATGGCTCGACGGAATCCGACATGCTCGGGAATGCAGATGGATCGCAGCCAATGGCTGATTCGGTCGAACATCTTTGTCGAGGGCATGAGAATGCAGGTCCCGCTTGGTCAGTGGGAGTGGCACACGTAAAAACAGTTGAAGTTTGGTTCCAACTGCCGCACACCTTCCTCTGTCTCTGGGTCGAGTCCGCTGGGACTGTTTGGCGAGTAGGGACGTAGTACGGGGTCGAGACCGAGAAGAAGTGAAGCGTAGAGTAGTTTGATGAATAAAGTTGTGTTTTTGTTGTTTGTTTAAGGCAGGGAAGATTTACGAGTGAATAACCAATTCGAAAGTCGGCAGCACCGATCCCTCCGATGAGGACGACACTCCGTCTCTCCTCTCCTTGGGCGGCGTTGGCGTATCCTCCATCCGGCGGCATGACAACCTGTCCACGTAAGTATCGAATAGTATAGCACAATCACGGTGACACTCGTCCTCCGGGGTCCAGGAAGCTCACGGTGACCGCTTCACGATCCCACGCCAAGCATTCCATGGCCTCAGATGAGCGATCATACCGCTCTCACCATCATCGTACCGAAGTTGGGGTACATACGCACGGTACCCCCGTCCTTGAAGTGTAGTTGAAGAAGTCGTAGTTGTAGTCGAGCACGCGCGCAGGACGAGCCCACCATCGGACCCTCTGGCATGCCACCCGCATATCCAGGTGCGGGGCATTCTCCCCGACCACCAGTACGTGGTCCTCGACGGACGCGGTGTTGGGCGAGTTCCTGCCGGGGTGCATCACCGCTGTCTTTCATAACACACAGCTCGGTGGAGATCGCCACGGGCGACAGCTCGGGAATCCAGGATTCCATGATCACGCGAGGTCCATCCAGAACAGCTTGATGTGTCTCCGCTTAGCAGCCACTCGAGGCTCCAGCCTCTTTGTCAGCACGCGCATATGGCACAGAGTACTTCCCACACTCATCGTCAAACCCGTCGGATACGCGTAGAAGGTAGCACAAGCGGTCACCCACCACTTGCGAAGCATCCAGCCGTACTCTCCGTAGTTTTCTTTGTCATCAGCCAGAACACGCATGAATACTGCGAATAGCGCACCCCAAACACAGTAGGCGTATCCGGCGCCTCGGAGACGGCGCACTTCGTCGTTCTTCTGTACTGCGCAATACTGCCAGAGACAGGCGTCCCACAAATCCAGGTTGAGAACCATCACGCAGCTCAAACCAGCCACGCAGTCCACAGCTCCACAAACGCACACCGATCCCGCAGCAGTGGCAGCCACGTCGTTCTAGCTTTCTTCGCAGCGGGGAGTCCGGGCTCGGACTACGTCGTTCGTCGCGACGAGACGAGTGATCACAAGTAGATATTAGAATGAGGGCCGAAAGTCAAATAAGAAAAGCGACCCAACTGTCAGTACATTTCTCTCCTCCGTCCCGGTCGGGAACCTTCGTCCAATCAGTCAGTCTCACGGCAACTTCCTTTTCACCGAGTTCATTCGCCAATTCGCCCCCGACCCAGCAAAACACCTTCTAAGCCCCCACGCCTCGCCGCACCTGACCATGAGTGACCGGAACTCCAAGCTCCTGGCACGCTTCCAAGTATACCTGGAGAAGGAGGAGAAGAGTGACGTCCAAGAGCAGGTGCAGGAGACAAAGATCGCCCAGACTGCATTCTGGTCGGAGATGCGTAACATCCTCGCGGTCAATGCAGGCTCCAGCGGTCTCGACGTTCTAGACGAAGTCGCCAAGGCGTTGATTGAGGAAACTGGTCTCACAGCTCAGGCACAGAGCGGACCGGTGACGATCCTGCCCCAACCTTCGCGACAGGCCATCCGCACTGGGCCTCTCCTCGCCTGTCCTTCACTTGGCCCGCCAAGATGCGACCAGCAGCGGACAAGTCGGCGAAGGGCAGCTCCTCCAAGAAGCAGAGGACCACGTCCAGCCCAGCATCGTCTCCAGCAGCGCTCGGTACGCCGCTAATCACCTTCCCGCTGGCTACGGGCCTTCCTAAAGAGTTTGTGCGCGACCTCGAGAACATTTACCGGCACGTGGTAGCAGTGAAGTTATAGCCGGGGCAACGGGCGTACCCGTGGGAGAGTCAGCATCTCTTCTATGATCCGGAAGAGTACCCGGACATCTACTTGGCCCACTGGCGATTCTGGTACGTCTTTCGCGAAGTGTTCTTCGAGTGGGCCTTGCACGCCCCACTTACCTACAAGATTGCCATCTCGAATCGAGACTGAAGAACGGAGAATCGCCCAAAGCTTCGTGGTAGGAAGTGCGGTACGCAAACAAGACTCTTGGTAGATAAAGATCCCAATCCGACTGAATTTCACTCTCGAGCATCCGTAGTATGCCGACCAAAGTTCCGTTAAACCTCTCCATCAGACCTTGCGTCTGAAGATGGTACGCCGCACCATACAGTTTCTTAATGCCCAAAGTTTCGTAAAAGGACTTCGCCAGTTTGGAAATGAAGTTAGACCCACGATCGCTTAGCAAGCGTTCCGGCAAGCCATGCCGTGAGAGAACTTCGTCAACCATGATGGTAACGAACGTTAGCGTGTCGAGCGCTGCAACCGGGAACGCCTCGACTCATCTCGTGAAGTAGTCTGCGAAGACTAAGATGAACTGGTTGTCTCTCAGCGTAGTGAACAAGGGTCCGATAGCATCGACCACGAGCAGAGAGAACGGACCGGACAGCTTCTGCACCGCCATACGCTGCATCAGGCCGTCCTTCCAGGGTCAGTACCCCTTGCCACTTCCACACAGAGAGAAGGCTCGGACATACTCCACGACGTCCTTCTTCCACCCATGCCAGTACGCGTGATTGCGTACTTTGTCCAAAGTCTTCGTCTGCCCCAGGTGGGCGGCGAACATATCCGAATGACACCATCTCAACGAAGGATAACGGAATCACGGGCACCGCGATGGATCGAGCCGGTCCGGCCCGGGCCTTCAGGTGTACGCGCTTCTGTACCATACTCTCTCGGACCACATCATCTGGAGGACCTTCACACGTAGTTGGTCATTGAGCGCGAGAGCACCGTACTCGATAAAAGCGATCACGGCTTGGATTCGCGGGGAACGCTTCTGTTCAGCAGTGAAGCGTTCTCTGTCCAGTCCAAACCGGTCGACGGGCGAAGTCACCACGTGCTCCACGTCGTCGTCCTCGAGAATGTCATCACCTTCAGCAGCGAGAGAGTCGGCAAAGTCGGGATCATCGGCATCTCGGTTAGGGAAGGGAGCCAGAGGCTCCCCGACCAAGACGGAAGCATCTCTTTCAGCAGTAGGCTCGACGACTTCCTCTCCACCACCAGTCAGTGGTTTCTTCGCTTTGGGCTTCTGGTCGAGCTCACCTCGACCGCTTTGAGAGCCTGTCGGGCCGAGCGTAACGCCTCTTCGAGAGCGTCAGCTACGGTACCAGCAGTGTTACCATCTTCGGCACGACATACACCAGAGTTGGGTCTCTCCCCGACCTTGATGAAGCTCTCGGTCCTGTTCGCTGAGGAGTCGTCCGATAGTTCGGGTGTCGACACAGCGCAGATCGTCTGCGAGTAGAGTCGCGAAAGTCCGTCGACCTGACCCATAGACGTACCCGGTTTGTGATACACCTTGAAGCGTAGCTGAGAGAGCTCCACCGCCCATCTAGCTAGCTTCGCATTGCTCGTACGGTTGCCCTCATTAAATACCCATGTAAGTGCCTTGTGATCCGTGTACAGGGCGAACTCTCGACGGTCGAGATGGCATCTAAACTTACTGGTCGCCCAGACGATACCCCAGCACTCGATCGCAGGCACTCCACCCAACTTGTTGATCCAATTACGTTAAGACCCGACAAGTAATTTGCTAGTGTGACGGGGGTCACACGCACCGTAGCTTAGAGGAAGCGTAACACGCTAACCACAACAGCCGCCTGGCGTCTCTGTTGCTCTTAGTACAAAAGGCCCTGCCTTATCGGTCTCCTTTTAATACCGAGTATTAAAGAGACTTGTACACGTGAAGGTTGGAGTTAAACTGCTTGTATTAATAACACTCATAAAGTTCTATCTGCTGCTTTCTATCTGCATACTGAATCCCTGTGTAAATTGCGATCTTCCTCAGCGGTTGGCCCTCGTGCATCGTGGTCCTTAAGTACGACCGACCTAACTTAACTCAGTATGTTGGGGGTTCTACCGTGAATACTCTATATAAGGACCACTTGTACACAGTACCCATCGTGGTGGGAGACACTCAGTTCTTGTGGGCCACACCGGCCGGTGTGGTCCACATCAGAGAACATCCCTTTTCCTTGAAAAGGACACTGGCCAATCCTGGCCTCCCTCACCCAAACGGGAAGCACCTTTCCCAGCGGGGAATCCAGCGGAAACTCGAGCACAGCCTCATTCGGCAATTCACGCTCTTCCGAGCACACGCGCACACTGCAAGGCCCTCTGGGCATGACGACGGAGACTCGGATCATCGTGCGACCCGCCCCAGACGCCCTTCGGGCTGTAGGCCCCATCAAGACCCACGCCGACGCGCCCACTCCAAGCGACATGGAGGAGAAGCCTCCGGCGCCTGCTTCCAAGAAGCACTCGGGTGGTCCGGACGTGGCGAAGGCCGCGTCGGCTTCCAAGAAGCCCGCGAATGACCAGGAGGAGGCGAAGGAGACCCCAGCTTCAAAGAAGCACGCGAAGGACGCGAGCGAAGCGAAGAAGCCTGCTTCCAAGAAACCCAAGGTCGCGGCGGCCAAGGCGAAGGCGAAGAAGACGCCCGCCTCGCCGAAGCCCACGCGGAAGGCGAAGAAGGTGACTGCTTCTTCGAAGCCCGCTCCGAAGAAGCCCGCTGCCAAGCCCGCTGCCAAGCAGCTTCCGAAGACGAAGGGCGCATCGAAGGAGGGCCAGAAGACCCTGAAGCTGCCGCCCAAGCGCACTGATGTGCTGCTGCCCGGCCCTCACGAGGACGTGAGCAGCGACTCGTCCGACACGGACACCCCGAACCCCGGGTATGTCAGTGGCGCCGACTCGCCTGCTCCTCGAGCTCGGACGTCCACGAAGGACCATGCGGCTTCCGCGAAGGACGCGCCCACTTCCCCTCCGGGGCGTAGTCCGTCGCCGCATCCATCCTTGGAGGTGGACTACGAGGAGTCGGAGCCCGACGTGGACCACGAGGACGGCGAGGTCGAGTGGTCACCCAAGCGGATTACTGATGCCCAACGGGTCCTCCATCCGGGAAGCCCCATGTCTCCCAAGACTGTGGTGGCGGTGGAACGCGCCCGACTCATGGAGGAGTCCCTGTCTCGTCGAGATGACCAGTCTGCTGCGGTGTCGGAGCCCCAGGTCATCACCAATGCCGGTGTCGACGAGGGAGTCCCTCCTGAGCTGCTTCAGCCCGAGAATCGGCAACATCTGGCCGATCGTACTCATCAGCAGGCCTCTCAGGCGGTGGGCACCAAGCGGGATCGCGAGACCCACGCCCTTCGCACCCAGGAGTAGCTACTCGCGCTGCGATACTGGACTCGGGACGAGTACCGTGAGCACCTTCGCCAGAGCCGCATGCCTGGCCCAGGCGCGATGCAGTGCGGCAAGTGTCCGGTCGTGCTCCTGGTGGACACTGGGTTCTCCCGACAACGGAATGAGACTGAATTCGAGGGGTGGTTAGACCACTTGGGCTATCCCAGGCCCGAGTTCTTGAACTCTCCCTATCGGATGGATTGGCTGGCTCAGCGTCGTCTTCGATTTCGCATGGCGAAGGTGATTGCTGACAACACATGGCCAAACCGATTCTTTGATCGCCACAAGCCCATGCCGGGCGTCATCCTCGACGAGGTTCTTCAGAAGATTCAGAAGTCTTGGCAGTCGCAGCCGATAGAGCCTAAGAGTGTTCTCGGTCCTGTCAGCGCCGACCAGGTCCGTGGGCACGCTCAAAAGCAGCCACGAGGTCGGCGCAGTCCTCCTCGAGGCGAGCCCCAGGCTCTCACGCCGAGCACGGGAGCGAGGCGAATATCGCCTGGGACCAGAGGACAGCAGCCTACCGCGATTTTTAGGGACCGCCCCCGGAGGTCTGACTGCCCGAACGTCGACATCCAGACACACCGACAGTGCCAGGGGACGTGTGGGGATTCTCACCCAAAAAAGGTCAAGTCACAGTTAGGACGGGGACCCGGGCTCGCACACCGGGAGTGGTCCGTTACTATTCCATATTAGTTGGGAAGCAGAGGTTCATGACCACACGGCATCCTTCTTGAGAAGATTCGTTAGTGGCCTTGCCATCTCGGCGTAATTGGCGCTATACTTGTGCAAGTAGTTGGCCAGGCCGAGCCATTTCCGCAGGTCCTTCTGCGAGTCGGGCACCGGCCACTGTGCAATGACACACACTTTTTCCGGGTCCGCACGGACACCATCCTTCCCAAGGAAGCAGCCCAAAAAGGGGATTTCTTCGGCTCCGAAGATACACTTGTTGATGTTCGCATAGAGGCGATTCTCGCGCATGCACAAGAGAACCTCACGGAGGTGGCCAAGATGGGCTTCGACGGCCGTCTTCCCTTCGGACGCACGACTGTGCACGAAGATGTCGTCGAAGTACGTCTGTACGAACTGCCGCATCGGCCTGAAGGGCTGCGTTACGAGTCTGTTGAACGTGGTCGGTGCGTTGGACAGCCCCTGGGGCATGACCAACCATTCCCACAACATCCCGCTGGGAGAGTGGGATGTCCGACTCCCGCATCAGCAACTGATAGTAGCCGTCGACCATGTCGAGTGCACTGAAGATCGTGCAACCAGCCATGTTGTTCTGCAACACATCCTTCTGAGGAATAGGCGTCGACGCCGGAATGGTTGCCGCGTTCAACTTGTTGAAGGCGTGCACCATGCGCCACTTCCCATTGGGCTTGCGCACACAGAACGTCGGTGACGAATGTGGCGACTTAGACTCGCGCACCATGCCAGCGGCGTGCTTTGCCGCAAAGAACGCGTCGATGACGTCGACCTGTTCCTTCGGAAGCGGCCACTGCCGCGTGGTACAGTACTTAGTGCCTGGCACTAAGTCGTCCGGTATGGTTGCTGCATCGACACCGATGTCCCTGAACTCGGCTCGTTCTGCGATATCGTCCTACGGAGGCTACTCGCTGGGAGGCGTTCTGTCTACTAACCGGCACGGGTTAGTGAACGCCACACCTGTGGTGATGACTTCGACTATGTCGGCATCTCGCCGAGCGGACTACCGGCAGGGACCCCTCAAGCTGACCTGGGTCCTGCCCAATCGGCTAGCCCACGGGATAGTAGAAGGTCGAATCAGGTCGAACTCCAGGTACTGTTGTATTTCCGCTTCCATCACATCTACTTCAGCCAGCGACACTCGGTAGGGGCGCTGTTTGACCGGTGCCTGATCACCGGTGTCGATTGAAAACTCCTGTAAGTGAGTACGCCCCGGTTTAAGGGACGTCTCCACAAACATGTCCCGGAACGCGCCGAGGAGGTTGGTCATCAGTACTCGCTGTTCTTCACCGAGCTTCGAGTCGTAAAGTCCACATCCAGCTCGGCCAGGCCAGCTTCTTCGAGCACAAGCATGAGCTCAACGGGAGGTGGTAGGCGCAGCGGCAGCCGCGCGGATCACCAAGTCGATCCAGGCCGAGTCCTTGTTCTCCGGGCTCGACGAGGGTGGTCCTTGTTGTCAGTGGACGGCCTGCTCGAGTTCAGCGAGTTGAAGGCCGACTTCGGCGCCACAGTCGCGGCAGCAAGGGCCGTATCCTTCGTAAGGATCAGCTCGTCGGTCGAAGCGTTACATACCTCCACAATAGTCTTACCTCCATGCACGGTGCACAAAGTCCGAGCAATCGCCACATTCGCATCGAGTTCATGGAGCCCCTCGAGCAACACGGCCGTGTCGTCAGGCGCCTTGCTCATGATGTCCGTCAAAATGAGCGCCTGCCCACCCGGACGTAGGCGCACCGCCGAGGCGATGCGGGCTACGTACATCTCCTCGACTCTCGGAGGAGCGTCTCGCACGTATTCTTCAAGGTCATGATGTTCTCTTCCAAGTCAATCACGGCACGGAACGCCTTGAGCGTGTCCGTACCGAGGATCGCGTGCACGTGCAGTCGGTCGACCACCACGAAGGTCCTGGGTTTTTCGCACGTTCCCAACCGTAGATTTAGCTCGATCGCGCCCTTGATGCGAAGTTTGCCACCTGAGGCATCCTTCGGGCTGCCTAGGTTCGAAGAGGAGCATGTGCGAGGCCAAGCCTCTTCAGTACGCGCGTGTCAATCAAACTAGCCACAGCACCTGAGTCGATCAGCCGTTCGGCGGGCAGGTCCTCAATGTTGCCAGCCGAAATGGCTTCGAGCCCGCTGACAGCACAGATTACTCTCTTTTCTTCGGGTACGAGGCGTAGTTCGTCTTCGGAGAGTTCGTCAGGTTCGTCATCTTTTTCGACTTCCACTAGACCAGGTTTCCGACGAGGTCGTTCGGCATCGCGGACTCTACATACGTAATGGCTGATGTCGTTGCTGTCCCCGACGGCTATCAAGCGCTTCCGAGCGTCCTGTGAACAGAAAAGAGCAATCGAAGCGTACTTTTCTGCGTTGGCGGACTCGTCGGGTGAAGGGGTTACTTGTCGAGTGATTTTGGCATCGAGTTTGCCGGTCGGTTCGCTTGGTTCGGATTGAGGTAGCCTCGGTCAAGTACAATTCCACGACCCTACGGATCAAGGCTACCATCACACGGTCGCCGAAAACTCCAGCAGCTGCAACAATCAGTTCCCGAGCCCGTGTTTCTCGTTCCCGTGCAGAGTAACGCGCGACCCCAGTAGTCTCATCACACGAATGTGCTACCCAACGAGATTGTGTATGAGGACTTCGGCCTAGGGCGGCCTACCGGAGTGCCGAAAGACCTGGAGGAGCGTACGGGCTCTCCTTCCGGTTGCGACTCTCCCCTGCGGGAGGAGATCTGTACAGCGGATGCTGAGAGCGTCTTCCAAATCAAAATGAACCCGATTGGGTCGGATGCCTTGGTGAGCGTACCGGAGCCCGTCCAACCGCGAGAAGAATTACAAAAAGGTGCTACGGAACTTGCGCTGCGGACGCTAGACGAAGACGCTGCCCTGGCTCACATGGAGAGGGTAGTTACCGTAACTGATAGCACTCAGGGGGAGGAGCGCGAGACCTCTCCCAACTCTACTCAGGACCTAGCTCGCTAGCCGAGCAGCATTCACTCTTCCATCATCAGCGACGTCTCTTGTCACGTCAGTCTCTCCAGTAACATCTCTAGTCTCGGTTGGCCACACAGGCTCGGTAGTCTCTTCTGGTCGCACGCCCTCCTCGGCGGGAGAGCGAGAAGACCACCGAGAAGACCACCGCTGGCGAGAAGGATAGTCTTCACGTCCGTCCCAGGCGTGCGATCGTGTTCACCTCTGCCGAGCTGGATGCTCTGGAGACTGGACTGCCACCACCTGCTGCTGTGTGGAAAGAGGAGTACGATAATGAGCTGAAAGAGCGCCTGTTTCCGCTTTATGAAGTCGAACTGAAGAAGAAGATGGCCATGAACGCTGAAAAAGAGAAATACTTTAGCTTGGAGGAAATGAGCATACTCCTCGACCTACCTGTGGAAACTCTGACTCGGACCCGTGAGTCAGCTCCGATCAAGCAGTCGGGTCCCGAGTACTGGGCCGACTGGTACCGTCGGACGTTGGCGTCATCCGAGGAGGCCAAGCGGGTCAACCGCGACTTCAGTATGGCGTGTACGCCTCGCGTGAATGCAGTCCAGCATAGAGATGCCGACTGGCGAGACGTCAGGATGGAAGTGAACGTGTCACGGAAGAGCTCCTCCCGAAGGAGCGACCGAGCATCAACTCGAATGCGAGTACGGTAATCGGCAGGTCGGTAGTCAAAAGTACGAGTAGTTCCTTGTAGGCCGGGCAACGCGGTACACCCTTCGCTTCCTCTTCGAGAACAATCTGGTACACCACGGACCGAGCCAAAGACCTCAGTCGGAACGGTACCTCGACACTCTCGTCGCGAGAGGGGACCTCGACGGCGGGTTCTGTGAAGCTCACGCAGATGTTCCGGACAACCGACTTCTACCCGTGGAGGCAGTTGACATAGCTGTGCTGCAGCGACGTCGAGTAGACGACGCGGAAAAAGAGATGTGGCCCGGCACGTTTGTCGGACACCCTATTGTTCAGCCTGACGGAATTAACAAGGATCAATGGAGCTACGGCGTTGTTACGGGATATCACATGGCTGCAACTGTGTCGTGGCTTCATCTTCGACAACTTGATGGGGCATGCAAGATAGCGCTGCAGCGACCGCCCAATATCATCAAGGTTCACTGGGTTACCTACGCTCTTCAAACAAGCGCGTGTACGAACGCCGCAGTCTTGAACGCAGTTGAGCTATCGAACAAGTTAAATGAGACGTCCAATATGTGCGACAAGATTCGCCCGAGAACGTCCTTACCGGCGAAAGTGACGAAATCGCTGTCTGTTGCCTTTGACCCGTCAGCAGACCTCAACAGGCTTTTGAAGCTATCAAGAGCAGCCTTCAGAGCGCTCCGATCCTGGCGCTCCCCGATGAGGAGCGCCCGTTCAGCGTGGTATGCGATGCATCTGACTTTGCCATCGGCTGTGCCCTGCTGCAGGTGGATGCCGAAGGCAGGGAAAGGTTAGTGTCTTTCCAATCTCGCCAATTGAAGGCGGCGGAAAAGAACTAAAAAACGAGAATGATCGACCACGATGAGAACTGGAGCGCTCCAAGAGGCTATGATGCGGTTGCGACCGTACTAAACTACCCTTCTCAACGATTGGTGCTCGATGATAATACAATGCAGACTGCTGATGTCCCCCGGAAGGCCGGAACTAAAAAGATGAAGACTATGCTGTGAACCAAGCTGTGAACGAGACTGGAACCAGTGGTTCTCGTATCACACGTAGTCGCAGTCGTCTTCTCCCCTCGGGGAGGTTCATCAGTAGTAATCTCGTCTCGCAGCGCCACCCGTCGAGGCGGTTCATCAGTAGTAGTCTCGTTTCGCAGCACCACCCCTCAGGGTGGCTCATCCGTAGTAGTCTCGTTACGCAACACGGGGCGTTCCTCGCAGCCCGTCTCCATAGTTCTCATTAGTCGTTGGAGCACTCCATCCAATGTCGTACCACAGACGGGAGGAAGGGGCGACACTCCCCTCTCCTCCTTGCCCTCTTCATTGTTGGTCCTGTTGACGTCTCGGCCCGAACGTATTGGACGGAGCTCTCTCCGCTCCTTGCCCGTTTGTACCGTTCTGAGACATCGCCTGCGATACGGCTCGCACCGTAGGGCACTGCGCAGCTAGGTGGCCCGGTCAGTGACAAGCGAAACACGTACGCGGTTCTTCTAGTCGACGATCTAAGCTTTGGAAGTTACTATTACCAGCAGCTTGGTTGCGAGGAGCCTCACACTCCACAGCGATGTGCCCTTGCGTGCCACAGTAAGGACAGGTCGACAATGCACGCCTGCAGTTGATACGACTGCAGCCCAGTATGTGGCGTCGCCCACAAACCACTTGACCATCTTGCGGGTACTGGTCAGGACCCTGCCTGATTCACGGAACGGAGCTCGAGGTACGTCAGCTTGATCATTCGACGGTACATTCGGCCTCGAGCTCTTAGGTTGCTCGTCGTACGCCGCAGTAGTTCGGTCGCCTCGGCGATCGCGGACTGCGTGGCAGCTCTTGCTGTTGTTGACAGAGCAAGTTCTGCCTCTGCTGCAGGATCTGCATCTGCCGGACTCTCGGTCGGACGCTTGGTCGTGACGACATCCACAAAGTCCGCGTCGTCCTCCACTGGCTGACGCATACTCTTCCCGAGCAGCACGATGAAACCCTCCTCGATAGAGTTCAGCACCATCGTGTTCAAAGCGGCCTTTCACTCCTTGTTACGCATGCCAGAACGGAAGTACTGGTAGCGCATCTGTGGATCATAGCAGTGAGCTTCGTTACAGAGGCCGGAGATCAGGTCCCCCCACACATCCCTTTAGTACGTTTCGCGTTCTTGAGTCGCTCAATCATTTGAAGAGGAGTCAGGCACACGAAATGATGGTTAGGCCCAAGAATGCGCGAACCATGCGCAGGTCATGGGACGCGCCACGTTGACCACGGCCTTAACCTTCTGGGGGTTCGGCGGTATGCATGAAGGCGTAACGATATGGCCAAAGAAAGCCACTTGATCGCGCCCCCGGCTGAAGCAGTACTGGAACGCTCCCACGCAGCTGGTTTCAAGCTAAAGATGGAGAAATGTCGCTACAATGATGTCAATGGTATTGCGCCAGAGGTACTGTGGACGCTCAAGGGGAGAGAATATAGGTTTCCCTATTGGTTAGCGGACGGTATATACCCTGAATATGCATGCTTTTTGAAAACCATTCAGAATCCACCCACTCGAATGCAAAAATGCTTCTCATCTCGCCAAGAAGCCAAGCGAAAGGACGCTGACCGCGCATTTGGTGCTCTCCAATCCCACTTTCACATTCTCACAACAGGGTGTCGCTTGTGGGACCGCGATGCGATGTCAACCGTCATCAAGGCCTGTGTGATCCTCCACAATTTGAACATCGACTACGAGAGGCGACTCGGCCTCGATCTCTCCTACATCAGCGCCGCTACGTATGCGCCGAAGCATCCGTTCCAGCTTATCCCGCGAGCTCCACACCAAGTTGCTGGGGACCGAACCGTTCTAATTCGATCCATGAAAAACCACGAGGGCCATTACCAAATGCAATGAGATATCATGGATGAACTGTGGGAGAAATGGGCACTCGAAAATGGATAAACCGAAGCATAGATTTATTAACCTCGATAAACGATTGCTACCGCATTTTCTTCCGTTCCCACTTCCTCATTTCGTCTCATGTCAAGCAAAAACGTTTCTGCCTAAAGCGCAAAAAACAATTTGGAAGCTTCACTCTCAGGATTCATGTTGAAGAACGTGATGCGAGAGTTGACCTTGTCGACTGCGAGTTGCTCTTCCATCAAACGATTTTTGGCTTCAGATGCGACGGCGATGCGCTGTGGAGTCTCGAGCTCTGCGTCAGTGCTGATGTGGCTGAACTTCGCTTTCTTTGCCGCCTTCTTGCCGACGGCGGGTCGCTTTGCAAGCGTCACAACAGGAGCACTTTCGCATGCGATGTCCTCGGCAACGTCGTCCAGTCCCAGCGCGGACTGCACGCGCGGATCAATACCGTCCATCGGGACGGCAAATCTGGGGAGCGCGCGCGCGATCTCGTACTGCTCAAAGAATTTGAACTTCTTGCCCATATCCAGCATGAACTCTGCTGCGCTCTGCTCACATAATCTGCATTCT
Source organism: Phytophthora fragariae (assembly GCA_009729435.1). NCBI lineage: Eukaryota > Oomycota > Peronosporomycetes > Peronosporales > Peronosporaceae > Phytophthora > Phytophthora fragariae. The sequence continues at coordinate 597,510 of QQOI01000048.1, read as the reverse complement.
GCCACCCACTGTGATACTCACGCAGCGCTGCCGCAAGATGGCCCACCCACTTCCCCACGTTTTTTGGCAATGACCTTGTTCCAGCGATTGGACAGCACGACAGCCAAGCGAGAATTACAGGGCAATAAACCGATATACGTCGCCTGAACCTTCTCCCAGAATGTAGTTCCGGTCTGATCAGTGCCAACGGCGGTGTCAACAGTCTCCTTTGTGAACGCACGAGTCAACGCAGTGTCCTCAGCCTCCTTAAAGTTGGGCTGTCCGACTTGGCGGCCGCCTCGTGGAGCAGCCTTGTCTCTTCCGTTGTTTAGTGGTCTGTGCGGCACAAAGCCGAAATAGCGATCTGAACAGGTGGGGAAAATCGTTGACATTTTGGTTTGCAAAAACATCCAGGTCGCTAAAATGTTGGATAGCGTCGTAGGAAAATAGCGCGATCGTTGGGGATGCTCTTAGGCATTTCTGGGAGGAGGTGAGGTGAGGTGAGGCGAGGCGAGAGTGAGTCTGAAAATGGCGATCGTCGTCCGCCACTGAACTTACACCTCTTTGTGTTCTGTTGATGCAGCAATACTACCGTGTTTTGTGTTTTTACAATCCTTATGGAAAGTATCGTATTACTCGGAAAGATGCAGCACCCATACATTCTCATATAGAAAAACGTGCTGCATCTATCCGACTTTTGCGGTAGTTTCGTCACTGTTAGAATGGGTTAGTTGTGTCACCATTATGTATTGTGCTTTGCAGCCAATTTGCCGCACTACTTAGCACCCTGATTCGTACACATGTTTTTCTCTAAATTGTGCACGATTTAATATAAATCGTGGGGCGAAGCCAATCTGTGCCCCCGAGTGGCTGTGGGCCGTGGCCAACGACAGGCTCAAGTCATCGCTGAGCTCACGCACCTTCGCTACCTGCTGGCTGACGTACAGGGCGGCAGTGCAGGTTTTTCGAGTTTGGCCATGATGTAGAAGTAAGTTGAAAATGGCACACTAGGAAAGTGCCAAACAAGACCTAAGTCGGATTCGTTGGCCATGAACCACCGACTATACTTGATTTTACTATTGCAGCTCCTGCACTAACTAGCCTATCGATTGTGGTAACTCGTGCTCAAGCACGATTTGTTATTTCTAAGACGCTAGCAACTCGTATGAGATACAACCGAAAGTGACAAAAAGTATGCAAAGCACAATATTATTTAAAAGTTTACGCGACGCGGGACTCGAACCCGCAACCCCCAGATTCGAAGTCTGATACGCTATCCATTGCGCCAGCCGCGCTCCTGTAGAATCGGAGTACGTTATATAACTTTAAATGTTGGCACATCAGTGGATCTGCAAAACTACAGTTTACAAACAAGATGTGGGTATATAAACCGATAAAACCTGGACAATACCTGTTTTGGTAATTTAAAAATATATTACGCCAATTTCGGGCACGTCCTCTACCCATCTGAGAAACCTGGAAAATACCTGTTGATACACCTGGAATATACCTGTATCTGATTCCGGGTAGCCTTCTAAAATACGTGGACTGTAAGGTCGTCCAAAGAAAGATTTTCGGCTCGTGAACTGCGAACTCCCCGGACGAAGCGGACGAAGCGTCCGGGGAGTTCGCAGTTCACGAGCCGAAAATCTTTCTTTGGACGACCTTACAGTCCACGTATTTTAGAAGGCTACCCGGAATCAGATACAGGTATATTCCAGGTGTATCAGCAGGTATTTTCCAGGTTTCTCAGATGGGTAGAGGACGTGCCCGAAATTGGCGTAATATATTTTTAAATTACCAAAACAGGTATTGTCCAGGTTTTAATGCCTGGAAAACTCACGTGCGCAGAACATGAGCAAAAGTGGAAACGCTGGCGACCATGACCGGACTTTAATATCTCCAGGCAATCTCCAGGCATCATTCAGTTATTCACCAGGTTTCTTCGTGGACCAGCTTAAGGTGTATTCAAATCGCTGCTATCGCTACGCTGATGTACTCTCATTCTTCTACATCCCCGTCACCGCTCGCAACATTTCCCAGCGCAGTTGTTTCACTTCAGCCAGAGATACATCCTGTGAAGCGTCGCTTGACATTGACAGGAAATATGTAGTCGTTTGCAGTATCGTCGAGACACGCACTCAACCTCCCGGTATAATGCCGGTTGCAACTGCGCTGTATGTAGTCGGCAAGATCACAGTGATGTTGCTGCAGTACTTGCGGCGTAAGTACTTCGTAAAATGCACGAATAGAGTTGCCACTAAGCCATTTACTCGATCTACGCGATATATATCTGCGAAAGTGAAGTCAAATAACATGTCAGCCAATTTGAGGTACGGCCAAGTCCTACGGATGCCTAGGAGATCTCTCCTCGGCCACGCCTACGACTGCTGTGTCGTTGAACGCCACCTCTTTTACGTCTGAAAGTTGCCTAGAGCTACACTTTACCTCTCTGATTGCGTGCGAGCCTCCGTGACGCGTGCTCTGCGTGTTGCTTTTTCGGATCGGGCTTCTTCCTTCCTGAGAGCCTCTTCGGCCATCCGCTGCTTGATCTTGACCGTGTTGTGCGTGCGCGCCATCACACTGCCTCCTCCTCATACGCCGTGTGCCGTGGGAGGGGAGGGGGTAACTGAGTTATTGGTGGCTGAGCGCGAAATGAAAACTAAATTGCATCTGGTAAGTAAAGAATAAATTCCGACCTGGACAATACCTGGATGTCATACCTGTAAAAAAACTGACGGGAAAACCTGGACGCGAAGGATGCCCAAAATCTTTCTTAGCTACCGTGTAACTGAACTCAATAATTTCCATCTACAAGTCAAACCTGTCAGAGTCCCGTGTAGCGGTTGGCAACTGTTAATACTGTCGTGCGGAATGTCTGTTTCGATCCTGAGCTGCATGACGCGATTCCGCGGGGACCTGAGCACAATTGGCCAACCTGTTCTTTGGACGGGGTCTAAAGATCAGTTTGATCTTTTGCAAATTATTTTTCTTTCAACAGTGAGGGTCCCAGATGAAATCGCTGCCAAACCATAGATTAAAGCGAAGAACTGTGCATAGTTTCACTTGTAGTCTATGGTCGCGCAAGCTTTCGCAATTCAGCTCATGCAACACCATCAGCACAACGACAGAAGCTGCTGTCTTTCTTAACTTGGAGCACGATGTGCTGTACCAGGGCTTTGCGGGGCGACCGAGATTAGCATCTGGTACGCCTGCTTCGTAGCCGCACCATCTGCTTCGTGGACTGGCGAACTTTACGTGTATACATGTGCTTGTAAGCAAGAACATGTTCTAGTAGAAACTGCGGCAGAGGGTGCACAAGTTGTGCAGCACAACAGCTTTACAGAGCAACAGGAACCAGTACCATGCGGTGAGGGCAGCGATTCGAGTGGAGGCACTAAAAAGGAGAAAAGGAGAGAGGCGTCAGCATAAGCACACAGGGGCATAGACGACGTGATGCTCGCCACGTTCACGAATTGCACAAGCACGCTAAACGTGAAAAGACTGCAAGCCGCTTGCCGACCGGCCGATGTTACGACGCCGTCATCTCGGCGAATAGCTTGCCACCTGCGTCTGCTTGGGTGGGTGGTCGCGATGATGACCAATCCCCTCGAGATTTTGTTAGGCCTTCCAGAGCTGTGGCGGTCCGTCCCCTACTTTGTGAGTTGGGTAGCGGAGTACGCTGTGGTGTCTGTGGCGGTCAGTCATGCGTCGTCGACGCGTGCTCTGTGGTTGGGAACACATCGAACGTGTGCGATTGGCAGCCAATGGGATCACCGGCGATAGGTGGTGAATGTCAGTGTTGTGTGGTCGGTAGTGGCTGCAATCGTGTGAGAGGGTGCGTGGTGGTGCGTGGGAGCGGCGTGTGTTGCGTTTGAGCGCGTTTGGTGGTGCGCTGTTGATTTTGGAGGTGGTTGAAAAGTGTTCGCTGCGTTCAGCTGTAAGAGCCCCTATAGCTCAGTGGTAGAGCACCCGCTTAGTAAGCGGAAGGTCGGTAGTTGAATCCTGCCTGGGGGCAACCAGCTTGCAATCGTTTCACGTTCGAGCGTGCTCGTGCCGTTTGTGAGCGAGGCGTGTATCACGCCGTCTTTGCTCCTTGCTGCTTGTGCCAACGTCTCTCTCTTTTTCACCTATCTCGTGCCTCCACTCGAATCGCTACCGCCACCGCATGGCACTGGCTACCGCATGGCCATCTCAGCGTCCGAATGCCGTCTGTGTTGCTGTCCAAAGCCCAGGTCCCGCGATCGCACATCTGGTCACTTCGTGGTGGTCCTTGACATCCGCAATAGTCCCGGCACCGAGCAGCCGATTTTACCACGCAATCAGCTCGATGAATGACTCGCCACTTGCGTCTGCTTGGGTGGGTGGTCGCGATGATGACCAATCCCCTCGAGATTTTGGTAAGCCTTCCAGAGCTGTGGCGGCCCGTCCCCTACTTTGTGGGTTGGGTAGCAAAGTACGCTGTGGTGTCTGTGACGGTCAGTCATGCGTCGTCGACGCGTGCTCTGTGGTTGGGAACACATCGAACGTGTGCGGTTGGCAACCAATGGGATCACCGGCGATAGGTGGTGAATGTCAGTGTTGTGTGGTCGGTAGTGGCTGCAATCGTGTGAGAGGGTGCGTGGTGGTGCGTGGGAGCGGCGTGTGTTGCGTTTGAGCGCGTTTGGTGGTGCGCTGTTGATTTTGGAGGTGGTTGAAAAGTGTTCGCTGCGTTCAGCTGTAAGAGCCCCTATAGCTCAGTGGTAGAGCACCCGCTTAGTAAGCGGAAGGTCGGTAGTTGAATCCTGCCTGGGGGCAACCAGCTTGCAATCGTTTCACGTTCGAGCGTGCTCGTGCCGTTTGTGAGCGAGGCGTGTATCACGCCGTCTTTGCTCCTTGCTGCTTGTGCCAACGTCTCTCTCTTTTTCACCTATCTCGTGCCTCCACTCGAATCGCTACCGCCACCGCATGGCACTGGCTACCGCATGGCCATCTCAGCGTCCGAATGCCGTCTGTGTTGCTGTCCAAAGCCCAGGTCCCGCGATCGCACATCTGGTCACTTCGTGGTGGTCCTTGACATCCGCAATAGTCCCGGCACCGAGCAGCCGATTTTACCACGCAATCAGCTCGATGAATGACTCGCCACTTGCGTCTGCTTGGGTGGGTGGTCGCGATGATGACCAATCCCCTCGAGATTTTGGTAAGCCTTCCAGAGCTGTGGCGGCCCGTCCCCTACTTTGTGGGTTGGGTAGCAAAGTACGCTGTGGTGTCTGTGACGGTCAGTCATGCGTCGTCGACGCGTGCTCTGTGGTTGGGAACACATCGAACGTGTGCGATTGGCAACCAATGGGATCACCGGCGATAGGTGGTGAATGTCAGTGTTGTGTGGTCGGTAGTGGCTGCAATCGTGTGAGAGGGTGCGTGGTGGTGCGTGGGAGCGGCGTGTGTTGCGTTTGAGCGCGTTTGGTGGTGCGCTGTTGATTTTGGAGGTGGTTGAAAAGTGTTCGCTGCGTTCAGCTGTAAGAGCCCCTATAGCTCAGTGGTAGAGCACCCGCTTAGTAAGCGGAAGGTCGGTAGTTGAATCCTGCCTGGGGGCAACCAGCTTGCAATCGTTTCACGTTCGAGCGTGCTCGTGCCGTTTGTGAGCGAGGCGTGTATCACGCCGTCTTTGCTCCTTGCTGCTTGTGCCAACGTCTCTCTCTTTTTCACCTATCTCGTGCCTCCACTCGAATCGCTACCGCCACCGCATGGCACTGGCTACCGCATGGCCATCTCAGCGTCCGAATGCCGTCTGTGTTGCTGTCCAAAGCCCAGGTCCCGCGATCGCACATCTGGTCACTTCGTGGTGGTCCTTGACATCCGCAATAGTCCCGGCACCGAGCAGCCGATTTTACCACGCAATCAGCTCGATGAATGACTCGCCACTTGCGTCTGCTTGGGTGGGTGGTCGCGATGATGACCAATCCCCTCGAGATTTTGGTAAGCCTTCCAGAGCTGTGGCGGCCCGTCCCCTACTTTGTGGGTTGGGTAGCAAAGTACGCTGTGGTGTCTGTGACGGTCAGTCATGCGTCGTCGACGCGTGCTCTGTGGTTGGGAACACATCGAACGTGTGCGATTGGCAACCAATGGGATCACCGGCGATAGGTGGTGAATGTCAGTGTTGTGTGGTCGGTAGTGGCTGCAATCGTGTGAGAGGGTGCGTGGTGGTGCGTGGGAGCGGCGTGTGTTGCGTTTGAGCGCGTTTGGTGGTGCGCTGTTGATTTTGGAGGTGGTTGAAAAGTGTTCGCTGCGTTCAGCTGTAAGAGCCCCTATAGCTCAGTGGTAGAGCACCCGCTTAGTAAGCGGAAGGTCGGTAGTTGAATCCTGCCTGGGGGCAACCAGCTTGCAATCGTTTCACGTTCGAGCGTGCTCGTGTCGTTTGTGAGCGAGGCGTGTATCACGCCGTCTTTGCTCCTTGCTGCTTGTGCCAACGTCTCTCTCTTTTTTCACCTATCTCGTGCCTCCACTCGAATCGCTACCGCCACCGCATGGCACTGGCTACCGCATGGCCATCTCAGCGTCCGAATGCCGTCTGTGTTGCTGTCCAAAGCCCAGGTCCCGCGATCGCACATCTGGTCACTTCGTGGTGGTCCTTGACATCCGCAATAGTCCCGGCACCGAGCAGCCGATTTTACCACGCAATCAGCTCGATGAATGACTCGCCACTTGCGTCTGCTTGGGTGGGTGGTCGCGATGATGACCAATCCCCTCGAGATTTTGGTAAGCCTTCCAGAGCTGTGGCGGCCCGTCCCCTACTTTGTGGGTTGGGTAGCAAAGTACGCTGTGGTGTCTGTGACGGTCAGTCATGCGTCGTCGACGCGTGCTCTGTGGTTGGGAACACATCGAACGTGTGCGATTGGCAACCAATGGGATCACCGGCGATAGGTGGTGAATGTCAGTGTTGTGTGGTCGGTAGTGGCTGCAATCGTGTGAGAGGGTGCGTGGTGGTGCGTGGGAGCGGCGTGTGTTGCGTTTGAGCGCGTTTGGTGGTGCGCTGTTGATTTTGGAGGTGGTTGAAAAGTGTTCGCTGCGTTCGGTTGTAAGAGCCCCTATAGCTCAGTGGTAGAGCACCCGCTTAGTAAGCGGAAGGTCGGTAGTTCAATCCTGCCTGGGGGCAACCAGCTTGCAATCGTTTCACGTTCGAGCGTGCTCGTGCCGTTTGTGAGCGAGGCGTGTATCACGCCGTCTTTGCTCCTTGCTGCTTGTGCCAACGTCTCTCTCTTTTTCACCTATCTCGTGCCTCCACTCGAATCGCTACCGCCACCGCATGGCACTGGCTACCGCATGGCCATCTCAGCGTCCGAATGCCGTCTGTGTTGCTGTCCAAAGCCCAGGTCCCGCGATCGCACATCTGGTCACTTCGTGGTGGTCCTTGACATCCGCAATAGTCCCGGCACCGAGCAGCCGATTTTACCACGCAATCAGCTCGATGAATGACTCGCCACTTGCGTCTGCTTGGGTGGGTGGTCGCGATGATGACCAATCCCCTCGAGATTTTGGTAAGCCTTCCAGAGCTGTGGCGGCCCGTCCCCTACTTTGTGGGTTGGGTAGCAAAGTACGCTGTGGTGTCTGTGACGGTCAGTCATGCGTCGTCGACGCGTGCTCTGTGGTTGGGAACACATCGAACGTGTGCGATTGGCAGCCAATGGGATCACCGGCGATAGGTGGTGAATGTCAGTGTTGTGTGGTCGGTAGTGGCTGCAATCGTGTGAGAGGGTGCGTGGTGGTGCGTGGGAGCGGCGTGTGTTGCGTTTGAGCGCGTTTGGTGGTGCGCTGTTGATTTTGGAGGTGGTTGAAAAGTGTTCGCTGCGTTCGGTTGTAAGAGCCCCTATAGCTCAGTGGTAGAGCACCCGCTTAGTAAGCGGAAGGTCTGTAGTTCAATCCTGCCTGGGGGCAACCAGCTTGCAATCGTTTCACGTTCGAGCGTGCTCGTGCCGTTTGTGAGCGAGGCGTGTATCACGCCGTCTTTGCTCCTTGCTGCTTGTGCCAACGTCTCTCTCTTTTTCACCTATCTCGTGCCTCCACTCGAATCGCTACCGCCACCGCATGGCACTGGCTACCGCATGGCCATCTCAGCGTCCGAATGCCGTCTGTGTTGCTGTCCAAAGCCCAGGTCCCGCGATCGCACATCTGGTCACTTCGTGGTGGTCCTTGACATCCGCAATAGTCCCGGCACCGAGCAGCCGATTTTACCACGCAATCAGCTCGATGAATGACTCGCCACTTGCGTCTGCTTGGGTGGGTGGTCGCGATGATGACCAATCCCCTCGAGATTTTGGTAAGCCTTCCAGAGCTGTGGCGGCCCGTCCCCTACTTTGTGGGTTGGGTAGCAAAGTACGCTGTGGTGTCTGTGACGGTCAGTCATGCGTCGTCGACGCGTGCTCTGTGGTTGGGAACACATCGAACGTGTGCGATTGGCAACCAATGGGATCACCGGCGATAGGTGGTGAATGTCAGTGTTGTGTGGTCGGTAGTGGCTGCAATCGTGTGAGAGGGTGCGTGGTGGTGCGTGGGAGCGGCGTGTGTTGCGTTTGAGCGCGTTTGGTGGTGCGCTGTTGATTTTGGAGGTGGTTGAAAAGTGTTCGCTGCGTTCAGCTGTAAGAGCCCCTATAGCTCAGTGGTAGAGCACCCGCTTAGTAAGCGGAAGGTCGGTAGTTCAATCCTGCCTGGGGACAACCAGCTTGCAATCGTTTCACGTTCGAGCGTGCTCGTGCCGTTTGTGAGCGAGGCGTGTATCACGCCGTCTTTGCTCCTTGCTGCTTGTGCCAACGTCTCTCTCTTTTTCACCTATCTCGTGCCTCCACTCGAATCGCTACCGCCACCGCATGGCACTGGCTACCGCATGGCCATCTCAGCGTCCGAATGCCGTCTGTGTTGCTGTCCAAAGCCCAGGTCCCGCGATCGCACATCTGGTCACTTCGTGGTGGTCCTTGACATCCGCAATAGTCCCGGCACCGAGCAGCCGATTTTACCACGCAATCAGCTCGATGAATGACTCGCCACTTGCGTCTGCTTGGGTGGGTGGTCGCGATGATGACCAATCCCCTCGAGATTTTGGTAAGCCTTCCAGAGCTGTGGCGGCCCGTCCCCTACTTTGTGGGTTGGGTAGCAAAGTACGCTGTGGTGTCTGTGACGGTCAGTCATGCGTCGTCGACGCGTGCTCTGTGGTTGGGAACACATCGAACGTGTGCGATTGGCAACCAATGGGATCACCGGCGATAGGTGGTGAATGTCAGTGTTGTGTGGTCGGTAGTGGCTGCAATCGTGTGAGAGGGTGCGTGGTGGTGCGTGGGAGCGGCGTGTGTTGCGTTTGAGCGCGTTTGGTGGTGCGCTGTTGATTTTGGAGGTGGTTGAAAAGTGTTCGCTGCGTTCAGCTGTAAGAGCCCCTATAGCTCAGTGGTAGAGCACCCGCTTAGTAAGCGGAAGGTCGGTAGTTCAATCCTGCCTGGGGGCAACCAGCTTGCAATCGTTTCACGTTCGAGCGTGCTCGTGCCGTTTGTGAGCGAGGCGTGTATCACGCCGTCTTTGCTCCTTGCTGCTTGTGCCAACGTCTCTCTCTTTTTCACCTATCTCGTGCCTCCACTCGAATCGCTACCGCCACCGCATGGCACTGGCTACCGCATGGCCATCTCAGCGTCCGAATGCCGTCTGTGTTGCTGTCCAAAGCCCAGGTCCCGCGATCGCACATCTGGTCACTTCGTGGTGGTCCTTGACATCCGCAATAGTCCCGGCACCGAGCAGCCGATTTTACCACGCAATCAGCTCGATGAATGACTCGCCACTTGCGTCTGCTTGGGTGGGTGGTCGCGATGATGACCAATCCCCTCGAGATTTTGGTAAGCCTTCCAGAGCTGTGGCGGCCCGTCCCCTACTTTGTGGGTTGGGTAGCAAAGTACGCTGTGGTGTCTGTGACGGTCAGTCATGCGTCGTCGACGCGTGCTCTGTGGTTGGGAACACATCGAACGTGTGCGATTGGCAACCAATGGGATCACCGGCGATAGGTGGTGAATGTCAGTGTTGTGTGGTCGGTAGTGGCTGCAATCGTGTGAGAGGGTGCGTGGTGGTGCGTGGGAGCGGCGTGTGTTGCGTTTGAGCGCGTTTGGTGGTGCGCTGTTGATTTTGGAGGTGGTTGAAAAGTGTTCGCTGCGTTCAGCTGTAAGAGCCCCTATAGCTCAGTGGTAGAGCACCCGCTTAGTAAGCGGAAGGTCGGTAGTTCAATCCTGCCTGGGGGCAACCAGCTTGCAATCGTTTCACGTTCGAGCGTGCTCGTGCCGTTTGTGAGCGAGGCGTGTATCACGCCGTCTTTGCTCCTTGCTGCTTGTGCCAACGTCTCTCTCTTTTTCACCTATCTCGTGCCTCCACTCGAATCGCTACCGCCACCGCATGGCACTGGCTACCGCATGGCCATCTCAGCGTCCGAATGCCGTCTGTGTTGCTGTCCAAAGCCCAGGTCCCGCGATCGCACATCTGGTCACTTCGTGGTGGTCCTTGACATCCGCAATAGTCCCGGCACCGAGCAGCCGATTTTACCACGCAATCAGCTCGATGAATGACTCGCCACTTGCGTCTGCTTGGGTGGGTGGTCGCGATGATGACCAATCCCCTCGAGATTTTGGTAAGCCTTCCAGAGCTGTGGCGGCCCGTCCCCTACTTTGTGGGGTTGGGTAGCAAAGTACGCTGTGGTGTCTGTGACGGTCAGTCATGCGTCGTCGACGCGTGCTCTGTGGTTGGGAACACATCGAACGTGTGCGATTGGCAACCAATGGGATCACCGGCGATAGGTGGTGAATGTCAGTGTTGTGTGGTCGGTAGTGGCTGCAATCGTGTGAGAGGGTGCGTGGTGGTGCGTGGGAGCGGCGTGTGTTGCGTTTGAGCGCGTTTGGTGGTGCGCTGTTGATTTTGGAGGTGGTTGAAAAGTGTTCGCTGCGTTCGGTTGTAAGAGCCCCTATAGCTCAGTGGTAGAGCACCCGCTTAGTAAGCGGAAGGTCGGTAGTTCAATCCTGCCTGGGGGCAACCAGCTTGCAATCGTTTCACGTTCGAGCGTGCTCGTGCCGTTTGTGAGCGAGGCGTGTATCACGCCGTCTTTGCTCCTTGCTGCTTGTGCCAACGTCTCTCTCTTTTTCACCTATCTCGTGCCTCCACTCGAATCGCTACCGCCACCGCATGGCACTGGCTACCGCATGGCCATCTCAGCGTCCGAATGCCGTCTGTGTTGCTGTCCAAAGCCCAGGTCCCGCGATCGCACATCTGGTCACTTCGTGGTGGTCCTTGACATCCGCAATAGTCCCGGCACCGAGCAGCCGATTTTACCACGCAATCAGCTCGATGAATGACTCGCCACTTGCGTCTGCTTGGGTGGGTGGTCGCGATGATGACCAATCCCCTCGAGATTTTGGTAAGCCTTCCAGAGCTGTGGCGGCCCGTCCCCTACTTTGTGGGTTGGGTAGCAAAGTACGCTGTGGTGTCTGTGACGGTCAGTCATGCGTCGTCGACGCGTGCTCTGTGGTTGGGAACACATCGAACGTGTGCGATTGGCAACCAATGGGATCACCGGCGATAGGTGGTGAATGTCAGTGTTGTGTGGTCGGTAGTGGCTGCAATCGTGTGAGAGGGTGCGTGGTGGTGCGTGGGAGCGGCGTGTGTTGCGTTTGAGCGCGTTTGGTGGTGCGCTGTTGATTTTGGAGGTGGTTGAAAAGTGTTCGCTGCGTTCGGCTGTAAGAGCCCCTATAGCTCAGTGGTAGAGCACCCGCTTAGTAAGCGGAAGGTCGGTAGTTCAATCCTGCCTGGGGGCAACCAGCTTGCAATCGTTTCACGTTCGAGCGTGCTCGTGCCGTTTGTGAGCGAGGCGTGTATCACGCCGTCTTTGCTCCTTGCTGCTTGTGCCAACGTCTCTCTCTTTTTCACCTATCTCGTGCCTCCACTCGAATCGCTACCGCCACCGCATGGCACTGGCTACCGCATGGCCATCTCAGCGTCCGAATGCCGTCTGTGTTGCTGTCCAAAGCCCAGGTCCCGCGATCGCACATCTGGTCACTTCGTGGTGGTCCTTGACATCCGCAATAGTCCCGGCACCGAGCAGCCGATTTTACCACGCAATCAGCTCGATGAATGACTCGCCACTTGCGTCTGCTTGGGTGGGTGGTCGCGATGATGACCAATCCCCTCGAGATTTTGGTAAGCCTTCCAGAGCTGTGGCGGCCCGTCCCCTACTTTGTGGGTTGGGTAGCAAAGTACGCTGTGGTGTCTGTGACGGTCAGTCATGCGTCGTCGACGCGTGCTCTGTGGTTGGGAACACATCGAACGTGTGCGATTGGCAACCAATGGGATCACCGGCGATAGGTGGTGAATGTCAGTGTTGTGTGGTCGGTAGTGGCTGCAATCGTGTGAGAGGGTGCGTGGTGGTGCGTGGGAGCGGCGTGTGTTGCGTTTGAGCGCGTTTGGTGGTGCGCTGTTGATTTTGGAGGTGGTTGAAAAGTGTTCGCTGCGTTCGGTTGTAAGAGCCCCTATAGCTCAGTGGTAGAGCACCCGCTTAGTAAGCGGAAGGTCGGTAGTTCAATCCTGCCTGGGGGCAACCAGCTTGCAATCGTTTCACGTTCGAGCGTGCTCGTGCCGTTTGTGAGCGAGGCGTGTATCACGCCGTCTTTGCTCCTTGCTGCTTGTGCCAACGTCTCTCTCTTTTTCACCTATCTCGTGCCTCCACTCGAATCGCTACCGCCACCGCATGGCACTGGCTACCGCATGGCCATCTCAGCGTCCGAATGCCGTCTGTGTTGCTGTCCAAAGCCCAGGTCCCGCGATCGCACATCTGGTCACTTCGTGGTGGTCCTTGACATCCGCAATAGTCCCGGCACCGAGCAGCCGATTTTACCACGCAATCAGCTCGATGAATGACTCGCCACTTGCGTCTGCTTGGGTGGGTGGTCGCGATGATGACCAATCCCCTCGAGATTTTGGTAAGCCTTCCAGAGCTGTGGCGGCCCGTCCCCTACTTTGTGGGTTGGGTAGCAAAGTACGCTGTGGTGTCTGTGACGGTCAGTCATGCGTCGTCGACGCGTGCTCTGTGGTTGGGAACACATCGAACGTGTGCGATTGGCAACCAATGGGATCACCGGCGATAGGTGGTGAATGTCAGTGTTGTGTGGTCGGTAGTGGCTGCAATCGTGTGAGAGGGTGCGTGGTGGTGCGTGGGAGCGGCGTGTGTTGCGTTTGAGCGCGTTTGGTGGTGCGCTGTTGATTTTGGAGGTGGTTGAAAAGTGTTCGCTGCGTTCGGTTGTAAGAGCCCCTATAGCTCAGTGGTAGAGCACCCGCTTAGTAAGCGGAAGGTCGGTAGTTCAATCCTGCCTGGGGGCAACCAGCTTGCAATCGTTTCACGTTCGAGCGTGCTCGTGCCGTTTGTGAGCGAGGCGTGTATCACGCCGTCTTTGCTCCTTGCTGCTTGTGCCAACGTCTCTCTCTTTTTCACCTATCTCGTGCCTCCACTCGAATCGCTACCGCCACCGCATGGCACTGGCTACCGCATGGCCATCTCAGCGTCCGAATGCCGTCTGTGTTGCTGTCCAAAGCCCAGGTCCCGCGATCGCACATCTGGTCACTTCGTGGTGGTCCTTGACATCCGCAATAGTCCCGGCACCGAGCAGCCGATTTTACCACGCAATCAGCTCGATGAATGACTCGCCACTTGCGTCTGCTTGGGTGGGTGGTCGCGATGATGACCAATCCCCTCGAGATTTTGGTAAGCCTTCCAGAGCTGTGGCGGCCCGTCCCCTACTTTGTGGGTTGGGTAGCAAAGTACGCTGTGGTGTCTGTGACGGTCAGTCATGCGTCGTCGACGCGTGCTCTGTGGTTGGGAACACATCGAACGTGTGCGATTGGCAACCAATGGGATCACCGGCGATAGGTGGTGAATGTCAGTGTTGTGTGGTCGGTAGTGGCTGCAATCGTGTGAGAGGGTGCGTGGTGGTGCGTGGGAGCGGCGTGTGTTGCGTTTGAGCGCGTTTGGTGGTGCGCTGTTGATTTTGGAGGTGGTTGAAAAGTGTTCGCTGCGTTCGGTTGTAAGAGCCCCTATAGCTCAGTGGTAGAGCACCCGCTTAGTAAGCGGAAGGTCGGTAGTTCAATCCTGCCTGGGGGCAACCAGCTTGCAATCGTTTCACGTTCGAGCGTGCTCGTGCCGTTTGTGAGCGAGGCGTGTATCACGCCGTCTTTGCTCCTTGCTGCTTGTGCCAACGTCTCTCTCTTTTTCACCTATCTCGTGCCTCCACTCGAATCGCTACCGCCACCGCATGGCACTGGCTACCGCATGGCCATCTCAGCGTCCGAATGCCGTCTGTGTTGCTGTCCAAAGCCCAGGTCCCGCGATCGCACATCTGGTCACTTCGTGGTGGTCCTTGACATCCGCAATAGTCCCGGCACCGAGCAGCCGATTTTACCACGCAATCAGCTCGATGAATGACTCGCCACTTGCGTCTGCTTGGGTGGGTGGTCGCGATGATGACCAATCCCCTCGAGATTTTGGTAAGCCTTCCAGAGCTGTGGCGGCCCGTCCCCTACTTCGTGGGTTGGGTAGCAAAGTACGCTGTGGTGTCTGTGACGGTCAGTCATGCGTCGTCGACGCGTGCTCTGTGGTTGGGAACACATCGAACGTGTGCGATTGGCAGCCAATGGGATCACCGGCGATAGGTGGTGAATGTCAGTGTTGTGTGGTCGGTAGTGGCTGCAATCGTGTGAGAGGGTGCGTGGTGGTGCGTGGGAGCGGCGTGTGTTGCGTTTGAGCGCGTTTGGTGGTGCGCTGTTGATTTTGGAGGTGGTTGAAAAGTGTTCGCTGCGTTCGGTTGTAAGAGCCCCTATAGCTCAGTGGTAGAGCACCCGCTTAGTAAGCGGAAGGTCGGTAGTTCAATCCTGCCTGGGGGCAACCAGCTTGCAATCGTTTCACGTTCGAGCGTGCTCGTGCCGTTTGTGAGCGAGGCGTGTATCACGCCGTCTTTGCTCCTTGCTGCTTGTGCCAACGTCTCTCTCTTTTTCACCTATCTCGTGCCTCCACTCGAATCGCTACCGCCACCGCATGGCACTGGCTACCGCATGGCCATCTCAGCGTCCGAATGCCGTCTGTGTTGCTGTCCAAAGCCCAGGTCCCGCGATCGCACATCTGGTCACTTCGTGGTGGTCCTTGACATCCGCAATAGTCCCGGCACCGAGCAGCCGATTTTACCACGCAATCAGCTCGATGAATGACTCGCCACTTGCGTCTGCTTGGGTGGGTGGTCGCGATGATGACCAATCCCCTCGAGATTTTGGTAAGCCTTCCAGAGCTGTGGCGGCCCGTCCCCTACTTCGTGGGTTGGGTAGCAAAGTACGCTGTGGTGTCTGTGACGGTCAGTCATGCGTCGTCGACGCGTGCTCTGTGGTTGGGAACACATCGAACGTGTGCGATTGGCAGCCAATGGGATCACCGGCGATAGGTGGTGAATGTCAGTGTTGTGTGGTCGGTAGTGGCTGCAATCGTGTGAGAGGGTGCGTGGTGGTGCGTGGGAGCGGCGTGTGTTGCGTTTGAGCGCGTTTGGTGGTGCGCTGTTGATTTTGGAGGTGGTTGAAAAGTGTTCGCTGCGTTCGGCTGTAAGAGCCCCTATAGCTCAGTGGTAGAGCACCCGCTTAGTAAGCGGAAGGTCTGTAGTTCAATCCTGCCTGGGGGCAACCAGCTTGCAATCGTTTCACGTTCGAGCGTGCTCGTGCCGTTTGTGAGCGAGGCGTGTATCACGCCGTCTTTGCTCCTTGCTGCTTGTGCCAACGTCTCTCTCTTTTTCACCTATCTCGTGCCTCCACTCGAATCGCTACCGCCACCGCATGGCACTGGCTACCGCATGGCCATCTCAGCGTCCGAATGCCGTCTGTGTTGCTGTCCAAAGCCCAGGTCCCGCGATCGCACATCTGGTCACTTCGTGGTGGTCCTTGACATCCGCAATAGTCCCGGCACCGAGCAGCCGATTTTACCACGCAATCAGCTCGATGAATGACTCGCCACTTGCGTCTGCTTGGGTGGGTGGTCGCGATGATGACCAATCCCCTCGAGATTTTGGTAAGCCTTCCAGAGCTGTGGCGGCCCGTCCCCTACTTCGTGGGTTGGGTAGCAAAGTACGCTGTGGTGTCTGTGACGGTCAGTCATGCGTCGTCGACGCGTGCTCTGTGGTTGGGAACACATCGAACGTGTGCGATTGGCAGCCAATGGGATCACCGGCGATAGGTGGTGAATGTCAGTGTTGTGTGGTCGGTAGTGGCTGCAATCGTGTGAGAGGGTGCGTGGTGGTGCGTGGGAGCGGCGTGTGTTGCGTTTGAGCGCGTTTGGTGGTGCGCTGTTGATTTTGGAGGTGGTTGAAAAGTGTTCGCTGCGTTCGGTTGTAAGAGCCCCTATAGCTCAGTGGTAGAGCACCCGCTTAGTAAGCGGAAGGTCGGTAGTTCAATCCTGCCTGGGGGCAACCAGCTTGCAATCGTTTCACGTTCGAGCGTGCTCGTGCCGTTTGTGAGCGAGGCGTGTATCACGCCGTCTTTGCTCCTTGCTGCTTGTGCCAACGTCTCTCTCTTTTTCACCTATCTCGTGCCTCCACTCGAATCGCTACCGCCACCGCATGGCACTGGCTACCGCATGGCCATCTCAGCGTCCGAATGCCGTCTGTGTTGCTGTCCAAAGCCCAGGTCCCGCGATCGCACATCTGGTCACTTCGTGGTGGTCCTTGACATCCGCAATAGTCCCGGCACCGAGCAGCCGATTTTACCACGCAATCAGCTCGATGAATGACTCGCCACTTGCGTCTGCTTGGGTGGGTGGTCGCGATGATGACCAATCCCCTCGAGATTTTGGTAAGCCTTCCAGAGCTGTGGCGGCCCGTCCCCTACTTTGTGGGTTGGGTAGCAAAGTACGCTGTGGTGTCTGTGACGGTCAGTCATGCGTCGTCGACGCGTGCTCTGTGGTTGGGAACACATCGAACGTGTGCGATTGGCAACCAATGGGATCACCGGCGATAGGTGGTGAATGTCAGTGTTGTGTGGTCGGTAGTGGCTGCAATCGTGTGAGAGGGTGCGTGGTGGTGCGTGGGAGCGGCGTGTGTTGCGTTTGAGCGCGTTTGGTGGTGCGCTGTTGATTTTGGAGGTGGTTGAAAAGTGTTCGCTGCGTTCGGTTGTAAGAGCCCCTATAGCTCAGTGGTAGAGCACCCGCTTAGTAAGCGGAAGGTCGGTAGTTCAATCCTGCCTGGGGGCAACCAGCTTGCAATCGTTTCACGTTCGAGCGTGCTCGTGCCGTTTGTGAGCGAGGCGTGTATCACGCCGTCTTTGCTCCTTGCTGCTTGTGCCAACGTCTCTCTCTTTTTCACCTATCTCGTGCCTCCACTCGAATCGCTACCGCCACCGCATGGCACTGGCTACCGCATGGCCATCTCAGCGTCCGAATGCCGTCTGTGTTGCTGTCCAAAGCCCAGGTCCCGCGATCGCACATCTGGTCACTTCGTGGTGGTCCTTGACATCCGCAATAGTCCCGGCACCGAGCAGCCGATTTTACCACGCAATCAGCTCGATGAATGACTCGCCACTTGCGTCTGCTTGGGTGGGTGGTCGCGATGATGACCAATCCCCTCGAGATTTTGGTAAGCCTTCCAGAGCTGTGGCGGCCCGTCCCCTACTTCGTGGGTTGGGTAGCAAAGTACGCTGTGGTGTCTGTGACGGTCAGTCATGCGTCGTCGACGCGTGCTCTGTGGTTGGGAACACATCGAACGTGTGCGATTGGCAGCCAATGGGATCACCGGCGATAGGTGGTGAATGTCAGTGTTGTGTGGTCGGTAGTGGCTGCAATCGTGTGAGAGGGTGCGTGGTGGTGCGTGGGAGCGGCGTGTGTTGCGTTTGAGCGCGTTTGGTGGTGCGCTGTTGATTTTGGAGGTGGTTGAAAAGTGTTCGCTGCGTTCGGTTGTAAGAGCCCCTATAGCTCAGTGGTAGAGCACCCGCTTAGTAAGCGGAAGGTCTGTAGTTCAATCCTGCCTGGGGGCAACCAGCTTGCAATCGTTTCACGTTCGAGCGTGCTCGTGCCGTTTGTGAGCGAGGCGTGTATCACGCCGTCTTTGCTCCTTGCTGCTTGTGCCAACGTCTCTCTCTTTTTCACCTATCTCGTGCCTCCACTCGAATCGCTACCGCCACCGCATGGCACTGGCTACCGCATGGCCATCTCAGCGTCCGAATGCCGTCTGTGTTGCTGTCCAAAGCCCAGGTCCCGCGATCGCACATCTGGTCACTTCGTGGTGGTCCTTGACATCCGCAATAGTCCCGGCACCGAGCAGCCGATTTTACCACGCAATCAGCTCGATGAATGACTCGCCACTTGCGTCTGCTTGGGTGGGTGGTCGCGATGATGACCAATCCCCTCGAGATTTTGGTAAGCCTTCCAGAGCTGTGGCGGCCCGTCCCCTACTTCGTGGGTTGGGTAGCAAAGTACGCTGTGGTGTCTGTGACGGTCAGTCATGCGTCGTCGACGCGTGCTCTGTGGTTGGGAACACATCGAACGTGTGCGATTGGCAGCCAATGGGATCACCGGCGATAGGTGGTGAATGTCAGTGTTGTGTGGTCGGTAGTGGCTGCAATCGTGTGAGAGGGTGCGTGGTGGTGCGTGGGAGCGGCGTGTGTTGCGTTTGAGCGCGTTTGGTGGTGCGCTGTTGATTTTGGAGGTGGTTGAAAAGTGTTCGCTGCGTTCGGTTGTAAGAGCCCCTATAGCTCAGTGGTAGAGCACCCGCTTAGTAAGCGGAAGGTCGGTAGTTGAATCCTGCCTGGGGGCAACCAGCTTGCAATCGTTTCACGTTCGAGCGTGCTCGTGCCGTTTGTGAGCGAGGCGTGTATCACGCCGTCTTTGCTCCTTGCTGCTTGTGCCAACGTCTCTCTCTTTTTCACCTATCTCGTGCCTCCACTCGAATCGCTACCGCCACCGCATGGCACTGGCTACCGCATGGCCATCTCAGCGTCCGAATGCCGTCTGTGTTGCTGTCCAAAGCCCAGGTCCCGCGATCGCACATCTGGTCACTTCGTGGTGGTCCTTGACATCCGCAATAGTCCCGGCACCGAGCAGCCGATTTTACCACGCAATCAGCTCGATGAATGACTCGCCACTTGCGTCTGCTTGGGTGGGTGGTCGCGATGATGACCAATCCCCTCGAGATTTTGGTAAGCCTTCCAGAGCTGTGGCGGCCCGTCCCCTACTTCGTGGGTTGGGTAGCAAAGTACGCTGTGGTGTCTGTGACGGTCAGTCATGCGTCGTCGACGCGTGCTCTGTGGTTGGGAACACATCGAACGTGTGCGATTGGCAGCCAATGGGATCACCGGCGATAGGTGGTGAATGTCAGTGTTGTGTGGTCGGTAGTGGCTGCAATCGTGTGAGAGGGTGCGTGGTGGTGCGTGGGAGCGGCGTGTGTTGCGTTTGAGCGCGTTTGGTGGTGCGCTGTTGATTTTGGAGGTGGTTGAAAAGTGTTCGCTGCGTTCAGCTGTAAGAGCCCCTATAGCTCAGTGGTAGAGCACCCGCTTAGTAAGCGGAAGGTCGGTAGTTCAATCCTGCCTGGGGGCAACCAGCTTGCAATCGTTTCACGTTCGAGCGTGCTCGTGCCGTTTGTGAGCGAGGCGTGTATCACGCCGTCTTTGCTCCTTGCTGCTTGTGCCAACGTCTCTCTCTTTTTCACCTATCTCGTGCCTCCACTCGAATCGCTACCGCCACCGCATGGCACTGGCTACCGCATGGCCATCTCAGCGTCCGAATGCCGTCTGTGTTGCTGTCCAAAGCCCAGGTCCCGCGATCGCACATCTGGTCACTTCGTGGTGGTCCTTGACATCCGCAATAGTCCCGGCACCGAGCAGCCGATTTTACCACGCAATCAGCTCGATGAATGACTCGCCACTTGCGTCTGCTTGGGTGGGTGGTCGCGATGATGACCAATCCCCTCGAGATTTTGGTAAGCCTTCCAGAGCTGTGGCGGCCCGTCCCCTACTTCGTGGGTTGGGTAGCAAAGTACGCTGTGGTGTCTGTGACGGTCAGTCATGCGTCGTCGACGCGTGCTCTGTGGTTGGGAACACATCGAACGTGTGCGATTGGCAGCCAATGGGATCACCGGCGATAGGTGGTGAATGTCAGTGTTGTGTGGTCGGTAGTGGCTGCAATCGTGTGAGAGGGTGCGTGGTGGTGCGTGGGAGCGGCGTGTGTTGCGTTTGAGCGCGTTTGGTGGTGCGCTGTTGATTTTGGAGGTGGTTGAAAAGTGTTCGCTGCGTTCGGTTGTAAGAGCCCCTATAGCTCAGTGGTAGAGCACCCGCTTAGTAAGCGGAAGGTCGGTAGTTGAATCCTGCCTGGGGGCAACCAGCTTGCAATCGTTTCACGTTCGAGCGTGCTCGTGCCGTTTGTGAGCGAGGCGTGTATCACGCCGTCTTTGCTCCTTGCTGCTTGTGCCAACGTCTCTCTCTTTTTCACCTATCTCGTGCCTCCACTCGAATCGCTACCGCCACCGCATGGCACTGGCTACCGCATGGCCATCTCAGCGTCCGAATGCCGTCTGTGTTGCTGTCCAAAGCCCAGGTCCCGCGATCGCACATCTGGTCACTTCGTGGTGGTCCTTGACATCCGCAATAGTCCCGGCACCGAGCAGCCGATTTTACCACGCAATCAGCTCGATGAATGACTCGCCACTTGCGTCTGCTTGGGTGGGTGGTCGCGATGATGACCAATCCCCTCGAGATTTTGGTAAGCCTTCCAGAGCTGTGGCGGCCCGTCCCCTACTTCGTGGGTTGGGTAGCAAAGTACGCTGTGGTGTCTGTGACGGTCAGTCATGCGTCGTCGACGCGTGCTCTGTGGTTGGGAACACATCGAACGTGTGCGATTGGCAGCCAATGGGATCACCGGCGATAGGTGGTGAATGTCAGTGTTGTGTGGTCGGTAGTGGCTGCAATCGTGTGAGAGGGTGCGTGGTGGTGCGTGGGAGCGGCGTGTGTTGCGTTTGAGCGCGTTTGGTGGTGCGCTGTTGATTTTGGAGGTGGTTGAAAAGTGTTCGCTGCGTTCGGTTGTAAGAGCCCCTATAGCTCAGTGGTAGAGCACCCGCTTAGTAAGCGGAAGGTCGGTAGTTGAATCCTGCCTGGGGGCAACCAGCTTGCAATCGTTTCACGTTCGAGCGTGCTCGTGCCGTTTGTGAGCGAGGCGTGTATCACGCCGTCTTTGCTCCTTGCTGCTTGTGCCAACGTCTCTCTCTTTTTCACCTATCTCGTGCCTCCACTCGAATCGCTACCGCCACCGCATGGCACTGGCTACCGCATGGCCATCTCAGCGTCCGAATGCCGTCTGTGTTGCTGTCCAAAGCCCAGGTCCCGCGATCGCACATCTGGTCACTTCGTGGTGGTCCTTGACATCCGCAATAGTCCCGGCACTGAGCAGCCGATTTTACCACGCAATCAGCTCGATGAATGACTCGCCACTTGCGTCTGCTTGGGTGGGTGGTCGCGATGATGACCAATCCCCTCGAGAATTTGGTAAGCCTTCCAGAGCTGTGGCGGCCCGTCCCCTACTTTGTGGGTTGGGTAGCAAAGTACGCTGTGGTGTCTGTGACGGTCAGTCATGCGTCGTCGACGCGTGCTCTGTGGTTGGGAACACATCGAACGTGTGCGATTGGCAGCCAATGGGATCACCGGCGATAGGTGGTGAATGTCAGTGTTGTGTGGTCGGTAGTGGCTGCAATCGTGTGAGAGGGTGCGTGGTGGTGCGTGGGAGCGGCGTGTGTTGCGTTTGAGCGCGTTTGGTGGTGCGCTGTTGATTTTGGAGGTGGTTGAAAAGTGTTCGCTGCGTTCGGCTGTAAGAGCCCCTATAGCTCAGTGGTAGAGCACCCGCTTAGTAAGCGGAAGGTCTGTAGTTCAATCCTGCCTGGGGGCAACCAGCTTGCAATCGTTTCACGTTCGAGCGTGCTCGTGCCGTTTGTGAGCGAGGCGTGTATCACGCCGTCTTTGCTCCTTGCTGCTTGTGCCAACGTCTCTCTCTTTTTCACCTATCTCGTGCCTCCACTCGAATCGCCACCGCCCTAGCGTCACCAGCGTTGGCTATAGATTATTTGCCGCAGTAGTTGCATGAAATAATACAGCTTTGGGGCATTTAAATTCAACCGTAAATAGCATCGTGCTCCTGTTATCAGTATGACTAGGTATCTCATGAGTGCATCGAATAATTACATCACAACACGTCATGCACATCAGCGTTGTAGAAAGGCAACAAACAATCGGGTAACAGAGCGACTGATGCATATTCGCTAGGCGTTAAAGTGATAGTTCGTCTAACCTACCACAACATTAGAGCAGAAGCTCACATGTGGTGTCAAAAAGAATCCGTAGTGCTAGATGTCTAAGCCTAAACGGAGAAGATGCTCAGTTGTTTTGGTTCGACTTGTAAAGCTAGTGGGCCCATGTAGCGCTTCTGTAAGTCCAGCCTCTTGCGTGTATATTTGGGTTGCAGGTGCTACTAGAACTACTGAGCGCCGGAACTACATAGAGATTTCTGTTCCTGTCAGCACCTACAAC
Organism: Phytophthora fragariae; assembly: GCA_009729435.1. Taxonomy (NCBI): domain Eukaryota; phylum Oomycota; class Peronosporomycetes; order Peronosporales; family Peronosporaceae; genus Phytophthora; species Phytophthora fragariae. The sequence goes on along the minus strand of QQOI01000048.1, from coordinate 574,956 downwards.
TATGTGCCTAATATCATCATCCTGGAGCCATGCAGCGTTAACTAGCGGCCAGTATAATCTAGGGCACAGAGCACCTCACATCTAATCCTAATTTTAACAGAACACATTGCGCCTCAAGGTACAGTTAAAGGTATTACTACCGACATCGCGGGTACGGCATACGTTTTTGCTGGTCACGGAACCCACTTCACGAGTCAGAAGGTGTATATGCCGTTCACCTGCACAACAATGGTCATAGGCATACTATAACAGAGACACCCTTCTAACTACTGATCCACTCATTTGTAACGAAAGTCATCATTTGCTAGTATCTGCTTAACTACAGCATTGATGCTGTTACCTACTTTCGCTTACAACAATCCGACCAGAAGGTAACTTTATTGTGCATGAAGTCCAATTAATACGAACAACATTCATGATGTGGGGTCCAATTATTTTAAGCGAAAGGAGGAATTGGTCAGTTTGTTGTGAGCGAAGTCCAATTAATATGCAAGAACCGGACCGGTCCATCTATATTCGCGGTTCCACCAATCAGACTTAGTCTCACAAACGAGTGGCTCAGTTGGCTTTTAATTTGAAGGATTCTGCCCCCCCCGCAACCCCCGCCCGACGAACAATATGGGCGCGAAAACACCGGTCGCGGAGCAATGGGCGAAGATAAAACGCTGGAAGCGCCATGCTGAATGGAAAACGATGGACGCGGTACGTATTCTTGAAGTACTGAAGCCTACCCTGCTCAATTGGAAGAATAAGTATTAGAACATGGAGGCACCGCCACCTGGGTGTGGACGCCGATGTCGCATGCCTGGAGGTGGGCGTAAAATGCGACGTTTGGCTCCATAGGAGAAAGAAATCTTGGTGTATTATGAGGCGCGCGCGCAGGAGCACAGTCCAATGTCGCTTAACGAGTTACTAACTTACTGTCGTAGCAAAGTTGAGTTCAAGAAGCTGAACAAGAACACCCAGCGCACACGTGCCGAAGGCTACATCATGCTGGTTAACGCAACCAGAGCGGCCTCAGTAGATGGTGACAGCGTTCGTTCGAGCGTCCAGGAGGCTCGCCAATCAGAGGCGGAGGTGGCCACCTCGTCAGGGGGGAGGAGAACAACCAATCGGCGGTGGAGAAGGAGGGCGAATCGGCGGCGGAGGAGGGCCAATCGGCGGCGGGGGTGAAGAACGATGGCGTGTCGGCTGTGGAGAAGGAGGGGGAAGACGAAGAAGAAGAAAATGAGCAGGAGAACAGCCAATCAGCCGCGGGGGTGAAGGACGACGACATATCGGTCGTGGTGGATGAGAAGGACGAGGAGGAAGAAGAAGGAGAAGAAGATGTCAGTGAGTCATCGGGTGCGTTCGACGTTACCATGGAAGAGTAGCGACGGTTTTCGGAGGCGTCCTGACTTGACGCTGAGGGCTCTTGAGATGATACTCGCAAGCGCACCGACGTATGCGGCAGAAGGAGAGATCCGAAGCTTTCGCCGTTTCTTTTGGTTTTAAAACCAAAGGATAAGGCATATGTGATGGATCGTTTGCCGAGTGGAGCTGTCAAGTCGCCAGAGCGCATCACCGCAATTTCGTCATGGCCTGTCATCCGTCTCTGTGAGGCTAAGGTTTCGTCGCTACAGAGGCGGACGACAAATTTGGGGGGGGGGCAAACTGTGGCGCTGGAAATTGGGGGCGTTGGAATTATTGCGGCGACTTCCCTTGTCGCGATGAAGAAGTGGCATAGGGCTGTCGAAGCATTGGACACACTGGCGGACACACTTTCATGGATCTCAAGTATCAACTTCGCAGCACGGGTTCATCCACGGTTCCAAATAGCGCGCGATCCAAGGCTCGAGAGGCGGCTGGAGGCACTCCTTTTTCTCACCACAGGTACGTTGTCATATTTATTAGTGGGCTTTAACTTGTTGCTAACACAGAGGCTTTAATTTTCTAGATGGAGCACCTCGACCTCACCGGCAAGGGTTTGATAAGCGATGCTACCGTTAATCTGCTGCTAAGAAAGCTGGTAGGCCAGCGGACTGATGTTGTGTATGTTAATCCGACCAGCCTTAACGTCGTTGTGGCCGGGGGTATCTACTACGAGACGACGCACCTGAAAACATTTTTCTACGGGTTGTCCACGGAAACCGTCCTCCTTTCTGTCAATTGCGACGGAAATCACTGGTGTGGCATTGCGATCAAGCTTCAGGAAGCAGCCGTGCTGATCTACAACACGATGGGTTCAAGCTGCATGAAGGTGGTTCGAGACCTTGCGAAGGACGTCCGGCCGTATCTCCCACCACCACCGGAGTCGAAGCGAAGATACCATATCCGCTCGTACGAGTCGGATATTGGCATTCATACCGACAGTTACAACTGTGGTGTTTTCGTGCTGACCATGTTTGAAGATGTCTGTGGCTTAGAATCGCCCGGTAAATGTAACAAAGGAGACCTTCAATACTTGCGTTACAGATACATGCTCAAATGCTTGTAATACAAGTCTACTTCTTCCAATTTTTATTCTCCGTCTGTACTTGCGCGCTAAAACTCCGGGACCCCCGAGATATTACTCTTATCAAACTTACTGCAAAAGCTCAGCCCCCACCTCGCAGTAGTTCTGGAGAAAAGGTTGATAGTTCACGTGCCCGTAGCACATCTGCATTTAATCCTACACAATCAGAAATGAAATCCTGCACAGTCAGTCAATATGAGGCCAACAATGCTAAAACTACGGGATCCCCGAGCTATTACTCTTATCAAACTTACTGCAAAAGCTTAGCCTTGATCGCACCATTGCTACCGAAAAAATGTCCGAGGTTTGAGGTAGATAAGACAGCTTCTGTACAACGTTTATACTTGAGTGATGGTCAAATTATTTTTACCGACTGTCACATTATTTTGAACTATGCACTACTGCTGTACTGACAGCCGGATCTCAGCCAAAATCGCGCGATGTGCGCTGCCCTTCTTATATGTTAAAGTGTTTGCTAGTGGTCACTTGTAAGCGTTGCTGGTACCGATTTCGTGTTTGTTGTTGGCTTTTACACACTATAGCTCCGCTTACAGAGCTACAGTGCGTCAAGACGACGTCTGAAAATCGTCCACGTACACGCGCCATTGATGACTCGGACAAGGACTAGGCAGAGGCAATTGAGTTGAATTGAATGTGGTTGATTTGAGAGCTGTGCGTGAAGATCGCCATATGCTATTCATGTCTAAATATTAACTTGATATCGCGCAGTCTTTGTTCTTTCCCGGCACGATAGACTTGTCAGCGCGTACCTCAGGGAAACGCTGTCACTTACATACTGTTAATCAAGCAGGCAAAAAAAACTAGGGGTTGGGACGCTGCCCGACATTACTGAAGGCACGATATATAATATTTGTATCGTGACTGCAGGATGGGTATTATTATAATAAGTATCTTGAGTTGACTAATAATAACCAACCTGCAGATAAATGGTACCACTCCGTTCAGGAAAGATAGCACAATACCACTCTTACGGTTGTTCCGGAAAGATAGCACGCAAAAACTACTTGATTTCAGTATTGTAAAACAAAAAAATGGATACTAACAATCCATCCAGATTGTCGAAACAGCTTTGATTACGGCCTTTTCACTTACTTCTTGTCTTTTCCCTCTTTATTTGCATACAAAGACCGTGGCAATCGCCACATCAAAAAAATCGTATGATGGTTCTGCTTCTTTTGAGCCCAAGAACGTAAAAAGCACCGGAAAACCCGGTTACTAAGTACTGAAACATGCTATCTTTCCTGAACGGAGTGGTATTGTGTATATGGATTCGGTTAATGGACGGAAGCCAGACGGCTCGGTGGTTAACCCCCTGTCTAGTGCCACTAGTTCTTAGTCCGAAGCAAAATGGGGAGTGAAGAGCTCGTCCTCACTTCCTATTCGCTTGATTTGTTTCCTCATCGCACAGAAAAATGAATCGGTCAGAGAAGAGGCGAGAGTCAATGGTATCGCCAACAGCTGGGGTAGTTGTACCGTAGACTACTTAGAATCTTCATCTGATATAATACAAATGATACTAAACATTTATATGTCTAACCAGTATTCTCAGATCGTCTGCCAGTTCCTTTACCGGATCAGGCGCATCCGCTAGGGCTTGCCCAGCATCAGGCTTATCAGGTAATACTGTCCAACTCTATCTCATTTAACAAAACAGACGACTAGCAACACCTCTCCCAGTACCATATGCAGATTGCGGCCAATTGGACTTTCTCCATTAAATAATTTAGGGTGTTTAACCCATGTTCTGGACATAATAATATAATATTAATAGTATTGGTATATTTTTTTACGAAATAACTTATTATTGTAGTGGGTGTGTTCCAGTTTAATAGAAAATGCTCTAAAAATGATTATATTTTTCTCGGTCCAACCATTTGTGGGTCGGCGGATGCAACCATTTGATGGGGGAGCCATAAACAGTTCGTGCCAGCTTCATCCCTCATTTCCAAAGTATCCCAACCATCTCTCCACCCCCGCAATGTCGTCGAGAAAATATGAGGAATGACGCTGTGCCCCTGAAAAACGCACCCCACGAGACCTCCGCACACACTTGCACGGGACAGTGCGAAGGTGACATCTCCAGGTTACATGCGAAGGTGCACCCCTTCGCGCCGTGCGAGTGCCACCAGCAACAAAACAACCCTGCGTAGCATGTAGTTCAGCCTCCGGCGCACTCGCATTCAGAGCTATTAGTGCCGCCGGAAGCACTAGCAGCAAATTATGCCTCTGGCAGCATTATGCTCATCTAAAATTGCCGCTGGCAGCACTAGCAGCTAATTACGCCTCTGGCAGCATTGAGCTCATCTAAAATTGCCGCTGGTTAAACTATTTGACCAGCAGCACTCACTGTCCATTTACGCCACACAAAGCAAAGCCACTTCAACCTCACCTACGACGCTGTGCTGCGATGCCGACCAAGTTCACCAAAGCTGCTCCGCACGCCCACGCCCCCTTGGGCAAGCCTAGCATAACCCACCTCGCTACCAAGACCCTTCGCCAATCCACGCGGGCCGCCCATCGTGCGGAAGGTGATATCGGCGACACAAGCGCACCCCTGTATAAAGACCGAGCAAAACAAGGAAATAAGAAGAACAACCCCTTTAGCGAGAAGAGGTCGTTGTTAGCGCGCTACCGACACTTGAAGAAGCCTGTCCGCGACTCCGTCGCGGTATATAATTGCCGTTCAATGAAAACCTACCCTCTGAAAGACATGAAGCTCGCCGCTTTTAGGGCCAAGATCCAGTCCCCTCCCCCAGGCCCCATCCTCAATGAAGGAACTGAACTATATCCAATCGATTTGACGGTGGATGAGGACGACCCCGCGCACAAAACCAGCAAGCCTATTCAGCAGGCAGATGCAATGATTCCTGTAGCCATCTCCGACCACGTTTGGCCTGATAGCTCTCGCAAGCTATCTGAAAACGAAAACCCTGAATCGGTCCGGTTTCCGGACTATGGTGACCTCGACCCGTGTGACTGCAGTCGTGATTGTTTTCGCGACGTGTGCGACAATGCTGACGCTGGCATTTATTGTACAGCCGATGATTGTGCTGCTGGCGAGCGCTGCTCCAACAGCGTATACGACTGTCGAGATGTGGAGGTCGTGTCGACTTCACTAGGTTATGGAGTGCGAGCGACGGGTTTTATTCCTGTGGACACTGTCATTGGCGAATACACTGGCATTCTCACCACCCATGACCACGATAAGGACAAGGACGTGACTAGTGAATATGCAATGAAACTGCAGACAAGGGCGTCACGCAGGAAGGTTTACATCGACGCTAAGGAAGGTGAAGGGCTGACGCGATTTATTAATCACTCGTGTGCGCCAAACTGCATCTTCGCAGAATACCGCAACCGGAGAAGCACTAAAGTGCTTGTCAACGTTGTAAGACCAATTCGTGCTGGCGCTGATGTCACGGTGAGCTACGGTGACGAGCTATGGTTTACTTGCGCATGCGGGGAAGGTAATTGCCAGAGTAAGATAACCGCTCTAGCCTAGGAGGTTACTATTGGTTACATAAATTTGATTGGCTAAAATACTGGGGTGTGGCAAGGATTTGGCGTATTTATACCGGGATAATAATGCCGACTTGGCATTATTGTGCCGATTTGACATAATTTTACCATCGGCTGCTGTCCATACATTTTCTTTAGAGATCGACCGGCAGAATTGTGCCACTGGTAGATTTTTAAACTCTTTGACGACTGCGTCCGGACGTTTGACCTCCCATGCGTGCACATAACGTTATGTGGCTATTTGCGAAGGAGTTTGGCAACTTGTACGCTAAAGACTACGCTGACAAACGCCAGGGGGTTTCCGAGCAAGCTATAATGAGGATGGACAGTAAGTGGTTGCGCGGCAAAGGTGGAGTGCGTGTGCGAAAGGCGTGGTTAACTCTGTCTGAGGAAGAACGGAATACCCGCATGCAACAACTCCCGGATTCGTCATTTCCGCCTGGTACTAACGGGATACTAGACGAGCGTTTTAACCAAGATCAGCGAGATAGATCTGTTCGTCAACGCCGCGATTCCAGAGTGGTTTCTCCTCAACCGCTGCGGGCATGGCCACTGGTAGACGGCCCCAACCAACGCGGATTACAAGGCCGCATTGCGCGGCTTGTTCGAGCACGTAGTGCTTACCACAAGACGGTTGCGGCGGAGCAGCTTCTCCGAGTGGATACTGCATACAACAATGGCGACATGACTTCGTTGCTGCATGCCGTGGTTGCAGCTGTACAGCACACGCTTCTACTCGCGAGGTCCGAAGGTCGCGCATCAACAGCTGAAGAAGCATATGCAGCAGCTGCAGCTCGTTTAACGGACGTGTTTGCCGTAGCAATCGGAGTAAACAAGTTCGACCCAGACCCAGCGGACGAGATCGAGAGACCAAGCGCCGAGTTTGCTGAAGCCAAGATCAGCAAAGTTGAAGAGCAGTATAGATCCGCTGTTCAAGATGCTTATCAACAATGCGCAAATGACAACCGTGACGAAGACCCTGACGCCCCTCTTCTGGAGCCAGATCATGCGTATTTTGGCAAGCCCTCGGGTCTACCACCTCAAACCAACTTCTTTGCGGCCGTCTAGTTAGCTTGGCCCATCAAAACCGGTTAACGAGCCCACGGCGTGCCAATACGTGGATTAGATTTTCTCACTCAACGCGCACGTATTAATCTACATGAATTCGAAAGGCTACTTTAAGATTCCCTCTCTTCCGTAGCCCTGATGCGAGATAACGTAGTATGCGACGTCAAACTCAGTCATTGTCAAACCCGACATACTGGAGCAAAGCCCTGCTTGCTGCGAGTCCAGTGAGCTACTTCTTAGCCCGTGAATCCCAATATTGGCGATGCGACTCTTTATTAGAGATTAAGTCTTTGCTGCGAGATAACGTAGTATGCGACGTCGAGCTCAGTCATTTTTAAACCCGACATACTGGATGAAAGCCCTGCTTGCTGCGAGTCCAGTGAGCTACTTCTTAGCCAGTGAATCCCAATATTGGCGATGCGACTCTTTATTAAAGATTAAGTCTTTGCTAAAGAGGAAGCGAAGCATGCAAATAGACTATTGCAGCGACAGCGCTGGGCCATTACGGCGGGGCGTCCCGCGATGGCTTTTACTCTGGGTGATTCAGCGGTTAGCCATCATACGCTTACCGTTCGGACCCACGTAGTTGCGTTGGCTCAGCGCAAACAACAAACGCAAGCGCCAAACTTCTGATGGTACTTGCACGGACACCACCCGAGGGCAATGTCGACCTCCCAGCCGTTGACGGGCTGTCCCAGGACCTCCATCCTTGCGTAGATACTTCCCATCTGCGCCGTGATAGCCAGGTATTCTTCTGTGCGCTGTCTACTCTCCAACAAAATTCTGGGCTGAGAAAACGTTTACAATCGCTCCGCGCTGTAGTTCCGCCAACAACGACGGAGCCGTAGTGCGGACATTGCCTTCAAAGAGTAGATTGTACTGCACCATTCGCCGAGCACGTCGAGCGAGACGGTCCGTCGCCTTAACGGTCTTTTGACAAGGACGCTGGTTCATCGATTCGTCCGTGCAACAGTCACGGAGCAGACGTAGTAGCATCCCAAGTTTGATTCTTGTGTGCAGCGTGTAGTCGCGCTTGATCACTTTGTTGTACTGCTCAACAGGATTGTTTGTAGTCGCATAACCACTAAGCGTGTGATACACCTGCCGGTTGCTATACCTATCATTCAACCACTGCTTTTCGAAGTAGCCGGAAAACGCTTGCGTGCGCGGGTCATCTCTCCATCTCATCAGGGCCTTGTCTCGGTGGCGCAGGAACTCGACTTCACTGTTGCTAAAATGCATGTCGTAAATGACCTGGAGCACTTCACTCCGGCAGTCAAAAGGTATCTTCTTTTGGACATTTTGCAGCACGTGGAAGAAGCACATCAGGTACGTGTAGCTGGAGTCCCGAGCAAAAACGTCCGCAAACGCGCTGTATTGGGCATCCTCTGCATCGCCCATGACAAATCGCAAATGGAGACTCTTTCCGGTGACAGCCGTAAAAAATCGTCGGAGTGACGCAAACGCGAGAGTGTAAATGCTTGTCAAACGCTGGGAAACCACGAAAACAGCAACCAGGTGGAAACTGGCCGCTCGATTCGATATACCCACCACAAAACCCGGGTATTCAACTTGACTGAGCTTGAACGTCGCATCCATGTGTAATATGAAGTCCTCGCGAAATTGGTCCAGTCGTTTGAGAAGCTGCTTCGTTGAAATGCCGACGAAAAATGGTCAGCGTCTCCTCCATCGCTGACATAAGGTCGGCCGTCATTGTCTACGGACCACGTAAATGTGAACGGCTTGGTTTCCTCCTCATATCTGGTAAAGAATTGCTCTCGAACGAACGCAGTGATGTCGTCGTAGAAGTCGTTGTTTCCAAGTGTCTTTCGAGCGTGGTAATTGACGCAATTTTGCACAGCTCGTAGCGGTGACATGACTTCGGTTGATAGGTTGAATTGATGACGCATCAAACTGTGAATCCACTTTGGCTTCAGTCGCTGTTGAGTGAGGGAAGTGCAGAACTCCTTCTGGTGACTTGTCATCGATGAACACTTGGGGGACGACGCAGACGTATGATGCTTTCCGAATTCAAACAGAGACGCCACCTTATGCTTTGCGCACGTAATCAGCTTACCCCACCAGGGGCAATTCAAGTAGGGTACGGCATGCACGCAGGTTTTGGACTTGCACTTGAACAGCCGATAGGTCATCAGATGCGGGTACGGATCCGCGCAAACAACGCAGGTCATTAACTGGCACTTTGTGGTTTTGTACGACTTTAACCACTCCAATTCAATGGCAGCGGGTTCGGGCGGATGTGCTGTCGCCAGCTCTCCCCAGTCGATGATTTTACCCATCTTTGAGGGAGGAAGAATCTCGGTTTGTGGGTAAATAAACCCTTTATGGGCAGTCCAGCCACTGACCGCAATGTCCAGTAGCTACAATCTCCACCGGTAGAAATGTCTGTGAGCGCTACGATACTGGTAGGGTCTCATTGGCTAATAAACGAGTATGGTTGGGGCAATGTCTTGTAGTGTGCTTGCGCACGCGGGACTGTGTCTCTGCAGCGCGAACGACGACTCTGCCCTTCTGTAATGTGTTTTTCAGGCATTTAGGACACTAAAGCACAAAGATTGTGCGATTCTGCGGATACTGTGATTTTAATTCTCAATGTCGTCGCGCCAGCTCTGTACAATGTTTTAGCGAGTGTGGGTGAAAAGCAAACGATATTCAGGGCACGACCAAATAGATTCCGGGCACAGCAAAAAACAAATAGACGAGACCAAAATCATACGGCGGATTTGCAGGAAACCAAACAGAAATCCGGGCACAAGCAAACAAAACGAGTGAGCAACCTTAAGCCAGGTTTTCTCCTAGCTTAGGTCGAGTCAGTTTACTCTTGGTTGTCGAGTCAGGTTATTGTGCGTAAGTCGAGTCAGATTATTCTGCGTAAGTCGAGTCAGCATATTCTGCGCTGTCGAGCCAGATTATTCTGTTTTGATACAACGAACGGACAGCATTCATCCAGATACGCCTGAGGACCAAGAAGACCCGTAATGGCAACGGAAACGCTTTTGCCAGCCATACGCGGGGTGTGGCAGATGATCTGCCAAGGCTCAAGTGAGGAATCGTACACAAGAGAACGCTTGAATCGCCTTTGCTGCTCCGCTGTCTACGTCAAGCGGACCCAACTATGCCAAATCTGCCCAGGTGACCATGACATGGCAGAGAGGCGTCTACGCTGCTCCAGTTCTACCTGCACAGGTGCGCTTGGAAATGTCAAAATTAAATGCCGCAAAGTATGGAAGGTGTGGCAGTGCTCCAATACGAAGGCGTGGACTGTTATGACTACTTCTGTGGAGCATGCTCGTCAGGACGCTGAGTGCCAGGGCAACATAGGCCGTTGTGACTTCAGCGATGAAAAAAATACATCGAGGAGATGGATGAGACCGGGTTAGCTCCTCGCCATATTTGGTCAGGCCTCCGTCGGTACGATGCTGCACATTCACTCAACAGCCAGCCTTCTTATGCTCAAATCTCACGATGCGTCAAGTACGTGCGTATGGAAAATGGAGAACGCAACTTAGTGGACGCAATAAAGGCGCTGACACGCGAGTTTCCTCTACAGTCTGGGTTTGATCAAGATAAGGCTTTATGTTTGGACCGACACTCGATGATGATGGGTTTCCTCGTGTCGGAAACGGTGAAGATGATAGCTCCTTTGTCATCGGTGTGACAACTGTTGGTCTTCTCGAGAAAGTGAAGCACTTTAAACAAGACGACGTGTATAGCCTTCTCACAGTGACGCTACGTTCAAGCTCAGCGAAATTGGATAGTTATCAAATGCAGCTTCAGTGACGGCTCACGAAAACATCACCTTGCAGCAATGTTTGTTGTGAGTCAGTTGACCCATGCAGAATACAGTGGAGTTCTCGCCGCGCTTTTGAGCGTGTATGAAAAGGTATTTCACGTGGAGCCTAGAATTGACGCCGTTTTGGGTGATGCGGAAGATGCTCAGTACAACGGCCTGCAAGCTACGTCACACTTTCAAGATGCAACGTTTCCTATGTGCTTTTCCACGTGTTGTACAATGTGCGAAAGCGAACTAGACAGCTTGCAGATCACGCAGGTGCTGTTGTCTACAAAAGTATTCGAGCGATGCATTACACGAAGAGTCTCTTCGATGCCTATCATGTTCGTGATAAGGTTGTGGTACATTGGAAAAACAATGGAGAATTAAAAGGGTTCGCAGCATACTTTGAACGACAATGGCTCAGCGGTCGATACTGGCGATGGCAAGCTTTCCATATACCTATGGGCTACGCCACAACCAATAATCCGTGTGAAACGTTCAACGCGAGCGTGAAACGCCACGTGATGCGAAAGTTGTTTGATACTACGCGGCTACTGCGCAAAGCGGCCATCATTGTAGAAGACGTGACGGCAGACAAACTAAAACCGACGATTTCATGTGCAACTACGCCACCAACAATCATCAAAGCCGCTGATCTCAGTCGGCCCTCTGCTGGGCCGCTCAGCTCTCTACTAAGCCGATTCCAAACTGACCTTGTTTCACTTAATCTGTAATCTGTCTCTGGCTATCTAGTCCGTCTGGGTTCTGTACTCGGCAGATCCTGGAGTCCAGGATCCAGGCTGGACCTGTCGGTCGTGCCGATCTTACCGATCTCACAACCACGCAGTCATGTCGTAATCTGAAACTCCCGAGATTGCACTCACGCGTGGGGCCGTCCGGGCGGCGAGACCCGTACGGATCACTTCCCTCTCCAACCGAGAAGGTTAATTCGGGTCACTGGTCGGGCGTACAACTCGAGCCCGACGGCAAGGAAGGCGGGCCCTGGCCGGCGCGGTAGAGCGCCGTCGGTCCGCATTCAGTGCAGTCACCATTTGGCGGCGTAGCGAGCCGCCGGCTTCAGCGTCTGTGAACGCGTCGAAAAGCAATGGGACATCCTATCGAATAACCTCGGCCGGTTCCCAGGATGCCTCGATGTCGTCTAAACCGATCCATTTGACGAGGATCTCCCACAGATGGGTGTCCGGGCTGAGGCGGCAGTCCCGTAGTGCCTCCACTAGATGACCACCCTCGCCATAGATTGCTTGTTCCTGCAGGTCTTCGTCCAGCCCACGAGCGGCGTCCCGGTACAACTGGAGGCGAGAAGCGTGGCGGGTGCTAACCTCGAACGGAGCCACGATGTCTTGGACTTCGAACGTATAGTCATTCAAGGCGCGAACAATCCTTTTCGGTCCACGCCAGACGAGTGCAAGCTTGTGGCCGCTGCGACCCGTGGCAGTAGCAGCCAACACAAAGTCGCCTTCATTGAACTTCTGAAGCTGGACGCCCTGGCGTCGCGCATGGCGCTCGCGGGCCGCGCGACGACGTTTTTCACTAGCGTCGGTCATTTCAGCGTGAAGCCCGTCGAGGGCGACACGAACGCTGGAGAGATGGGTTACAATCTGCTCGTGAACCCATTCCACGGTCGCGTGAACGGGGTTATGCGGGTGTAGAATGCTGCGCAACTGGACAGCACCAGGCAGCGCGGTGAACGCAGTGAGCGGCGATTTACCATCCAACCGGTCAGCCGGCATCGCATTCAAAGCTCCTTGCACAACCGATAGTACCGCCGGCCAGTCCCGAACGGGGAGCTGACGCTCGCTCAGCAGTGCCTTGACTGCCCGCAACAATTCCCGGTTTACAACCTCCACAGTCCCATTAGCCCATGGGGTGTAGGCTGTCGTAAAGTGATGCTGCGCGCCCAGGGCGCGCTGCAGGCGTTCAATCACCTGGTTGCGGAAATGCGCACCTTGATCAGAAACCCACTGAAGCACTACGCCGAACCGCTTGAACCAGTCCATCAACCCAGTGTAGACATAGTCAGCCGTGGGGTTCGGACATGCGATCAACTCCACGTATCCACTCATGTTGTCCTTCAGAACTAGAACGTATTTCAGCCCGCTCTCACTTTCTACCATCGTCAAGTAGTCGATATGGAGGATCTCGTTGGGCTTGGTCGCCCGCAGCGTCTCCCCAAACGGCCGTGGGATCCGGCCACCAGCAGTGGCCATGCAGTGCAAGCAGCCACTGACAAATACCGAAACATCGGTCGACATCGTCTTCCAAAAGAACACCATCGCCAAAGCCTGCGTCGTAGCACGGGCGCCACGATTGCCGCTCGCTCCGGCATGTGCAACTACACACAGTCGTTGTTGCATCTCGACGGCAGCGTATGGGATCTACACGCGTCCCGCGGAGGTCACATACAGTTGCCTCTCGTCGTCCCATTGCACACCGTGTTGATCTCGATCACTGGCGCTTGCTCCGCGCTGCAACACACGGATCTCCGCCTCGTGGGCCACACAAACTCGTGGTCCTCCAGAGGCGACACACGCTCGATGACAGCAAGACGGGCAATGCGCGTGGAAGCGCACTCGGCCTGCAGGGTCGATCCCGCGCCCCAGCGGCTCAACAGGTCGCCCCAGACATTGGCATCGCCGGGCACATGCTCAATCACATACCGGAACGACAGCAACGACATCGCCCAACGCTGTAATTTATCAGCCTGATATCTCGCCATGTCTCCATCCGTTGCATACGGGTCGAAGATGTACACCAGGTTTCTATGATCGGTGTACAAGCGAAATCCTTTCGGCCTCAAGAGCAGGTACTCGAGCCGGCGTGTAGCCTCCACTATGGCGAACGCCTCCTTTTCGATGGTCGGCCAGCGCGCAGCCGCTCCTACAAAGCGACCGCTCAAGAACGCAAGGGGCTGATGGTGTTGGTCTTCCAACGGCCTGCTGACTTCAAGTGGCTCCAGCTGAGAGACCATGGCTCCCCAAAAATCCTGGCTGGCGTCGGTGTACAGCGCCACCTCGGCTGTCGGGCTCGGGTGAGCCAGCGGCACCATCCGAAGCAACGCCCCGCGGATGTTCTCAAAACTAGCAATCTCCTTGTCCCCCCAGCTGACGTCGTCCAGGCGGATCTTAGCGAGCATGTTCTTCTTTCGCGAGCCCGAGATCTTGGCGGCACGTTCCAAACCATCATAGAGGTTGGCCGTGATGCGCGTGTACTCAGGTATACACTGACGCATCCAATTAACGGCGCATAGAAACTGTTGCAGATCTCCCGCAGTCCGGGGTGGTGACATGTCAACGAGGCCTTGCACTCGCTCCGGGCAATGCTTAACACCATCCGCCGAAATCACGCGGCCACACCACTTAACCTCCGTGGCGAAGAACTGACATTTCTTCGCGTGGAGTTTGAGACCGTACGCCTCGCATCGAGATAGAACCTTATCCAATAGCTCCAACAACGCACTCTCGTTCTCCGCGTAGCCAAGGATGTCATCAAGCCACGCCAATATACCGTCGCCGATCAGGTCGCCAAAGATCTCGTCAACCACTCCCTGGCAGTAGGCCACCGCGTCGGAGTGTAGATACCCCGGTGGGTGACAAATGAATAGAGCTCTTGTGAGTCGGGGTGAAGCGGGAGCTGCCAATACCCCCGGAACCAGTCAAGGACGAAGAAGACTCTTGCACCTTCAAGCTCCCCAAGCACCACGTCCAGCACCGGCATAGGCCACGACATGGGCTCGGTTCTCTCATTCACACTCCGCGTATCGATAGTCATTCTGGGGTCCGCCGTCGGGTCCACATCCTGCTCCCGTTTGCGAACGATTCTTGGAGCCGACGCCCACCTGCTCCGGTGGTTCTTGTACACGAGTCCGTGCGCTAACAACGCCGCTGTGTGTCGATCCAGAAACGCGCGGTCGTTGGGGGAGTACCGTCGCGGCTGCGCACGGACAGGTCGAGCCTCATCCTTCAGACGAACTTGCATGGGTGTCACCCGCACCGGTGGGTCATTTCCAAACTCCAGCCGGAAATTGTCGACTCTAACACGCATAACTGCACGCAGCTTCGCGCGTCCGTCGAGCGACAAACCCATCTGCTCGGCAATCTCAATTTTTCGTTCCAAGTACTTCACCACCTCATTTAGGTCCGTCGGGTGCATACTCGGCAGCGCCGTTCGGATCTCATGCCGTTCAATACCGTCCGCTTCGCCTTCAAGCATCGGTGGGTCACGAGTTCCCACTTGCAGTCTGCATATGCGCTGCAGTGCGGTGTCGGCCGAGTCCTCGCTAGGATTCGCTGACGCGGTAGGTCCTAGCTCCCACTCCGGGCTTGCGTCTCTAGCCTCAACGAGCAACTTGTCAGTGGAGTACCCAAGAATCTCCATAATGGGTCTGCCCACGGTCAAGTCCATCGCGTCGTTCGCCTCTTCGACGTAGCACTTCAAGTTACGTAGCATCAAGGGTCCTGCAGACGTGGTAAGGACAACCTCGCGGAAAATCACTTCACGATGCACGTCAATTGTACGCCCACCAACCGGGTTGAGTCGAACAACATCCACATCACTAACCGACACCTCGCGCCCAGCGACCCTGATGGCATCCAGGACACCCCGCGCTACGAGCGACGTATCGGCACCCGAGTCCAACAGGAGGGCCTTTACCGACACGCCGCCCACCTCAGCATCAGTCGTGCCCTTATCCACACACGGACGCTGCTTCGCGGGCTTACCCGGCTCCACAACATCAAAGCGACGCATCGTAGCGCTTCGCGCAGCATCATGCCTCTCACGCCTTGCTTTCAGTAATTGGGCAGCTTCGCCAGGATGGCAGCTTGGACACTCACGCACTTGATGGTCGGGCGAATCACATTTAAGGCACGCCCCCCGCGTTAGTCTGGGTTCATCTCGGCGCGTGATAGACGAGGCAGTCGAAACGCCAACTCGCGATACACCGCGGCTGTCACGACCATCGCGGCCCTCATGTCCTTCGCGGCCGTCACGGCGTCCACCATGTTGTCCATGGTCGCCAGTAGCCCCGCGACTCCCACCGTTACCACGACCTCCAGTATTACCACGTCCTGTACCCCGTGGCGTTGACTGAATTGACTGCCCAGCTGTCGCTGCAGCTCTGGCAGCTTGTTCCCAGGTCATGAGCTCGCGCATGAGGGTTGTCACCCAAGCGCAAAACGGCACCACTTCATTCTTGTACCTTTTGTTCTCGTGGAGCGTTAGCTTCGTGGCGATGGCGGCCTTGAAGCTAGCGGGCGCTAGGGCATTCGCCAAGTATTTGACAATCCGTCGCTGCTCATGCTCAAATGCTTCCTCGGTTAGGTTAAATTGATCCAGTACAGCCTCCAAATCCGCTTGGAGGTTCATCATTCAACTCTCCGGCTCAGGCCAGGTCGTCCGCATCTGAAGTTTCTTCATCGCCTCGTCCACCGACGCTTAGTCCACATGCGATGGCGTGTTGGCCTTCATGAAGTATCCAATCCACTGTTCTTCGGTGATCAGATGTGGAGCCGTGTTGAATTCAAATCGCGCTACCATTCGCTTCGTCCTCGACTCAATACAGGCACCAACTGGCATCGCGAAGGCGCCGCCCCACCGAGTCTGCAGGGCGTTGATGGCCGTCAGGTATGTTTCATACCGACGCATAAAGTTCCGGCGGTCCTGCATGGTGCGGCCTTCGAATCTGGGCGGCTGAGGCAAGGCCGGCGCGGAGCCACGCGCTGGCCGCTAGACACGGGGCTCACCGTCTGCATGAGCTCGTCCGTGACGGGCTGATTGCTTGGCTCGAACGGGTTCGGTATCTGAAGCCGCAGACCCGGTGATCGCGGCATGGGCGATGGGGCGCTCTCCAACTGCATCGCGGCAGCTCGCTCCGTGAGCTCATCAACGTCAGCGCTCGCACTCTCTTGGGCTTGGCCCCGGTCCGATGCGTCATCGACGTTCACAACTTGGAGTTCCATGTTGTCACGCGCTGGTCCTGGCGCGGAGCTTGATTCTGATGGAACTAAAGTTAACTTTGATCTCAGTCGGCCCTCTGCTGGGCCGCTCAGCTCTCTACTAAGCCGATTCCAAACTGACCTTGTTTCACTTAATCTGTAATCTGTCTCTGGCTATCTAGTCCGTCTGGGTTCTGTACTCGGCAGATCCTGGAGTCCAGGATCCAGGCTGGACCTGTCGGTCGTGCCGATCTTACCGATCTCGCAACCACGCAGTCGTGTCGTAATCTGAAACTCCCGAGATTGCACTCACGCGTGGGGCCGTCCGGGCGGCGAGACCCGTACGGATCAGCCGCGCGGGCATTGGTCCACTCTAGAAGGTTTGCGCTTTACGAAGGAAACGATCCCTGTATTGTGAGAATTGTCTACGTTCAGTTAGGGACCGAAAGTTCTACTCAGCAATACTCGGGTGCCAAAAGTGCATTCTCGCGGCTTGTATCCAGTAAGACGACAGGAGGCGTCGGCGAGCAACTTGGGAGACGGCAACGCCGTAAAGCCTCGGCAATGTATGAGAACGCTGTGAAATGGTCTCTTTACATGGCTCATCGAATGAACAGGCCTGGGGCTGGCTGGGAAGTCAACGTAGCTGAAAAGACGTGCGAGTGTTGCTACTTTTCTAAGATGGGATATTGCTGCCACTTAATCGGAGCATGGATTCTAAGGGGGGGGCAATATGTGGGACGGCGTGGGGGTATAAAGCGTAAGAATCGCAGGCTACGACAGAAGCCGAAGAACCAGCTTTTAGCGGAGCCCTTGGTACAACCGTCGCAGCCTACACCGATGCATGCCTTCATTTCAACAGCATCGCAGCAAATTCCGCATCCATCACCAACACATGCGTTTTCGCCACCAGCCCTGGAACACGCTTTCTCGCCGACGCCATTACAGACCTTCTCGACAACCATTACACCCAAAGAGGGTGTATTTCTGTCATCTTGGTCTGAACTTGCGACGCCGTGGTTACTAGCAGAGTCTCATGCAGAAACGGAAAACATGACAGCGGCGTCAAGGAATCCCAGGGACGCAGAGATCGGAGGTATCATCTACTCAACAACGACAGTGAGATCGATCAAATACCACGACCAGCATCAGATATCGTACGAGTTCCAAGCATGGCATGCTCCGCATCTACGGCAACCCTATCATTCTAGTGGCGCGGCGCCGGTTGAAACCATACCGACGCATCCGAACGTGTCGCCTGAGAGCTGGATTCGCGAAATTGAGCACTCGGTTCAGCCATGGAGCCAACCTGAGACCTTACAACACATCGAACCGCATGGGCTTTGGGGAAGACTGATACCCAGTAATTGACACCACACGAGCTCATGTTTGGGCAGCAAGACGAACCGGATGACCTCCGTTAGCTGGACGAGGTTTAGAGATCCAGTATTTCTTAAACGAACCCGATAGTACACCGTCATTGCTGAAGTCACTTCAATATCTCCGAAATAACCTGACCTTGGGTCAAATTAATCCGACCGTTTGCTCACAATAACATGACCCAGACGCACATTAATCTGACCATTGCTCACAATAACATGACCCAGACGCACATTAATCTGACCACTATTAAGAATAATTAGACTGATGGGTCAGATTATTGTGCGTGAGCGTTCACATTAAAATATCCTTTCACATTAAACGACCCGCCATGCAGAATAAACAAACCGCGGTTCTCATTAAACGTGTTGTGAATTACTGGTCCTCACCTGTTGCTACTGTTGCAGTTTAGCTTTTGCCCTACAGCAAGTTGAAGTGTAGATACACAAAAGGCTCAGGAGCTGGGAAAGGAGAGAGAAAAGCAAAGAGGGGGGAAACCACACAACAGAAAATACAACGGGAACAGCAAGTCGCTTTACTCCCTCGCCCCGTGTTCGTCTTCTCTTCCTCGTTCGTTGTGCGGTGTGAGTTGCTGACGCACGCAAAAGCCGCCAAGTTACAAGTGGTTATGTGCCCAAGGCTGCGTTGGTAACTCCCCGACGGTGAAGATCATGAGTACAAGTGTAGACACGAAGAAGAAGGAGACGCTAGACGAGAAGAAGGCCACTCACCCGCCTTTCGATGGCAATGACTTCGAGGTGTGGTTTGAGCGTATGAAGTTGAAGTTGGAACGCAAAGGGCTGTGGAGCTACTGCGAGAAGGACGTGGCTGAGCCGGAAGACTCGAAACAAGATGAGCACGCCACGTGGAAGAAGGAGTCTTCGCGCGCGAAGGAGCTGCTCTACGACGGAATGACAGATAAAATTATTAAAACAGTGAAGTTCGAGCCGACTGCTTTTCGTGTTGTGGAGCGATTAAAGCAGAGATTCGTCGGGAATACTTATTTCAAGTATGCAGCTGAGATGACACAATTAAGAAAGCTCCGACTCCAGGAGAACGGGAATATGCCCGATCATTTGGGTGAAGTGCGAAGATTAATTGATCGAATTGCTCTATTGGGTAAACCTCTTGATGAGTATGAGAAGCATGCGATTTTGATCGGCACACTGCCTGATGCTTACGATAACGTAGTGGAAACATATCTGGCAAGTCACGTGCCTCGAGATGTTAATGACCCTTCCAACTATGATCAATTGGAGCATGCCTTAGAGCTCGCGTATGATCGGCGCCAAGGACGGAAGCTGGATGAAGGCAGCGAAGATCAAGCTTTGTTTGGAGGATCTGGTAGAGGTTGGGGCCGAGGCCGAGGTCGTGGCTCTGATCGTGGCCGCGGTGGCCGCAGTGGAGGACGTGGCCGAGGCAGAGGTTTTGGTCGTGGTGGTGGTCGAGGAGGTAACCAAGGAGCTGGACGCGGACGTGAAGGTCAAGGTACCAGTAAAGGAAGGTGTTTTCATTGCGGAGAGCAATCGCACCAAGTGCGGGACTGCCCGCACTTCGGCAGACATCCACCAAGTGGAGCCCGCGGATCCGAGCCTCCTCAAAAGCAAGCCAAGGTAGAAAGAGCGCAGGGGAAGCGAGCTGCAAAGAACCAGTATACTCAAGATGAGAGTGATGAATCGGCATACGTGGTTAGCGCTCTTATTAGGCAGCCACCCAATGTGCAGAAGTTTGCGAGCAAGCGCTGGTACTTGGACTCGGGAGCCACAAGCCATTTGACTAACCAGAAAATTGATTTTATTTCGTTCACGGCCATGAGTGCGTTGGTGAGAGTTGGTGGTGAGAATTGGTTGAATGTAGCTGGAATTGGTACCGTGAAAAAGGAGATCCACACTACGAGTGGGCGGCGGACGCTAGTACTGCGTGGAGTACGCTATGTACCAGAACTGCAATGCAGTTTGTTCTCAGTGCGGCGGCAAGCCGCACAAACCCTGCCCGCTGATGAGAAGGTTCGAGTTCACTTTGATGACGATGAATTCGCAAAGGTGAAATTTGAACAAGGAAGTGCGAAGGCACATGTCGACAGAACCAATCCTTATTGCTTAGAGCTGGAAAGTCCTGTGGACTCCGCATTGGTCGTCGCAACGGATGGAGACTACAAGGTGCAGCTGTGGCACACGCGACTTGGTCACCCAGGACGGACAGTATTCTACGCACTATTTCGACATGCAGATTGGCCGTTGCTGGCTGTGGATCTGAGGGTCGGACAAGGCGTCAGCTGTGAAGCATGTGTGAGAGGCAAGATGACGAGAAAGAGTTTTCACTCGGTGCAGAGTTCGACTCGTGACTGGTTAACTGGAGAACGAGCACATGTGGATGTTTGGGGGCCGTATCCAGTGGCGTCATACTCGGGCATGCGCTACTTTGCTCTCTTCGTCGATGAGGCTTCTCGCTTCTCGACTCTGTTCCTGATGAAAGACCGCACCGACGTCTACGCAAAGTTCCAGTTCTACTATGAGCGAGTAAAAACACAATTGAAAATCCGAATGAAAGAGGTTCGTTGTGATAATGCTCGCGAAATACTGGCGCTCGGTGAGAAGTGCAAACGCAATTACGGAATGGAGTGCTCACTGACTGTGAAGCATACCCCAGAGCAAAACGGGTTTGCTAAACGAATGATTCGCACGATGAGTGAGAGGATGAGGTGCTTGCTGGAGCATTTCGGACTGCCCAAGCAGATGTGGGCGGAGGCCGCTGCCACTGCAGCGTATTGTGTGAACATAGTGCCGAACAAGAGAAAAGGAATGCAAGTCCCGTATGCAGTGTGGTTCAGAGAGACACCTGCATATTCAAGACTTCGGACATTCGGTTGTGCTGTGTCAGCTTATGTTGACAAAGTTTAGCGCAAGAAAATGGATTCACGAGCAAAAGAAGCTGTATTCGTTGGTTATTCTCGTGAGCGAAGAGGCTATCGGTTGCTGGACAGCAAAATGAACAAGGCGTTCTACAGCCACACAGCAGTCTTCTATGAAGATAAACCTGGACGAATCCTGTTGAAGGATGGTACAGAGGCATCAACTGTCCCCACGTCCGAGTATTTGGACATTGATGCTACGACGTTGCAGAATATCCCAGCTTTGCTGGAGGAAGCACAAGCTGAAGAGATACCTGAGTCAGAGTGCAGAACTGATGGGGCTAGTGGAGGTGCAGTGCCAACTGAGGTTGCAGGTGAAAGTCGTGCACAGCAGATGAGTGGTGCTTCTCGTGAGACTACTATATTACGAAAAAGAGCGCGAGCGAGTGGAATCTCGGCTTCGCGCAAAAGAGTCCGCACAGACGAAAAGATGACACCAGGTGCAGAAGCAGCACCGGTGAAGGATAATGCTCCTCGTCAGATGAAAAGAAAAAGAGGGAAAAGAAAGAAACCAAGTTGTGAACGGTATGATACACCAAATGAAGAGTCTGATGGTCCGGGCAGTGGGCGGTGTGCGACACCGGCTGTAGAGCAAGATGATAAGGAGACTAAATGGCAGCAATCTTCCGCTCGTTTGCCTGGTGCGATAACGACCACCAGCAACGAGAAGCTGGGTGCTGATGGTGACTCGCCGATGGGGGACCTAACCGTTTCTGAGCAGTGAGATGCACCTCGCAGTAAGGCGTCGAAGACTGGCTGCAGCGAATACCGGACGAAGAGTGGCAGAGTGTCGAAGCCACCACGGTGGCTCAGCGACACCATTCATCTTGCATACGGAGACTCAATTGAGAAGAAGAGGACAGGTGGTTCATCAAGCTGGGAGGTGAAACGTGATGAAATGCAGTTTGAAATCGCGAAAGAGAAAGCAATGGATTGGTGGCAGGACTTCTGTTGTCTTTCGGCTAGTATGATCAATGAACCAGAGACCCTTGACGATGCAATGAATAGTGAATTCTCTGAGGAGTGGCGATCAGCAGCAGACATCGAGTACCATGCATTGAAGAAAAATGGCACATGAAAGCTGGTCCCTCGGCGGAAAGGAATGAAGGTGCTCGGAAACCGGTGGATATTTCGTGTAAAGTATCTTCCTAATGGCGAAACTGAGAGGTTCAAAGCCCGACTGGTGGTCAAGGGCTTTATGCTGGTCTATGGCGTTGACTACCTTGAAGTATACTCACCTGTGGTCCGCTTGGAGACTCTGCGGATGTTGCTGACGCTGGCTGCAATCTGGAACTATGAAGTCGACCAGATGGACGTGACGACCGCATTCTTGAATGGCCCTATCGATGGAGAGGTGTACATGGAGCAACCAAAGGGGTACGAGGAAGCAGGTAAAGAGGTCTGGGTTTGCATGCTGGATAAAAGCCTGTATGGCTTAAAGCAAGCCCCCCGTGTTTGGTTTCGTCTACTGAAAGACCACCTAGAGAAACAAGGCTTTACAATAATGAATTGTGAGGCTTGTGTTGCTGTGAAAGTGATTGATGGCGAGCTGGTGTTTATCTCCATCTACGTGGATGATTTGATTCTCTTCGCCCCCAACAAGAAGTTGATGAAGGAGCTGAAGCAGATGCTTCACGTGCGTTTCGAGATGAAGGACTTGGGGCCGATTCACTACATCTTGGGCAGGGAGATAACACGGAACAGAAAGGAGCGGACAATTTTCATCAATCAGCGCAAGTATGCTGACAAAGTATTGCATCGGTTTGGAATGGAAAGATGCAATGGCTGCAAAGTGCCAAGCACTCCTGACTTGGAGCTGTCGAAGGTCATGTGTCCGACCACGAAAGAGGAGAAGGACTTGATGAGTGGGAAGCCGTACCGGGCTGTAATTGGCAGTCTAATGTACTTGATGTTGGGCACACGCCCTGATTTGGCTTACCTGGTCCGTGAGTGCAGTCAATTTCTCGAGAACCCTGGGATTTTG
The DNA here is from genome assembly GCA_009729435.1 of Phytophthora fragariae. Lineage (NCBI taxonomy): Eukaryota > Oomycota > Peronosporomycetes > Peronosporales > Peronosporaceae > Phytophthora > Phytophthora fragariae. The sequence continues at coordinate 551,829 of QQOI01000048.1, read as the reverse complement.
CACTGGCGCGCTGCAAAGCGTGGACTGCGTTACTTAAAGGAGACGCAGGACTGGGGACTACAATTTGGTGGAGTGCAATGGAGTCAGCAGAAATTGAATGATCATCTCAAAGCTTTTGCAGATGCAGACTTTGCGAACCGGGTGGACGATCGGAAGTCTATTGCTGGGTATCTCACCCAGTTCTGTGGCAGCACCATTTTTTGGGCAAGCCAGACAGAACGGACGGTCGCATTGCACACGACAGAAGCTGAGTACATGGCGCTCAGCCTTCTTGTCCAAGAAGTCATCCACTTGCGGCAGATGTTAAAAGAGCTGAAGGTTAAGCAGAACAACCCCTCAGATGTATTTGTGGATAACGAAAGCACTCGAAAGCTGGCGAACAACCCTGAATTTCACAGCCGGACACAACACATTGATGTGCGACATCATTTTGTCCGAGAACGTGTTGAGCTGAACGAGATCACAGTGAAACGAGTCGCTGGAACTGACAATGCGGCTGATGCATTCACGAAGCCGCTGCCTCAAGTGAAACTTGAGCAACACCGAGCAACCATGGGATTGATTTCCCAAGGGCAATACATGACTACCAAGAACTCGTGCAACGTTGACAACCAGTAGATGGGGCTGTTGTGAATTACTGGTCCTCACCTGTTGCTACTGTTGCAGTTTAGCTTTTGCCCTACAGCAAGTTGAAGTGTAGATACACAAAAGGCTCAGGAGCTGGGAAAGGAGAGAGAAAAGCAAAGAGGGGGGAAACCACACAACAGAAAATACAACGGGAACAGCAAGTCGCTTTACTCCCTCGCCCCCGGGTTCGTCTTCTCTTCCTCGTTCGTTGTGCGGTGTGAGTTGCTGACGCACGCAAAAGCAGCCAAGTCACAAGTAAACGAACTGCCTGACCGGTTCTTACATTAACCGAACCGCGGTTCGTTTAAAACGAACCGCTGACCAAGCGTCCTGGGAACCGCTCAGTCTTAAGTTACCCCCCCAGAGCCATGGGGGCGAAAACGCCGGTCAAGGAGCAGTGGGCCGCGGTCCAGCTATGGAAGAAGCATCGATGGACTGCTGGTGAAGCAGTACGTCAGCTTGGGAAACCTAAACCGACCCTTATCAGCTGGAAGAAGGAGTACTGGGATATGACGGAGCCGCCGCCGGACATTGGGGAGCGCTGCCGTGTCAAGGGGGGAGACCGCAAGTATCGAACGGCTTCCTTCGAGCTGGACGTTCTCACTTTCTATGATGACTGCTTGCGCGAGAATGGCAAGATTTCGTTTGCTGAAATGATGGCACACTGTACCAAAATACCCGAATTTGCCATTTTGAAGAACAGTACCCAGCGTACTCGTGTTCGACGCTTCATGAACCGCTGCGATCCCAACCAAGCGCAGGCAGATATTGTGCGAGCAGCCGTCAAGACAAGTCGAGTTGCTGGCAACACTGCCGATTCGTCAAGTGAGACAGCAGAATGCTACAGTGCCCAGCAGCAGTCTCAACCAAAATCAGATGGCGAACCAGATGTTGCACAGGACGTCACTATGGACGACGACGGTGAGCAGGTAGAGCCCGAAGTTGTGGTTTTATTGACGCCTGGTGATGAAAATTGCCGATCCTGTGGATCTAATGAAAATGGGTACTCACTCAGATGTCGGCAGAACCCTCAAGTCCCAGCGGCAGTCCACCCCCAAGAGACTGGAGCGGCGCAACCGGTAATTGTTTCGATACCACTCTTCCCCGATAATTTCATTAGCGTGGAGGATGGCAATATGGTCACCAATACGATTGTCGATTGGTGCATTTCGAGATACGTACCAAGGACTCCGGGGGCGTAATCGCGCTGGGGTCGGCTGTGTTTTTTTGAGATTGACTCTGCGTATTCTGCTTGCCAGACCGATGACATAACGGGCGAGATGGACTGGGATGGGTATCGCTATATTTTACTGCCGGTCGTTCTTCATGATCACTGGAGTTTGCTCGTGATCGAGCGTGGTAATGCTGGCAATAGGGTCTTTTACCACGTCAACTCTGTACAGGGAGTTCACAACCCCGACTACTTGTTTTCAGTATTGCAGTGGTTTTTCTCCGCTGTGAATTCAAGGATGCAAGCGAGCATGGAGACTCAAGCCTTTTCTTACGTGTCCAAGCCGCGTCAAGCAAATTCAGTCGACTGCGGTGTCTGCATGCTGCACTACCTCTACAAGATAAAATCCTACGTTGACAAGCACGAGCCACGATCGTTGTCGGAGATCATGACCATGTTGACGGTGGGTTCCTTCAATGCTGCCTCTTCGTCAAAAGCGAGAGCTTCTTTGTTGAAGCACCTGTTGACCACTGCATAGTTCCTGCGATAATATACTTCTCGTTTCTCATTCTACACACCCAGCGTCTATATAGTTTTACGCTAGCTACCTAATAAATCTCGCTGCTCGTGACTGAAGGAATTAGGAGCGCAGCGCTATGTGGAGCTGCTGCTGCCGGACTTGGTGGGCGGTGACGCGGACCTGGTGGTATTAGTGGGTGGTCCCTGCAGGATTGGGAGGGCGGCGTCGGCAGCATGCTGGGGAAGACGTTGAGCGCCACGGGCAGCAGCAGCTCCATGAACGGCACGATCACGAAGAATACGAACAGCACGAGACGGAGCAGGTCCGCCACGGTGCGCTGCAGCTACTTACGCTCGCGACACGAGAGTGCGTTGCATTCAGCAGGCGGCGCAGGACGCGCGTGGACGTGGACACGTCCGCGTACAGCAGCTTGGTGCCGAGCCAGTAGTGGTCGAGCTCGTGCTTGGCCTTTCCCTTCATCTCCACGAGCCAGGCTTTGACCGCGGCCGGGTCCGTGACCAGCACCTGCAACGCATGGGCCATGACCTTAATGCCATTTATGGTGAGCTGCGGCACGCGCTTGAGCAGCGTGACGGCAGCATCCGGAACCTTGGGCGGCTCCATCTCGACGTCCTCGACGCGGATCATGCGGCGCTCGCTGCCCTTCTCCATCACCGACTCGAGCTTCTCCTCCTGCACGCGGATCTTGCTGCGACGACGCCTGGTGGCCGCGATCTTCTTCTTGGTGGCCGCGGCCTCGGCGGGCGTCAAGGCCGACGCGGTCGACGGTGACGGCGTGGAGGCGGACTGCTGGACGTGAACGGCTTCGTGGGCAGCGCGGCGAACCCGAGCGTCTGTGCACGCAGCAGCAGCGGCGAGTACTGCCGCAGCAGTGGAAGCGTCAACGACGTGGGCTCTTTGTGTGCAGCGACGGACTGGTGCGATTTCTCCGTCTCAGATTATGTGTTTATACAACGAGAATTTAACCTATCCTCAAGCCGGTCTTCCTTTTCCATGCGGCATGGGTGTCCGCACTCTAGCCTTCAGTGCGGCCCTGTCCATGCCGTTTTGGTTTGGGTCCGTTTGAAATTTTGGTTGTGGCCTAAGTGCGTTTTGGTGTTGTACTTTACTCCTTTTTAGCCAACCTCGGGGAAGGTCTCATCGAGTGCAGGATGTGTGTAAGCAATCACCCGGTACAGGCATAAGCAAACTTCTGGGGCACCTTTGCGCGGGCTACTCGTGAGAATACACCCAGCATTATACTGCGGTGACGTCGACACTGGACACGAACGACATCGGGGATGACGTGACACTCAACATCTACTTGTGGATGCATCCAACGCAATCTACCCGTCCCTGAGGTCGAGAACAAGTTCATGCACGAAGTAGTGACGTTGAAGCCGATCGATATGCGGACACTGAAGTCCTACATGCGCTTCGTTGATGGAAATGTCGATCAAAAGATGGTACCGAAATGGGGGATTCGTACAGTCCAATGTTCGATGGATGAACGTACAACTCCCTACATTTTGTTAACATCTTGTGTACGTGATGAGCGGAGCGCGATACCTACGGCTGATCGTACTTTCGACAGCCAAACGGCCGATGCTCACTGTAACCACATCGAGACTGTACTGAGTGTGTACGGCAAAGGACTGGATGATATCCCCTTTTATTGGAGACAGCTGCGCGACCAATCCGCGCCTCGCTATCAACCGTGAAGTTCAGCTGATTTGTTGTTCTAGCCACCGAATGAACCTCGCAGCCAATTGGTTTCTGGTGGATTATCAGGAGTAGACCGGCATGGACTAAAATCATATGATTAAACTTCGACAACCCAACAAAGCCGCTGCACTTGCTCAAGTGACTTCGACGAAGCCTATCAAGTCCAACACAACTCATTATGCGGTCACTTACGTCATACTCGTGCGCTACGTCAACATTCGGGATGCCATTATCACTGTCAGTCCGGTGGAGAAACTTGTGCAACCCAGCAAAGGTTATCGCCACATTGACGCTGTTGTTGACAAACATAAAGAGCTTGAGATTGTATGTGTCAGGTTGCAAACGGAGAAGTGCACGATGAAGAAAGTCCGCCTTCTTGTTGACGCACGCACTAAAACATATCATGTGATGACTGCCAACTTGAGCCCGAGTGCCGATATAACCCATTACGAAGCCGACGATATCACGATTCAGAAAAGATCTCCCGCTGACTACCAGTGAGTAGCACATAGTCGGTAGATTTGTGGTGGGTCAGGCCAACCAAGTCAAGTCCCGCGCGCTCGGGTTGATTTTGCATCGACCATCCTGCGGTAGGTGAATAAGCAGCGCCTCTCAGAGCGTGTGGTTAACCGTTTCTCGCATGTACTCAAGCTTGCAGTACCAATGTTACGTGAATGCTGCACGACTGTTGCACGACTGCCACCCCCCGTGGTTGTTGCATGAATGTCGTTTTTCACCAAGTGGGTTAACATTCACCAGGTTTGGTATACAATCTGACAGGTAATGTAATATCGCATCGTGCTCCATATAAACGTGTCACACTCGTATTATTAGATATTACTCAAATACAGTTTTATACAGTATTGACGAGGGACGCCTTACAAAGACGCTCTAAGAGCATCTCCGCCGGTCAGTCGCCATAGCTATAACCAACTCGCGTGTTGATTGACTGGAATTTATATAGCTATAGACATCCGAGCCGCCACTCACCAATTTGTCGCCAAGCTTATGCGGCGAAGTCGTCTTCTTCGCTAATTGCTTGACGACGCACAACTTATTCGACGGTACTTCGCCGAGTCTCCACTGCATGACGACAAAACCTTTGTCCGTCGGTATCGTATGTCGAAGCCACTCTTCTTAAGAGTTCATGAAGGTTTGGTTGCAAACTACATGTACTTCTGTCAACGAAGTGCAGCAGCTTGTTATTAAAAGTTACTGTGCGTATCGTATGCTGGCTTACACTAAGGCTCGAGATGAAATTTGTTCTGTTGGTGAATCAAATCAACTGCGTTTGAGGTACTGTACAAATTCTGTCGTGCTGTTGTTGGGCTCCATTTACTTGTGAATGAGCAAAGCTACTATAGCTTTGCGTCTCTATGGAGGCCCTCCATAGCCACTGAAAGCCCCCGGTAGCTAAAATTATAGCTATAAAGACGCCCGGTGAAACAACGATAGCTAACACTTCGGTCGGGTGGGTAGCTATATAGCTATAGATCCTTGCCGGTGGATATGCTCTAAGGGCGTATTTGTTGTGCTCTTCCGTCTGGTGAAGTTAAAGAGAAACTATTTGGTTAAAGGTGGCGGTATTTGATTTGCGTCGCTTGGGCAGCCAATTACAGGTATGGGACTGTCTAACGCGGGCCATTTCCAACCAAGGCCATTTGCATAGAGAGGCCAATATTTTGTACAGAGTCATACTAAGTGCCCATTTTCGGTAGTGAGCGGTTGCGAGGAGCGTAGCCAAAGCAAACCCGCGCGGGGTGCCCGCGAAGCAGGCCCGCGCGGAATTTGCGTAGGCGGGTCCAGCGACGAGCATTCCAGCGAACGGACCCGTTGCCCTGTCCAGTAGCTAGTTTTTCTTGTGCGGGGGTCTGGGGGTGCAACCCCCAGCAAATATTCATTCATTGACTCCTTATACAGTATGGATAGGCTTGTTTATGCAAATGGCCTTGGTAGGAAATGGCCCGCGTTAGAGAGGAATTTCCATAAAGGTGTGTTTTCCAGGTGAAGTGAGCAAGCGATGGAGCATAGCGGCTGAGCGTAGTGGTCGGAGCTGGGAAAACTTGTTTTCAAGCAGAAGAAATACAACCGAAGCCGTACACGGAAAGCTCGCGATACGACTCTCAAGATTCACAGACATAAAAGGGCAAGACATTTGCCGCTCAGTCTGAGCGGCTCAGCAGGACGCCCCCCTCTGCTTTGGTTCATTTGAAGTCCGTGGCGCCGAGCGCGCAGCAGTACCGCGGTGAAGCTACCGCCGAGCCGAAGCTTGCCAAGACCAAGCCGCGCTGGCAATTTATGCAACCCACCCACCATCCCTGTGGGGCTGCCATTCGGCACCTTGCCTCACCAGCAAGGTTACTCATGCCTTTGGCTCGTAACCAAATGAACCAAACTTTACCCCCAATGTTTGTATGCTTGATTGAAATCAGTGATTTTCACTGAGATTTATCAAATTGATATGTAGCAGTCCAAAGCACTGAGTCAGTGATAGTAATATTGTAGTACTATTAATACTCAGCGGTATACAAGTACAAAGGCAAGGATAATTATCGCTACAGGCCCCAACTGACCGTAAATGCATCCAACAACCCTCGGAGAGACCATCTGCAATCAAAGCGCAGCGAAGGTCTGCAATGGTGGGTGCGTGGCCGCAGTAGTTGACCTTACAAGGAGTAGCTGACATATTTTTACCGACGCCTTGCCCGCCATGAGCGAAGCGAAATTGGCGGTGCAAACGAAGGGCCAGATCAAAAGTCCTGGACTGACAAGGAAACAGTCTGCCATCAATTTTAGGAGAGCATGATGCATTTGCGGTCAGTTAGGAAAATTCACGGCCAGTTGCGATAATTATCCCAAAGACAACGACAGCTAGCGGTGTGCACTTGCACTGCCAGTGCCTGCCATGCATATTTTGCTTTCGGCATTCTTCAAGGCAACACCTATTAGACACACACCAAATTCAACCCAGTCGCCCAAAATACCGGAAGATGGCCACGTGTTGGCAGTGCCACCTCGAACTGACATAGTGGAGTAGGTGCTGCTTCAGTGTCAATGCTGTGCTACTAAACACTAAAGCAGCACCTACTGCACAAGTCTGGCTGCGGACCAAAGATGGTCGCTCTTTAAAACGAGCGCAAGAAGTTTGCCATCCGCCTGACCTTGAAGGTGTACTCCATGAAGAGGGAGTTGGATACGGTGGCCTGGGGAGAGCAAGGACGAGGAGACCAAGGATGGCTGCGGGTCGCCTACTGCGTGCGCACCCAAACACATATGGGTCACTGGGACTGAAACTGGGTTGGCTCATGGCATTGTAAGACGGCGAAGTTGGTTGGGTGCATCTACGCGTCTATACTTTGCGCTTAGTAATATGGCTTTACAAATTGCAATTTGATAGCATAGTAGTATTTTCGCTTACAAAATGCTATCAGTGAACGGTGAAACCGTTTTACAATCAATTTGATAAATCTCAGTGAAAATCACTGATTTATGGAAATTCCTCCCGCGTTAGACGCTCCCCCAATTATACCCCCCCCCTATTCGAGGAGCAGAGCACATGATGGTAAGCGAGAGCGGAGAGGCCGACTGCGCCGTGTCTTCAGAGACGTACTCTGCCCTTCCAGGAGACGCCGCCGGTCAGCGTGAGCAGGCAACCATGACTCCACAGGGAGCACCCGATCAGGCCCGGAACGAAGCGAGCGGAGCACCCAGAAGCAGACCAAGCGCGGCAGACCTCCAAAGAACAGAGTAAAGCCGGTCTGATTCAGACATTGAAGTCCTTCTTCGGACGCGCTATTACAGGCTCTTAGCCTTCTTCTCAATTGCGAGAGCGCCAGCGTTAGCCGCCGCAACGACAGCACTACACACGCTAAGCGCTGCAGCTTCCTCGGTCAGGCTCATGTGAGGGTCTTTCGAAGCGACACTTCACCACACAGTAACTACGTCAGGGACGTAGTTAACCCCAATCAGATTTTTTTAAGGACAAAAGTAAGGACCAAATTTGAGGCAGCTCGCTTGACCCCAACATAGCAGGTATGAAGCTATTGCAAGTATTGGTAGAAAGATCTGTATTTGGTCTACATGATGCAAGCATCAGCATGTGCTCAAGATGCTCAGCCTTCGTTCTGCAGCTCAAGCAAAATGGTCACTCTTGGCATGCCGTTTTTTCGAGTTTGTCCTTAAATTAAGGACAAAAATAGCTCGGCCCATAATAGATTCAAGTGAAACGGTCGGCGACCCTTCGAGCACCAAATGCGCCCACTGTGGTCCCTCCAAACTCGTACCTAATCGAGTATATACAAACGCCAAGATACGTTTTGTCCTTAAACGGCCGTTTAAGGACAAAGTTGTCCGAAAATCGAGGCCGAGAGAATCGATTTGGTCCTTAATTTAAGGACAAAACTGATTGGAGTTAAAGAAAACCCGTCTGGTGAAGTCCGTTTAGCCAATCAGGGTCGAGTCGCGTTATGAGGTGACTTAAGGGCAAAACAGAACAAAGACGCCCTTAGACTCTGGACATAATATCCAAAGTTTTGTAAGCTTACTGTTAGACGATTTCCGTGCATTGTTCTTGCAGGCTGAACAGCGATTATTCGAGACCACAGGCTAACAGTCGCCGTGAACTTGCGTGCATGCTTAGTCACGCATTCAGCGCTGTTACATGTAATACCAGGCCTTTCTCTCCATCGCTGGCCATCATCCATGAATCGACAATCCACGTTAAAAATAAATGTTAAGCCAATCGCGTGGTGTCAACAACTCGTCGACGTTGTTGGGTGCAAGTTACACCCAACATGATGCGCAGGCCTCTCTAATTGAGGGAAATCGGACCATTTCCCTCACAATCCCTCAATTAAGAAGCCCGATCATACCTTCGGTTAAGATGGCCAGAAGACACCAAAACATTAACTAGGGCTATGATTTAGGCTGGGATATGGAACAGTAGCCGATTTTAGTTTAAGATTAAAGTGCGCAGTTCATAGCCTACACTATGCGGCATCCACTGCAAGCCTCACGGTCACTGCTATCCTCAGTAGTCTACTGAGGATAGCAGCACTGACAGTAGAAGACAACAGTTTTAATTACTTTTCTGCAGCTTCTACATGTAATGCCGACACAACTACGTAAACAACTTGTACAAAATCTTTGGGACTTACTGCTCGCGGCGCGAGTCGTATTCGGCTAGGATTTCCTCAGCCGACTTGCTCGACGTCTCCGGAGGTAGAAGATCGCCAGCAGGACCATGAGTGGGACGCGTAGTTGCCAAAAGCGTCCGAAATGTACGGGCACGCCGTGCCAACGATGAGGTTGCACCGATGTTAATGTACGTTCGATCGCGGAGTTGTTCGCCAGTTGAATCGCGACCATTGTTTCAACAAGATATCATACCAACCAACCAAGCTCCGACAACGAACTTCCTCCCGTGCTACCACATCAACTCATTGCAGTGCGGACAAGCATCGTTTGTGGTCTCATTTGTCGACACAAAAGTCGACTGAAAGAAGTGGGGTGGACCGCTGATGAAGTTGCACAAGTCAAAACTGACCACCAGCAGTTGCTGTTAGACATCAGCTTGGATACTGTGCTTAAAACTAAGCTCGAGGCATGCAGTGACAGCACAACACAGTTTAAAGGTTGGGGTTTTGTGGAGCGTTGGCAACAACTTTCCCCAACACGGCGTCAGCGGAGTCGGATTTCTCTGTCATTGGTTGGGAACGCGACGAGTACCGGCAGTCGCTCACCGATTTCTCGCTTGAAGGCATTCTGCACTCGAAGCAGCTCACGCAGTTGAATGCTCTAGCCATAGCGGATAGCTAGATTCTTCTTAATTTCACTATAGTTGCACCTGGACCTCACCGGACCTCACTTAACTTGCCGTGGCATACCTCCATTAAGCTAATCGAGGGAATGAGGTATGATACCTCAAATAAAGAGGCCTGATGATGCGGGCCCCACGCCCGTTCCCAGTTTCAGACTCACTTAAACTTCTCCTCACCCCCCACAGTGCGAACCAATTTCAGTATGATGGCCCGCCAGCTCGCCACCGCGACCAAGACGGCGCGCAGCACCACCGCCGCCTGGTGGAAGCGCGCCGCGTCGTCCACGGACGTCGACGTCAAGAAGCCCGAAAACTTCCAGCTCGTCATCGTGGGCACGGGCTGGGCCGGCTACCAGCTCTTCACGCAGTGCCGCAAACACCTCGTGGACATCGAGGAGAACGTCGGCCGCCCCGTGGACCTCGTGGTCGTCTCCAAGCGCAACGTAAGGCCACCCACCCACCAAGTCTCAGTTCGTCATACCGTACTGTACTTTATCTAATCTAACTGATATATCATATCATCCAACCGCAGCACTTCCTGTACACGCCGCTGCTGGCCAGCACCACCGTGGGGACGCTCGAGTTCCGCTCCATCATCGAGCCGCTGCGTGACAGCATGTTCAGCCACGAGAGCGACTTCCACCTGGCCGACGTGCGGGACGTGGACCCGGAGAAGAAGCTGCTCAAGGTGGAGTCGGCCATCAGCGCTGCTAGTCGCCACCACAAGTACGACATCCGGTACGACGCGCTGGTGCTGGCGTGCGGCTCGCGCCCGCTGACCTTCGGGCTGCCGGGTGTCGAAGAGCACGCCTTCTTCCTGAAGGAGATCAGCCACGCGCAGAAGATCCGCAACCGCATCCTCGAGAACTTCGAGGCGGCCACACAGCCCGGCGTGACGCCCGAGGAGAAGCAGCGACTGCTGCACTTTGTGGTGGTGGGCGGAGGCCCCACGGGCATCGAGTTCTGCGCCGAGCTGTACGATCTGGTGCTGCAGGACCTCGTGCACAAGTACCCGCAGACGTCCACGTATCTCGGCGTGACGCTGGTGGACTCGGGGGACATCCTGAACGGCTTCGACAAGCACCTGCGTGCCGTCGCGCTCCGCAAGATCCAGAAGCGCAGCACTATGAAGATCGTCAAGAAGAACTGCATTGAAGTGACGGCTGATGGCGTCACGGTCGAAGGAGGTGAGAAGATCCCCTCGGGTCTCGTGGTCTGGACTGCCGGTGTGGGTCCGAACGAGCTGACCAAGTCTCTGACGGTGTTCGAGAAGAGCAAGCGCGGGAACATCCTCACTAACCAGTACTGCCAGGTGCTGGGCGCCGCTGAGGTCGAAGAGAAGGCCCCGTGGGGAATGCCGCGCCGCTCGAACGTGTTCTCTATTGGCGACTGCGCTGAGATTCTCGACTACCCGCTGCCGGCTACGGCTCAGAAGGCGCAGACACAGGCGAACTACCTTACGTCGCTGCTTCGAGGCAAGAACCCGGCGCCGGCGAAGCCGTACACGTTTCAGAGCAAGGGTATGATGGCGTACTTGGGCTCGTATGAAGGTCTTTTCGAGGCCCACCCTCGCGACGATGACAGAATCACGCTCAGTGGTTGGAAGGCCTGGTTCCTGTGGCGTAGCGCGTACTTGACCAAGCTGGGAAGCTGGCGACTCCGTATGCAGGTGCCGCTGGACTGGCTCAAGGCCATTCTGGTGGGGCGCGACGTGTCCAAGTTTTAGACGGACAAGCACAGCTTGGCATAGCGTTTCATTGCACTAATAAACTCCCCTGAACTCTTACGGCGGTTGACACGTGCGATGCTACCACCTCTCCATGTCCGACTGCAGACTCGAAAGTGCTCAAGTGACGAAGGTTCAACTCACTTACACTACATGACCAAGCACCAGCACAGTGTTGGTTCTGATGATTGCCAAGCTGGTGTACTTCCAGGGCTAAACTTTTGCGTGTTTAACGGCGGCACTTTGTGTTACCGGCATCGATTTCTGCTCCGCAAGCTATTGGTGAACAAAGTTTGGAGTCAAGCTGCATGCCGGTTCGAGGCGTGGAAGACGTTTTGCAGCCGCTCTTGTGTGCTTCTGGATGAGCTACTCGAAGTCGATCGGCACCAGCGCCGCCGATGTGCGTTTTCGCGATGGAAGAGAGTGGTTTATTCGCAGCAGCTCGGCGAGGAAGCAGAAGCTACCGTAATTGTTCGTCGTAGTCACCAAGCAGCGAAGGTATAGATGGTTTCATTGCACTTTGAACTCGTCGCTGTATTTTACTAACATCGTGGACGACTATCCATCCAGATACTAGCGCGGGTGGTGACCAAACACGACAAGTTGGTTGTGCTGTCAGTGTGGGTGGAATGGAGAACCTGGCATCGTAAACAGCGTTGCGTGCTCTTCCAACGAGGAGCGATGTTCCAGAAACGAAGACGTTTTCGCCAATGGCTCGAGTTTGCAATACAACTGAAGGCTCATCACCGACACCGAGTACATCAAGTTCGAGAAATACTGAGCGAAGTTGTCAACTTTTCGGTCGTGAAAGCAGAATTTACCCGTGCCGCTATTTCGAACGATGATCCGAATCATAAGGAGATCCGAGCAGCGAAGCTCTGAGGAGGTGCTCCGGTGTTGTCCACCGCTTCCACCAGCGCCAGGAGTTTGCAAAAGCATGGAGCCGTTGGCATCAGGCTTGCATTCATTCTCCAACACCTTCAGATTCGACAGGCAAGAGGCTGCAAAATTGGTCAACCCGGCTACGACGCCCAAGGCAGCTTTGGGGCCCTCCTTTGACACAAAGTAAAACAAGGAAGGTGCCACGGCCGGCGTGGAGGTAGATTCAAATTGGACTCGTAGTGTTGATTTTCTGTGGTACGTCCACGAGACGAAAGGTTTAACACGGTGTAGGGGGACGCTGAAGTACTTCTATTATACATGTACCTCACAAATGAAATACTTTAAAAACAGTTAAATTGCCATTTCGCAAAAATCTTCTCGTGTTCGAAGATCTTACAGCAGTAAATTCTTCATTGCCAACAAAATAATCTTCTTGTTGGCAGCAAGTAGATAATTTTTCTGAGGGCTGTGATTGGTCAGAAAATAAATCGTCGACCTGCATCAAAAAGCACGCAGTTTGGCGTGCAGCAACAAGTTCAAATTTTTTTTGCGGCGCGGGTGGAATTGAAGAGGCCAATCCATGGGAAAGAAGACGAAGCCACGCACTTCGATGCTCACGCTCGTGCTGGGGGACGTGGTGTATCACGGCCGCGTGTGCCTAGACGCGAGAATACCAGTGGCGCGTCGGCGCAGCCACACCAAAGCGGCAGTGGTGTGTCTGACCTGACCAATTCGGCTCCTGGTGCCGATATCGGCGACAACTCTGCTACCCGACGCCATGCATCCTAGCTGAAGAGATCATATTCTGACAAGTGTTATCCAGGCTAACGGCAGTAGTGGAGACGGGTGTGTTGCGCAGAAAGCCTTGATGTAGAAACTAGCAAAACGAAAAGTCTTCTTGTTGCTGCAAACTCCAATTGGGGTACTCATTTAAACCTACTCTGATTGGGTATAAATCGTTTTGCTCAGGAGCTGGGAAATACAAATTCTTCTTGTTGCTGCGCAATTGACTACCGCTATTAGCGGTAGTCAATTCACCCATGAACTCAGGAAAATAGCTCTCGGCTTCAATCAAGACCTACTTCGTAGTATATTTTACTACTGTAACAGCATGGCTGAATGTTTTCCCACCGGGAAGGTCAAGAGTCGTGAGCTTCTGGTGTCTCGCGAGCCACGAGCGTCGTACAGACACCCCCGCCTAATTTACCGGAGTGGTACTTATGAAGGCTGCGAAGCTACAAGATTTGCGAAGGGTTGACATAGATGCGATTGTACTGACTTACTTTCATTTGACACTGCAAGCCATCAACTTGCACATGCAGGCATCTTCCCGCAATGGGACACTTCACCCTTTGGCCTCATCTAAGTCAGTACAGCCACATGGGTAGCGGTGCAAATCCTGAGAACGGCCCGCACTTCCTGTGCGAGGTACATCGAGAGATGCAGTTGCAAATTAGGCGGGGGCGCCTGTATCGAGAGGTAGAGTTTCATGCTCGGGTCATTTCGCAAAACATTGACCGTGATACTGTACTTCAAAGATATGACGCTAGATCGATACCACCGTCTTAACGATCGAGCGACTGGTACTCGGTGGACCATCGACGACTGTCACTTCAAGATCCGTTCAATAACCACCCCACCGACACCAGGCTCGACACTACGGCGCCTGACTGAGATGCACTGAGATGCACTGTAGGATCAGCGCCAAGTTCAATCCACTCGTGAACAACATAGCAACAAGCAGGATCAACACAACCACCAAAAGACACAAATCGCGTGGAGTTCGCCTACGGGTCGTTGTACGAGCTAAGGCGAGACCAGATCACCGAGGTAGCCCCTCTCATACGGGTGCAATGCTCGCAGCAAAACGGTTCCCAAACCACTTCATTCTTCGATCTACCATCGATCCACCAAGTGCCTCTACTCCTGACCCCGCTCACCACCACCTCGATGAAGATCTCGATTCCTTTCGCGACGCTAGTCTTCACCCTGGCGTTCACTCCGACAAGTGCGACGCTGAGTATTCCATCGACCAACGACACAGAGCGTGCTGCCACGTTGAACGCGACCTCGTTCGAGATCGCCAACGTCGCCCGACAGTTCCTCGTAGGGGACACGTACTACCCGCTCAACCCGGGGCCAGTCCGAACAATTCCATCGCTCTACTACACGACGCTGATGTCTCAGGTGGCAGCGGTGTCAGCTCTGGAAAATCCCAACGCTTCGGCGATCGACGCGACACTGCAAGCATTGGGACCCTACAAGTCGCTGGAGAGCTTCAAAGCTGGCTACGACGCTCTTGAGAGCGCTGGATTGATAGACACCCCCCAAGCATTCGACAACAGCGACGAGAACTTTGGCGCCATGCGTCTTGGCATCCGCGGGTACAAACTCAAACTCGTCAACTCGAGGGAGTGGTCGGACCCCCTCGACAGTCTCTGCGACTCACTGGTGCTTGAGCAGTGCAACGAGAGCTCCATCGACGCTGCGATCTCCAACCACAAGGTGTTCGTGCAAGATTTCTCGACGTTGGGGCAGTACACGGATTCCAACGACCACGTCCAAGTACGCGCCGAATGTCGTCGGCTTCTTCTGCAGCAATGACGCGAGCGGGTTGTTACTGCCGCTGGCCATCAAGATCGTGGACACGGGACTCACCTACACGAAAGAGGACTCGGCTGGGGAGTGGCAGCTCGCCATGATGGCGCTGGACGCGACGGAGCTCAACTTCCAGCAGATGTTCCACTTGGTGCACACGCACATGGTGTCGATTCCGATCCAGGTCGAGATGATGCGCAGCATGTCGGCGGAACACCCGATCTATGCTCTGCTCAACCATCATTTCTTCGGGGATATGGCGATGGAATACCTCGGCGGCGTCATCCTGTTGTCAGTAGACTCGCCATACGACCAGTCCATGGCTTTCGGCGCGAGTGGCTCTGTGCGCTACATCTCCGCCGAGTTCCCAAACACTTCTATTGCTGTAGACTTCCCTGCTGACATCGCCGATAACGGTCTTGAGTATCTGCCGAACCACTGCTACGTCAAGTACGACACGACGTACTACTCGATCATCAAGACGTTCGTCACCTCTTACGTGAAGGCCTACTACGACTCGGAGGAGGCTATCCAGAACGACTCAGAGTTGCAGACGTGGGCTGCTCGTGCGACGGTTGTATGGGGCGTCAACGACTTCCCCTCAGCGTTCAACGGATACGACGACCTCATTAAACTCGTGACCAACTTGGTCTTTCAAAACGCCGTGAAGCACCACTTCATGAACGGACGAGTGTCCTGGCACAGTCAAGCAGCACCGTTTAGTGCGCCAGCACTCTACAATGCATCGCTGCCGACGGAGAAGGGTGTGGAGGTTGATCCGTTCGACTACGTGATCTCGTCGGACGTGTTCCTGGCGCTGTCGGGCATGGCGGCACGCTTCTTCCGCCCGATCCCGACAGCCAATTCGGTGCTGAGCGCTTATTCTGCAGCACCTTTCTCCGATGAAGCCGTTCTAGCGGATGCCATTGCGCAATTCCAGCAGAGCATGACAGACATGGAAGACACCGTCGACACCACGGAAGCTGGAGAAACGTACCCGAACACGTTTGTCAAGCCTTCACTGCTGCCGTGGTTTTCGTATATTTAAGGCTAAAAACACTCGAAGCAGGGCACAAACGAGAACGAGGCGAGCTTCGTGCTCTGATCTTCCATTCCTGGATTTTCAATACTAGCGTCGACGTAGCTAATTTTGAATGAATGTTCAACATGTAGTTAGCACTCTCGGTACAATAGTTTTGAAGCAATCGCCTGCCTTGCTGTTACTTGATACAAGCTTCATGAATTTATGGACGAACGTGATTCTGTAAGAGCTCCCAGTGCTGTCACTCCATTGCGTCGAGAGGCATGGGGTCACCCAACAACACTCGTACTTGCACCTCCTACTGAGACCTGGGGAGCTCGGATGACGACGCTAACGAGATCACAGTCGGCCCCCGCGTGGCTCAAGTCCCAGTCGTCACGTCAGTTGCCCCGCACCACCATAATACTCGTCGTCGTCGATCAACTGGAGACGCTCAGACTGTTGCGTACATGGAGATTCAAAATGTGGTGGAGCTCATCCAGAAGAACCTGCTTCGAACGCAGACGTGGATCGATGTGCTGCAGGTTATGCGTCTTGTGGGGACAAATTGTGTTCCGAGTGTGCTGTGTGCCTGGGTTACTGTAGCGTTGTACGCGGTTGGTCCTCTATGGTCTCCTTTCCTTCCGGTTTGGTCGTCTTCAATGTGGTTCGCACCAGTATTTAGAGCTTCGGCGTCGACAGACGAGTTTGACGCGGTGGTAGGATTTTATTTTGTCCTGATCGCATGCTTGGCCCACCTCATCGCCAAGTCCTTCACTGTGGGTAATCGACTATTCACGTTCTCGGCCGGGATTTGGTCGCTCGACCCTAACGCACCCGGGTTTTGGAGACTTCTTGGTCGGAATGTCGTTTCTACAAGTGTGCCGCTGGTACTGGCAGTAGCTGGGGGCACGTGTTTCAAGGAGTTACTACGTTTTTATCGCGTTGATTTCTGTAGATATGGACGAATTGATGTCTACGCGCTGTGTGTGACCAGCTACGCGTACGTTATGTATGCCGAGGTGCATTTACGACTTAAACTCATACGCACAGTACGTCGATCCCTTGTCTTCCTCTCAAGGGCATCAGTGACACCGGTACCTCTCGGTCCTGCGATGTCAGCACCTCCCGTGAATTTTTCTATTGCCCATTCCGCCAAAACCAAGAGTGTGAGACCTCGTCGAATAGTGAGATTGGGTGAGCTTATGCACCAGCTACTTCGAGCACAGGCCCTGCCGGTGGCGACGTTCCACATAGCTTTCCTATTCCTTCATATAGCAGCAGCATTGCCACTACAACAACGATGGCAGGCGCTGTTACTCGCTGGAGCTAGTCAAGCCCTTAAACTCGCACTACAAGAGGCAGCAAAGAGACTGCAGCTGAATCACACACGACAACGTCATTCAGCGCGCATGGTTCACACAGTTATGACGGTACCCACCATTTGCATCGACACTCCAGTCCGGCTTGTGTTCATGCAAAAAGGTGTCAACAGTTCGTCGATTATTTCCAGCTCTTTGGCCCTTGTGCTCTTTGAAGTCCTCTTCCGGGTGACGAAGATGTTCTATCTTCGCTATACAGTCTCTGCACGACTAGCCCACTCACGAATCATTAAGCGCTTGCTTCACCGCGTCAATTCGCGCCTGGAAGCACGCGATGCCATTCGTGCACGAGCCGAGTACTCGCGGTTTCTTGACTGGAAAAACTACAGACTTCGGCTGCACGCCGCCGAGATTTATGCTGACATGCACGGGAAATACATTTCGATCGGGTTAGCTGTTGCAATGCTCTACGTTCTTCGCCATCACCCGCGTTACGCCTTGGGGTACATGTCTTCGGCAACGGACACCCAATTGCTCGCAGCAAGTGCTCAATTGATCACAGGCCTGACTGCGGATGTCATCGCCTGTGCTTTCGAGGGGATACAGGAAGTTCCGATGTTTGAAAGCCTAGTGGATGAAGGCGCACCCTTGCTTCGCTACCTTCGTCTGCTAATGAGTGCACTCACCGCTGTCAATGTTGGAGTCATAGCACTCTTTGCAATGGTACCACAAAAGTAAAGGGATACTGGAGAAAGTTGAACTAGTTTTCGACTCATTTTTAAGGATTTGTTTGTCGTTGTTGCAGTCAAGTTGAACGTTCGTTTCAATTCAACATCCGAGAATGGAATGCAACTCACTGCTCTTGAAATAGTGATGTGGTGCTGCATTCAAGACCATCAACGCCACGCCACTTTCTCATAATGACTCGGTATCGATGGTCGTCTTGGGAAAATTGGCTGGTCATGACCATCTTGCTAGGCTCTTGTTTTGATACGAACGCTGCGAATTGGGCTCAGGTCAGTGGTGCAAAGCACACAAACGCGGCTGTGAGAGAGATCACGCCTTGGACAAGTCGTCATGGGCATGCAGTGGCAGCTTTGGACTTCAGTGACGACTACGTCCGCTCAACCGGGCAAAAGGCGAGGCTATTCGTGCTGGGAGGGGATTCCAATGTTCAGGGCTCACAAGACTTACGAGCTTATCCGGGTGGAGGTGCCATGCGCAACGACGTGTGGAGTACGACGGGACCAACTTGGGACGTGCAAACAAATATCCTCAAGACGACAAAGTGGGGAGATCCGCTGCCTCAGATCGTGGCGAACGTGACTTGGTTGCAGACGAATAATGGCAAACGGCCTCCGCGAGGCATCACATACTCGGAGTGGATCGCGTGTGCTGCAGCGGCCTGGGCCGTGAATCCACCTTCGGGGTGTGACGACCCCACCAAACCTCCTGGGGCCTACCTAGCAGATAATATGTTCTCTCCGCGCCGGAACTTCGTAGCACTCGCGTTCCAGAACGAGCTGTTCGTGTTTGGAGGTCGAGCACGGGAACATTTCCCGGTCCCTCAGTCGCAGCTACGTGGTGGCACGGGGCCTGGGACCATGGCCCCGATCAATGCTCGCTGGCTTGAGTTTGCCGTGCTGAAAAATGATGTTTGGCGTAGTAGCGACGCTGGTTCATCGTGGAAACTTGTGACGCCAGGCTGTGCCTACCCACAAAGTGCTTTGGTTCATAAGGCCTCACGCCCAGAACTACAATGCGAAGATGATGATCAGTGCGAGGGCGACGCATCGTGTCAAGTGGATGAAGCTACAGCGACAGGATTCTGCGTCTGCAATATGTGGTCACCGCGTGAATTCCACGCCGTGACGGTGTTCAACGACGCTTTGTACTTGTCTGGAGGCTACGCACTCGTCGAGTTGGGGAACTGCGGCGTTGAAGAAAATGCTCGAAAGCGTCCGTCAGGCGAAGAATTCGCGTGCGGTGGCGGCTATCGAGCCTATCTGAACGATGTCTGGACCTCCACCGACGGACAGCACTGGAAAATGCTCAAACTTCAAGCAGATTTCTCGCCTCGTGGTGAACACTCGATGGTGGTTTTCAAGTCGTTGCTGTACATTCTCGGAGGACGAACTGGTGCTTCTCAGACAAAAGAGGGGACCGGTCAAGTGGAAACGGAGCTACTGAACGACGTGTGGGTGAGTGCTACGGGTTCCACATGGACAAAAGTGACGGACGCAGCGCCTTGGACGCCACGAGCAAAGCACGTGGGGCTCGTTTTGCCGGGTGCTCCTGACCAAACTTCAGGTGATGATCCAGACGACCAGCTTATCCTGATGTTTGGAGAGGACGAGGAGCGAACGCTGGATGATGTTTGGGTGTGGAAGGGAGAAAGCACGAACTGGATCAAGGACTACTCGTCTAACACTGCGTTCGCTGAGTATGTTAACCCTACAAGCGGTGTGTCGTATCTGCGAACGATGGTGGACACGGACGCACTGGCACTCGGTGCTGCTGGAGTGAACACGATCCAGGACCTTACCGGTCTTTCGTTCGACCAGACGCTCGCTCTACGCCAACTCATGCCTGTGTGTGACTACATTGCGTTGGCCAAGCTTGTCGTGGAGCAATGCACGGTGCAGCCAACGGAGTACGAGGGCGCGCAATATGCCAACGTCCAAGTGATTCAAGGAGCCAACGGCGACGCAGCAGCAGCAGCCCAAACAACTACAACCGAGGACGAGACGAACTGGGATGGCTGCACGCATATTGGCACAAAGGTGACCGATGCAACAACCGGTCGGCTTCGCTGGGCCGATGTCCTCGGAGTCGACCAGGTTCAAGTACTTCGTGACGTGTTCGTCGACGCCCAGGAGAGTATTTGCCAGTGGAGACCCAAGGCGAGATCCGGCCACGCTGGAGCGATTTTCCAGCGTCGTGTTCTGCTTCTAGGCGGACTCACGGCTCCAGACTACTACGACAACGACGTGTGGTATCGCGAAGCACGCCGTCCACGCGCACAGTTCACGTTGGTGCCCACGAGTGGAAGCTCCGATACGGTGTTTAAGTTCGAGAGCGACAAGCTTTACTGCGTGTTCGAGTACTACGTGCTCGACACGGTGGAGCAGCTCGTCGTACGGAACTGGACCCTCACTCTGGGCGAGGTGGACTACGGGAGCTGGTTGGACTCGGGCACCTTCCGCATGCGCGTTCGAGCGCGAGATCCCGCTGGCAACGTGGACGAAACGTTCGAGGATGGTCGCAATGAGCACACGTGGGTGTACGAGCGCCCGCTGCCTTGGGGTCTCATCATCGGTCTATCTAGCGTCGGGTTTGTCTTGCTCGCCGGGTTCTTGATGGAGTGGCGTAAGCGTCGCAAACGCGCAGCCATGGAGCGCTATGCGATGAAGCGCATGCGTCGCAAGCTTAAGAAGAAGAACGCAGCCGTCGTCATCGCGAAAGAGGGCGATCCGAATTGGCGCGAGACGTACGA
Source organism: Phytophthora fragariae (assembly GCA_009729435.1). Lineage (NCBI taxonomy): Eukaryota > Oomycota > Peronosporomycetes > Peronosporales > Peronosporaceae > Phytophthora > Phytophthora fragariae. The sequence goes on along the minus strand of QQOI01000048.1, from coordinate 530,923 downwards.
CAATGCCAAAGACGGCAAGAAGGGCAAGAAGGGGAAGAAAGCCACGGTCAAGAGGAAGCCCACGTCGGCTAAGGACAAGAAGGACAAGAAGAGCAAGACCAAAGTTAAATCCAAGGATGATAAGAAGAAGACAACGAAGAAGAAGGACGCAGGGAAGAAGACCAAGAGCAAGGCGGCCGACTCCAAGACCAAGAGCAAGGACGTCGCTGCCAAGAAGAAGGTGAAAAATGGTAGTAAGATGGCCGAGAAGCGAGCGACCAAAACAAGCGACAAGGCCAAGAAAACCGACAAAAAGGACAAGAAGGAGAAGAAGAAACCCTCCAATGACAAGACCAAGAAAGTCGACAAGGAGAAGACCAAGTAGATAGTAAGAGCGACAGCAACCAGTAGCCAATCAATAAAGGCAACTTCAAAGTTGAAGTTCATTCCACTCATTCCGGACCAAAAGGTGACCATAAAGAGTCGAGTTTATATTGCCTTAAGTACGACTCAGTGATATATTTCTTGCCGTTGGCCATACTTTAGTCAAGTCATTACCATGGGCACGTACGTGGAGGACTACCTGGAGAGCATGTACCTGCTGCCGTCGGAGCTCAAGCGCAACTTCGACCTCATGCGGGAGTTGGACAAGGTGCGTAGTCGGTCGTTCTACCTCCCCTCCCTCCCGTTCTACCGCGCTCTAACCTCGTTCTCCCTCCTTCCGCAGACGTCGTACCCACTCCTCGAGGAACTTAAGACGACCCAAAAAGCGTACTTAACGCGTGCCCGACAAAAGGTGCTCGATAGGTGCGCCGATACGACAAAAGGTGAAGCCACCGAGCAGGAGCTCCGCGCGCTGATCGAGGCCGACGACGCCGTTAAGACGCTGCAGGACAAGCACGCGCTGGTGGTGCAGAAGCTGGACGAGAAGATCGCCATCGCCGCGCAGAGCTACGACATCGTGGACCACCACATCCGCCGCCTGGACCGCGACCTGGAGAGCTACGCGTCGCTGCTCAAGGCCAGCGGCGAGTACCAGGAGGACAGCAGGCCGCAGCGCAAGAAGCAGAAGGTGGCGGCAGTCTCAGGTGTGCACCAGTTGGGGCAGCAGACGCCGCACGTGGCCAGCGTCCGCAGCAAGAGCAGTACGGCCAGCAGTGGCGGCCTCAAGGACAAGACGACGCCGGCGGTCTCCAAGTCCTCGAGCGGCGGCTCCAGCTCGTCCAGGAAGCGGTCGGTGGCTGAGGCTGCGGTGCCGGTGGTGGCTGCACCGGCCGCCAATGCACAGCCGGTGCTGCTGGCCTCCGAGGACCTGCCCATCGACCCGAACGAACCTATTTATTGCAGCTGCAGACGCGTGTCCTTCGGGCAGATGGTGGGCTGTGATAATGACGACTGCAAGTACGAGTGGTTCCACTTCAGCTGTGTCGGACTCACGGACCAACCCGCCGGCAAGTGGTACTGCCAGGACTGCAAGGCGCAGCTCGGGATCAAGTGAGCAAGTGATCAAGTCTTTGGATCGCGTTGGGTAGACCAAGCGGCATCAGTCAACGCGCGCCATGCTGCAACTGTCCAGGACGGGAAGTAAGCATGCGCGGGGGATGACACGTTGTCTACTAACTGCGATATACTCGTTTTCTTGTTTTTTTCCCCTTCTTTTTTAAGCACCGTGAGTACCTGCATGGAATGACGATTTTACACGATTTTGGACTTTGTTTGATGTAGAAGGGTATTAGATTGGGGAATTATCGCTCCTCGTTCGAAGTCCTCCGGCGCGGAGGATGAGAGTCGCGTTCTTGTTTTAGTCGGCTGTTTGCTGCTTTAAGTGATTGGGACTTTGTCCTACCTTGAAGCTTAGATGTACGAGAACCAGGGAAGCAGTGAAGGTTTGACCAGCGTATCCGGGTACGTTTCTCCAGCTTCCGTGGTGTCGACGGTGTCGACGGTGTCTTCCATGTCTGTCATGCTCTGCTGGAATTGCGCAATGGCATCCGCTAGAACGGCTTCATCGGAGAAAGGTGCTGCAGAATAAGCGCTCAGCACCGAATTGGCTGTCGGGATCGGGCGGAAGAAGCGTGCCGCCATGCCCGACAGCGCCAGGAACACGTCCGACGAGATCACGTAGTCGAACGGATCAACCTCCACACCCTTCTCCGTCGGCAGCGATGCATTGTAGAGTGCTGGCGCACTAAACGGTGCTGCTTGACTGTGCCAGGACACTCGTCCGTTCATGAAGTGGTGCTTCACGGCGTTTTGAAAGACCAAGTTGGTCACGAGTTTAATGAGGTCGTCGTATCCGTTGAACGCTGAGGGGAAGTCGTTGACGCCCCATACAACCGTCGCACGAGCAGCCCACGTCTGCAACTCTGAGTCGTTCTGGATAGCCTCCTCCGAGTCGTAGTAGGCCTTCACGTAAGAGGTGACGAACGTCTTGATGATCGAGTAGTACGTCGTGTCGTACTTGACGTAGCAGTGGTTCGGCAGATACTCAAGACCGTTATCGGCGATGTCAGCAGGGAAGTCTACAGCAATAGAAGTGTTTGGGAACTCGGCGGAGATGTAGCGCACAGAGCCACTCGCGCCGAAAGCCATGGACTGGTCGTATGGCGAGTCTACTGACAACAGGATGACGCCGCCGAGGTATTCCATCGCCATATCCCCGAAGAAATGATGGTTGAGCAGAGCATAGATCGGGTGTTCCGCCGACATGCTGCGCATCATCTCGACCTGGATCGGAATCGACACCATGTGCGTGTGCACCAAGTGGAACATCTGCTGGAAGTTGAGCTCCGTCGCGTCCAGCGCCATCATGGCGAGCTGCCACTCCCCAGCCGAGTCCTCTTTCGTGTAGGTGAGTCCCGTGTCCACGATCTTGATGGCCAGCGGCAGTAACAACCCGCTCGCGTCATTGCTGCAGAAGAAGCCGACGACATTCGGCGCGTACTTGGACGTGGTCGTTGGAATCCGTGTACTGCCCCAACGTCGAGAAATCTTGCACGAACACCTTGTGGTTGGAGATCGCAGCGTCGATGGAGCTCTCGTTGCACTGCTCAAGCACCAGTGAGTCGCAGAGACTGTCGAGGGGGTCCGACCACTCCCTCGAGTTGACGAGTTTGAGTTTGTACCCGCGGATGCCAAGACGCATGGCGCCAAAGTTCTCGTCGCTGTTGTCGAATGCTTGGGGGGTGTCTATCAATCCAGCGCTCTCAAGAGCGTCGTAGCCAGCTTTGAAGCTCTCCAGCGACTTGTAGGGTCCCAATGCTTGCAGTGTCGCGTCGATCGCCGAAGCGTTGGGATTTTCCAGAGCTGACACCGCTGCCACCTGAGACATCAGCGTCGTGTAGTAGAGCGATGGAATTGTTCGGACTGGCCCCGGGTTGAGCGGGTAGTACGTGTCCCCCACCAAGAACTGTCGAGCGACATTGGCGATCTCGTACGAAGTCGCGTTCACCGTGGCAGCACGCTCCGTGTCGTTGGCCGATGGAATACTCAGCGTCGCACTTGTCGGAGTGAACGCCAGGGTGAAGACTAGCGTCATGACAAAAGTTGGGATCTTCATAGCTGGTACCCAATGAATACTATTGAGCTGGCGAAATGAAGAGTGAGACCCGCACCAGTTCGTTGCTCAGAATCCTGTCTTCTAACCGTGTCCAGGAACGTCCTCCATGGGTTGCTTGCGAGAGATGGTTTGTGGGCAACCTTTCCTGATACAACCCAGGTCAGCCAGGTCTGGAAAACATACATCCATCGCCAGAGCTGGAGCCGTGCTGTAACAGCTACAATGAGTCTTCCGTACGAATCACTTCGAAAAATGAGGTGGTTCGGGAATGTGTTTACAATTTCCAGCATGGAACTGCGAGTAGCATACTTCGAAGTAATATATTACTTCAGTAACGGTAGTAAATGGATACCTTCAGAACAGCAATTCTTTGCAGGTTGACGTTGCGGTTCGGATCGAATCTGTAGCCACTTGTGTAACGAGAGCGAATTGCAGTGGGTGCAAGGTTGATGGCTCAGCTCGAAAAGGCCAGCCTGCACATAACCGACCGCCTGGAAATTAGCAATTTCATTCATGTTATCGGTTGTTTTCGAGGTTCATGCTGAGCTGTCGACAACAAGCTCGAACCAAATTGCTAGTGATAGCCCGAATTGAAATCAGCATGAAAAAGAAAAGAAAAAAATGCTCATTGTCAATACGCGCACAGCTTTAAAACCTAGAAACGTCTCGGCCCACGAGAATGGCTTTCAACCAGTCCAGCGGCACTTGCAACCGGAGCCGCCAACTACCCAGCTTCGTCAGGTATGCGCTACGCCACAGAAACCACGCCTGCCACCCGGTCAGCGTGATTTTATTGTCCTCCCCAGGTCGCTTCAAACAGTCCTTGGTACGAACCCAGATACGCCATCATACCTTTGCTGCGGAACATGTATGGCTTGGCGGGAGCTGCATTCTTGCCCCGCAGTAGTGCTGTGAGGTAGTCCGCCTGCGTTTGAACCTTTTGCGCCGTCGCTGGTAGTGGGTAATCCAGAATTTCGGCACAGTCACCCATGGAGAAGACATTCGAGCGACGCGGCATACCAAACGGAGCTTCCTTCTCGATCTCAGCGGCGCCGAGCACCTGACAGTACTGGTTGGTCAGGATGTTGCCACGCTTGCTCTTCTCGAACACCGTGAGCGACTTGGTGAGAGCGTTGGGACCCACCCCAGCCGTCCAGACCACGAGACCCGCAGGTAGTTTTTCACCACCTTCGAGCGTCACACCGTCGGCCGTGACCTCAATGCAGTTCTTCTTGATGATCCGCATGCTACTTCGAGACTCGATCTTGCTGAGAGCCACAGTGCGAAGTTGCTTGTCAAACCCGCTCAGGATTTCACCCGAGTCCAGCAAAGTCACTCCGAGATACTTCGACACGTCCGGGTACATGTGTCGGAGGTCTTGGAGCACCAAGTCGTATAGCTCGGCGCAGAACTCGATGCCTGTGGGTCCACCGCCCACAACCACAAAGTGCAGCAACCGCTCCTTCTCTTCCGGAGTGACACCGGGTTGGGTGGCCACCTCGAAGTTTTCGAGGATGCGATTGCGGATTTTCTGGGCGTGGTGGATCTCCTTCAAGAAGAAGGCGTGCTCTTCGACACCGGGGAGGCCGAAAGTCAGCGGTCGGGAGCCACACGCCAGCACCAATGTGTCGTACTTGATGGGGTACTCTCGACGCGAGCCCAACGCTGACTTGACGAACAGCTCCTTCTTCTCGGGATCAATCTCCTTCACGCTTGCAAGGTGGAAGTGACCTTCGTGTCGGAACATGCCGTCACGAATTGGCTCCGTAATGGACTGGAACTCCAACGTGCCCACAGTCGTGCTCGCTAGCAGAGGTGTGTACAGGAAGTGCTGCAAACAACAGGCGAATAATATGCACTGGGGTGAGTTCCTGCGGATGAGAAGTACCACAATTTACGGACTTACGTTTCGCATGGAGACCACCACAATGTCGACGTCCCTGCCGCCCACATTCTTTTCGATGTCTGAGAGATGCTTGGAGCACTCCGTGAACATTTGGTAGCCGGCCCAGCCAGTGCCGACGATCACGAGTTGGTAGTTGTCACTTTCTACCGCTTGCTGTCGATCCACAATGCCGCTATCGACTTGCTTGCCGTCACTCGCGTAGGTCGCCTTCGTGAGCATCGGCCACCGCTTCTGCCATAGTGGTCGAGGCCCGTTCGTGTGGAGCGAGCGTCGCAAAAACTTGCTGTCGGTGACCAAAGCAACTCGCAGGACTTGAAGGAGAACCATTGGCGTTGAGGTATTAGGGGTGATTGTTGCGTCCGAGAGCGCAGAAGTAGTTGTGAGCTGCACCTTGAGAGCAACTTCGACTTCGACTTCGACATTGCGTTGCTGAGCTGCTCCACGTTGAAGCTGCTGGACTTAACAACAGCAGAGAGCGTAAAGAAACCACGACAGGCTTTCACGTTGAAGTGGTTGTCAAAAAGTGAGGAACGCAAGCAAATCCCCAACCGGTTTAACTGGATCGTGCGTGACAGGAAAATCATCGTGGTGACACCGCCGCGTGAAACTTGGCAACTCGCAAGCAACTTCAGAAAAAGTATCAGAGGCTTTTTCCTGTGGTGCGGTGCCAGCAGCTTCTCGTCTGACGTGAACTTCAGTTTTGCCGAGTTCCTGACGATGTTGCCGGGTTAACGGACACGTCGACAACGTCAAGCATCGAAACGGGCTTCACCACGAAAAAAAATACGTACCCGACCTCATCGGAGTGATGGCCAACCTGGAGACCCCCATAGTAGGAGGCATGTAACGTATACCTAAAGTATGTCTGAGCCAAAAAGACTGTCTTCATATGTGTCTGCTTCAGCGTCTTATTAGTTGATCCAGCGATATAACATGGCGTCGACTGCTGCCAAGAAGTGAGCCTTACTGCGAGGTGCCCTAGGCATCTTATCTTCGTCACGTTGGCTTTGTTCGCGAGCATTGCCCGGTTGACGCATAAGGCTCCTCACTCTGAAATCAACCAGCAAGCCAACAAGCAACAACAACCTAGCTTCCAAGAGCCGTCGCGCTCCCCGAGCACCCCGAGAATGACCAACGCCGCATCGCGACTCAAGGCCAAGAACACCAAGAACGCCACCGCCAACGCAGAGGCGAAGCCCTCAAGTGCCACGAAAGTCCAGGCGACTAAAGTGACCGCTGCACCGGCTCGCGCTATCACGTCGGCGGGCAGCTTCAAGCCCACCAACACGAATGTCAACGCCGCCGACTCAATGAACGCTGCTAAGGCCTCCACCGCCAAGCCGTTTGCGCTGAGTGATGTGACAACGTGGAGCGTGCAGCACTCGGTGGGTGCCAGCTTTGTGTTACGGTTGGTGCTGGGACTGGCGCCCGAGAAGCGTGCTGCGTGCCAGACCCTGCGCGAGATTCTAAACCTCGACAACGCCGCGCGACTAGTGCTGGTGCCGACAACGAAGGGGTTGAAGCCGATATCCAGCAAGACGAACGCGGCGGATTGGACCAAGGTGAATCAGTACAAGTTGAAGCACATGGTGAAGCAAGCGCAGTCGGACAAGTTCCAGGACACCATGCAGCAACTCGGCGGTCAGCACCTGTACGATTCCATTCGTACGCAGCTCAAGCAGGTCGATGGCGTGTGGGATGCCAGCAAAGACAGACCTGGTCTGCAGGCGAAGAGCCTCCGGTCTCTCTTGAATTCTACGAAGAGCTCAAAGCAACAGAAAGAGGCCGAACACCGCAAGCAGCAGCCTGCGAAGAACGCAACCAAAGGCCAGATTCAGGCTGTAAAGATCCTGGAAGTGACGAAAGTTCCGCCTCCAGCCCCCACGAGTTTGAAGCTGACCAAGGTCACAAGTCCGGTGAAGAAGGCGCAGGCGAAGAACATTGGTCCTGCCAAGAACCCCACCCAGACCAAGAACGCCACGCCTATCAAAGGAGTGCCGCTTTTGGGGTCGTGGGCCGGACCTGTTCCGGCTTCGGTCGTGCTGAGTCGGCCTGGTGCCATCGTGAGCAGTGTGCCTACGGTGTCGGCGCGTGCTGGAAACGGTGGTCGTGCGATCCTCTCCAGGGCAATCTAGTCGTATCTTGACTAGATTGCTCGTCGTGAATGTGGGAATGTCGAGAAAGAAGAATACTGTATCTTCATGCGCTCAGGATGCTCGTGTGCGTTAGTGAATCGAAGTTAGCCGTGCTGTTCGTAAGCTTAATATAACATAAATTCTGTGATAAGCTTAGGAAGCAGCAAAGTGCTTACAGCACAGCCCTACAAGGATTACGAAGGATGCCAACGTCTGGCCGGCTCGAGCAAAACCGGCCTTCGGAATACTTACCATTTCTGCCTGCAAGTACAGGTACAAGCACAAACCTCATGCTAGACACCGTCGGAATGCTTACCGCCCGCCAACGTTTCACTTGCGTTTCGTATACCTACACACACCTATACCTACACACACCTACCCCTCATACTTCAACATGCACTCGTCCGCTCGTCCGCTCATTTCGCAACTGACCGTCCACTACCGAGACGAATCATGGCGCCGCTCCACTCCGCCGTGGAGGCCCGCGACGTGCCTGTAGTCGCGTACGAAGACCTTGTGGCCAAGAAGGACCTGTCCGCTGTCGTCGAGGAGGCGTTCGGCTACGAGGGCATGGGCATCCTCGTGGTGAGCGGCGTGCCCGAGATCAGTGACAAGCGCGGCGACCTGCTGCCGCTGGCCTTCGCCTTCGCCAACCTGCCGGACGACGTCAAGGCCAAGTGCGAGCTGCCCGAGGCCTTCTACAGCTTCGGCTGGAGCCACGGCAAGGAGAACCTGCAGGGCAAGCCGGACTACGCCAAGGGGTCGTACTACAACAACCCCGAGGTGAACGACCTGGCCAACGGAGACCAGCAGGTGATCCACAAGTTCCCGTCCTTCTACCACCCCAATATCTGGCCCAAAGGTGGTAGTTGGAGAGCTATGTGTGTGGATGAGATAGAGGTGGATTGACGGAGTTTGTTTTACTGTTAACTCTGCAGAGCTGCCGGGGCTGGAGGCGGCCTTCATGAAGCTAGGACAGCTGATCGTGGACACGGGGGTGTTGGTGGCCCACCAGTGTGACAAGCTGGTGGAGAGCAAGTGTCCGGGGTACGAGAGGGGCAAGCTGCACAGGATCATCAGCACCGGCAAATGCTCCAAGGCCAGGTGCGTCGATGGGTTGTGTGCTACAAAAGTTCTGAGCATGAGCTGATGGTGACTGGTGTATGTCAGGTTGCTGCACTATTTTGCGCTGTCGGAGGAGCAGATTGCAGCGCAGAATGAGGCGACGTCGCTCGAGGACTCGTTCGCCTGGTGTGGGTGGCACAACGACCATGGCGCGCTGACCGGACTGGTGCAGGCCATGTTCACGGACAGCACGGGCGCGGCGGTGCCGAACCCGGACCCACAGGCGGGGCTGTATGTGAAGAACCGTCGTGGTGAGATCCTCAAGGCCAACATCCCTCCAGGACACTTGGTCTACCAGATCGGCGAGACTTCGCAAATTCTCTCGGGTGGCACGTTGCAGGCAACGCCACATGCAGTGAGAGGGCCGCAGGTCCCGGGCGTGAACCGCGAGACTCTGGCTGTCTTCATGCAGCCACTGCCGGAAGAGCGCATGGCTGTTCCCAAGGGAGACGGCTCCACGGACCCCCTTGAAGCTGGCAAGACCGAGAACCTGCCCAAGGGTGTACCTCCGCTACTCTCACGCTGGAACAATGACATGAGCTACGACGACTTCACGCAGGCCACCCTCAAGGCTTACTACTAAGCGCATAGTGACTATACTATCCCAGCCTCGCGCAGCCCTATAGTAGTTTAGTGTTTGTCTAACAAGTTATGGTATCTCAGGCTCTTTAAGTCACTCTAACAGGTGACGGAGGATCTCGCTGATAGACACTCGCCACAAGCTTTGACCGCTTCAACGTCCTGTCGTTGTATCGTCAATGGCGGCACAGTGTACCTTTCTTCCGTGATTGGTGCAAAATCCGATTCCTCAGATCTGAGCCCTATACAATCGACTGGCCAGCAGTCCGTGTAGACCCCCCCAGCGCCGGTCGCCCAAAGCACTCGCCGTTTTGCTCAAAGACCTCGACTACCTTTTACCATGGCTTCCAAGATCGTCAAGCCCGCGGGCCAGACCGCCGATGAGTTCGAGCTGCAGGTGGCTCAGGAGCTCTTCAACCTCGAGCAGTCCGCTGCCGAGATCAAGAACGACCTCAAGGACCTGTACATCACCGCCGCCAAGCAGGTGGACATCTCCTCGGGCCGCAAGGCCATCGTGATCTTCGTGCCGTTCCGTCTGCACGCCTCGTTCAAGAAGATCCAGGCCCGCCTCGTGCGCGAGCTGGAGAAGAAGTTCTCGGGCCGCCACGTCGTGATCATCGCCCAGCGCACCATCCTGGGCAAGGGCTACTCGCGCGCCAACCACGGCGCCGGCCCCCGCCCTCGCTCGCGCACGCTCACCCACGTGCAGGAGCAGATCCTCGACGTACGTTGCCCCTGCCAGCCTTTGTGGTGTTTTGTGTCCCTGTTGCAACCTGGAGAAATTCGATGATGGCCTCTGGGTTCTAGCCACCCCATGCCGTATGCTCACGTTCCCGGACTCTTTTGTTGTGTCATTGTGACTGTTACAGGACCTCGTGTTCCCCACGGAGATCGTCGGCAAGCGCACGCGCTGCCGCCTTGACGGCTCCAAGCTGCTTAAGGTGCAGCTGGACCCCAAGGACCAGGTCAACGTCGAGACCAAGCTCGACACCTTCGCCACCGTGTACAAGAAGCTGACCAACAAGGACGTTGTGTTCGAGTTCCCCGTGCTGGAGTAAGTTAGTGGTTGAGTGTGGGCTTTCTCCCTCGAAACGAGGGGAGAGCTACCTCCCGCTAGGTAGTTTATTCATGAGCAAGACGCCTTCCAACGCCAGGCGAGTAATTCTTTGAATACCACTTCGTTCTGGCTAAAACTTCTGGTTCCTTCTGTCTTAAGCACTTTGTTGTTGCTGCACCAGCGTCAATTGACACGAAGATACCTACCTTCACAATAGCAACGTTGTATTTTACTGTACGATGCTGTTCTTCTGCTATTTGGACGCGCTGCGAAGCGCCGTTATCGTCCGTCATCGTCGTCTTCTGCCAAGTCTTGCATCAGCAAGTTGAGTGCGTCAATGGCACCGACGTCCAGCATTCCCACCGCGCCCACAGACAGAATCCTCGGCATCTAGACACACCATAACAAACGTCAGTCTCTGCAGCAATTGCATCGCCATCCGCATGCTGCTTATCGCCTCTCACCGCTTCCGCGTATCGCGCGCGGCCGAACGCCTGCTTCTGCTGGTTGGTGATGACGCTCTCCTCGCGCGCCAAGTCGCACACTGTCCTCCGAGTCCCGCCCGGTCGACCACCAGACGTTCGCGTGCTCTGCTGCTTCTTTGCCTGCTTTGCAGTCGCTCGTCGCACCTGCCGCGCGCTCTGGAACAGCCCGCGCGTCACTCCTCGGATCATGACTCTACCTTTGATACAAACCTGCGGTGCCCAGTCGATATTGACCAGGGCATCCAATCGCGCCGCCGTTTTCCATTTCATCCAATCACCAGATTACTTTGAATTATTTCAATCAATCAACACCCCCATTTGATGGGTATGCTACTATACCCTCGTTTCTGCTTCGGGCGGTGTCACTCCGGAATAGACACGCTATCGCTATAGTCTCTCCTGCTACCATGCACGCCACGACGCTATCCCGCTGCAGCCGCGCGGCCGCGCAGCACGCGCGTTGCCTCAGCAGCACCGCCGCCTCTGTGCAGGTGACGCACTCGGAGCGCGGCTCGCGCCTTGCCGCGCTGCGCGAGCGTCTGACCGAGGAGGCGCGTCAGGGCCCGACGTTCGCGGAGCAGGCGCTGACACTCGAGGACTTCGCGTTCGAGCCTGAAGCAGCGCCCGGCGCCAAGCCCTCGCGCAAACCCAACGCGTCCAATCGCAAGCCCAAGTGGCTCAAGGCGCAGCCCACGCAGGGCGCCAACTACGAGCGCCTGCGCAAGACCGTCAAGGAGCTGGGCCTCAGCACCGTGTGCGAGGAGGCCAAGTGCCCGAACATCGGCGAGTGCTGGGGCGGCGGCAAGGACGGCATCGCCACGGCCACCATCATGCTCATGGGCGACACGTGCACGCGCGGCTGCAGCTTCTGCGCCGTCAAGACGAGCAAGAAGCCGGCGCCGCTGGACCCCGAGGAGCCCAACAAGGTGGCAGAGGCCATCGCCGCCTGGGGACTCGACTACATCGTCTTCACCAGCGTCGACCGCGACGACTACGAGGATCTGGGCGCCGGCCACTTCGCCAAGACCGTCAGCACGCTGCGCGCCAAGCTGCCGGAGATCCTGATCGAGTGTCTGACCCCGGACTTCCAGGGCCACGACGACCTGATTGACCAGGTGGCAGTCTCGGGGCTCGACGTGTTCGCACACAACTTGGAGACGGTGGAGCGACTGCAGCGTCGCGTGCGGGACTACCGAGCCAACTACAAGCAGTCGCTGCACGTGCTGGAGCGCGCGAAGGTGGCCGCGCCCCACCTTGTGACCAAGACGTCGCTGATGCTGGGAGTGGGCGAGCGCAACGAGGATTTGTTCCAGACACTGCGCGACCTGCGCAACAGCGGCGTGGACGTTGTGACCTTTGGCCAGTACTTGCGTCCCAGCACCAAGCACATGCCTGTCAAGTCGTACGTGACGCCCGAGGCCTTCGCCGAGTGGCAGAAAGTGGCCGAGCAGATGGGCTTCCTCTACGTGGCAAGTGGACCGATGGTGCGCTCCAGTTACAAGGCTGGCGAGTTCTTCATGAAGAACCTGCTGAAGAACCGCAAGGCACAGGTCATCGCCTAGACTAATGCTTTAAGCTGAGAGCAATAGATAGCGCGACGATAGCGCTGCTCGGAATTGAATGCCCGCAAGACGCCCGACAGAGAGCAATACATCTTCAACGACACCTAAAGTCTATTCACCGCCGTGCGATGGGGTGCAGTATATTGACTTTTCCTATCTAGAAGCTCACGACAAAGCCTTTACGAGCGACGCCGTAAGAAGCGTCCGCGTGACACCCGTGCACGCATCCGTGCAGAGGTCCACGGCCTCCTGCAGCTGCGTGTGGTGGATCTGGCCAGTCTGCAGCATGTATGTGACCCGTCCCAATGACGGCATGTACGCCAGTGCCAGCTTCCCGTCGCCACGCCGCTCCTCCTCTCTGCTCGGGTCCAGCACCACCGAGCCGTTCACAATACCCTGTACCATCAGACAAGACAAAAGCACCCCCAGTCAGTCTAATATACCTCCTTCGCCCACTGGAGCAGCCACTCACCGCGCTGGATGCCGTCACGACGTCGTACATCTCCACGGCCGCGTCCGCAAGCGCCAAGGACGCGCAGTTGATGGCAGCAGCGAACACGCCTCCGTCATCCTCCAGCACCGTCACGAACACCGACACGACGCACTTGGGCAGCTTGTGCAGCATCACAGCGGGGGCCAGCGTCTCCTCCACGATGGCCGACAGCTCCATCTCGTCCGGGTCCTGGCCGCGCTCGCGGCGCGTCAACTTGTCGGCGAACGGCGCGTACTTGACGTCGCACACCAGTTGCCCGTCCTTGCTGAACTCGCGGCGCGCGCGCGTGTCCGTCCGCGGGCCGTAGACCGCGCACACGATTCGCGTGCGCCCCATCTCCACGTAGGCGGAGCCGGCAGCGCCGCTCACAGCTCCGAGCTGCATGAACGGGCGGCGCATCTCGTCGGAGCTGCCGCGCGTCTTGTCCATCCGCTCCATGGGCGCATCCTCATCCGCGGGGACGGGCAGCTTGGGCTGCGCAGGCAGCGGGTAGTAGCAGTTCTGCATCTCTTCCTGGCTAATGGAATGGCTCAACAGCCTCGCCTCGAAGAGCTACGTTACACAATCACCACACCAACTTAATGTGCAGCTAGTGTGGTGCAAATGCGACGCGCTCTCCATACAGAGGGGGAATTGATACAGAGCTACTGCGAGACGATGGCCAAGGGAGTGAAGGCGGAGGACGCGCCCGCCGCGAGCGCCGAGGTGCTGAGTGTCCCCAGTACGTAACCCACACATGCGCTGCTGTATATCTGAGACTTTGTATTGACGCGCGCGTGTTCCTGCAGTCCTGGAGACCGTCAAGACCGCGCAGCTGCAGAACGGCCTGCGCCACCGCGACTTCCAGCGCTACCGCCAGTACTGCACGCGCCGCCTGCGCCGCATCCGCAAGTCGGTCAAGTTCACGCACGGCAAGGGCAAGCAGTTCGTCAGCAAGAAGGTGGACGCCGAGACGGCCACGGAGAACCGCCTGCTGTACCTGCCGCTGTACAACGCCGAGCGCGCCTGGGGCTACGCCATGCAACTCAAGGAGGACGACAACCTGGACAAGTCAGAGCACGGCGATGACGCCAACTCGCGCATCAAGTTCCACCTGAACGGCCGCCTGCGCAAGGCCGCGGACTGGAGTCAGCGCCTCGCCGAGGTCTGCGCCGTCCGCGCGGACGCGCGCACGAGTCTGGAGGCGGAGGCGTACGCCGCCTACATGGCCGGCAACTTGGCCTTCCACCGCGAGGAGCACGTGGCCGCGCTGGACAAGTTCGGCACGGCGCGCCGCATCTACTCGGACCTGTCGCAGGTGGGCACGTCCTCGCAGAAGGAGCTGTTCTCGCGCTCGGCCGACGAGCTGCAGCCGTTTATCCGCTTCTGCGAGCACAGACTGGCGCTGCAGGGACGCGCGGCTAGCTCGGCGGAGACTTCGTCGCTGGAGCTGCAGTCGAGTGGAGAGGGCGCGAACAACGCACTGCTGCAGTCCAAGATCGACCTGGTGCTGCTGGAGGCGCGCAAGCAGAAGGTGGCGACGTTGGGATCGGTGGAGTGGAAGCGGCAGCAGTTGACGGTGCCCACGCAGGAGCTGGGTTTGGCGGTGGTTCGTACTGATGAGCTGGCTGCGAAGCTGGAGGCTGCGCGCGACGACAAGTCTCGCGAGACACGCTTCCTGGAGCTGCTGAGTGCGTACGATGCACTTCTGCAGACCCTCAAGAATGCTACACTGAAGCTGGAGCAGCAGGCGAAGAGCGGCAGTGCTCTTGTGCACTCCGATTTGGAGCTGCTGGCTGCGTTGGAGGAGTACGCTCGCTTCAAGAAGCTTACCAAGCAGGTGGAGCGCCAGGCTACAGTGTACCGCACGCTCAAGCAGCGTTTCTCGGCGCAGCAGGCTGGCGAGCTCACGCATATTCTAGACATGCTTGTGCAGACTGTGGGCGACATTTTGTCCATCCCTGGTCTCCGTGAGCAGGAACAGCGCCGTGCCGCCCAGTACAGCGCTTACCATGCGGTGTTCCGTGCGTGCCGCGCGTCCACCGTTGCCCAGACCTACCTCCTTCAGAACAAGTTTGCCGAGGCATTGGGTCTGTACCAGTATGCGTCGAGTTTCCTGGCCGAAGCAGAGGAGATTCTGGCCGCACAGCCTGCGGCTAAGGACGACTTGTTGCAGGAGTTCACGCGCGAGTTGCACGAGGAGCTTGTGGGTGCTGTGAGTCGCACGACGGCGCAGAGCTTCTTGGAGTCTTCTACGCGTGCTGATGCCATGCGTATCGAGCTGGAGCAGCTTTCATTGTTAGCCGAGGACGATGGCAAGAAGAGCAAGACGGACGCGAAGAAGCGCAAGAAACGTCAGATCAGCGCTCTGGTGGACCGTCAGGACAAGTTCGAGGCCGGCTCGATCAAAGGCCACCGCGAGTTGGTGAAGCTGCCGCCCGAGTTCCGCGCGGTTCCGTGCAAGCCGCTTCTGTTCGACGTGGCGTTCAACGAGCTCGAGTTCCCGGACCTGACGGAGCGCACCAAGACAGACGAAGAGAAGGCTGCGGAGGCCGCAGCCGCAGGTGGCAACGAATCCGGCGGTGGCGGCTTCTTCGGCTGGTTCCGCAAGTAACCTTAGAGCCGAACTGAGCGAGTGACAAGCAGAGCAGAACCCGAGAGCACGTGTGAGAGCTATGAACAGCGTCGTAGGTCGACAGATGAGGTGTTTACACGCATTTCTCTTTGCAGTCACTGGAGTTGGTTATCTTGTCGTTGCTGCCGTAGAGTACCTTAGTCGTCGACCTCTTCCTTCTCGTCCACGATCCGCTGCAGCTCCTGCTCGTAGGCGCGTCGCTCGCGCACGTCCATCTCCTCGTCCGTGAGCGCGGGCGACACGCGACTGAGCAGGCGGAACCAGAGCGGGAACCAAATGGCGAGGTAGGCCACCCACCGGTGGATCTGGTCGAAGTAGTCCGTGGCCTCGTAGAACACGGTGCAGACGACGCCCACGAGCCCGAAGATGAGCACGTGGTGCTTGTCCTGCAGCGGACCGTAGTCGGGGATGTTGTCGCGCTTCCACGGCGCCACCGGCTCGAACTGCTTGCGGTACTCCTCCTCCTGTCGAAGGAACTCCTCCATGTCTCCATCCTCCGGCCCGTCCGCCGGCAGAGGCTTCCCGTTCGGCAGCTCCGACTTGGGCACGCGGCGAGGCATGTTGACGGCGATTGACACAGTCGCAATGTGACGGTCTCAGTCGACTGACGTACTATATGTTGCTTACCCGCAGCACAACTCCTAACTTTACGTTCAGATAGATCGGTGTGTCATACTCTATCAAGCAACATAAGCAATATAAGTTGCTACATTACGTCACTAAGCGATTTCGACTCGACCATGGAGAAGTACAGCCGCTGGTCGGATCTGACGACGGGGATCAACCCGTTCGTGCCGCAGCGCCGGCGCTTCACGTCTGGCTGGCCCGTGACCATCTTGCAGGTCGTCTCTGGCTCGCTCCTGGCGCTCGCGCGCTTCCCGCTGGTGCTTGTGGCCGCCGTGGCGCTCGTTCTGGTGAACGTGGTGGTGTCCATTCTGGCCGTGATCCCGTTCCTGGGGCGACTACTGAAGCGCGTGACCGAGTGGCTGCTGTGTTCTCTGTTGCTGCTGCTCTTCGGCGTCTTCTCGTCGGAAGAGGCCGCGAACACGCGGCGGTTGGGGCTCGCGACGGCCAAAGCCAAGAGCTCCACGGGCTCGTCCCGCGTCGGCCCGGGCGACGTGGTGGTGTGCAACTACACGAGCTTCCTGGAGGTGCTGTACGTGGCCAAGCGCTTCTCGCCGGTCTTCGCCTTTGCTGCAGAGGGGATGAGCGACAATGGAGGACTCGTGCACGTCTGCGGGCTGGTGGAGGCGCTCTACCGGTCGCTGGCGCTGTCTGTGAGCGCGGAGCGTGTCAAGCCCACGAGGAAGATCGCGGACGTGGTGAAGCGTGCGTCTGGACCTGTCGTCGTCCTGCCTGAGGGCGCTCGCAGCAACGGCAAAGCTGTGCTGAGGTTCATCCCCGTGCTGCAGAACCTGCCGACCAGGACGCGCGTGCACCTTGTGGCCTTCCGCTACGAGTTCAAGCGCTTCAGTCCGAGTCACACGGCGGGCGGCGCCTGGTCGCACCTCTTCTGGACGGCCTTCCACTTGTACCACACCATGCGCGTGACGGTGCTGAACGCTAAGGACCTCAACTTGGACGACCTGACGCCGACCAAGCTGCCGAGCTCGAAGAGCAGCAAGAAGCAGGGGGACTCCAAGACGCTGTCCACGGATCAAGTCGAGAAGCTGCGTGCACTGCTGGCCGCCATGCTGCGCACGAAGGCGGTTGACTTGGGCCCGGAGGACTTTGTGTCGTTCAACAACTACTGGAATCACGTGAACGGCGGCGGACGTCAGCCGGCGGCGCAGTTCACGGACCGCAAGGCTCCCCACGAACATGCACAGTGGGCCAAGAGATAGACAGGAACAAGCGTCGTGTATGATGGATAGGCGTTGGTAGAGCGTGCTGCAGCGCCCGTCTAATGGAGAAGAGGGATTCTCCGTGGTGTTTTTTTTTCTTTTTCTCGTTCTTCCTAACGTGTCTGGATCGTTTCCTGGATCATAATTACCTGCGCAACTAATTCACTTGTCGATCTAAGCCAGCTTCATGAGCAATTCGTAGACGCCGATACCGAGCTCCACGGAAATGAGGATGATAATGTACCACTCGAGCCGCTCGCCCTTATGGGAGTCCAACACTTCCAGGAAAAACTACACGCACACAAGTCATACGAGGTTAGCAACTTTTGGACACGAGGACAGAAGTACACAACAATCCCGACAGCCGACCCACCTTGGTGTTGTGCTGGATCAGTTCCAGCTTGAAATTGAGGTTCTGGAAGCGCTCGTTCAGCTCGAACTCTTCGAGCAGCGACTCCCACATGTTGTGGTACCTTGTTTGACTCCAGGCCGGGTCGCCTGGTCTCTTCCGGTCGATCACCCGCAGCTTGCTCACCAGGTCGATCAGCAATGTGTTGTTGGACGCCACGATCTTGAACAGTCTCTTCGTCTGCTCATTCTCCCGACCGAAGAGCGCTCCTCGCGGGCCCTTCTTCTCCACGTCCGTGTTGAGCCTCTCAAACTCCCTCAGAATCGTCTCGCACTGGCGCTCATAGAACTCCAGAGCCACCGTCTGCGAGAGCACGCCGGCAATGACGTGCACATTGATATGGTCGATCTCCCGCACCAGCACGTTGTTCTCCACGAGCGTGCTCCACTTCTGCTGCGCCGGGTCTCCCACCAGCAGCATCTCCTCCTCATGACCGCGCATCTCGAACACGTCGCTGCAGAAGCGAGTGGCGTGTTTGATGAGCGTGTTCACCAGCGCCTGGTCACAGTTGAAGAACACCACAGCCCCGTAGTCGAAGTACACCACCCACTTGTCCGCGCCGCGTCTCGACGTGACGGTCTTACCGCCGGCGCCGACACTGAGCGTCGTCGTGTCTGCGTTGCTGTTGTTGCTGCCATTGCCGTGCACCGGCGGCGGCGCCTCACCCGTGACGAGTCCTGCGTGGCCGTTGTTCTTGCTGCCGCTGAGTCGCAAGACGATCGAGTCCTTGTGCAGGTAGTGCGTCACCTTGAAGCGGTCCGTGTAGAGCTTCTGGAAGAGGCTGGCGATGTCCATCTTGCGCGCGATGTGGACGGCGCGGATGGGCATGTGCTGGATGCGCTTGGCCATCTGGCGGCTCTGCGCCTGCGCCTCAGCCGCCGCGATGGTGGCGTCCACCTCGTCGGCCGTGGGCAGCGGCGGCAGGTCCACCCCCAGGCCCTGCAGCGTCACGTTCGACGACGTGGCCAGCGCTCTCCGCTCGTGGAAGGACAGCAAGCAGGATCGCGACGCATTGGACACTCGAGAGGACGCTGCCGAGCCGATGGACGCCCCGCGAGCCGCCACACGCCGCATGAACATGGTGATGGCTGTGGCTGTGACTCGATCTGTATCGGTGTGCACCACATCTATGATATAATGTGCACTACACGACTATTATGTGTACCACATATAATTGAAACTCAAATTGACCAATCAGCGTGCGTGATGGCCTATCCGCCCTGATACAGCAAGTCATTCGCGCACTTGCTCACTGAGTGTCAATCCGAGTGTAGCCATGTCGACGGAGCTGGCAGTGCAGGCGTTCCCGGCCGAGCCCGTGCCGCTCATCACGTTCAGCGAGGACGAGGACCAGCTCAAGGTGAACGACGAGGCGGTGGAGCTGCTGCGCCGCATCGACGGCCACGTCGCCGTCGTGGCCATGGCGGGACTCTACCGCACGGGCAAGAGCTCCATGCTTAACTGGCTGCTGGGCCGCCAGAGCGGCTTCCGCGTGGGCCCCACCATCGAGCGATGCACGCGCGGCATCTGGCTCTGGGGGCAGCCGCAGCGCCACGTCATGGCCAACGGCGAGCCCGTCTGGGTGCTCATGCTGGACACGGAGGGCATGGGCGGCCTCGAGGCGTCGCAGCAGTACGACGCGCGCATCTTCTCGCTGGCCACGCTGCTGTGCTCCAAGCTCATCTACAACAGCCAGGGCAGTGTGGACGAGAAGGCCATTGGCGGCCTCAGCTTCATCGCCAACCTGGCCAAGCACATCAAAGTCAGCGCGTCGGCGGGTGAGAGCGAGGACGAAGACGTCACGCAGTTCCACAGCTTCTTCCCGTCCTTCCTCTGGGTCGTGAGAGACTTCACGCTGGAGCTGGTGGACGAGGACGGAGACCCCATCTCCAGCAGTGACTACCTCGAGAGAGCGCTGGCTGATCAGCCACGTACACCAGCCAACATGGAGCGCAACCGCATCCGCACGATGATGAAGGACTTCTTCCGGGACCGTGACTGCGTCACGCTCGTGCGTCCCGTGCACGAAGAAGCCAAGTTGCAGCAGGTGGACGCGCTGCCGATTGAAGAGCTGCGCCCCGAGTTCCAGCAGCAGCTCAGCGACGTCAAGCAGATCGTGTACGGTGACAGTCTGCAGCCCAAGATGCTGCAGGGCAAGCCGCTCAATGGTAGCATGTTCGCCGGCTTGCTGCAGGCATACGTGGCCGCTATCAACAGCGGCGGCGTGCCTGTGATCACGTCTGCGTGGGAAGGTGTGACTGCCAGCGAGTGCCGCAAGGCCATGTCCACCGCTGCCGACACCTTCAAGAAGAGTCTGGCCGCGCTGGACCTGCCGTTGGATGACGAAGACCTTATCGAGGCGATCAAGGAGGCCGAGGAGCAGGCTGTGGCCCAGTACCGCGCTGCTGCTATCGGTGATAGCGCCTCGAAGCTGGAGGTCGATCTGCGCAAGCGCATGGACGATGACAAGGCTCTCTGTGCACGCAACAACTCGGCGCAGAGCAAGGAGATGTGCGACCGCTTGCTGCAGGTGCTGTACGCCGAGTTGATCCAACCGAAGCTAGCCGCTGCCAGCGACGACGACTCGGGTGGCTTCGCCGACATGCAGCAGTTCACGCGCGAGTGGCAAGCTTTCCGTGACGCCTACCTGACGAAAGCCCGCGGTGGAGCCAAGCTCGAGTGTCTGCTGACCTTCTCCGAAGCCAAGTACGCCGAGGCCATGCGGATCCTGCTGAGCCGACAGGAGGAGGGCTACGAGAAGAAGATCCGGACACTGCGGGGCGACGTGTCCAAGGTCAAGGAGGAATTGGGCAGCGTCGGAGGCCGCGAGCAGATTTACAAGGAGCAGATCGAGCAGATGCAGCTGCAGTCGTCGCAGATCATGTCGGAGAAGGCGCGTTTCGAGGCGGAAGCCGAGGCGCAGCGCGAGCGCATTGCCAACCTGGAGAGTATGTTGCAGGACGAGGCCGCCACCAAGCAGCACGTGGAGATCGAGCGCGAGTCAGCGGGACTCAAACTCTCGAGCGAGACCATGAAGCGCGAGGAGGTCGACAGCGAGCTCACGCGCATGAAGGCCGAGTACGAGCGCGTGGTGCAGGAGAAGGAGCGACAGGAGATGGAGCTCAACCTGCTCAGCGAGGAGTGCCAGCAGTTGCGTAAGGGCCAGACCTGCGGCTGCACCATCTCCTAAGTCTATAGTCGCAGGGTACTTGTCGATTTTCCACCCCGATGCATATCCTAGATAACACCAGCAGCACCGTTCCCCTTAAACCCGCACCGGATTCACTAAACCCATGGCAACTTTTCTCTAAACCCATTGCAACTTTTCTCTAAACCCGTCATCTCATTGCCTTAAGTGTAAAAGAAGAAAGCTGTTGCCGGCCTGCCACTCTACTGCGGGCGGCGGTTGGGCGTCAGCGGCGACACGTAGGCCTTGAGCTGCAAAAATGCAAAACGCAAAGCAACATTCCAAACCAGGTTAGACAGTGTTTAAAGGGAGATTAGGGGTTGAGTATTTTTTTTTTTACCTTAAAGCCCGTGAGGTCAGGCACCTCGAGCTGCAGCAGCTTGTTCTCGTCCACCACGTAGCGTCCGCGCTTGGCGTGCGTGCCCTCGTTGCGGCAGCCGTTGCCCTTGTAGAAGCGGCGGTTGGCGCGCTTGCTCGTGAGCGGGCGCAGCGAGTGCGAGCACCCGAACTTGCTCTTGCGCGCGAAGCCCGTGATCAGTCCGTCCAGCAGGCCCATGCTCCTCGATGCTCTCGATGTGATGTGCGGCTGCCAGTAAATTTACGCAAATATGGTGTGTTGTACACCATAATATTTGCATCCTATCATTTGTCATATTTATACACATGCTGGATGATAGGGCGACAAGTTGAAGTGCACATGTACATGTACCCCTTGCCGACTTCTACCTATTCACCATGGACGACCCGGCGGAGATGAACCGCTTGGCGGCCACGACCCAATCGATCAGGTCGCTCTGGTTCGGACACTGGAATGTCAATGTGCGGGAGACCCCGACGCGGAGCATGCTGCCAAGCAGGCCGGACGGTGGACTCACCTCCGTGATTTCGAAGCTGGGCGTCGTGCTTTTGCCCAGGATCTCGATGCGGCAGTTCGTCAGACCCACCGACTGACTGTTCGCGTCCGTTGTCTGATCGTTCGTGGAGATGGCGGCCAGCATGGACTCTGTCGACTCCAGAATGGAGCGTGTTGTGCTCTCCTTCAGGTCCAGTAGATGCAGACACCCATCTTGTGTGATGGCACACAGCACGTCCTTCCACGAGGAAAACAGCGACCCGCTCACTTGGTTCTTCAAGAACCCACAGCGCACAAGTAGTGGACTTGCGATGGGGGACCGCAGAGTCGAAAACAACTTTGTCTCTGTATCTTCAGACGCTGATAAGGCTGCTGCTGTGTACTGCGTGACAAAACGCAAAGATTACAAGTTAGTGCTTGATACATCCCGACAGCGTCGCTACGAAGCAAACAATGATCGTACATTTTTCGGTATTCTCCGCATGCTCTGTACGAGATCTCGTTCCGGTTCGATCCGCTGCAGTCACACAAAAAACAATTAGACTCCGCCTTCAAACTTCAAACGCTTCAAGCACCACGCCGCCATACCTGCACAGCATCCAAAGGTTCTGCCATCGCGCCTGCCATCTCGCCGTACGCTTGCTTCTGTTTGCGGACGTACGTGTCGAGCGCCGTCTGGGTCACCGACGCCCTCCACACCTCCATCGTCTTGTACTGCTGAAATAGTCCCGACATATCCGTCACATACTCCACGCGACACTGCTGCAGCTTCTGCACATTGATGCAGTAGTTCATCTCCGCGAGCCACAGGTCGTGGCCCCTCACCGCCTCCTTCTCTCCCTCCATCTGCTTGAACAGCTCTTCGTACTTCCCGTACGCCGTCAGCACGTTCTTCTGCGACTGGAACAGCATTGCGTCCAGCTTCTCGCCCTCCGACAGCATCGTCGCCATCTTGTCCTTGTACGTGGCCGCCATCTCCTCCAGCGGCTTGGCTATCACCTCCCGCTTCACGACAGTCGTGAGCTGCACCAGCTTCTCCGCCAGCTGCTGCTGCACCTCCCCCAGCGCGTGCAGCGCCTTGGCCACTGACGACTGTACGCTGAGCGTCTCCGTGTCGGTATTTGCGGATCCTTCGGCTGCAGGGGCGTCCAGCGCCGCGCGCGTCTGGCGCAGCGCCTCCGCGTACGCCACGTCGGCCTGCAGCCGCAGTGTGAAGAAGCGCAGCAGTCGCGCGTTCTCGTCGCCGCCGCGGCGGATCTCGTCTTGGAACTGGCGCCAGTACAGGCGGTCGCGCGCCTGGAACTTGTCGATCTGCGCCGCGCGCCGCGTCTCGAACGCGCGCAGCAACGCGCAGCTCTCGCTCTTGAGCTGCCACACGTCGGTGATGGGAGGATCCGAGGCGGCGGGGGCATCGGGAGCCGCCTCGGCAGCGGACGCAGGCTCGGACGACTGCATGGTCGAAGTGGCGGGTGTGTCGTTGGATCGATATTGAGACAGTGGGACGAAGACGATAAAAATGTGTAGGTTCACTTAAGCGTTACTTCAGATACATTGATTGAAGTTTGAAGTACAGTATTGTGAGTTTCATTCGAATTTGTGAGGATGGCCTGAATCGATTCGCGCGATATTCAGCCAATTAGAAGTCACCAATCGACCACCAACTCCAACTCAGAGTCTGAGGTGGCGCACATCTTGTGGTATGTCTGAGTCCACGAGACATACGCCACCTCTGATTGGTCAAAACCGGTTGGAATCGATTCAGATTGCTCCCAACTTCCCTCCAGGTTCTACAAATTTGGGTGAAAATGACAATACTCGCTCCACATTTGATATCCCATCCTGTCATGTTGGAAAGAGAGCAGCTAAGGAGCTCCCAGTTTCGGAGCTCCCATACACAAACAGGCCAACCATATGCATGTGTAACTCGCACTTCAAGCTGAACTAAGATCGATAAGTTTCTGAAGGACTGTGAAGAAGTGTCTATACTTAGCGACCGACACTAAATAGGTTTTCAGGAGCAGCCCAGTGGGCTGCTCCTGAAAACCTATTTCTCGAGTTTGGTCAGTCTTTAGAAGCAAAAAAGAGCCATCGGCAGCTGCCGAAATGGGCCTTGGAGGTCTTCAGTTCCGAGGTGGCAGACCCCGCGCAACAGGCCACGCAAGCAGACCAAATCGTTCACACTGGCCTCGTGATGCCCCACTCCATCGACCGAACGCCTGGCGTCAGGCTCGCCCCTCTCTCCGATAAGCCGCGCGCGAATCTGCCACACGTCACGCCCCAGCTAGTACATGTAGCGTCGAGGGTGATAGGTCTATGCTGTCTCTATGACTCAAGGATGTGTACAAGTCCAGGCCAGCGTCAAGGCCAGGCTTTGTGTTGCATCTAGCGAGCGAAGACGACCGCGATGATCTTGTCCGCGGAGCCTGATAGCGTAGCCATTGCGGCTGCCCATAAGGGGAGAGCTCGTTGTAGACTTTATCATAGCGAAACAGCACGTAGCGAAAAGACCGATGATCAAATCCTGTAAGGGTGATACTGTAAGTGCTTGATCACAACCGGAGCCGAAGAGCGTAGCGAAAGCAGACATGGTTGGTGCTTGTAGAGACGCACGGCTAATACGTCGGTCGCGAAGACGACGCTGGTGATGTTTAGACGGCTGCGAAACTGGTTCTTAGGGCGTGCACGCTGTTGGAGCAAGAGGAGGAGTAGTGGGGACACGACTGCAAAATGGGCTTCGCGTGGCAGCCCATGTTTTCAGTGCCATATTTTTTGGTCGAACTAAAAGCAATTAGTTTATGCACAGTTTAAAGACCGACCAAAATAGGTTTTCAGGAGCAGCCCAGTGGGCTACTGTCGGTTTATGCCTCCCCATTCTCATCTTTCAACTTGCAATAATGGTGCGAGTGTACAACCCGGCTGCGGGCAAGTACATCATCCCGGCGCCACCACCGCGGGAGTCCCCCTCCGAGCAGCACGCGGAGGATGCTCTGCATGCGTGGACACGAGATCACAGCTACAACCTATCCAAACAAAAACCAAAGAAGAACGCGAATGGCGAGGTGGTCGCTAGGCTATTCGAGTGCGACAAGGCAGGATGGCCGAAAAACACAAGAAAGATAAAACCACAGGATCGCAAACGTGGGGCTCGTCGTTCTAAAAGAATTGGGTGTGGCATGCGCATCAAGATCGTCGCTGTCGACGAGTCGATTCCGATGGGGCCCTGGAAAATTGTGTACACCAGAGATGGCAGTCAGACTCACAACCATCCTCCTTCAGTCGACGTTAGGGTTCACGCGGCTCACCGACAACGAGTTGCTCAGCTTTCCAGTGCGGCGCAGATGTCAGCAGTAGTTCTGATCGAAGTGCAGACAGCAGCAGGACACAAAAAGTAATGGCGACGATGATCTTGACGAACCCAGCTTCTTTGGTAATCCCTAAAGACATTTCTAACGCCAAAAGCGCTATGAGAAGTAAGCAACTGGCGACAGGTACCAGCATCGACACATCGACACATTAGACGCAACGTTTTGGCTCAAGTACCTAATTTTGTTTGGCCAAACAGCGGTGCAAACCTCCGACTTGTGCCGTAAGAAGAAGAAGAAGAACTCCATTGACACTGATACCTTCATGGCAAAGGTCGACGAGACAATTAATTCAGCGACGAGAGTGAATTTATGGAGCGTAGTGGGCAACTTGACCAAATGAGCAGCAGCATGGGAGAATACCTGAATAGAGTGTGGTGGCCGTATAAAAACAAGTCTGTCAGGTGCTGGACGATCGAGTTCACGAACTTCGGGTGCCATGACACGTCTGGAGTCGAAGGTACCCACGCCAAAATGAAGAGCTGGCTGGATAAATCCAACGGCGAATTGCTTACGGTATTTCACAAGCTATTGCCGTGGTGGGTTTTGAACGCCTCACGCAACAAGCTTTCACTAGCCCGAGATTTAGGAGAGGTTCCCATGGTATTTCGCGATGATGATACGTACTCTGCTGTCGTAAGGATAATCAGTGTTTGGGCAATTACGAAAACCCACGAGCTGTGGGTGAAAGCGTACAAAATTGTGGTGCACCAGCTTGAACGCAGCGTCTGCGATGGCAATTTCAGACGGGTTCACGGCCGACAGTGTTTGCATGATCTGATGTCGATTATAGAATCTCATGGCCAGCTGAAGTTGTTGCCTGGTCAGTTTGACAAGCATTGGTGGCTACCCACGCCAACTACTGAGCACTCGACTCGAATTTTAGAGCCCATACAAAGACCAAGTGGACGGCGCACGCTGTCCCAACCGCGTCTGCACAAAGCTGGCTACGGCACAAACAGCACGCGGCGAGACTTTTCAGGGTTTGAGCTGAGCGGAACTTCCAACGCCGCAAACGCGCGATTAGGAGTATCTCCTTTCAAGAGCTGCTCCAATCAGACGAGATTGAATAGCAATAACTCGGTACGGCCCCACGAGCCTGGGGTTACGCTGGTCTGCGGTCGCTAGACGAGTAAACAGCACCGGGATAATACACAATACATGTATTGCATATTCGTAGCCTTGCTTCAGAAGATCTTAGTTCAGCTTGAAGTGCGAGTTACACATGCATATGGTTGACCTGTTTGTGTATGGGAGCTCCGAAACTGGGAGCTCCTCACTCTCGAATTCGCCGGCTGCCGATCAAGTGTCCAGAACCAGTCCACCGGGACTGGCTCCCAACCAAGAGAGGAGTCCCCCCTCGGGGGCCTTTGGTTGGCGGAGAGACGCCGAGCGTCCTCCCCGGCGCTGTGTCGACGCCTAATGGGCGCGAGGACCTGATGCCCCCCGCAAGAAGCCCCACATTCTGCTCGCGGAGATCGACGCCCGCGGATCAAGCCACGTTGTCGACTGGACGGGTGCGAGGACCGGAGCCACCTCGCGCGAAGCCCGCCAAGAATCAAGCTCGCGGAGTGACGCCCGAGGCCCCGAGTAACAAGTCGATGGGTGAGAGGGCGTGATAACCCTTGCGAAAAGCCTCACATGCAGCTCGCGGCGTGACGCCAGCGGAATCAAGCACACTAGGTCAGTGTGGGTGTGCCACGCTGGCAACGTCATGTTTCTCAACGAGTGGTCTCTGCCGGTCAGATGCCAGCTCGGGAAGTTATATGATGAAGCTACCTTAACACAATGGAGGCGTCGACAGGCGCTGGCGGTGAGTGGTGCCGCTGGGGCACTGGGAACCTGGCACGACGGAATGGGCTTGCCAGTCGGATATTGACGATCGAGCTAGTCGAGAACAAGAACTATGAACGTAATATACCTTACCTGAAAAATGAAATGAAACTGGGAGCTCCTTAGCTGCTCCCTGTTGGAAAATACGTGTAAGCTTATCAATCCAGTTTGGGCAGAAAGCAATTTTATATTAAACGACTCGACCAACTTTGACTCACTAACACATACCACCTAGCTGTGCGCATACATATACTTTTGTCAGACTACGTAGATCCTCACCACCAGCAACCGTCGATTAGATTGCCCTGGAGAGGATCACACGACCACTGTTTCCAGCTCGAGTCGACATCTTAGGCGCACTGCTCACGATGGCACCAGGCCGACTCAGCACCACCGAAGCCGGAACAGGTCCGGCCCACGACCCCAAAACCGGCACTCCTTTGACAGGCGTGACGTTTTTGGTCTAGGTGGTGGGGTTCTCGGCAGGAACAATGTTCTTCGCCTGCGCCTTCGTTGCCGGAGTTGTGACCTTGGTCATCTTCACGCTCGTGGGAGCTGGAGGCGGGATTTTCGTAGCCTCCACGATCTTGACAGCCTGAATCTGGCCTTTGGTTGCGTTCTTTGCAGGCTGCTCCTTGCGGTGTTAGGACTCCTTCTGATGCTTTGAGTTCTTCGTAGAATTCGAGAGAGAACGGAGGTTCTTCGCCTGCAGACCAGGTTTGTCCTTGTTGCCATTCCACACTCCACTGACCTGCTTGAGCTGGGTACGAATGGAATCGTACAGGTGCTGGCCGCCAAGTTGCTGCATGGCTTCTTGGAACTTGTCCGACTGCGCTTGCTTCACCATGTGCTTCAGCTTGTGCTGGTTCACGTTCGTCCAATCCGCCGCGTTCGTCTTGCCGGAGATCGGCTTCAACCCCTTGGTTGTCGGCACCAGCACTAGTCGCGCGGTATTGTCGAGGCTCAAGATCTCGCGCAGGGTCTGGCACGCAGCACGCTTCTCGGGTGCCAGTCCCAGCACCAACCGCAGCACAAAGCTGGCGCCCACCGACTGCTGCATTTCGAGCTTCGACTGCTGCACTTTCGCGCCTTTGCGAGGCGAGGTGACGTTCTTGGTGGTGTTGGCCTTCTGTCGCGATGCGGAGTTGGTCATTCTTGGAGGGTGCTCGAGGAGCGCGGGGGCTCTTGAAAGCTGGGTTGTTGTTGCTTCTTGGCTTGCTGGTCGATTTGAAAGTGAGGACTCTAAGGCACCCACGCCACACGCGAAGAGAATGTCGAGGGTAAGGACTCATCCTAAGACCTTGATACCTTGTTTGACAGCAGGCGAGGTCGGTGCAGTATCACTCGACCAACTAACATACTGAAGGTGTGGTGGTACAGTCGTACCCCTCAATATGCACACCCATATCTTCAAATACCCTGTCGTATCCGATTATCTATATCGGGGTTCCGAACCCAATCGGTGCATAGAACTGTTGATTCCCTGTCCAATCACTTTGGAACCCCTCTGCGCATATTGAGGGGTACGACTGTAGTAAGGTTATGATACCAAAAAATGGAAACTTCAACCCTGGACAGGCTCCTCTCCGTGTCGGCTTCCGAGACCTTCTCGAGGAACTTCATGATGGCTTTGACCGCGGCTGGCGTGCGAGACTTTTAGACCGCTACGAGGCGGTAGGCTAGGGTGTGAGATGAGTTTTGTTGTAGGAATCCTGTCAGTCGTGAATCTACCTAACCGGACCAACACTGGTCAAGAAGTAAGAAACTTTTACATTTACATTTAAGTATTTGTTTAGAAGTGCTTCTAGCCTAGTGTCTATACCCCAAAGCAGCCTTAAGCAGCATCGAAAGCCTCCATACAATGACGACCGGCCCCAACAACCGGTCCAACCAGAACGACTCGCGACACGCGGTGGAGATGCAGGGTATAGTCGTCGTTGTGGAGCTTAGTGTGCTGAGAGCTTAGGGACAAGGAGAAGAGTGTGTTTGGAAGGCCCAGGACCTGCACAAGAGTTTGTATCGCGCTGGAGAAGCGGCGAGAACGGTCAAGAGGGTGTGAGCAGAGCCAGTCACGGCCCCCAAGAGAGCAAGGAACGGTTTGAAGCAGAGGTCCAGGACCTGAGTAAGAGTTGGAATCGCGCTGGAGAAGCAGCGAGATCGGAAAGAGATGGAACCATCACGAGGTGATCGAGAGGAAGAAGAAGGCGCGCGCCCGGCAGTATGAAGCGGAGCCGCAGCCGAGAGAGGAAAGGTATCAGGATGACTCCGAACCCGATAACCTGGAAGTTGAAGAGCGTTTCCCCGACGCGGCTACTGCGGGCTTGGTTAGCCTCGAGCGTTGGGAGTGAGCTGCTGAAGCAGCCACTCGAGGGGCGTCCGTGTCAGAGGTGATGTGGGAGCTCCAAGGAGACGAAGAGGAGGACGAGTATGGAGACCTCAAGGAGAAGCCGACGGTCAAGGAAGAGCCCCCGGCCCAGGTCGAACAAGTGGCCGAAGTCAAGGCACAACCGGGAGTGAAGGAGGAGCCTGGGGCCCCGATCCGACGAATGCAGGAACGGATGCGGACCCAACCTCCCCGTCAACCCCCAAGGGGTTATACCCGTGGACTCCCGGCGAGGGCGGAAGAAGACGGAGGGGAGTTTTATGACGCTCTGGAAGAGCCCTCTTCCCCCAAACGCAGTCCTAGTGGTTTCATTCCCCACTATACGGGACCTGAAGCCCGCCGGACCGATAGGCCCGCTTTCGGTTGGAGTTGGAGCGCTCAATGGGAATCAAGACCGGCGCCCAGATACCCTGGGTGGGGTGAGCAGGAGACGTTGGCCGAGCAGGCCGCTTTCAACCCTCTTCCTGCCAAGATGCAGCCCCCCCCTTGAGACGTTGGCCAAGCAGGCCGCTTTCAGCCCTCTTCCCCCTTGAGCCGATGTCTTACGGGAGGGGCCCGATGGTCGCCCCCTTTGGTAAGCAGATGCGGGAGCAGGCAGCCCCCTTTGCGTCGAAGTCGCCAAAGCAGACCGTTCCCCCAGCCCCAATTCTTCCCCGGGTAACGAAATCTGGTGGTCGCCAAGGAACTCCCTCGAATGACTACAATCTATCCACGATGGTCTCGCATGCGGTGAAGGTGCTCCCGATTTTTTTATTCGGACACTGCTACCGTGGAGAAGGCTCGCGACTTTTGGGAGCTATTCGAGGATCACACGGACGGTTTCCCCGACCGTTCGCGACTGTTGGTGGTCCGACAGAAGATAAAGGGACGAGAAGCGGAGAGATGGTGGAACAACTCCAGGATCAAGTCTTTCAGGACGCTCAAGGTCCGTTTCCACAACCAGTTCCTCAGCCGGCTGACGAGCTCTGGGAACGGTTGGAGACCACGAAGCGCGAGCGCGGCGAGTTCGTAGAGGAATGGGGCGACCGCGTTTCTGACCTGTGCGAGTCGCTCGACTATGCTAATCCGCAGATGCGCTACCACCTTTTCCGCCGCGGATTGCGGAACAAGCGTATGCTAGCAACGCTGGACGCGAGCCCCGCCTCGGACATCCCAGAGGCCTGTGAGTGGCTCATGTTCAAGGACATGCACCGCCCCATAGAAGAGGACGACGGATTCTCTGAGGGCGACCCCGTTAAGAAGGGCAAGTCGAACGCGGGGTCCTCGTCGGTTGAGGCTCTAGCCCAGCAGCTCAAGTCGTTCATGGAGCAACAACAGCTATGGCAACAACAACTTGCTCAGAGACAGCGGCAACTGCCGCGTTCCCCGGGCACCGGTCGTGGCTGCTGCGCAAGAGTAGCCGCCGCCGAATACCAATCTCGGTCAGAACGGAGGGCAAC
Organism: Phytophthora fragariae; assembly: GCA_009729435.1. Classification (NCBI taxonomy): domain Eukaryota; phylum Oomycota; class Peronosporomycetes; order Peronosporales; family Peronosporaceae; genus Phytophthora; species Phytophthora fragariae. Next base: position 500,119 of record QQOI01000048.1, on the reverse strand, counting down.
CGTTCCGTGGCATTCGCCTCGGAGACGACAGTCGTACGCAAGATGGAGTGCCGGTCTGTGGGCGCTGTAACTTCAAAGGACACGGCCGCGCGACGTGCAAACGGGCTACGATGAGTTACCGCCGTTGCGGAGAGCTGGGTCATATCGCTGTGGAATGCGAGAGGCCCTCCGACAGTGCACCTCGAACGACTCCGACTGGAGGTGGCCGTCAGCCCTATGGGGTTTGCTACTTCTGCCGCGAACCTGGCTACTCCGTAGCCGTCTGCCCCGCATTGGCCGCCCTGCGCGAGATGATCCCCACGAACATGGGAAACGGGGGCTCCGCGAGTAGTCCCGCCCCTCGACAATGAAGGGGGCAGGAGGAAGGAGCAGGAGGAGCCACTCCGTCCTCTAGACGAGGATGGCACGAAGGTCGGACGCGAGGAGGAGCGCCAGAGGGGGTGTCTCGCAGACGACCGATGGAAGGCGGGACGAGAGGCGGAATGTGCAGAAAGAGGAAGCCTGCAGGGAGAGGAGAGAACGGTCGAGGAGGACTTGGAGATCAAGGGTCCCTTGACCCGGAAGTGGATCATGAACAAGTTGAAGGAGAAGGGAGAAGCCGCCCGCACCGCCAAAGAGGCGGAGCAGAGCGCGGTTGAGGAGGGAGCTGCCGAAAAGAGCGAGGTAGCCGCGAGGACGGTTGTCACCAATAACCCGGAAGTCCCGGCGGCGGTGAACTCCTTGACGGGGATGGAGGTGAGCGGCCGGAACGGTCGAGAGCCGGCTAATGAAGGCTCGAATGCAGTCACCTGAGCCGAGAAACAAGTGGAGACAACGAGAAGAAGAGCGGACGGATCTACCGAGGAGGCTCCGGAGCGGACGCTTCCGCGAGGGATATTGAAGAAGAAAGAGGGCAACCCTCGGTGGAGGACCGAAGAACCCTCTAAGCGATTGGAGCGAGAGTGTCGAGCTGGGCGAGACGGTGTTCTCGAACTGGGGCGACTCCGAGGTGGCCGAAGAACCCGACGCCGAACCGGGTGCTGCCGCTGAGAGACACGCCGTCCCGACCGCCGTCGCCGCCGAACCTGGGCTGTTAGACGGGGTGGCCGAAATTAGTGACGCCACCGGAAGGCCGCGCTACGACCACCTTTTCTCGGACGAGGAGCTAGACGTCCTCGAGAGAAACTCGAGCGGAACGGTTCCTGCCGACTCCGCCGTCCTGCCCGAACCGGAAGAGTACGACAAGGAGCTAGAAGATCGATTGTACCCGTTGGACGAGGTGGAGCTCAAGAAGAGGGTGAAGGAGAATGCCGAAGCTGTTAAGGAGCCTTCTCTGGCCGATATGGCGAAGCTCCTTGGCATCCCCTTAGAGACGCTGGAACGCACTCGAGAGGCGTCGCCAGCAGGAAACTCCTCGCCGGAATTCTGGGAGAAATGGTACAACGACACGCTTGAAAGCTCGGCCGAAGCCAAGAGGGCCAATCGTGACTTCAAGTCTCCGGTTTCGAGCTGCGTTGCCACGACCCGTGATGTGGCTGAACCCGCCCCGGAAGGCGTTGGAATCCGTCCGCGAGGATGATCCAAGCGGGAGGGAAAGGATCCGAACGGTACCGCCGAAGAAGACGTCGTGTGTGCGAACTTGCCGCTACCCCTCTGCTCCGAGGACGCTTACGTCTCGAACGAGGTAGCTCCTGACGCCGCCCGTGTCGACACGGTCGAGGTGGACCCTAAGGAGGTAAGGGCCGTGGCCCGCCAAGCGGTCTACAACTTGCTGACCGCTACTAGGGACAAGTCCGCGTCCAAGGTCGAGCCTCCGGACTCGCCTTCGAACTGCCACGAATCAGGAGGAATCGTCCCGTGCAGCAGTGAAACCCCTCCATTGGACTGGGAGCAGCTCCGCTGGCACGCGTACTGTATAGCCGAAGTTCTCGGCCTCGGCGACTACTTCTGGAGCTTAGTGGCGGCCTGGGTCGAAGGCCACTTTGAGGAGAACGCTTCGCGCATCTGGTCGCGGTTGAGAGAACGGTTGAAACCCCGCCTCGGTAGTACTCGAGCCCGACGGCGCGAACCCCGCTCCGTGTGCTTCGACTTTACGACAATGAGCAACCCGCATGCGGAGGCGCTGGTTGAAGCAGTCTCTCCCCCTGAGAGAGAAGAGGCCGCTGCCAATTACGTGATGGTGATCTGCCTCGAACGCCCGCCGCCCGAACGAGATCGCCGACCGGGTTTGGTAGAAGTTGCCACCGTTAACCTCCCGGATGGGTTTGGCGTCCGAGTCGACGAAGAGGAAGGCCCCGATTGGGAATCTAGATCTCGTGGAATCGTGGAAGGAGGTCGGCGAGTGGTATGCGCCGTGGGAAACTACGAAGCTCTTTCGAGCGGATACATTGACTGTCTACCCTCCCAGGTGTTGGCCGACACTGGCGCCACCCTGATCCTCGTCGATTTTAAAGTTCCCAAGAGGCTAGGACGGTCGACGGAGGAGTTCAGACCCTATGAGGGCCAAGTGCGAAGCTCCCCCGGACATCATTTGCGAATTCGGGGGTGGGTTAGCCTTCCCCTGAAACTTGGTTCTGCGGAAGTGACTCACGATCTGCTAGTGGCAGACAAACTAGACGTGGACGCCATCCTGGGAGTCGATGTCCTCGGTGCCTTTGGCGCCGTGATCGACGTGACCGAAGAGACTCTCACCATCAAAAGTACGAGGGAAGTACTCCCGCTTGGAGTAATGGTGGTGCACGAGTCCTTCATGACGAAGATGGCAGCGTCGATGCGACTTCCCCCCCCCCGAGGACAGGCCCTGGTAATGACGAATGTCGCCGGAGACGCGCCCGAGAAGGCTACCGTGCTGGTGGAAGGATCTCTGGGGCTGCCCCGACGCTCCGAGTGGCGAGAACGGTTTGCACCGTTGCCGACGGACAAGTCATTGTGGAGGTATGCAACGCGTCCACCGACGAGTTCTGGATTTGAAAGGGAACGGTTGTCGCCTCGTCTTCGGTGATCCTCGAGTCCGCTTTTGGATTCGAGGAGCCTCCGATGAATAGACCACCACCTCGCACGCCTGAAGCTTCGGAACGGACTCCTACGACCACCGCTACGGCGACGAGTTCGTCAGCCGTAGCGAGCCCGGACGCCGCCTCCCCGAAGGCTGACCCCAATTCTCCGATTGACCAAGAAGTGGAAATGGGAGCGGACTTCTCGGAGTCGCGGCTGTCTACCAAGCAGAAAAGTTTATTCCGGAGTGAACTAAGCCGCTTCAGAGATATGTTCGTGGAATCGTCCAAGAAACCTGGACGCACCGATTTACTCAAGTTCCGGGTGGTCACAGGCGACAGTCCGCCTATTAAGCAGCAGCCCTACCGTGTTTTCTATGCTGAAGGGGAGATGATGGAGGCTGAGATTCAGCAATACCTGGAGCTGGGGTTTGTAATGGGCTTACTTAGCCCAACACTTTAGCTTTCACGTGAGCGCACGTGTATGAGGAAGCGTAAGGTGTATTTAACTTAGATTAAGTATACTTGTATCCACAAGTATAATTAGATTTAAATAAAGGTACACATAGTAGCTTTTGCGGTAAAATGAGAACTGAATTGAATGTTAACTGTGGCTTTCCTCCTAAAACTTATATCTATAAAGAGAGGTTCTGCCAACGAGTGGTTGGGATGTGTAGCCCCGCTACACCATCCCCCCGTTAGGACTTGATGTGCCGGTCTCGACACATCAATCCAAAGTCTTCTTCGGAGAGAACTTCGTGCTCATTTCGAAATGAGCACGCCTACGACGCAGACTTCCGACACGCCTGCTTCACCTGCAGCGGCGGGCGCGGTCGTCGCTAGCGCAGCGACGACTGCCACATCTTCAGCCTCTTCGGCGTCCGTCGTCACTTCCACGGTGACGACGTCAAGCTCCTCCAAGCGTACCATCTCGGTTGGGGAGTACCAGAAGTCGCGCGAGCCAATCTATGCTCGCGACTTGCTCTTCCAAGACATCGATGTCGGCAGCGATGTCGAAATGGAGGAGGGCGAGGAAGCGAAAGAATCCTCGTCCTCAGGGCGCGATGGAATCAAGCGTGGGGACGCGTCGTCCTCGCGAGGACGACTCGGACGCTTCGAGTTCAACGCGCTCGCGTAGCGACAGCGACAGGCCGCTCGCTGATGCTGGGGCGCTGTCAACGCCGCGGGGTGGAGACGACGACGACTCCACTCCGCATACGGCTGTGACGTCGCGCGCTAATCCGGTGCGCGACCCGTAGATGCCGTCTCCGAGCGAGATACAATCTCGCTACGGCAATACCACGCCAGTAGCAGACACGCGTTGTACTCCTGCAACGCCATCGTTGATGACGATGTCACCAAGGAGCTCGACTTTGATCCGGCGACGGATCAAAGACGTGATTATTATATCGGGCGCTTCCATGAGCTGCGATTCTACGGGAATAAGAAGCATTCCCGTAAGAGCAAGGTGGCCGAGTGGGAGGCACTCTGCCAAAGCAGGAGCGCGTTCGTTGAGAACTTCATCCGCGACCCGGCTGGCTACCGCGAGCGAGTGCTACGAGCGCTTCTCCAAGCGGCCCAAGATTTTTCGGCTGCACGATGGTGCAGTCGAGGCGGGGATTCCGTGCGCTGCGCCGGCTGGCGTTGCGTGCAAGCGCTACCATGCTGGGGCAGTGCCGCTGTCCGAACGGGACCTTAACGGATACACTGGTATTAGTGTGCCTGTGGAGTTGAAGACACTGCGTGAGAAGTTGATCACGCAGTTGTCGTCCGAGAGTGCTGAGGGTGAGCGCAACACTCAGCCGAGGGCTGTAGGCGACTACAGCTCTCGCTCAAGTCTTACGCCCTTCGGCGGAGCTGCTGGTGGAGGGATTCGTACTCCGTCACCATTTCCGGAACGTCGCTCATCAGGACGTTCCGCGGCTCCCACGTATCGTGGTCAGGAGAGTATCCCAACCAACGAATACGAAAATGAACCGGACCTTGGGTCCGAATCGGATGATCAACGATTTGCTGGACGATCCAGCGAGTTTCCCCCCGTGCGGCTCGCATCGGGGGCGGTGGCGGCAGGAAGACACCACGCGCCGTCGCCGACCGAGGTCTGGGATCGTTTGGAGGCGGTGGAGAACCTCCAGACGACTGAGCTCGCCGAGATAAGGCAGGAGCTGAAGCTCTTGAAGGCCCGAATCGGTCAGGCTGGGCAGACGGCTTCGAACATCCAAGTAAACTTGGGTGGGGTCTTCGTTCGCTTGGAGCAGCGTGTCTCCGCGCTCGGGGCGAGGATCGCGCCGAGTCACCGGGAGTAGGTGACTCGTGTTGCGAGTACGTCTTCAGCTGCCCAACGTAAAATGTTGGGTGAAGGCGCATGCTGGACGGTATGTCTAGCGTGTACGCGTTGCCATGCTTCGCCAACACAGTGAATGGGCCGATGAAGCGCGGGGCAAGCTTTCTTGCTCCGAAGTCGGATACTGCATGTCTAGCTAGGTTCTGTGTAGCTAACAGAACTAATGAACACACTTTGGATTCATTTGTGTTTCCACTGCCATTGTTTTCTGTCGACAGAAGCTACAATGGCATCCTGCATAAACCTCGGTCGTTGGACGGACTACAAAGTGCTACCAGGTGTAATGGGCTTACTTAGCCCAACACTTTAGCTTACACGTGAGCGCACGTGTATGAGGAAGCGTAAGGTGTATTTAACTTAGATTAAGTATACTTGTATCCACAAGTATAATTAGATCTAAATAAAGGTACAAATAGTAGCTTTTGCGGTAAAATGAGAACTGAATTGAATGTTAACTGTGGCTTTCCTCCTAAAACTTATATCTATAAAGAGAGGTTCTGCCAACGAGTGGTTGGCAGAAACTCTGACCTAATGCTTGAGTATTACTGGTAGAAAGACCCTGCTTTCTGACCAATAGGACTGCTTCCTAATATTAATGGTGACCACACTGCGATGTGGCCCACCTGAATCCATTAGTGCATGTTGCACTAACGTGAGGTTAGCCGAATGTGTAGCCCCGCTACAGGGTTCGTTCGTGAGTCGAACAGCCCTTGGGCCAGTCCTGTTCTGATGTTTCGCAAACCGGACGGTGACATCCGTTTCTGCATCGATTACCGCAGACTAAACGCGGTGACCGTCAAGGACTGCTATCCGATGCCCATCACTGACAATATCCTCGACGTGCTGAGCGGATCTAAACTGTTTTCTACAATGGACATTGCTTCGGGCTACTGGAATGTACCCATGCACGAAGACAGCATCGCTAAGACTGCCTTCACCTGCAAGTATGGTCTGTACGAGTGGCTAGTGATGCCCTTTGGACTATGTAACGCGGTGTCGGCGTTCAAACGGTTGATGGAAACCGTTCTCGTGGACCTGAAGTGTGTATTATCCGCGTGTAGTATGCGTAGCGTACGGAACAAGCGGATAATTGGTTTTCCTGATGAAGGAAGGCATACATGAAGTCACTTCAACTAGCAACGAACAGATCTAAAAGAGGCTCAGACAAGACTGCAGGGGTTTTGGCCAGCCGTTGAGCGACTCGCGACCTCATAGGCAGAGTTCCCCGAGCAGTTGTGGTTCATTTTCGGTTTGCGGTCACAGGGAGCTGACAACGCGTCCGACGCATCCTGCGGCCCGAGCCATGCCCAAGCGAGCGAGTCGACGATCGACAGAGTCACCATGTGCTCCTCGACGCTCAAGCTTGCGGCACGCTTAACAATTTCAACCCGCCCACCATCCCTTGGGGCTACCACTCGGCACCTTGCTTCTAAAGCAAGGAACCTCATGCCTTGGCCCGTAACCAAAATGAACCACATTTCACCCAATGCATGTATGATTGATATGGAAATGGAGGATCTGCCTGATATACCTGGACGACTATGTCATCTTCAGCGAGGACTTCCCGTCCCACCTGGTACGGGTGCAGCAGGTCCTGACGCGCTTTAGACAGGCCGGGTTCAAGCTCAAAATGAAGAAGTGTCACTGGGGGAGGAGCCAAGTGGCGTTCTTGGGCCACATTGTCACCCCTACGGGCATTCTGCCCAACCCCGAGAAGGTGAAACCTGTGATGAACGTGCAGAGACTCCGTGATGTTCACGATATCCGGTCCTTCCTGGGACTAACTAGCTATTTCCGCCGATACATTCCCGGGTATGCGCTGATCTCGACGCTCCTGGAACGGTTGAAAATGAAGGACGCTCCCTTTAACTGGACCGAAGACTGCAAAACTGCCTTTCGCCAGCTGAAGCGGGCCCATGTGAAGCCTTCCATTCTGGTGTACCCGGATATGAAGAAGAGGTTTAAGATTTACGTCGACTCGTCGCGGTACGCGGTAGGGGCCTGCCTCATGCAAGAGGTCGAGGGGCGGAACTGTGTGGTCGCCTATGCGAGCAAGCTGCTCATTGGATCCCAGAAGAACTGGATTAGTAACCAGAACGGTATATCGGAGATTGAATGCTGGGGGATAGTATGGACCACGCGCACATTTCGTTGTTATTTGGACAAACGTGAGTTTGATCTATTCACCGACCACCAGGCGCTCACGTGGGTCTTCAGCCCGGGAAACAGGTCGAGTAATGCGAAGCAGGCCCGCTGGGCTATGGAGCTGTCAAACCTCCAATTCAAGGTCTTCCACAAGCCCGGGACGACCATGGGGCACGTCAATGGATTATCGCGGCTGCCGATGGCAACCGCTAACGCCCTGTCGATGGCCGACTTGCTAAATCCCTCCGAGAGCGTGGCTCGGGACTCAGTCGGGAGCCGTCTGACCCCGTCGAACCGTCCAGCTCCGAGACCGGCGCTGGTTTCGACTTGGACGTCCCCGCGGCTGTGCTGGATGAGAGTCCGCTACTCGACGACGACGAGGTCCCCTCGTACCTGCCGGCGTCAAATTTGGACCTCTTTGGGCTCGACGTGGAGCTGTTCCGAGTCGAACAGAAGAAAATTTCGTGGATAGTCGCTTTGGTTGCGTTCCGAGAAGACGGATCCTTGCCCCTCGACCCGAACTTGCGTGTTCGAGTAGTGCGGATGGCTCCGAAATGTTCTGTGGAGAACGGACTCCTGATGCGGCGCGTGAATTTACCTGAGAGGGTCGGGCCGGCACGGTCGATAACCGTTCCAGTGATCCCGCTGCCCTACGTCGAAACCGCTTTACACTTCTGCCATTCCGACCTGCTCTCGTCGCACCTGGGTCTAACGAAAACGCTCGAGAAGGTGAAGAGTCTTGCGTACTGGCCAGACTGGCACCGAGATGTCGAGGAATACCTCAGAGACTGTGATAAGTGTGGCAGTGGTAAGGGAGCCCGCCTTTGGCGGGCCGGACGGATGCAGAGAATGCCCGTTGCCGGCCTGACGGGCCCTTTTTCCCTTCTTGTAGTCGATGCCATTGGGCCCCTACCCGAAACAAATCGCGGGAACAAGTACATTCTCGTCTTCGTGGATTATTTTACCCGCTGGGCTGAAGCGTTTGCGGTGGACTACCTGGACTCGGTGACTTTCGTGGACGTAATGGTTAAACCACCCCCAGACTCAAGGTCTCGTGGAACGGTTCAACGGGACTTTAATTGGGATGCTCAGAATGCACGTGAGTGAAGCCCAGGACGACTGAGACGTATATTTACCCAGGGTATTATTCGCCTACCGAACGGCCTACCACGAAGCACTGGACGATTCTCCCTTTTTCTCTTTGTACGGACGCGACCCCGTCCGCCCGCTAGACGTGGCCTTCTTCAATCTGGGTTCCAAGTGGAAGAGCAATGAGGTAGCTCAGTACCGGCGAGTGCTCTACCAGTCGCTTCGCTTGTCTCGTCACCTTGTCGAACGCCAGCTACTGAAGGCCCAGGATCGTCATGAACAGCGTCTTGAGGGGCAGATGGCTGTGATGTTCGAGGTTGGCGACCCCGTGTGGGTATACCAAGCGTTCCGGGCCCGTCGAGGCGAATCCCTCTCTAAGAAGCTTGCGTTCTCATGGCACGGCCCCTATCGAGTCGTTTGCAAAGTGGGGGATAATGCCTACCGAGTCGACATCCCGACGCACCCCAGCAAGACCGTCACGGTTAACGTCAACCGTCTCAAGAAATACCGGGGGAAGTGGACGAGACCGTTCATGGACAAAGTGCCAGCCGGGGTAGAAGAGGCCGAAGGCGGATCCGACGGTCCCTTGGAGGAGGACGACCTGCCGTCGTCCAGCTTCGCAGAACTGATCACTATCGGAGCTGATGACACTGCAGTTACGGGAACGGATGCGCCCCTCTTGAGCATGGTGGCTAAGAGAGTTACTGAGGGCGAAGTGGAATATTTGGCTCTAACTTCCTCCTATGAGACCTTCTGGCAGCCGAGAGAGACCCTCCTTCCCGAGTACTCTCCGCTAGTAGACGCCTTCGAAAGGGCGGAACAGGTGAAAAGGGACTGCCGGAATTACGTCGGAGCGTCCGGTTGGCGGATGCCAACGCGCAGGTCGACGATGATTACCTGCTCATGGTGTGAGTGGGATGAACCGTTTGAGTCTAAGAAGAAACGGCTACTTGCGATAATGAAGAACTCAAGAGTCAAGATTGCATGTGTATTTTCAAGTTTATATGTTTACAAGTTTTACGAAGTGGATTGGGATAAAAGAAGGACGGTCGGGCAAGACAAAACGAAAAGAAGAACGGTCGGGCAAGACAAAACGAAAAAGTAGAACGACGTTCATTAAGACGAAAAAGGCTCTTACGCAAAAGAAGAGCTGAAGAAAGCTGGCTACTCAGCCTAGCCCGACTTGGACGCCCAATTGGTGCCGGCCAGATTCACTCCGCCCTTGGGAGCCGGAGGCTTGTCTTCGAGCGTGTCCGACGCTGGGGGTTCCGCCGAAGGAGAGGCCGTAGTGTCGCCGCTCGAACCTCCGTCGCCCGCTTTGCCTCCGTCCTTGGGCTGATCGGCGTTGAACGTTCCCCCGCTTGGCTTGCTCCGACTGGGCTTCCCACTGCCGTCACCTCCTGGCGAGCGACCGCCCGACTTGCCGGCGACGCCTCCGCCTTCTCCGCCCGATTACTCCGAGTCCTCTTACGCCCCGGTCATTCGGTTCGAGACTATACGAGCAGCAATACTGTACGCTCTGAAGCTTGGATGGAATATACGACAGTATGATGTGAAAACCGCGTTTCTCTATGGCTTACTTAAGGAGGTGATCTTCATGGAGGCTCGGATGATGGAGCACCTGGTGGAGACATGGTGTGCCAGCCGGTCAAGTCTCTTTACGGTGTCAAGAAAGCTCCGTCCGTCTGGAACAAGACGTTGCACACCTTCTTCCTCAGCATCGCGTTCACCAGACTCGACAGCGACTACGGACTGTATGCAATGTTCAAGGACGGCAGCGTATCGATGTTGCTGGCCGTCTACGTCGACGATCTTCTCCTGATGAGCCCACCAGACTTGTGCGATCAGGTTGCTTGAAGCCAAGTTCACTTTGACAAGCATGGGTGAAGTGAAGTACTTCCTGGGCATTGAGATTACGATAGACCGAGTACATAATCGGGTTGTCTACAGTCAGCGGTCACACATCGACAAGCTACTCAAGAAGTTCGGCCTCTCCAACTCATACGGCTGCTGGACACCGCAAGCAACGAGCGAGTCCAGAGCAAAGCAGCAACCTGCCGACGTTGCAGACATGCCGTATCGCGAGTTGGTTGGTGGACTACAATATCTCGTCTCTGGCTCACGGCCAGATATTGCACATGCGGTGCGACATCTCGGGAAGTTCCTGTCATGTTTTACAGAGACGCACTACCGAGAAGGTCAACGAGTGCTGCGCTACCTGTTGCAAACAAGGGACTATGCTTTGCATATGGACGTGGTTCATGGCAACAATGTAGCCATCAGTGTGTTTACCGACTCCGACTATGCGAATGATCCCGACGACTCCAAGTCTGTCTCTGGGTACGTCACCTTCCTCGATGGGAATGTGATCTCCTACGGATCTCGCAAGCAGGGCATCAATGCCCAGTCGAGCACGGAGGCGGAATACATTGCGATGAACGAGGGTGTCAAGGATGTCCTCTGGATTATTGGACTGTGTGAGGAGCTGCATTGGCCTGCATCAACGCCGCTGCTACCGATGACAACCAAGCCGCTCTCTATTTGACAGAGAAGCCCGCCAAACATTCCAACACCAAGCACATCAACAACAAATTCCATTTGGTGCGCCACCTTGTCGAAGCCGGCAAGCTGCGCACATTGCACGTACCCACAAACGACAACACGGCAGATATCATGACTAAGCCTACAAGTTCAGTCAATTTCGATCTCAACTCAAGGTGTTGCCGATAGAAGGTACAGCTGCCGCTGCTGCAGATGCTCGGCATGCGGTCACTACCAAACGCCAAGTCCGCAAAGGAGGCTCCGCGGTTGATACAGTACAACAAACGCTACAACGGCAACTCTGAAAGCTGCGCACCCGACACTTACGAAACGGCCAGGCGTGGACAACCCGTCTGACTGCGTCTCGACACGCGTCGTGAGCGAGTGGGAGTGTGAAGTATTGAGGCACCATGGTTGACAGCAGGTGCGCTGCACCGCTGCATCCAGTTGCAAGGGCTTCCAGCAGACTGCTGATCTGAGAGTCGTTGCCGCGTTGCCGCTGTCCACGGAGCCACCCAGCGGCAACATACTGGACAGCAACGCGCCGGCGGGTGCTATTCCGGTTGAGTGCATCCTCGGCATACAGCAGCGCTGTGAAGCAGGAGGTTGCGCGGTGGTTGTTACCGTTGCTCAGACGTGAAGGACGCTGCCTTCACTGTGGAGCTGCCGCCTGCGAGCACACGCAATAGCATAATGATAGATAATACAGTTGCATGGGTTACGAGGGTAAGCAGGCAAACAACGTGCGCTGCGCGCACGGAGCTGCGGCTCACTATCCAACTTACCAACCGCCTGCCAAGCCCTTCAAGTCCCTGCAAGGCTGAGCCTTGCAACTAGTGTCCCGTAGTGTTCCCCCGCTCGTGTCTGCCTGCACAACACGAAACACGTTAACAGCATGGAGATGCCAAGCTCCAGCTAGCCTACAACCTCTCAGCCGCCTTCAAGTTCTCCAAGTCCGTGCTGCAGAAGCTGCTCGCGGCGCTCAACGAGTGCAACGAGTGGGGGCAGGTCTTTCTGCTGGATGCGCTCGCCGGCTACACGCCGTCCGACTCGAGGGAGGCCGAGGTCATCATCGAGCGCGTCACGCCCAGACTGCAGCACGTCAACTCGGCCGTCGTGCTCTCGGCAGTCAAAGGCATCATGAAGTTCCTCGAGAAGGTCTCGGAAGCCGACACGGAGAGGAGCCTGTCCACGAAGATGACCCCGCCGCTCTTGACGCTGCTGTCCACCGAGCCCGAGATCCAGTACGTCGCGCTGCGCAACATCAACCTCATCGTGCAGAAGCGCCCCTCCATTCTGAACGAGATCAAGGTCTTCTTCTGCAAGTACAACGACCCGATCTGCGTCAAGATGGACAAGCTTGAGATCACCATCCGTCTCGTATCCGAGGTGAACATCGAGCAGGTGCTGCTCGAGTTCAAGGAGTACGCCACCGAGGTGAACGTGGAGTTTGTGCGGCGCTCGGTGCGCGCCATCGGCCGCTGCGCTGTAGCGCGCCGAGGAGAAGTGCATCAGCGTACTGCTCGAGCTGATTCAGACCAAGATGAACTACATTGCGCAGGAGGCGATCAATGTGATTATACTTGCGAATGTACAGAATGTTTTCCTCGGCATGGAAATGTATTGTCTAGTGGAATGCTTGTTGATTGAGATGGTCAGAGAGGTCTTCCCTGGTTAGTTGAAAGATCTCGCGCACAACCAGGCCTTGGACAAAGCCTTGAGCGCGCTACAGTTCTTTCAGCTAAAGGCTGAAAGCCTACAGACCCGATCACGTTGAAGTACCGAAATATAAGCCGGTATATCGCGTTTTGAGGAAAATATGGCTTGAAGTTGCCATTTCAGAGGACTGCGTTTCACTAAGGGGCGCCTCCCTTACGGGACACGTGCGGGGCTGCTACTTCACCAAATTAACCAAATGTCATATTAGACTTACCCAATTGTCTTTACGTAGGGTGGGGAGCAGCTAAGGAGCTCCCAGTTTCGGAGCTCCAATACACAAACAGGCCAACCATATGCATGTGTAACTCGCACTTCAAGCTGAACTAAGATCGATAAGTTTCTGAAGGACTGTGAAGAAGTGTCTATACTTAGCGACCGACACTGTCGGTTTATGCCTCCCCATTCTCATCTTTCAACTTGCAATAATGGTGCGAGTGTACAACCCGGCTGCGGGCAAGTACATCATCCCAGCGCCACCACCGCGGGAGTTCCCCTCCGAGCAGCACGCGGAGGATGCTCTGCATGCGTGGACACGAGATCACAGCTACAACCTATCCAAACAAAAACCAAAGAAGAACGCGAATGGCGAGGTGGTCGCTAGGCTATTCGAGTGCGACAAGGCAGGATGGCCGAAAAACACAAGAAAGATAAAACCACAGGATCGCAAACGTGGGGCTCGTCGTTCTAAAAGAATTGGGTGTGGCATGCGCATCAAGATCGTCGCTGTCGACGAGTCGATTCCGATGGGGCCCTGGAAATTGTGTACACCAGTGATGGCAGTCAGACACACAACCATCCTCCTTCAGTCGACGTTAGGGTTCACGCGGCTCACCGACTACGAGCTGCGTAGCTTTCCAGTGCGGCGCAGATGTCAGCAGTAGATCTGATCGAAGTGCAGACAGCAGCAGGGATTTCGACACAAAAAGTAATGGCGACGATGATCTTGACGGACCCAGCTTCTTTGGTGATCCCTAAAGACATTTCTAACACCAAAAGCGCGATGAGAAGTAAGCAACTAGCGACAGGTACCAGCATCGAGATTCTCCTGAAAAAAAATGAAGGAGCACAATTTCTACTACGCCTTCGAAGTGGATCCAACAACAAATCGACTACTGTACCTGATGTGGGCACACTCGGATACTACAGCTCTTGCCCGTCATTATATGGACCTCCTGTTGCTTGACTGCACATATAAAACTAATCGATATCGGCTAACGCTGTTGAACGCAGTTGTATTAGCCGGCATGAACACGTTGCTACCGCCGCTCAGATTTGGTTGCCCGGAGAGGCCGAGCCCGTCTTCACTTGGGGACTAATTGACGTTAACCCTTGAGCCCGAGATGTTTTCGGGCCCACCATCAACCTAAGCCCTAGAGTTCCTAACATGTATCTGCGGGTAAGGGTTTTCTTACTAAACACTAGATGTTTTGGTAACATGTATATTGGATAGCCGCGACCAAACCCAAAACCTCGCCGAGGGTGGCCTTCATTATCGTGTATGGTTCGGCTTTGGGAGAGTTGCAGATCATGAAATGTACATGTTTGAGAGTCTAACCTGTATGCCGCACAACAGAGACAGTACGTTTGTGTGTTAGAGCCATGGATGTTGTAACGGGCTGGTTACGGTTACGTAAGTAGGTAGACAGAGTTACATAAGTAGGTGGGAGCCACATGGCTACATACACAAAAGTAGGTACAGGCACACGGCTAGCGTGTGCACTGTTGTCATTACCTGATTGGATGGAAGTGGGGAGCCAGAACCATTTCAGCCAATCAGGCAACGACTTAGATTTGAGTGGTTCACAAAGAGAACGGGAGCCCCCGCTCCCGTTCCATAAATAAACAGAGTTAAATTTGCCCCAAACCTGACACTTGGTTCTACTATTGCGAGCTTCCTCTTGCATCTATAGTGTACGCTAGTGACGGTACTTCTTACCCCGTTACAGATGTGACGAGCGCAGACGTGGTTGAAGAGTGCAAAATAGTAACGACACGAGCATCTGTAGTTGAACCATGGGCGTGATATTTAGCTATACAAAAGCTCAGTAAAAATGAACGGACGTCACCAGCTGCTCAGTCAGTCGCCATGGTACCAGGGGCGCGACGGGCCTACTTTGGTGGGCGCCAGGCCGTCGTGGACTCATCACCTGATTCCTTGTCACTCCCCCTTCACCACCTTCTTCTTGTCGACATGCCGGTGTTCGCGCCAGGTTTAGCCGCTTTCCACCGCGCTACGGCGTAGACGCTCGTGTGCCGTTAGACCAGGACTAATGTCAGACGTCGGAGCGGGACATATGAATAGGGATGTCGGTATTTGAATTGGGTTTTCAGGTATTCACTCATCAGCGGCTGGAACATATTGTTGATCCATGTAGCTTGTCTAACCCGATCTCACTTTTCTCACAAAGAACTTTAACCTTGTATGATACAGTATAGGAAACTGTCGGAATGTATCATACAATATAACCGAACTTTGGGGCCAAAAAAATAGCAGGTGTCCGAAGACACACCTGCCGTATATTCGTTGTTATCGAATGATTAGACAAGAATTCAGAGTGTTTCAACTCTTGTGTGACTTGTTTATCGTACTGGCCTTCTACCCGTCCGTCGGTGCTAGCCTTGAAGTAGTCGCTTGATTCAGCAGCGATACGCTCCAACAGCTCAGGCTGTAGATTTCCAGGTGGAGTTCAGACCGCCGACAGCGTCAAATCAATGGGCCGAGCATATCAGGGTACAGTTGAGGATAGTCTTCATGCATGTTGCCCGACGACATTTTCTAAAATGATGAGAATGGAAAATACAAATTAGCACAACAGGTAGCATGTACATACAAGCTATAACCAACCATTGTGAGACTGGTCATCATTTGTGGCCTCCTCGTCAAGTCTGAAGAGCTTCACATTTCACTGGGATCAATCCTCCGCATCGAATTTGTCAGATGTTCCGCAAATCAAAATCTGAGCCCAGGTTCGAGTCCTAACAGGTTATACAAAAGCACGATAGAAACAAGAGATACATGATTAGTCACAGAAGTTAGATCATGTACAGGTTCACCTTCTGCGCTTACACTCGAATGTTCCTGTCGCTATTGGCGTCGTGCCATGCAGCTTGTAAGACGAATGGGGTAGGAGCCATCTGCATGACTTGGTCTCGCGGGTTCTCGACTTGTACCTGGATTGGCAAGCTAATACACAATGAGCACGATTAGCCTAAACCACACGTGTAGCATACAGCGTAGGCATTACGTACACTCAGTCGCGGTGAATTTGATGACGGCCGTTTATTCTGCAGCGCTTCAGTGCTCGCAGATCTGTTTCGCCCCGCCTTCTTCTTCACCTGGGGTGGTCCGGGTCACAATACAATTAGAATAGAGCACAGTAATATTCACTTTATCGCTTTGGCTTACCAATGTTGATATTGTCCCGTCATCTTCTTTGACAGTCACCCCTCGTTCTTCAACTTCCGCTATCGTACTTAGAATACCATTCCAATGGCAGCGTGTGTGTCCGAGCCGGCGAATCTTCAAATGAGAGAAAATTGAGTGGCGCCCTGCCATCGGTCGTTCAAACTGCATATGCATTATGCAAGTTTGATCTGCTGCTGTCCTTTCTTATAGTATCATCTATGTTGAGATCCAGGGAACCAAGGATACATCGCCTACCCCTCGTTGACTTCAGGTTTGTAAGAGCCAATACAAAAACCAAGTATAAAATTCCTTATCTTGTATGGTCCACGATAAGGAACTGTCCTTATCTTGTAAGGTCCAGCCTCTCGGGCTCAAGGGGTTAATTCGATCCCAGAGCCGCGCGTATTGCTCACTGATCGCGACTTGGCGTGCACCAACGCGACAGAAACGATCTCCCCAAGTCGGCAAAGTTGCTGTATAGGTGACATATTGGACGCAATGTTTTGGCTCAAGCACAAATTGTTTTTGGCCAAACAGCGGTGCAAACCTCCGACATGTGTCGTAAGAAGAAGAAGAACTCCATCGACACTGATCCCTTCATGGCAAAGTTCGACGAAACAATTAATTCAGCGACGAGAGTGAATTTATGGAGCGTAGTGGGCAACTTGACCAAATGAGCAGCAGCATGGGAGAATACCAGAATAGAGTGTGGTGGCCGTATAAAAACAAGTCTGTCAGGTGCTGGACGATCGAGTTCACGAACTTCGGGTGCCATGACACGTCTGGAGTCGAAGGTACCCACGCCAAAATGAAGAGCTGGTTGGATAAATCCAGCGGCGACTTGCTCACGGTATTTAACAAGCTATTGCCTTGGTGGGTTTTGAACGCCTCACGCAACAAGCTGTCACTAGCCCGAGATTTATGAGAGATTCCCATGATATTTCGCGATGATGATACGTACTCTGCTGTCGTAACGATTATCAGTGTTTGGGCAATTACGAAAACCCATGAGCTGTGGGTGAAAGCGTACAAAATTGTGGTGCACCAGCTTGAACGCAGCGTCTGCGATGGCATTTTCAGACGGGTTCACGGCCGACCGTGTTTGCATGATCTGATGTCGATTATAGAATCTCATGGCCAGCTGAAGTTGTTGCCTGGTCAGTTTGACAAGCATTGGTGGCTACCCACGCCAACTACTGAGCACTCGACTCGAATTTTAGAGCCCATACAAAGACCAAGTGGACGGCGCACGCTGTCCCAACCGCGTCTGCACAAAGCTGGCTACGGCACAAACAGCACGCGGCGAGACTTTTCAGGGTTTGAGCTGAGCGGAACTTCCAACGCCGCAAACGAAAGAGCGATTAGGAGTATCTCCTTTCAAGAGCTGCTCCAATCAGACGAGATTGAATGGCAACAACTCGGTACGGCCCGACGAGCCTGGGGTTACGCTGGTCTGCGGTCGCTAGACAAGTAAACAGCACCGGGATAATACACAATACATGTATTGCATAATCGTAGCCTTGCTTCAGAACATCTTAGTTCAGCTTGAAGTGCGAGTTACACATGCATATGGTTGGCCTGTTTGTGTATGGGAGCTCCAAAACTGGGAGCTCCTTTGCTGCTCCCGATAGGGTGGTCGGAGCGACCCTTCGCACCGAAATCGTTATCGCCAAAGTACTCAACGCTAAATATGGAAACGGTGCCGTGGGGCATGGGAGATAGAGTTGTAGAGGTCGCGCTCCCCGCTCTTCCCGGCTTATCACCAATCAAACTGCGTGGCTGCAGTGTTTAGGCCAATGGCGGCGCTAGAACTGGCATGGGATGGCGACAGAGCGGTCCCGAGTTAGATTTAACTGGAGCCGTGGTCGTTACATGGCTTCATCATCTCGGATACCGGGGTGCTACTGTCGCGCGTCGTTCTGGTTGGACCAGTTGTTGGGGCCGGTCGTCGTTGTATGGGGGCTTTCGATGCTGCTTAAGGCTGCTTTGAGGTTTAGACACTAGGCTAGAAGCACTTCTAAACAAATACTTAAATGTAAATGTAAAACTTTCTTACTTCTTGACCAGTGTTGGTCCGGTTAGGTAGATTCACGACTGACAGGATTCCTACAACAAAACTCATCTCACACCCTAGCCTACCGCCTCGTAGCGGTCTAAAAGTCTCGCACGCCAGCCGCGGTCAAAGCCATCATGAAGTTCCTCGAGAAGGTCTCGGAAGCCGACACGGAGAGGAGCCTGTCCAGGGTTGAAGTTTCCTTTTTTTGGTATCATAACCTTACTACAGTCGTACCCCTCAATATGCGCAGAGGGGTTCCAAAGTGATTGGACAGGGAATCAACAGTTCTATGCACCGATTCGGTTCGGAACCCCGATATAGATAATCGGATACGACAGGGTATTTGAAGATATGGGTGTGCATATTGAGGGGTATGACTGTACCACCACACCTTCAGTATGTTAGTTGGTCGAGTGATACTGCACCGACCTCGCCTGCTGTCAAACAAGGTATCAAAGTCTTAGGATGAGTCCTCAGTAAATTCTCTCCGAGTGTGGCTTTCGTTTTTTCTCACTTTGCAATCGACCAGCAAGCCATTAAGTAACAACAACCCAGCTTTCAAGAGCCCCCGCGCTCCTCGAGCACCCTCCAAGAATGACCAACTCCGCATCGCGACAGAAGGCCAACACCACCAAGAACGTGCAGCAGTCGAAGCTCGAAATGCAGCAGACGGTGGGCGCCAGCTTTGTGCTGCGGTTGGTGCTGGGACTGGCACCCGAGAAGCGTGCTGTGTGCCAGACCCTGCGCGAGATCATGAACCTCGACAACACCGCACGACTAGTGCTGGTGCCGACAACCAAGGGGTTGAAGCCGATCTCCGGCAAGACGAACGCGGCGGATTGGACGAACGTGAACCAGCACAAGCTGAAGCATCCCCGCCACCGGGGCGGTCGTAGACCATCCATGCGCCAGAACGCTTCACTCAGGCGCTCAGCTTGCTCTTGCTCCTCCAAGGAGAGGCACCAGGATGCGCAGCCATCACGCGCCAACTCCAACACTTAGATTGTTTTCGTAACACCTCCATAGTCGGCAGGATAGATTCAATAGCGCAAGCAGGCATCGACTGTGACCAGCATAGAATTGAGAGCCCAAATCTCGTCGAAGGAGCCGCCTTCGCTCTCAACCGTTCCATAGTTGACTGCGACCATCAGGACCACCACCCCTAGAAGCCCACGACAAGCCCATTCCACGAATTCGTAGGCGAACAGCAGGCCGAAGAACGACGCGTAGGCGAACAGCAGGCCGAAGAACGACGCGTAGGCGAGCAAAGAGCGCAGCGGCCAGACCAGACGGCCCGCAAGTCGCGCTCAGGCAGCCGACCGGTCTGACTCCACTCCGACGCCCTTGTAGTACTTCCAGAGTGAGCGTAAAGCGAAGGCCCACGAGGTCGGCAGGAACACGCACCAGTATTCGTGCAAAGCGTCCAGCCACTTGAACAGGAGTCGCCCTAGACCTTGATCGTGCACTTTATTCGCTTCCAAGACGACCATCGGGGTCGCCAGTAGCGCTTCGTAGGTCTTCCACAACCGGGTTCGGAACGGTTTGCCTTGGACAGCAGGTCCTCGCACGTAGCGACAATAGTGCCTCACGCAGACCTTGGCGAGCAGGCCCCACTTCAAAGCAAATCTGGACACTTCGACTGAGAGTCGAGTGCCAATTCCCCGTAGAGGCTCGGTAATCGTCCACAGGACGGCTCCGGCGGTCAACCAGGCCAGTTCCGCGTAATGGTCGAGGACAAACGCGTAGGAGGTCGAGATGGCGGCTCCGATCAGGGCAGCCAGTTCGGCAGCAACGTCCGCGGTCGTCTCCATGGGAGGGGGGGGCTGTAGGCGAAACTTTAAATGGGGGAAGAAGCGGACTCTAGTGCCGCAGCATCACTCGAACCGGTAGGGCCCGGAGGGGACGGCCTTGAAGCCCATGCAACGGGGGTTGATCCATTATCCGTTCCGAGGGTCGGAACCCAGCGTCTCTCGCAGCGTCGGACCGCCATCTTCAACATCGTTGGAGTCCGAGGAGGGTTCCTGTCCACCCCTATCTCAGACGGTTGGCTTCAACTGGGGTGTCCACGCAGGTCAGGAACAGTCTTTCCTTTTTCCGAATCTCAAGTCTGGGGCAACAAGCGCCTCATTCTCCATTTCTCCTCGCGTGACGCACCCCCAAGCCCGCCTTCACCTCTCCTCCAACCCCGACGCCATGCCCAGGAAGGCGAAGTCCAAGTTCTACGAGGAGGTCGAAAACCTGTCCAAGCTTCTCCGCAACAAGCATGGCGAGGACGGGGTCCTCGTCAGCCAGCACGAGTTCTGGGTCGACTTCCGAGCTCGAGTCGCTCGGAACGGTTCCTCCACCGGACTCGAGGCCCTCGACGACCTGACCATGGCGATGTTCAACGGCGACGACGCGGCCGTGTTGACCGGAGCGGTGGTCCTGCTGCCGGCTCCGGACACGATGGCCGAGAGGACGGCCCCCTACCACCCACTCTTCAGCCCCGAAGCCGCGTCGCCGCATGCGTCGGGCAAGCGGTCAGCGCCTCGAGGTTCAGGGAAGGCGAAGTCACTTCTGGCCAAGAAGCAGCGCAAGGCCCCCACGAAGGCGATCTTCACCTTCAACCTGCCTAGTTTCACCCCTGCAATGATCAAGATCGCTCTGGCCAACATCGTACAGGTGGCTACGAGTCGTGGTCTCGCTCCATTCCGCATCGCGTGCCCCTGGGCCGGCCAGCGGTGCTGGTACGACCCGAAGAAGTACCCCGAGCTGCACTTGCAGCATTACCGTTCTTGGATGCGCCACCGAGCGATCTTCTTCGCGTGCGCGCTGTACGCGCCCAGATAGAACTCCGACGAGCGCCGGAAGCAGAAGCTGCTCGCGATTGCAGCCCGGACCTGTTTCCTCAGCAGCAACGTGGAGGAGTTCGGGTACTACGGGTTCCTCGAGTTGTTCGAGGACGGATCTCACGACAACCTGATGTGGATGGGAGGCAAGGCTGCGAAGCATTGCCCGGGAGCCAAGGAAGCCGAGGGGCTGCCACCGGAAGACCTGGCCACCCTTCTGTCCAAGGACCAAGTCCGTTACGTTCGCGTGTTGGAGAGTGCGTCGGACCCGGCCGGCGATCGACGAGGACGGCTACTCCTCGATTCCTGAGCTCCTGGAGCAAGCTTCGCTGGTCGACCCTACGCGCAAGCCTCACCTGCGACTCTCGAATCGGGCTTTGGCGCGGATCAAGCAGGACCTCGCGGACCGCCCTCCTCCGGTACCCAATTGGGTGGGTAACCGTTCTCGTGGACCCTGGAAGGCTCTGCTCGCCGACCGGACTCTTCATTCCGTGGAGTGCGAAGTGGCGCGTTTGCTGTTGTCAAAGAAGAAGGTGGCCATCTACAACGAGAAGAAGTTTGCGCGTTCTGAGCAGGCGGACGACGACTCAGATTTCGAAGACGACTACGGCGAGTACACGGCGGCAGGGCCGACTTCCCCAGTTCAAGCATCGGTGTAATGGGGCCAGGATTGGCCAGCGTCCTTTTCAAGGAAAAGGGATGTTCTCTGGTGTGGACCACACCGGCCGGTGTGGCCCACAAGGACTGAGTGTCACACACCACGATGGGTTCTGTGTACCAGGGGTACTTATATAGGGTGTTCCCGGTAGACCTCCCCAAGTACTATAATAAGTTAGGTTCGGTCGTACTTAAGAACGACGAGGCACGAGAGCCAACCACTGAAGAAGATCGTAATTTAAACAGGGATTCAGTATGCAGATAGAAAGCAGTAGATAGGAACTTAAGAGTGTTATTAATACAAGGCAGTTTAACTCTAACCTACAAGTGTGCAAGTCTCTTTAAGTACTCGGTACTAAAGAGGACCGATAAGGCAGGGCCTTTTGCACAAGAAGCAACAGAGACGCCAGGCGTCTGTTGTGGTTAGCGTGTTACGCTTCCTCCTAGCTATTGTGCGTGTGACCCCCGTCACAATCGGCCTCCCAAGGTGGTGAGAGCGACATCGACGAGTTGTCGCACTCGGGGCTCACAGAGGACCCGCAAAGTCAACGCCTAGTCGCTGCTTGAATCCGTGAACAACGAGACGAGCCTTGAACCGCTTTATGCGGTCCTGTGCATCACGCTTGATTGTGTATACCCACTTGTTCGTGATTACAGCTTGATGGCTTGCTTTTGCTCTTGCGACCAACTTCCAGGTTCCATGATGATGGAGTGACGACAGCTCTTCTTCCATTGCGGCTTTCCGTTCAGGCCACTGCTTGCTTTTCTTCAGGTGTTTGTATGTGTTCGGAATCGGAATGTCTTCCGTCGAGTCCATGACGGACCCTACCACGTACTCCCGAAGATGTGCTGGTGCCTTCCGCGCGCGGCGAGCACGAGCATCTTGCTTCTGCGCGACCTCAGGCATCTTCCTGGGAGGCTCGTAGTCGTCATCTGGATCGTCGTGATCAACTTTCCGTTTGGGACTGCTAATCGCCGTAGTCGAGCGCTCAACAGCTTTTGTCGTCTCTCCGATGGACGCTGTTGCAGGCATCTCTGCTGGAATGTCTTGTCCAAGCACTCCCACTTGCTCTTGAGCCTCGATCAACTCAGGCTCATTACTGGTTAGTCCAGACTGCTGAACATGGGGTAGTATCAGCGGACTCCCAGCTTCAGGGAACAGACGCTCTTCAAATGAAGTCGCAATTGGTACAATAGGAATTTCTTCAGGCAGTTCATACGCTCCGTGCTTGTAGGTATTCATGAGCAGTTGGCGAACGTAGGCTTGTGCCACAGTGAAGCGTTCATGGCAGAACACATTACCACTTCGTCTCAGTAGCACGCTACCAGTTCGAAGATCCAGCAGCTTGTAGCCCTTCGCGCTTGATGAGTACCCAAGCATCAGAGCTAATTCGGCCCGCGGCTCAAGTTTATCGCGTGTTGTGGTCTTCTCCGCCGGTGGATGGGAGTGCACCACGCAGCCTCACGTTCGTAGGTCTCGTAGTAGGGGGGGCTTTTACTGTAGAGGGCTTTGTGGGGAGACTTGCCATGCAACGCAGCAGTCGGCAGCTTGTTCAGCGTGTCGACGATGTGGAGTGTTGCCTCACCCCACAACAAGTTCGTCGGGTGCGTCGCATGCAGCACTGCACGAAAGCGCGGCAGCACGATGCCGTTTGCTCTCTCCACCAAGCCGTTCTCCTCAGGTGAGTATCCATTTGTATTCTGCGCAGTGATGCCCAGGTTTTCACCGAAAGCAATCAGCAAGTTGTTCAGAAATTCGCCACCACGGTACGAGTGAAGAGTGACCACCTTGTGACCAGCGCGCATGAACTGAGTGTTTAACCGCAGGATCAGCTTCTCCATTTTTTCAGCAGCATCACTCTTGTTCTGGAGTAAGTAACACCATTTGTAGCGAGTGGCTTCGTCCACCACAAGCAGGAACATCTTCTCACCCGTGATCGTCTCGTCGCTCACCGACACAAGTCCACAGAGAGCTTCTCCGGTGGGTTGCGTCGTCGATTGGGGCCTCGCTTGTATGACATGTGCTTGAACTTGGCTGATAGACATGGTACGCAGTCGTACTCAGCAAGTGACTTCAAATTCACATTAACACCGAAGCCGGCGTTGCCGGATACCATTTCACGAATAAGCTTCATATTTACGTGACCCAGTCGATTATGCAGGAGCCCCATCGCGTTCTTGTGGGCTTCAACTGCAGCAACAAGTTGCAACGACCTCTTGGTCCGTAGACGATACAGCTTGTCGAAGCGGTCAAAACGCAGCTTGATCGAATCTTTGATCAGCCATGCACTCCGTTGGGCTTCGCTAAAATGCACGACAAAGCCGCAGGCTTGCATGTAGCCGAGGCTCATAAGATTCACATGCGCATTTGGCGAATATTGCACATAATCCAGACATCGAGGCTCCCACTGACCCGTCAGTTCATTCATCACGCTGGGTACTCTGACGGCTGCGACAGCTTCTTACCCACGTCGAACTTAGTGATGGCCTTGATCTTTGGAGTTGACGAGTCGTTGAGCGCAGCCAGGTCAGAAGCGGAGACGCGTCCAGGGCCAGGTGCGTTGTTCGGGGCTTCGCCGTAGGTCAGAGATCGTGGCTTCGATGCAGACGTCGCGCGCGACTGACCCCAGTATGCTGCTTGACTTCCTCCCGTATAATCAGGAACAGTTGGGAATGGGCGTTGGACAAGCGTGGGACTGGTCAGCAGACTGGCTGCCTCGGTCATCGACGCCACTTCGGAACTTGCTTCGCTCGCTGAAGAGGTTGGTGTCGTTGTAGGGTTTGGGCTCATAACCTGAGAGGTTGTAGGCGAGCTGGAGCTTGGCATCTCCATGCTGTTAACGTGTTTCGTGTTGTGCAGGCAGACACGAGCGGGGGAACACTACGCGACACTAGTTGCAAGGCTCAGCCATGAAGGGACTTGAAGGGCTTGGCAGGCGGTTGGTAAGTTGGATAGTGATCCGCAGCTCCGTGCGCGCAGCGCAAGTTGTTTGCCTGCTTACCCTCGTAACCCATGCAACTGTATTATCTATCATTATGCTATTGCGTGTGCTTGCAGGTGGAAGCTCCACAGTGAAGGCAGCGTCCTTCACGTCTGAGCAACGGTAGCAACCGTCGCGCAACCTCCAGGTTCACAGCGCTGCTGTATGCCGAGGGTGCACTCAACCGGAATAGCACCCGCCGGTGCGTTGCTGTCCAGTATGTTGCCGCTGGGTGGCTCCGTGAATAGCGGCAACGCAGTCTGCTGGAGGCCCTTGCAACTGGATGCAGCGGTGCAGTGCACCTGCTGTCAACCATGGTGCCTCAATACTTCACAGCGGCGGCGCCCGCCCTCCATACATACTGCTGCCGCCTTGCAAGCGACTCGTGCGAGGCACGACCGACGAGTACTAAGCAGCCGGCAGCGGCGGAGGAAGTGTGGGTGGCGGTGGAAGAAGCACGGGCGGCATTCTCGCTGTCTGGCTTGCTATTTGCGAATGGCGCGCGGCGTTCTGCCCCCCCCCCCCCTCGAACTGGTAGCACCCCGGTATTCGAGCTGATGAAGCCATGTGACGGCCACAGCTCCAGTAAAATCTAATTCGGGACCGCTCTGTCGCCATCCCATGCCAGTTCTAGCGCTGTCATTGGCCTAAACACTGCAACCACGCAGTTTGATTGGCGATAAGCCGAGCGCGACCTCCACAACGCTATATCCCATGCTGCACGGCGCCGTTTCCATGTTTAGCGTTGAGTACTTTGGCGAGTAACGATTTCGGTGCAAAGGGTCGCTCCGACCACCCTATCACGTCGAAGAAGTATCGGTTTTAACCGATATACCGATACGAGGGGGCGGTACCGAGCCAATGGGCGAGACCTTAACTTAGCGCGGGAGCCAAACGTAAACACAATTGGGTAAGTCTAATATGAAATTTGGTTAAGTAGCAGCCCCGTACGTGTCCCGTGAGGGAGGCGCCCCTTAGTGACACGCAGTCATGGCTGCTGACGGTCAGCCTGACCTGGCTGCGCCACACCCCTTCCAACTGGCAACAGACCCCTCTGAAATGGCAACTTCAAGCCATATTTTCCTCAAAACGCGATATACCGCTAATTTTTCGGTACTTCAACGTGATCGGGTGTAGGCTTTCAGCCTTTAGCTGAAAGAACTAATGCCGTGCGTTGCCCGGAAAGCTCTGGATATTAGAGGCTGTCAGAAGCACCGCATAATAAAACACGTAGCCAAATACATATCGACGATACCGACTTTGATACGTGTTGTTCTACTAAAGTCTTGGGTTCAATGATACCGTCGATCAAAATCACGTAGCAAAAACACGTATCGAGGGTGTCAGAGTACATTTGGGTGAGAAATATCGAGCACTCAGCCATCATAACGTCTTCTTGATCGCCTCTCAGTTATTGGTGACCTCGCACTTGCCTAGAATCGCGTCGATTCTTGTGTTTTGTTGCTACGTGTTGTAGCGAGTCTCGGGACACCTGCTCGTCGGTGGGTCCGCAAGCTCGCTACAGAGCTGCTGCGGGCAAGGTCCGTGGATACAGAAAGACAATGACACGAACTGGCCACACTCAGCAGCCGGAACCCCGCTAAGAGTCCCTATTTATTCACTTGTTCGTCAATCGCTGCCACTTCAAGTCGGCACTGCAACCCCCCTCGTCTGCTACACTACACGACTCTACAGGTGCGCTCCACGTCACCAGCAAGCCTCCGGTCAATCCGTATGACTTGTCCTGTCTGTTCGTAGCTCGTCCTGTACTGTCGGCAGTTGCTGCTGTTCTACTGTTCTGCTGTTGCTGTCTGTTGCTGCCTGTGGCTGTTGCTAGTGCTCGCCGTCTGGCAGATTGCCAAGTGACCCCTCGCCCGCGAACAGCCTGTCGCTAGCCTCGGACGCCCTCAGCCATCGGTTCGCTCCGCTGCTGTGAGGCGCTCGTGCGTGCCCTCGGCGCCCTTTCGACGCAAGATTGCGCCTCGCACCTACTGCCGAAGATCTTTCTGTCTGTATTCCCCGCACTTCGCTGCTTGCCTCCCAGCATGTGTCAGCTGCGCTCGTGTGCTTCTCCAGCATACGCTTGCTGGACGACATCACTGCCACGTACTCGCTACAGTGTTTTTGGATTACAAAAAGCGGCAAGAAGGTCCAACCCTACCGTTTAACGGAAGTGAAAAACAGGTAGGTTCGTGCCAGAAAAGTTTTTAGGACAACACTATTAATGTTTTTCTCAAAGAACGGTCCTTCTGAAACGGAAGCGAAAAACACGTAGGTTCGTGCCAGAAAAGTTTTGTGGACAACACTATGTATATTTCACTACCGTTTTTCTCAGAAAACGGTCCTCCTGAAAGCATCTATAATTGACGCGAACACTTTCACAAAATAGTATTATTGTGTATTCTGACTAAATCTAGAAGCTAGCTGAATCGCCCACATACAATTCTCAAGTCATTAGCTGAATGGCTACTTAGTACACTCGTACTTAGTAAAAAAATGTATGAACGCCAGAGTATACGCGGGGTGGCCGGCGATTGGGCTCGGTCGATTCAACCAATCGCCCCGGCCAGTTTGAACTTCAAACTTTGAATGAGCTTCTCACCCGATTACCTTTTTGTACAGTATAAGCTTGGTTTGCGTGAAAGCTCTGCGCTTTCTCTGTTAAGTAAACTCGTTCGTAGTTTCTAACACAAAGAAACGGTTGCACTGTGGGTGTCCAGTCTCGTTTTAGGTCACAGATTTTGGGAACCTTTTTGCATCTAATTGGATAAAAAAAGGTAGCTCAAAAACTGTGGCGTTCCTCCAACAATTTTGTTGGAGGTCGAGGTGAGTATTTTTTGGGCAGACAAGTAAGAATTTTGTGGAGCAGCAACTCCGCGCCCAACACGAGCGGCAACTCCACGGGCACTAATTACACGTCTAGCACAAGCAGCAGCTCTACTGACAGCACGCGGCTCATGACACCTATAAAGGGCGTCAAGCACTGTGCTTTCCAGTGGTAGTTATTCTAAGGCTAAAAGCCAAGTGTGTGAAAATCACCAAGAAAAAGAGTTTTCGATGGATGTTGTCGCGGCCACCGCGAATCGCTGAGTTCACCCAGGCGAGTCACGATAGTTTTCTTTAGTAAGCAATCTAACATCTAGTTCTTTTCCTCCGCCCGATTTCTCTGTATTTATGACGAGAATTTGTGTAATACTGAAGTAGAAGTTTGATGGTAGTCGAAAGAAAGTCGATCATTTGTAACGTAATCCAGAGCTTGCCCGTATAGGTACTGTATAAGACGATGATTTTACAAGGCTTTTTTTTTAAAAGAACAACAAATATCGATTCATCTATGTAGGTATAGGCATGTAGGTAATATTTTACTTCATGCTCTTGGGGTGGAGAAAGATAAATTGAAAGATCGGTGGGTCGGTGTCCATGGTTAGCTGCTCTAGACTGCAGATTCCTACCTGCAATTTGACTCTAGTGTAGAGACTACATGGAGTAAGTACCCACATTTCTCCGAAATTGTTTTTTCTGGTTTTCTACTTTGTCCGAAGTCCATTAACCCAGAGACCCGCCCGCGAGCTCACTGGTTTCGTGCGGCAGCAGCAGTGAGTTCATTCGGCACCTACTATAAAAAATTGTATTGCACCTAAAAGCGTAACAAATCGTGCAAACGTCACGCGAATGTTGCTTTAGGTATCAGTCGCGCGAATGTCGCTTTAGTTTCATGTCGCGCGAATGTCGTTCTTTACCGGTTGGGTCAACATCCACTCTCTTTTGCATCGGATCTTAAAGTACATCAGTTATTACGATCTTTTAGTATGTAGAACTATAATATGAATAAGTATCAGAAATTACCAATATAGTCAGATATTCGTTTACACAGGATAGTCGACGGTTCACGAACCCACCTAAACTCTGGATATAAATATCCAGAGAACATCATGTGGATGTGGTACCACATGTAGAGTACAATGACCACATCCACCGGTGTGCATCTGGGTCTATCCGCTCAACGGAAAATGAACAAACATGCCAGCATGTTGCATCCACAGTTCAAGCGCTTGGCAGGATAGTATCAACTTGATACTGTCCTGCTTACTGGAGGTAAGCTCAGCTCGCTATTAATATCAAGTTGCCCATCTTGCATGCGTTAAATGTTCACACAACACACAACTATCAAGTTGGGTTTGTGGAGGGCGGAAGTTAGCGAACGTAGGAAGGGTTCACTCTGGGATATCATACATCGACCTATCGAGTAACGTTAAGTACAATCGATTCGAGTTGCACCCTTTCCTCATGTTCAGTAATAGCAATGGGGTTCTCACCTGTAGACGCTTCCTCTATAATGCGAACTGAGCTTTCTCTATGGGTCACAGAGCTCAACATTCGCACGGTTTGAACAGTACTGTGAATTCCGGCCAAATTTGCCGAACGTCATTGACATGGCCTTATGTTTGGTCAGTATCCTTAGGAGGGCCTTATGTTTGGTCAGTATCAGAGCTTGGAAAAATATCTATTTTATTTTACTGAGGATGTAGTCCAAAATACCGCTCAGGGTCCATTTTCCTTCATCAGCCGCAGCTTGCGCGTGATAAAATCACTGTAGCGTCGCTTGAGCGCGAGATTCCGGATGTGCTGCTTGGTGTTAGCTCCTAGGAATCGCTGTCAGTATACCTGCTGACACAGGAGCGGCTACAGAACCTGCAAAAAGATATTGTTACATGTAGTTACAGATTAAATACCAGCAAAAGTAGTATTTCCTTTTCGAGGGGTCAATGTCTGGCTTCGTGCAAAGCTCGTTGCTGCACAATGTACCCGACGGCCGCACACGCAGCAAGGGGACGTCTCCGATATGCCCCCCAGTGGCAGTCAACCTAAGCGCACTTTATTGGCCTGCTGCTCGGGCTGCTATTTGAGAAATGAGCGAGCAGGAGCGAATCTGAGGTGAGGGGGAGGCCAGAGAACCACCGATTTTCGCGCCTTTTGAGGATCTGACGTGGGTTGAAGATTGGGAACTATAGTAGTGCTAATAGCACTACTACTGCCACTTTTTCCCGCTACTATTCAAATAGCACTACTATTCGACCCAAGCACCAGTGCTATAGCATAGCACTACTATTAGTAGTGATATTATCACTACTATCGCTACTATTTTGGAGTCTACTACCAATCCCTGCTTCCATCATTTGCGCTTAGCCACACAGCGCGCACTCTTGCTCCACTGCATTGCTTGAGAGTGGCAAGTTGAGGCGAGTCCGTGTCTGCCGCGCCTTCCGAGCCCGAGCATATTGCCAATAATGGCAAGACAATTTGCCACACCGCAATGAGCGCAGCTTTTGCGGCGCATTTGCGTCGCGTTGAAGTCCTACCTGTTTGGATTTTTCCGCTTACCGGTGTAGTGACCGAGAGGTTCTCGCCGCAGTGCGATTCACCGGTGATTCAACTCTAACACACTGTACCTCGAGCAAGGCAGGGCTCGCTCATTACATCGAACGGCAGCAGTGGAGTGCAACTTGCAAGCCGCGCCCGAGTCGAAATCAAAGTTGCACCGAATAACGGCATGGGCAAAAGGCAAGCTTAATCCCGCTCGCTTAATCAAATCGGCTATGTCAGGTATATTATATATAGCGGGTTCTTAAAATAAGTCTAAACCTTCCTTTTACCTCCACACACGAATATAAATACCCAAACGGCTATAGCGGGGTACAGTATTACGGACGTTTCCTATAGGCGGTTCGGTCGCAAGTCGTGCTTGGCCACATGGCGGCCATGTTGGCCGGTCTAAGTTAGACTCTAACATGGCGAGCGTCGCCGTAGTCTACCGAGGCATTCACGAAGAATGGACCAGTTGGCAACTTTGGACGGAGACTCACCGTCGTAATTCTCTCACGCTTCAGTAGGCGAGAGACAGGAAAGTCGGGAAGAGTGAAAAGGTCTGCCAGCACAACCTCGTGAGCATCAAGAGCTCCCGAGTCGCTTTGCTGCCTTCTCCTCTGCGGTCGGAATCTCTTCGGTTGGTCTTGACAGTCACGAACATTGGGAGCAGGGTCGCTTATGTGCGTGTACTTGGCGCCTCGATGGCGGCGGCGTTCGCTGCTGGCGACGCTGATGCTGGCACTCACTTTGCTGCTGTCGGCCGACGCCGCCCGCGCGCTGCGTAGCGTCGAGACGCAGCATCCAACAGGGAGCACTACAGGTTCAGGGTCTGCTTCAGTCAGCGAGGTCCAGGTCGGCGACCTGGAGGCGGGAGTCGTCACAACGGGCATGACGCAGAGCACAACGACCTTCACCAAGAAGACGTGGGGTGCAGGCAGCCACAACGACGTCAACAAAAAGTCCGTCTCCTTTACCAGTTTGGTTCAGTCGACGGCGACCTCGGCACCTTCGGGGCCCAAGTCGGCGTCGAGTGCGTCCGGCTCGACGGACAACGAAGTTGGGACCCCAAGCGCCACTAGCAACACCAAAGGCAAGAGTGCGACTAGTGCCAAGCAGGGCGACGATGATGACAGCGATGGGTCATTTGACGTTGAATCAAGCGACGATAGCAGCTCGGACAGCAAGACCCACGACAAGACTACAGGCAAGTCAGGTACCAGTAAGTCGAACACTTCGGTGCCAACCCCGACACCAACCCCAACGTCGACTCCAGCCCCAAAGCAGACGACGTACCATCAACCTCAACCCACCCATCCTGGGTCTATTGACATCAAGCCGCTATCCTGGTCAGAGCCGACGATGCACCCTCAAACTCCCCAACCTGGGTCTGGCGTTGTTGACACTAAGCCGGTGACCGGGTCCTCTTCTTCTGCTAGTGCGAGTGGGCAACCCGTCCAGGGCCAGTCGTTCGAGGTATCAGGCTCTGCCAACAATGCCGCGTCTTTCGAGAAGAGCACGAAATCGGCGGCGTCGACGACTTCCAGCAGGTCTTTGGACGAAACACTGGTGTTTGTCATCGTCGGTGTCGTCGGTGCAATCGGCGCGTTGCTGATGTTCGTCTCGCGCAAGGTATTGCAGGAGACTGGAGACGACGAGGAGCTGACGGGTGCCAGCTTTTTCTAAGGATGGCGGAGTGAGTACCTATCTGTAAAACTTTACTTCGTCGGTGGTGTGATTTAAGGGAAGAAGCTAGCTTACAGTTAGCTCCAAGCACTAGGCAACCAAAGCGCAATGCAGCAGAGGGAGCAGCAAGAAACTATACATCAATATAGACATAACGCACGCGCCCACGAGCGCGATTTTTTTCTTGTTGATCTGGTTGGACCCAACACCTTTACCAGATTCTAAAAACCTTGAGGTGAACTCCCTCTGGGCAACTCACACTCCCTATCTACGCCGTCTTGGCCTTGGTCTTGGAGTACGCGCGGTTGCGCTGCGTGAGCATGTGGCCGTACATGACGGGGAGGCCGGGGATGTACACGAGCAGCACGAGGACGACCACCACGTAGAGCGAGATGGAGACGTTGTGTGTGTTGGGCAGCTGGATGGCGTACGCGCCCGTCGACAGGAAGCTCAGGCTGCTCACCATGCACAGCACCTCGCCTGTAGAAAGAGACCGCACACATTGCACAGCATAACGTGAGCCTTCGCAACGACAACAAACCCCACCAAAACCACTACAATGGACAGACGAACGTACCGAGCACGCCCGACGGGTAGAGCACCATGAAGAGGTGGTAGCGCAGGAAGAAGAGGAAGCCCGGCACCGCGTTGTACAGGTTGAGCGCGTAGAACGAGTAGCGCGGCACCTCCACGAGCCCCCAGCTGGCCACCATGAGCGGGAAGCCGAACTGGTAGCGCGACACAGGGCACAGCACGTTGATGGCCCACACCAGCCACAGACGAGAGCTCACCTGCATGAGCGTGGAGCCCAGCGGCGAGCGCACGAAGCCCACGGCAGCGTGCACGATCTCCATCACGGCCATGGTCTGCACCACCTTGAGGGGCAGCGACACCACGTCCCACGTGCTCTGGGCCACCTGGCTCAGGTCCTGGCCGGCCTCATGCGCCTTGAGCACCGTGGTCACGGTCAGATACAGCACGTAGGCCCAGCCGGCGCACGAGGCGCCGTTGAAGGCCAGCAGGTACAGGTTCAGCAGCGCGTTCTTGGCCATACTCGTCGAATGATACACTAGCGATGACGCAGAGCAAGATCTGAAGCTGACACGCATGGGTGGATGTCACTGAAGTGAGGGATGCGTCACTGGTTTCATTCTTCGCTTTTGATTGGTCACGAAGCAACCCCAAAAGGTGTCGGTATCAGAAATAAGAGTTCTGATACTGATCTTCGACTGTCAAAGGCAACATCATTGATGGATCAAGACACAGACACAATTTGCTATTCTGCATCTCATGATGATGGTGCTCGATCACTTGAAGACAATCGCTTGCCTGCAAGATCTGAGCCTAGCAAGCAATAGCTATACCGCAGCATATCTTGCGAGGAGCTGAAGCTTGCTCTACTGTCCGCCATCCGGAGTGACAACGTAAGATGGTACCGATCTAGTCCTGGCCGAGGCTCTTGTGGATCTGCGCCGTGACCTTGGCCATGTCCGTGTGGGCGTCGACGTCCGCCAGCTTGCCCTGCTTGCGGTAGAAGTCGATCACCGGCTGGGTCTGCTTGTGGAAGGCCTGGAGACGCGAGCCGAGCGTGGCCTCGTTGTCGTCCTTGCGCTGGATCAGGGGCTCGCCCGTGATATCGTCCTTGCCGGCCACCTTGGGCGGGGCGAACTTGACGTGGTAGCTACGGCCGCTGGCCGGGTGCACGCGGCGGCCCGCGATGCGCTCCACCAGCACCTCGTCCGGCACGTTGAAGTTGATGACGGCGTCCACCGTCGTGTTCTCCTCGGCGAGCATCTCGTCCAGCTGCGCACATCAAAGAGCAAAGAGCTCGTCAGTCCAATGGTTCCCGCCCTGTTGTCGCCTCACTAGTCCGCACCTTTTTGGCCTGCACGACCGTGCGCGGGAAGCCGTCGAGGATGAAGCCGCGGCGGCACTCGGGGCTCTTGATGGCGTCCTTGATGATGCCGACCACGATCTCGTCCGTCACGAGGGCGCCCGACTCCATGGCGGCCTTGGCCTTCTTGCCCATGTCGGTGCCGGCGGCCACGGCGGCGCGCAGGATGTCACCGGTGGCCAGGTGGCACAGACAGTACTCGTCCTTCACCAGGGGCGACTGCGTGCCCTTGCCGCATCCAGGGGGGCCTGCAGCAGCACGAAAAGCGGTGCGTCAGTAGTGCTCAAGATCCGCAGGATCCACGAGGTTTGCTACTGTTTGGACTGCATTGTTCAATGCCTACCGATGAAGATGGTGCGGCGCTCCTTCTTGTTGGCGCACTCGATGCGCTTCTGGAGCTCCGAGAGCAGCGAGGCGGTGGGCACAGCAGCGAGGGACATGATGGCGGAGGAGCTACGGGGAGGAATCGGAATTGACGGTCTAGCACGCACGGCCACGTCTTGTTTGGTTCGCAACCCTACCCCGCCGTTTTAAGACGTTCGATTAAGTACGTTTTGACGTTCGATTAAGTACGACTAAGATCTTGTAATTACGCATGTTGAAGCTGACCATCACTCCGCGCTACACTTGTTGGTTGTAAGGGGTAGACGCGCCCCGCATACTCACGCCACACTTCTATTCGAATCACTTCGTCTCCTTGCCGAGGCGCGCGTCGCGCTGCGTGGTCAGCTCGGCCACCCAGGACTGAACCAGCGGCGTGCGGAACTTGCCCTTGGTGCTCTGGAAGAAGTCGTCAAGCGGGACGTTCTGGGCTGCAAGCACCAGTCACCCAACGCACAAAGAAACAGTGTTGAGTTACAGCGAAAAAGTCTACATGGATTCGTAGCAGGTACAGTACGCACCTCGCTCATAGTCATCGGCTTGGAGAATCATCTCGAACTTATCAAAGTCCTGCAGAGCAGCAGCGTGAACATCCAGACGTTAGCAAGCAGCAAGAGCAACGGACCAACGCAACCAGGTAACAAACATACCTTGACGATCTTGGCCTCCTCGGTGGACCCCGCCTCATACTCGTTCCAGAGCGCACGGATCTCCGCAGCGGACGGCGTGTCTCCCAGAGTGTTGCAGATTTCGTCCAGCGCCTCCTGCACCACCAAAGTCCCGTCAGCCAAGTCGTTTTCAAGATCAAATCTCCTTGAAAGCCATCACCACGAACCTTCTCCATGCGGTGTTTGTCCTCCTCAGCAACGCCTGCTCAGTACCAGCGCACAAGACACCACTCGTCAACCTTCATACCCCCCACTCCCAAAAGCTCAGCGACTAACCGTCGTGGGGTGTGATGTCGCCCACAAGTGACTCCGCCAGGTCGTGCACAATGGCCATCTTCATGCACCTGCGAGACACAGCACACGTCACACAACCGTTAGCAATGTGACGTCGTTCGCGTCACCAACGCCAACGATTGGACAGCACGTACTTGGAGCGGTTCACGGTCTCGTTGGCGTCATCCAGCAGCATGCAGCACATGCCCATGCGGTACATGTGGTCGGCCACGGACTCGGGCAGCGCCACCTTGTTGTTCACCCATCCAGTGCGCTTGAGCGTCTGCAGGCGAGACAAACGACACATATGACACAAAAGTCACATATCGATGTCTAACCACCGCGTTTCAATGCAATTCCTTCACGCTGCAGACTCAAAAGACCGCTAGCTATACAGAGACGCATCCAACGCACTTTGAGGCGGCCGCACAGTCGCAAGAACTCGATGGCACTCAACGCCTTCGCTCCCGTCGCCATCGACATGATGTCAACTTCCGGTCAATTTAAATTGTGTATGCGTTATGTAAGTCCCGTACTTATCGGATATACTAACCCGTTATGTTATTTGATTTGACCAATCGCAGGCGTTGGCGTCACTTAAAAATGTGGCCGCGTCGACAGCCGCAGGCAGCTCCTGGCGGTGCTTCAAGCGCTTCGTCCTCCGCTCCTGCTGGTCGGTCATTGACGTCGCCAGCACCACCATCTTCAGCGTCGTCAGGCTCATCTGCCCCAGTTTTTGCGCCTCGAAGGACCGCCGGGAAGCCCTCAAACGGCAGTGTGAAAGCGAAAAAAACCTCTAGCTCAGGTGCAGACGACGCTGCGTGGCTGTTACGGGCCTTAGACAAGAAGAAAAAGAAGAAAGTCAAGTCTGATACAATAACGAAGGCCACCAAGTCCTCAGAGCCTGAAAAAGCGGCGAAAAAGACGCAGCAGAAGCCGAGAAATGAACAAAAAGGAGGTCCCATAGATCTCTCCATGTCAGTGCAAGAACGCCAGCAATTATGGCGCAGTGGAGCAGCCAAGAAGCAGCAGGACGAGGCAGCGGAACAGGTCAAGCAACAGGAGAGAGAACGTCTAGAAACGGGCTTTGATCGCGTCTTCCAGGAGGTTTTCGGGGAGCAGCAAAGTGACAAGAAAGGAGGCGACGAGGAGGCGCTAAACAGCATTTTAACCACTGGAGATACGTCGTCTTTAGGGCTGTCGGTGGTCGATAAAGACGGGGAAGTGGCGGTGGCCGATACGAAGGCGTCGGGCAAACGCAAAGCTGCTCCAAGTGATGATGAGAGAGAGGAGGAAGCATGGGGCTTCGCAACGGCTGGGAACAGTGCGTTCACTCTCGACGACTTTGATGCTCCATCTGGCAGTAACGACGCGGGTTCTGGTGCTGTGGGTGACGCTCGGAAGGCTGCGGAGTTTGAGCGCTGGAAGGCGGAGGACGCACAAAGCGCAGTTAGTGACAACTTTGTCAAGCTGAATATGCGGAAGAGATTCAAGGGCAGCTCTGGACGCGCGAAGAAGCGGCCGGCGTATCTGCGCGCACGCAATGAGAACCCGCTGGATGAAGCTACCGGCGATAAGTCCTCGAGTCTCGCTCCAGTTGTCAATGCGAACGGTACTCAACAAGGTAAAAAGGACAAGTCGATGCTGGCGGATGACGGCGTGGATTTCATCGAAGAATGCTTGGAAGCGCTGGCTAAAGCTGAGAAAGCGCGCGGTCTTTCGGGTCAAGAAGTGTCGAAGCCAACGGATCCTAAGCAGAAGACCGAACCATTGGAACCGCCGAGGTGTCATCATGCGTTGGTCTGTCAAAACTTGGAGGTCAAGAAGAAAAACAAAAACCACGGCCGTCGATTCTTCGCCTGTCCACTGGGATTCGATGAAGGCCGCTGCGACTTCTTCCTCTGGGAAGATGACCACGTTCCGCTTGCACTGCAGACACTCTTCACTGCTTCTTCTTCTCCTTCAGGAGTCGCTGAGTCCGCAGCGGAAGCGGAGGCCATTGAGTGTGTTCCTCTGGATATCGAAGCTACTGAGGAAGAGCAACGCGAGGCGATGCTCACCAACTTGCGTCTGGTGTTTGGGCATGCCGATTTCCGCCCCGGTCAACAGTGGGCAATCTCCAGGGTGCTGCGCCGTAAGGACACACTTCTTGTGCTGCCGACGGGTGCTGGCAAGTCACTGTGCTATCAGTTCCCAGCTCTCTTCTTGCCTGGAATCACGCTCGTGATCTCGCCACTTATTTCGCTGATGAACGACCAATACGAGAGCCTCCCCGCCCCATTGAAGGCTCGCTCCGTGTGTCTGTCCGGTTCTTCTGGCTCCGGTTCAGGCTCATCCAAGGCGAAGCATGCAGCTTTTGTGCGTGATCTGCTTGCGGACAAACTTTCGCTGATCTTCCTCTCCCCAGAAAAGGCGCTAGGTGCTGGAATGCAAGCGCTGCTCGCGTTACCGCGTGTCCGTGCTCGCTTGGCGCTTGTGTGTGTCGACGAAGCGCATTGCATTTCAGAATGGTCCCATCACTTCCGTCCAAGCTACTTGCGGCTGGCAGAGGTCTTCCGCCACGCTCAGTGTGTGTTGTGTGTGACTGCCACGGCTTCGCGGCGTGTTGTGCACGATGTACTACATCAACTCCGCGCACGTCGGCAGCTTCAGGATCAAGGCTGTGAGACCGAAAGCGACATGGTGCTACAAATGCCGTGGCAAAGAAAAAATCTGGCGCTCGAAGTTCGATCGGTCCGGTCAAATGACGAGCGACTACGGCACCTTGTCCACATACTCCCCGAGCTGAGTAAAGGATCATCACAATCCTCCAAGGCTGGTGGTGGGGGTGTTATCGTGTACGTTCACCAGCAAAGACAAACTGAGGAGCTAGCAGCTCTGCTACGTGAACAATTACCCAATGCATGGCGCACTGCTGGAAAGGTGGTAGCTTTCCACGCTGGCATGGCACCTGAAGCGAAGGAGAAGGTTCGAACAGGTTTTGCTCGAGGCAGAGTGCGGGTTGTGGTGGCCACTATCGCCTTCGGTATGGGCATTGACAAGAAAAATGTGCGGGCAGTCGTTCACTTCCACATGCCGTCGTCTGTGGAGGGATACGTGCAGCAAATTGGACGAGCTGGTCGTGACGGCAAATCTGCTCGAGCTCTGCTGTACCTGCTGAATGAAGATGCGGTGCACTTCCGCTCGTTGCTTTTCTCGACTGCGTTGCATCGCGACCAGCTTCGAAGACTTATGGCTCTTGTCTTCCAGAGCCAGGTAAGTTCAACGTCAGCAAGTACGAAGCACGTCGTGGCTGTGAAGTGTTCAGGGCGAGGTCAGAGAGTTGGCAGTGAGCTGACGCTGGTGTCCCTGGAGCGAGATTGGCTGGAGCGCCACCTTGACCTGAAGGCAGCTTCGATTGAGACGTTCCTCACGTTGCTGGCACTCGAGACGCAGCGTGAGAAGGACGACGAGTTGGGCTTACGCGTGACACTACAACCTTTGAGCATGAGTCGATGTACTCTGCAGCTGCTGGACACACAAGCTAAGAAATTGGGACCACAGTCAACGGTGAAGTTGTTGCTCGGAGCGGTACAGCGCAAGGAATTGCCTAATGCGCACGTGACACATCGCAAGGACGGATACCTGAGCTCATGGGTCATCGACTGCCACCTTCACGAAGTTGCTCAATGGTACGGGCGTACAACTAGTGCCAACAGCAATGGAGACCAATCTGCAGCCCTGTTAGCAGCCTCTGACGCTCAGCAGGCGGGCGAAATCAATGCTGCTGCGGTAGCTGCCGCAACGAATGAGCGCCGGCTACTACAAGAAATGCGAGCGGCTCAACAGACTGGTCAAGTCCAGCGCTTTTCGCTCTCACAGTCCGCATTCCAGCTGCAGTTGAGGTGGAGGACTGAACTAACTGACGAGATGAAGGTTGAAGTCGCGAGTCGATGGACAAAGCTATTGTACGCTAAGCACGAGCACCTCGAGTCGCGTCAACTTGCTCGTCTTGCTCATCTGTATGGAGCACTGTACGCTGCAGCTCTGCCGGCGCCATCTCCGACGACTACAACGCGAAATGGCGAAGATGAAGACGAGGACGAAGAAGATCTGGATGAAAAGGCCCATGCTCTGGAGGTCAAACTGGTTCGCTACTTCGAAGACGACGACGGTGACGATGCAGCGGGTGGAAATGACGTCGAAGATGATGAAGACGAGCATTTGTTGCAGAAAATGCTGCGTCCGCTGACGGAATCTTTGATCGAGGCCATTGAGCGGGATGCACGCTCACTTGTTCAACTCCGTCTTGGTGGTGGAGGTCCACTGGAGGGCAGCGATACCGAGGAGAACAAGAAGAGCGAGGAAGGCATCAAATGGACGAGTTATGCCGTGGCCAAAGTGTTTCATGGATTAACGACGCCGCAGCTTCCGACGCGGCAGTGGCGCGACCATGTTTGCTGGCGACGATACTCTGATGTGGCCTTCGAGCGTATCGTGCAGATCGCTCACAAGGTGATCTTGGAGGAGGGGGACATGGAATCAACGGTAAACTCGGAGGTATCGACAAATTAATGGTACTATGGCTTGTTAGATTACTTTCTCCTGATAGTTTAGCCAAGCTGGGAACGGTGGTGGCCACTTCCTTTGATGGCCCAGACTCCAGCCGTCCCCAACCGTGGCGTCGTGCGGTGTGTGTGAAACTAACTCATGTTCTAATTCACAGACTAGCTTTCGTCACGATGATTGGTACGCAGAGTGCCGAGATCAGCAGACCTGGATCAAGCGCAGGTTGGGAAGTGCTGGACTGGAATTCGCTGGTGGGAGCGGTGGCGACTCAGAAGCTGCTCGGTTCTGTGTGACGCTGGCTCAGACGATTTCTGTGTGCGAACTGGGCAAGTGGCGCTTAGCGTTGCGTTGGACTTGACGGCATTGTGGATGCCTGCGATTTCGATGCGTCTCGCCCAGGTCTCCTTCGGTGAGTGTCCACTTTCCAGCATGGCGAAGTGACTCCCGCTGTGGTAAAGTTTGCGCTCTCTGGTTTCACTCTCCAGCATGGCGCTCCAGGTCTTCTTAAGCATTTGCATCTCCTCGTCGTCTGAGTCATCAGCAGAAATCTCCGAGCGCTCGTCTTGGCGACCGAATTCGCGGTAGAATCGCCGTGTGAAGTCGAAGTTGTTGAAGCGCTGAGTCTCGTCGTCACCGCTGCCTGCATCTTCCTCGCTGCTGGTGCTGAGACGGTATCTGCTGGTGCTGGACTGGTATTTGTGGTCCGTCAACGTCATGGCGAAGGCTGGAGTTGGTACCAGTGGGTAGTGGTGGAATCGTGGGGTGAGTGATGCAGCAGCTGACGTTCTCCTGGCTGCTCTGGGCGACACCGCTCCTCGACGTGCAGGGTTTCTGTTGTTGCAATCGACGCTTCTTGACGGAGCCACACGCGGGGCCGTTGCTCGGTGGCTTCCACACTCCAGGAACGTCTCGATGTGGGTCGTCATGCTGAAGCAAATGGCGATGAGTTGGTGCTGGCGAACGACTTCGACAACGTCTAGAGCCTGTTGCAAGAAGCGGTTGAGCGCTAGAGATCGTGCTTCGATCACTCGTTTGGAGCGGGAGCCGAAGAGCTTTCGGGGCGGGAACTGCTTGAACACGAAGGCGAAGCGATCGGATGTGGGGGTGGACGAATTGTGGCGATGCCGGCCGCGGTATGAATTGATGCTGGTGCAGGTGCTGGCACTGGAGCTGGCGCTGGCGCTCGAGCTGATGTTGGACCTGGTGTTGAAGCTGCATTCGGCGTTGTCGATCTCCAGACTGGAAAGGTACGTGGCCATCTGATCGTCGATCAAAGCGAGGAGCTTCTCACGCAGCTCGCAGAACTCGGAGAAGCAGCGACGGATGTGCCAACTTCTTCGCGTCTTGGTGTCCTCGACACGCAAGATGTAGACCGTGGACGGCTTGAGCGCCAATGCCGACGTGATGGTTGCTGACAATGAGCTCATCGAGCCATTCATGGCGTTCTGTGTGGTTAGAGGCGATTGCAAGAGTGCTGACCGGTTGGTGATCCCCCGTTTCAGACCCAAAGAGATGAAGTCGCCGGCGCCGGCTTGTTCGCGGTTTCGAACGGTCCGTGTCTCGCTCGCCTTTCAGCTTTACCAGTTTCGGGCGCTTGATTTTCGCCACGCCGATGCACGCGCGTGCAAAACCTTTTGCAAAAGGGATCAATTGGCTTTGCGAGCAGAATGGAAAGTGGTGACCGCGAGTTGAACACTACTACGACGGTGGATAGTCTCGATGGCTCGGGTGGGACCCTCTCAGGCCGGTCGCCGACTGGACAGAGAGGCATTCCTGGAAACAAACCGAGAGGCTCAGCTCGTATCTCTAGCGCCGGCAGAGCATTTTCAAGTCCCAACGGCTGTTAGCTAACTGCGGGTGTCTGTGGATCAGCCCGCTTCTCCATCCTGCAAATGTGATGCGCTCCGATCACGTTCGTGGTGAACTTTGAAAGGGCGCTAGGGGCATTAGCTTACCAGACAAGCTGGTGCGCATTTGAGCCTGTCACGCGTACGCATGATCACAAGTCTGGCGTAACGGCGGCAATTATTGACCTGTGGCCAGTGCTGCTTGCCCGATAGCAATGTTTTGACGTGATGGCCGTCCGAGCATGTTCCACCCTCCAAGCAGGGAAAAGGTGGTGCAGGTCAGGCATTCATTCGTCTTTAGCGAGAATTGAAGTGCGACTATCATCCCACTACTGTCACGATGAGAGGCTCAACCAGGACAGGCCGAGCTTCCGTTGGTTTGCAGAGAGCTATTGTTCCTCGACGCGAAAATTGGGGCCCGGTGACAATTCGACGCTATGTTGGCTCGTGTTGTTTCGACTGGCGCTCGGTCCAGTCGTCGTGGTCGATTGCGGTTCTCGCCTCGGTGGAGGTGAAGCTTCGGTGAACACGCTTCCTTCCGCCGATTCCCACGACTGGATAAGGCTCAGCCCTCCCACGTTCCATCGTGATGCTGTGCTCTGAGCTGCGTTTTGGCCTGCAATCTGACCACCGCCGACTCTCGTAAGTTTCGATGAAACACGTGCTTCTCGCTGCTTTAGGCTGTCGGGCGTGAGCCCAATGCTGTTGCAAGCAGGAAATCCAAGCACAGGAGCCATGTTGGAGAGCGTTAGGTGGGTTCTACTTTGCACCCAGCCGACTTTCATGACGTGGTTTATGACGTGGTAGCCAACTGCTGTAGTCAACGCTGAGGCCTACATGTACCACATCCACCGGTGTGCATCTGGGTCTATCTACTCAACGGAAAATGAAAATGCCAGACTGCATCCACAGTTCAAGCGCTTGACAGGATAGTATCATCAACTTGATACTGTCCTGCTCACTGGAGATAAGCTCAGCTCGCTATTAATATCAAGTTGCCCATCTTGCATGCGTTAAATGTTCACACAACACACAACTATCAAGTTGGGTTTGTGGAGGGTGGAAGTTGGCGAACGCAGGAAGGGTTCACTCTGGGATATCATACATCGACCTATCGAGTACACTCGATTCGAGTTGCACCCTTCCCTCTTCATGTTCAGTAGCAATGGGTTTCTCACCTGTTGACGCTTCCTCTATAATGCGAACTGAGCTTTCTCTATGAGCGAGGAGCTAAAATGTGGTGGTGCATTGCATCGCATGTGTATGATAGGCAATGTCTGAAATTTTGCACATGAACTGCGTGTATCAATACAGTTTGGGCAGACAGCTATTTTATATTAAACGACTCGATCAACTTTGACTCACTAACACATATTAATACCACCTAACTGGACGAATACAGATACTTTTGTCACACCACACTAACACCCTCGCCACCAGCAATCTTCGATTATATTGCCCTGGAGAGGATCGCACGACCACCGTTTCCAGCACGCGCCGACATCTTGGGCGCACTGCTCACCATGGCGCTAGGCCGACTCAGCACGACCGAAGCCGGAACAGGGCCGGCCCACGACCCCAAAAGCGGCACTCCTTTGACAGGCGTGGCGTTCTTGGTCTGGGTGGTGGTGTTCTTGGCAGGGGCAACGCTCTTCGCCTTCTTCAATGTAGTTGTGCCCTTAGTCGGCATCACATTCGTGGGGGCTGGAGGCGGAATCTTGGCAGTCTTAATCTGGCCATTGGTTGCGTCCTTTGCAGGCTGCTCCTTGCGGTGTTCGGCCTCTTTCTGTTGCTTCGAGTTCTTCGTGGAATTCGAGAGAGAGCGGAGGCCCTTCGTCTGCAGAGCAGGTCTGTCCTTGTTGTCATTCCACACTCCACCAACCTGCTTGAGCTGGGCACGAATGGAATCGTACAGGTGCTGGCCGCCGAGTTGCTGCATGGCATCTTGGAACTTGTCCGACTGCGCTTGCTTGACCATGTGCTTCAACTTGTGCTGGTTTACGTTCGCCCAATCCGCCGCGTTCGTCTTGCCGGAGATCGGCTTCAGCCCCTTGGTTGTCGGCACCAGCACTAGTCGCGCGGTATTGTCGAGGTTCAGGATCTCGCGCAGGGTCTGGCACGCAGCACGTTTCTCGGGCGCCAGTCCCAGCACCAACCGCAGTACAAAGCTGGCGCCTACCGACTGCTGCATTTCGAGCTTCGACTGCTGCACTTTCGCGCCTTTGCGAGGCGAGGTGACGTTCTTGGCGGCGTTGGACTTCTGTCGCGATGCGGAGTTGGTCATTCTTGGAAGGTGCTCGGGGAGCGCGGGGGCTCTCGAAAGCTGAGTTGTTGTTGCTTGTTAGCTTGCTGGTCGATTTCAAAGTGAGACCTCCATTGCACCCAGGCCACACTCGAAGAGAATGTCGAGGGTAAAGACTCATCCTAAGACCTTGATACCTTGTTTCGACAGCAGGCGAGGTCGGTGCAGTATCACTCGACCAACTAAGATACTGAAGATGT
This sequence comes from Phytophthora fragariae, assembly GCA_009729435.1. Lineage (NCBI taxonomy): Eukaryota > Oomycota > Peronosporomycetes > Peronosporales > Peronosporaceae > Phytophthora > Phytophthora fragariae. The sequence continues at coordinate 456,218 of QQOI01000048.1, read as the reverse complement.
GGTTACCCATCTGAGAGGAGAAAAAATGCAACTTCAACAGGTATAACACCTGTAGCCATCTTGCATTGACAACGAATATCAGGTCGTTCTACCTGTACCTGCTACTACGGCAGCGGGATGGACTGGGCGCTGTGGAAGACATTCAGTGGGTCGTACTGGGCCTTGATGTGGCGCAGGCGCGCGAAGTTGTCTGCACCCCAGTATCGCCTGCCGAAGTCGGCGCCCAGGTCCAGGTCGCAGTAGTTCTGGTAGTTGCCACCGTCGAAGTACCGCTCCAGCGCGCCGGCAATGCCACGGATCCACTTGTAGGACGGGGAGTCCTCTGACTCGCCCTTGTTGGCACCCACGCCGATCTGCACGGACCAGACGGCGTCTCGATGCGCCCAGGGCGTCATGTCGTTCTTCTGTGAGGCGAAGACGCCGCCGTACGCCTCGAATTGGATGTAGGCCCACGTGGTGTTGGGCAGGCTGTCGGCCCAGTCCACCACCGTCTTCACGCCGTCGTCGTCCAGCACCGAGTTGGAGTAGCCGCCCTTGATCTTGCTGTAGTCCTTGTCAGCCGACGTCAGGCGGTGCGACACATTGAGCGAGCTCAGGTCGTCGCACGTGCCCTTCCACACGTACGCCTTGGTGGCGAGCTGCGAGCAGTTGTCGCGGCGGTCGAGTGCCTTCAAGCCGCCGTGGTCGAAGAGCCCCGACGAGTTAAGCAGCACGTCCAGCTCGGCCTTGGAGCCGAGGTACTGGCCAGTCATGCGCGCGCCCGAACCGTCCACCACGAGCTGCGTCGTGACTCTCGAGTCAGCAGTCGGGAAGTAGTCCATCCACGCACGCAGCACCTGAGCACGCACCGAGGCGTTGAACTGCATACTGAACACCGTCACGACTGGTATGGTGTGCACCTTGATAGTGAAGAGTGTGACAATGCCGAACGAGCCGGCGCCGCCGCCACGCAGCGCCCAGAACAGCTCCGAGTTGTGCGTAGCGGACGCCGTGACAACGGACCCATTGTACAGCACCACGCGCATCTCGGTGGTCTGGTCAGCTGCCAGTCCGTAGTGGCGACTCACCATGCCGTAGCCTCCGCCGCTGATGTGTCCGCCGATACCGACACTCGGACACGTGCCGGCGTTGAAGTTGTAGCCTCCCAGCCGGTCCAGCTCCGTGTAGACCCAGGCCAGGCGGGCGCCGGCCTGCACCGTGGCGAGAGCGGAGCCCTCCGTCCGGTTCTCGGACACGAGACGCACGTCCACCATGTCGGCCATGTCGATGACCAGCGAGCCGTCCATGGACGACAGCACCTCGTACGAGTGGCCGCCGCTGCGAGGCACGGGTGATAGACCGTTGGCCACGGAGCAGGTGACGGCGCGCACGACGTCGTCCTCTGAGGTGGCGAAGTAGACGCCCAAGGGTTTACGATCGATGCGGGCTTTGGGACCTGTTGCATAGTCCTCGTATAGCGGAGACGCTGACACGAAAAAGTTGGTGTTGGTTGTCAATGTGTCGTTGCCATTGCTGCTGTTGGCGGCGCGTGTGTCCATGCAGTCCTCAAACGCCTGCAGCAGCGACGTCGGGGTCAATTCCGACTGCGTCACTTGCGCCAACGCTCCGGTGGCGACTGCTGCTGTGAACAGCGCAGCAACTCGAGCGAGGAACATCGTCGATGTGGCGAGGCTTTGACTGCGGCGTGGCAGATTCCGGAATGAACAGGTATTAGTGCACGCACGCACAACTGGAATGGCCAACAGCAGCCAAACTATTATACGTGCTGGCTGGACGACATCTCACAAAGCCACAAATCTAGTCATGGTGACCGGTGGATAGCCGGTATCCGGTACCCATAACTCCGGAAGCGTGCGCGCGTTATCGACGTCGACGGGCCGCCGATGACGGTACAGTGTTTTATAATAGGCATTTATTGTGCCTTTCTGTCTTTTTGCGCGTCCTTCAGGGGACTTTAGAAGGTACTTTTTTACTACTGGGGAGTACTTATATCTTAGGATTTGATATGTAAAACGGAGTAGCCACCAACTATCAGGCAAGTGCCGTCGAAGTTGGCCAAGTACCTGCCTAGCGGTGACGGGTAGCTACCGCGTATTTTCGCTAGCAATAAAGACATTTTGACCATGTAATATCGTTCATCTACTTAGCTAAAGAATTATGAGCCCCAACTGCGTCGTGTCGCCTGTTTTGCCGGCAGTTTTGCAAGCAACTACTTTGGTAGTAGGCACCTACAAAGGTATTTCCTCCGTTCAAAAAGCCCGATTGGCCGCTTTCAACACTGCCAAAACGGGCTTTCTCTCCTACGCAGGGCTTCACAAAGCCTTGTGAGGGTGCTTCAGGGAGGATTTGCCGGCTAGGCTAATCTGTACCTCCGTGGTGGTAACTTGTTGCGATTACCCTACCCCTATGTTAACAAAGATAGTTTTTCACTGCCGTCTGGCCAAAAGAGATGAAAGGCACAATAGGCATTACGAGTCGGCATGTGATTCCCGTGAATCTTTGGCGAACCGATCTCAAGATACACGTACTTACGTAAACCATTGCAACTTGCCATTGCAATTTGCAAGACGGGTTATTTATCGCTACTGACCTTGATTTCGTCGTAATTTATCGCTACTGACCTTGAATTGAAATTTCGACCAATCGGAGAGAGCTAAGTATTTTACCATATTACCAAGTTACCTTCTACCATATTACCAGGTTACCTTCTACCATATTACCAAGTTACCTTCTACCATATTACCAAGTTACTTTTCTACCATTTTACCAAGTTACCTTCTACCATATTACCACTGGTAATTTACCAGGAACTCCACACGTGATCAGCGTCGACCTGCCGGACGGAGAAATGCCACTCCAATGATAGTCTGGGGCTTGTTTGACTTGGCATACCGACTCATTTCAGGACATCTTTAGTCCAGCTGACCACGTCGTCGCTATCTCGTCCTCTCTAGCTCAGTTACGTTACCTCGCATATCACCACCAAACGACAGTCATTCACCGCTCAGATCTAGGAGGTTCCCCGCCACCGTGCCATTTTGCCGTCCAGCGAGTGCCCCCACTACTGCAGACCCATGCCCAAGAACGTTGTGTGCTTCGCCCAGCTCTGACCTTTGCTCGGGGAATTCTTCATCCCCGTGATCATCCTCGCGACCCCGTCAAAGCACCCGTTGTGCGAGCCTCCGATCTCCAGCACCGGGCACGTCACCTTGTCGTTCGACTCGCAGATCGATCCGTGCTGCAAAATCTGATGTTGAGTCTGGTGGCCAAGGCACTAGTGCAGCCACGAAAATTGATGGCCCAACCTCTCTCGCTAACCTACGCGGGGTGGCGTGTCGCTCTACTCCATTGACGACCGCAGTGCGGGCGATGTCCACTAGATGGTTGAGGGGTGGTGTGTGTGTGGGGGGGGGCAGTGTTGTACCCGTGGCCTTGAGATCGTCATGTTCAGATTGAACGGCCACGGAGACTGTAGTAGAGTGGCAAGCAAGTTAGTAGAGCAGGCGGGGCCATTGCCGTCAATTGCAGCCATACCCCCCCCATGGTTCCTGTCGTCTCGCGTGCAGTTGAATTTCCAGTACGGAATGTACTCGAGCATCGAGCACGAAGATAACCTGGTAATATGGTAGAAGGTAACCTGGTAGTATGGTTGAATGGAACTTGGTAATATGGTAGAAGGTAACATTAGCTGTACCGTACAAGTAATAGGTAGAATGACTTGGTAATGTGGTAAAATGCGTAGGGCTCTCGGATTGGTTGAAGTTTGAATTCAAGGTCAGTAGCGATAAATTACGACGAAATCAAGGTCAGTAGCGACAAATAACCTGCAAGACGATCGCGATGCTTGACTTACATGTACAGTATTAGTCACTGAATGTCTATGCTAACAATAAGGCTACGTAAAAGCTGTACGGGTGCGTGTATCAAAGTACTGTTCGGGTTGCGAGGGGACCCAACAGCAAAGCGTCTCGGTATCAGCGACTGCTTTATTAGCGTATATCCGTCATCCGCCTGCTAGCGATGAAAACAGCAGCGAGGTGCAGCCGGTATGAACAGTTCGTCAGCCGCAATGGGGACGAGTCCTGGTGGCTGCAGTTGGCGCTATGTAGCGCCAGGTGCTGGGTCTGCCTCGTCCGAAGCCAAGCTTTCAGGATATCGATCATGCCTGGCGAATTTTAGTCAACGTCGCGCCAAGATGATGAAGCCATCGTGAGTGTGTGGCTGACTGGTCTTGCGTACATCGAACTCCGGGTCCCTTTGGCTTCGATTTCATGATGATATCACATTGTGTGCAGTGTATTAGTGCTTGGATACGGCGGAGCTTGCCACCCAACGGCAGAATCAGGACTGTAGTTATCCAAAGAACCACTCCACGAAACCGTGAAAGCACTTGAAGTCATTTTGGAACCCCTTAAGTACGAAAAAGGATACTGACCAGGGCTCGGAATCAGTAAATAAAATAAAAAAGTTAGCCAGTAAATTGACTGAAATAATTTATTTGTGCGACCCCAATAATCAGTAATTCTTGTATTTTAGAACATTTATGCTAACACTTTCGTCTATAAGCTTCGAGAGGCGAGAGATTCGCGTTCGCGCGATTTTAGCTCACAACACGTAACCTAGAATTCACTTGACAGTCTATCATGCACCCGATACCGAAGCAACCGACCCAAGCCCTCAAGTCGAGGCTGCCAAACGGTTAGTGTTTAGTCAACACTAACCGTTTGGCACCTGCGACTTTGGCAGCACTAAAAAAACGCTGGTGATGCTAAAATATACTGGTATCGGTATTCCCTTTCTTTGGAATGCTGAGCTGGTGGCGATGGCGATCAAGGGGCAACGTAGCGAACGTTTAATGTGTGATCGTATATGATATCGTATCTGTATACAGTATGCTATAGAGGTTTACTGAGGGTAATCAGTATTTTATTGGCCAATAATTTATTGACTCGAGTAGACCCTGTCCATGTTCGCGAAACTTGCACGCGTCTGGCTAGGTTCGACTGCGTTTCAAGAACCCGTGTCCTCGATAGGATTATTCCTGGTGATTTCGCTATGGGCGAGGGCCGACAACGAGGAAGCGCAACGACAGCAAATTATGCGTCACAATCGCCAGGAACTACGGTGCATGGGGGGAAACAAGCGGAAGTTATGTCTAAGCCGACATGGGTACATTAGTAGTACTAATAGTAGTGATATTAGTAGTGATACTTCTATCGCCAAATCAGATCTACTATAGTAGTAGTAGTGCTATTGGTTCAGAGTCGGGTAGTAGTAGTAGTATCACTACTAAGCCAGATCCTCACTACTACCAAACCCTGGATGGAAGGAGTTGCTGGCTACATAGATCTCTTCATAAACTGTAGCAGTCGTGACTCGATGAAGCGAGCTGAGCTTGCAGCAGAAAATTTGCAGGATGAATTCGCAGTAGGTTACTTTATACCAGCTTGCTTCAAAAGCTCGCGAAAACTTTACATGTATAGGGTGTCCAAGGCTGCACTCCAAGCGTATGGCTTCAATACAGCTATAAGCCTTATCCACATGCGCCTGGCAGGTGGATCATGTGCCCATGTGGACGCCTTCGTGGTCTGTCAATCCCGTTTGCTCTCAAATGTTATGTATTACGCTGCGAGCATCTTCGGCATCTGAGGTTTCCGGTACCCGTCCATCCCATTTCTGAAGTTTTGACAGCTCGAAGACCAAGCAGAAAAGTGAAGGTACAGTACAGTATCTCTCACGGCAAGAAAACTCTGACCGTGTAGGATTCGACAGAGAGAAGTGATCTCTGTTGCAGGACTTATAATACATGTACCGGCATCCTCTCCAGCGGCCAAGCGTCCTCGCCCACCACCGAAAGCGACTTAGCCAACAGCTCACGTAGCAGCAGCATGAGACGAACTGCTTCGTACGCTCTTATTGACTGTTGTGAGCTCATCCGCTGAGCATGTGTCCGAGTCGGATGCATGGTCCGAGCTACAGCAAAACCTGCTTTCGGCGGCCTGTTAAACCGGCGACCAAAATTGAAGCAGGCTGCTGCAAGCAGCTCTCCTTACCAGGGCTCGCAATCGCGCACCCGTGTACCCGTACCCGCCCTACCCGCGTCGGGTATACCCGGTTTCGGGTCGGGTACGGGTACCCGAAACCATTCTCGGGTAGTCCACCGGGTACCCGAAACCAACAATAGATTGTGGTCTACCTGCAATTAGGCTCGTATTATTATCCCAGTTTCCGCTGTCCCTCGCATTCCTAGATCAGTCAGCCCCTACTCGCATTGACCCCAGCAGCGCTATCACGGGTGTTACGCATGGCGACAGAGAGTTCAGATTCGAGCCATACTCCGCCCGACGAAGACCACAAGGCACGCATTTCAAACATTCGTTCGCTACCTCTTGAAGATCTCAAGGAGAAACTATTTAGTTGCCTCCAAACTAAGTCTGACGACCCGCTTTTCACGCTGCGAGATGCCTCCAATTCAAGTGCGAAATGTTGGAGTCAATTCCAACATGTCTACAAAAAGAAAAAAAGTATCGTGATGACCAAAGCTCGGAGCTCGCTGAAGCCGTCTGTGCTGGATGATATCCTGGACCAGGCCTTCCGAACGAGAGCTTTGCGTAGGCTGGGATAGCTAAAGAACTTTGATTGAAGCGAAATGCGGGGCACTGGTACGGTGCATTTGTACTGTATTTAGTGATGACTGAAGGAGCGGTGGCCTTTTCAAAAATGAGAATCATCTTTAGGCAGTGATGGCCTAGCACAGATGCAGAGTACAGTACATGTGAGTCGGGTTCACTTGCCTTCGACCGAGAGGGGCATCTGGTGCGCCTGCTTCGCAGCCGCACCATCTGCCCCGTGCACAGGTAACTGGCAAACTAGCAAGTATACTATTAATAACAGAAAGACATCGTTAATTCAATTTAGGCGAGACAGTGAAGCTAGAGCGTAAGGTATCCAATCAGGAGTCCGCCAGTTTTGCGCTAGTCGGTGCGAGGAATTCTATAACTCGGCAGCATGATACCCGCAGCATCCTGAATGGCATAATGTGCATTATATTACTATGGATATGTCGCGTGCAGATACTGCGGCTGCGAAGCAGGCGCAGGAGATGCGCAATTTCACGTAAACGTGTATTTATAAGATCGGCGCTACCAGCCCAGCCCTCTAGTAATAATATACTATAGTCCCAAACACTGGATGTATCCAGGGAGGGGGGGGCTACGTCAAGCAGCATATTAGTCGTCATAAAACTTCAATACCGGCTACCGGCTTCAGTTTTACCGGCTTCGGTTTTACCGGCTTCAGTTACCGGGCGACCGCCTAATTAATGTGTGTTGGGCTGGCCACAGCACTCCCTCCAAGGTTACTGCTATCCCAGAATAAAAGATTGTATTGCAAATATACGAAAATATTAGTACGGAATAATTTATTTTGCGCCCAGCCAGAAAAAGTGGAATAACTTACGACCCCACTTTTTACAATATATTTTTACAGATATAAACAGTGTTTTTACGTGATTACACTTTTTGTAGTGAGCGCGACTTTTTGTGATATCGATCTCTACTTTGGTTTCTGAGCTTCATTTAGCGCCTTGCGCGCGCGCAAGAACCAGCGCGTTGCTGTCCAAGTCTACCATGGTGTCCCCTACCTCGAATACCGTCGAGCGGCTTTTTAGCAAGGCACGTCATATTCTCTCGCTTCACCGCCACCGCATCCCCCCATTCGTTTGGAGATGATGTTGTTTCTCAAGGTGAACAGGCGCTTCTGGGGGGGGGCTGCGAGGGTCTCGAAGGCTGTCAACGCGTAATTTGACAGGTTTGCACTAGGACAGCCTTAGCGCCCAGGTTTCCCAGATTCAGATTTTACTCAGAAAACTGATTCCACAGGTATTATCCAAGTTTTATTCCAGGTTATCTACAGGTTTTTCTAAACCCCGCCGAATGCGATGAAAGTAATCTATCCGACCGGCATAAATTACCTGACCAGGTATAATGCGCGTTGCAAACCTGGATAAATCATGTGTGCGGAACTTGAGCAAAAGTGGAAGTGACGACAGACGGCCTTTGTCGGAAGAGCTCCAGCCAATCAGTCTTCGGCAGCGGAGTCCGGGTTTCTTTCAGGTATCAATACCTGGAATACTCATGTGTGCGCTACTGGAGCAAAAGCCAGAGTGATGGGCGTCGGTCTTCGTCGGCATGGCGAGAAGCGGCAAGTGAAGCCATCCCTTCAGCGTAGCCCCATCATGTAACTCCAGGTGTTGTCCAGATGGCATCCAGGTAGTGTCCATGTATTGAGTTTATCCTCAACTACACTACGCCTCCTTCATCTTCTTGCGACTAGCGACGCTTAATCTTCAGGATTGCTTCCAACATTGCCCAGCGGAGCTTGGTGATCCCTGTCGGCGCTACGTCACTTGGAGCATCATCGCTGACACAGGTCCAGAAGAAGCGACACACGAATACACCACAGCTATCACTGTCGGACTGAAGAGGCTCGGCCACCTCGACAGTCGTGTAGCTCGCTGTAGTCGAATCTGCAGCAATAATCTCACTCGCGATCTTCTTCAACCTCTGCTTGTTGCGCTTTCCATTCTTGCTGTCGTACGTCTTCACTTGTTTGGTATCTTGGTCGACAACGAGACATCCCCAGTGAGTGCCCCCGAAATTGACGGGCAGCAGCACAAATGCATGCGTCGAAGCGCCTGCAACGACGTCCTCCAATGTTTTGGATGAAAGCAGGCCCTTGCGACTACGTTTCTTCTGGGTAGCCTCACCATGCCCTTGCGGCGTGGCCGTAATCGTCACATTGTTCTTGTAGTTAGCCAGCACCACAGCAAACGCCTTTATCGCGTCATCATTGAGCCAGGCCGAGTCGCGGAAGCAGTACAGATCTGAGTACGTCAGGTCGAATCCGAAGCCACGCAGTTCATTATACGGCCAGTTATCCAACAGCTCGGAAAATGCACCGGCACACGGAGAGGGAGGGGCATGAGCAGCTCTTACCTCGCGGTGAAGCCACGAGCAACAAATGACAGCATCGCGACATGTAGCTTGTAAGTTCCACAACCACTTCATAGCCTCCACCTGGGCACGTGTGAACTGGCCAAACTTAGCAATGGCCGCCACGTAACGATAAGCGCCTGCAGCGGCTTCGCCGTCACTGTCTAGCTCGATCTGTTCGCTCTTCGCAAGGCCGCCGCGGAGTTGCTCCAGCGCGCTGTCAACTACAGACTCCAGTGGACGAAACCGGACTGTGTCTGGGACGAATTCAGCGTCGACGCGCCATTCAATGGGTTTTCCTTGCCCTTGAGATTTCACTTGCAACGTAGTCAGGAAGGACCCTACCTCACGAATACCAGGTTTAACATCGTGAAGTGTAGCCACCACTTCACATACATCTTTTTCGCGTAATAAAGTCCGTAGGTTTGTGCCATTGTTGTACTCCTTCAAAGCCTGTTTTGCCTTTTCCTTCTGCGCTGCACGGTCGAGAGGGGGGCGACCTTGCCGCCTGACATTACCTGACAGTCGAACACTTAACCCGCGTGAGCAACCTTCACAATCGGCAGCTTGGGTTGTCGAATCGGTGACCTGGGTTGGTGCCTCATCATCACATCCGTCGTCGTCCTGTATGTTGCCTTCTTTGGAATTGCCATCGTGATGAACGTCTTGCGGGCCCTCACCTTGGGACGCACTCCCACCCGGAGCGCCACCATCGTTCCCACCACCACCACCACTGCCTGAGCCATCGTTACCAGAGGATGGGGGTGGCAAGAGATCCGTCTTACCATGCCTCAGATTGTACCACCACTTATCAAGTTCGCTCATTACAGACTCAAACACTTCGTCCGGAAGCTGCGCGAGCTCTCCACTGATACGGTCGAATGCCTGCTGTGCTCGACGATACTTTTCAGCGTCGCTCAGAACCCCAGCAACGGCGCGGGGCTTCTTCTTGAACACCTTTGCCACAAAAGGCTGCTCAACATCAGTCAATTCATCTTGTGAGAGGCGACTCTGGCCGAACCACCTACATATTTAACACAAAATATGGTGAATACCTGGTCAATACCTGAACCAACTTGCAATATCTGGTCAATACATAGGTGAAACCTGGACATACCTGGGCGATATGGATGAGAAGGGAATGATCCGAGGGTTCCCGCACGTCTTCCGATACGCCATCGCGTGTCTGCACGGCAGCTTCATGGTTTGTGCGAACTCACAGTTGCATGTCCAGCCCTCCTTCTCGAGTGTATACTTGCGTTCATCACACTGGACGGTGACCGTAGTGCCATTGTCCTTGAATGCATAATTGCCAGCAATAGAGTCATCCGTTGCGACGTCATACTGCGTCTGGATCGCCGCTGCTACCCAACGTGTCGTCATGCCAAGTGCAATGTTCATCTGCTCCCAATAGGTAACGTCTCGCAACGTCCCGGGCATCTCCACCTTGGCCGTGTACTCTTCTTCCTTTCGTCGCTGGTAGGCCAGTAGGACTTTGAGGCTTGTACGCATAGTCAGGTGGCCCTTTAAGTAGCGTTTCAGCTTTCCGAACAAACTTTGCACGCGATTGTTAGTGTGATTGCCAAAATGCGGCAGCCCAACACGATAGGCCATCACCCACATCTCGCAGCATTCGTCCCAATTCTTGACGAAGTAGTCCCACAGCTCTGTGTGGTCTCTTCTGTGAGCGAGACTCTTGAACTCATCGCGATGAGACGTGTTCGCATCAGGCGTCCTAGCGTAGGTCATGTTGGTAATGGTGTGCTTCATCTGAGAGAGCACATATTCTTCGTACACGCCGTACTTCTAGGACTTTCGAATCGTTTCGTGCAACCACTTGATCACATGAAAATGACACAGTAGCACGCGAGCCTCTGGAAACTTCTTGCGGATGATATCAATCTCACGCATGTCCTTGTCAACGATGACAATCCGCACGAAGTGCCAGTGTTCGTTCGCCCGCTTGAAGTGGTCCATGCACTTAGCCATGTGCCAGTCGCTGTTCGTCTCGATCAGTGAGTACTGCACGGGCTGCCCGTTCCCGTATTGATCCATCGCAACCATCGTGAGAAGCTGGTAGTTATATCTAATCAAAATAAAGCCACAACCTGGTCAAAACCTGGTAACACGTAGACAAAACCTGCAAATATAATACAGAGACTCACTGGTTGGTCTGATGCGTGCAGTCCATTTGAATCACTTCTGGGAATCTGTCCAGCATAGCGCATATGACCGCTCGTGAAGGATATCACGCCAGTCACGCCGTGCGCGTTCTCATGCACGGAAGACACATTCAGTGGCGACTCCAAGTTGAAATTCACGACCATCTCCGCCACTGCGTCGTCGTCGGATAGCTCAATTCCTAGTCATCAATGTCAATACAGTCAGTTTCACAGTCAGCTCATGTTATCACAGCGATAACTTGGCTTTCTTGTGCATCCGTGCAACCAGGTTTCGAACGTCGTCCATTGTGACGCGGTGGTTGGAGTTCTCACGAATGTAGTTGTAGATGCTTGAAGTCCCAGCGTCGGCGTCGACCAGCAGCTCAATGCCCGGCATCAGAGCAGAGCCGACGGGAACCTGGCGAATATCTGGATAAGACCTGTAGATACCGTCCGAAATGGGGTGGTTATGGCTGTAGACTTCGCGCTTCATGGCGATGCCCCACGTTCCATCTCGGCGCATGACGACTTGAGCCAGCATCTGAAACGGACACTCCGTGCGGCGGTGCTTGTGCGACGTCCTCTTCCCTGTCGACCTCTCATGCTCCTTCCAGCCGTGTGTGCAGATATACTTGCGCTGATACGGCTCCCACTTGTCGGGCACGAGCGGAATCTCGGAGTCTTGAAGCCCATGGAAGCGAACCTGCTTACGCAAGTCTGCGTCGCGACGAGCGACGTTAATCACCTCCGCAATGACGATCTTCTGTCGCGTCGCCTCCATGTACTCCTACAGGCTGACGTCAAGCAGAGACCACGAGTCATGCTGAGCCTTGAACGCTGGAACGTGGACCAGGTCCTCGTCTTCGACGTCGGAAACGGTGCACTCCTTCCCTTTGGTAGTTCATTTCTTCTTGTTCTTCTTCTGCGCGCCTTCTTCTTCGTCTCCTTCGACTTCTTCATCTCCGTCGTCCTCTTCGTCTTCTTCTTCGTCTGCATCTTCGTCGTCCTGTTCGTCTTCTTTGTCAGCATCTTCTTCATCTTCGTCGGCTTCTTCCTCTTCTTCAACGACCTCTTCTTCCTCTTTGACCTCTTTCTCGTCTTCCTCCTCATCACCAGTGGATGCAGCGCCTTCTGCGGTCGCATGGGGGTCGAACTGCGAGGCCCGTGAGTCGCGGGCATCTTGCAGCGCTTGTGATCGCTGCGCGCGCTGACCACCTTCCTGCGCGCCTCCTCCTCCTGCCGCGCTCGCTCGGCCATCTGCGCCTTGATATGGGCCGTCTTGTGGGTGCGCGCCATGGTGATGGGGTCTCCAGGACCGAGCAACCGCCGCACGTCGAATGCCACGTGGCTGGATTTGGCCCCCTCGAATTGGTGGCTGTGAGGCAAAAGCTGAAATGACGGTAATAAAAAACGAAATATATTCTCCCTGGTCAATACCTGTATCCAAACCTGAAGAATACCTGATGTGTAAAACCTGGACGGCAAGCTTGCCGTTTGCACTAACTACAATTAGAGGTTGCCATCTTGTACGGGACTTAAAATTGCTGCAATACATGTATACTGAATAATTCTTTTTCATGGCGATCCGCGGAATAATTTATTCTGCCGGTGCCCCAAAATGTTACTGCAACGTCATTTTCGGAAGGCCTGATCCTGGTCGTTCGATCAAATGGCGATCTCGCTAAACGTTAGGCCACCTGCTGCACAGACGTAGTAATAGGGCGCTAACATCCACATAGTTGCATTCACTTATTGCATTTGCAATCGACCAGCTTGGGTGTGCTTCATGTACACGAACTAAATTTTGCTTTCTGTAAGTAGGGTCGGCTCGGGTACCCGAGGCTTGGGGCCGGGCGGGTACGGGTAAGACTCCGGCTTACCCGACTCCGGCTGGGGACCCTGGATGGGCGGGCACGGGTACCCGCCTCTCGCCGTTTGCGAGCCCTGCTCCTTTACTTAAGTACCTGATATGGCGAGCCTCCATTGGTCCGTCCTCTGACTGATGTGCACCACACCAGGTCGGACGTGGTGTCCGCTGCAGGAGGTCACTTCACCATCAGCCGCCAGAGCCCCAGGATGCTCGCCCGCTCCGTCTTCAAGCGCTCGTTCGGCGCCCGCCTCCGCGCTGTCCCCGCTTTCGCGCAGCAGACGCGCCTGTACCACGAGAACGTGATCGACCACTACGAGAACCCGCGCAACGTGGGAGCCATGGACAAGAACGCCAACGACGTGGGCACGGGCCTCGTGGGCGCCCCCGCCTGTGGCGACGTGATGAAGCTTCAGATCCAGGTGGACGAGCACGGCACCATCGTGGACTCTAAGTTCAAGACGTTCGGCTGCGGCTCGGCCATCGCGTCTTCGTCCGTGGCCACCGAGTGGCTCAAGGGCAAGAGCGTGGACGAGTGCCTCAAAATCAAGAACACGGACATCGCAGCGCACCTGAAGCTGCCGCCCGTCAAGCTGCACTGCAGCATGCTGGCGGAGGACGCCATCAAGGCTGCCATCTCGGACTACAAGCGCAAGCAGGCAGCCTCGAGCTAAGACGGACCACAACATAGCAACAGTCTTGTCGTGAACATCGGCACTGCACGCGGATGAGCTTCGGCAGACAGGTCAAAGAAGACAACTAATCAGTACCCGTCGAGCTGTTGAATTAATACAGTTGCTAACTTATTGCCTCTGTGACGTCGTTACGTCTCGGTATCTTCCATTCCGGTGGTGCACATGCAGTTAGCATGGATACGCTGAAAGATACGCTGTAGACGAGAGATTACGCGTCTCAACAGTGCGGACAAGTTGAAGATGAGTTGTTGTATTTTGTTGTATGACGCAGCTAATTCATCGTGACATGCATCTAGTTGTAGTTTATTTGAGGTCAGTGAGTCCGTGCGCTTCGAAGACGACTTTCAGCTCGGCAATGACCCGCACGAGCTCGGCGTGCGCCTTGCGCAGCGGCTCGATAGCGTCGCCGTCGCCGCCTTGCAGCTCTCCCAGGATGTGGCTGCGCGTGGGGATCGAGCCGAGAGCAGTGTTGACGCCCTTCCGGACAAGCCACGGGTGACGCTTGCCCAGAGTCTCTTCGTAGGCCTTGCTGGCGCCGTTGTAGCAGTTCTCCTCGGTCGACTCGAGCAGCGTAAGGCGCACACACGCCTCGACGAACTGGACGAACCACAGAAGACGCAACAGGCAGCGCGAGCACGACGGCTTCTTCTTTCCGCCCACATCCGCCACGCCTAGATCCACCTCGTGCTCGATCACCGCCTTCACGCTCTGCTCCTTCCACGTATTAGACGACGATGGCACCGGCCACGCCTCCAAGTTGTGATCGATAGATGCAAAGTAGGCTCCAACGGTGCTGCCGGCAAACGAAGTAGCGCGACCGAAAACGCCCAGGAAGCCGCAGATGACGTTGCACGTGGCCATGAAGAGGTCGAGGCGCAACTGGCCATCTGGAGCACGTGTCGCGACGCCATCTTCCAGGGATGTGACCAACTTGTCCAGCGTAAAGCCCTCGTCATGGCTTTGTTCGAGCACCGAAACCTCCAGATCATCTTCCTGGGACGTGTGAGGGGAGGGAGGAGCTGAGTTCTCCACCTCGCGCCTCTTGCTGGCAACGCTAGTGTCCGACAGGGACGACTTCGTGCGGCTCCTCTGCTCTCCAGTGGTGGAACTCACACGACGACGTCGGCGGCGACGCTGCTTCGGCTTCTTACTGCTGCTCTTCGGCCGCGACAGCTCGTCGAACACCACTAACCCCAGCAAGTACGTGCCCAGCGTCCGCATCGACAGCAAGTTGTCCAATGCACGCTCCACAAACGAGTACGGCGGTGAGACGACGACGGCAGCTGCTGAGGTCGAAGTCGCGACACTTCCTTCGACGCCGCTTCTCCGAGTGTAGTAAACCACACGCAGTGCGACCAGCACCGCCACAGCCAGCAGCGACATCCAATGGCGTGTCCGCAGATGCGACAGGTGGACGACTCGCTTGACCTGAGTCGATCCCCGCGTCTTGGAGCTCCCTGAATTGCCCTTAGCAGTCCCAACCACCGCCTTTTGTGCGGGAGGGGCCAGCCCAGGCTTCTCCTTGGCGTGGATGAGCGACGACAGCGTCTTCGCCGGCACGGAGTGACGACGTGACAACCCGTTGGTCGTGTCTCCGCTCTTGTGCGCCGGGAGCGCGTTGTCGCTGTGCATGGCCGTGAGCGGCGGCGACGCGTCCGGGAACGCGTCCTCGCCGCTGCCGTTGTCCGCGTGCATGACGCTCCTGGCGCACGGGTCGCAGAGCCTCGAGCCCTTCTTGCGCTCGAGGCGGCGGTGCAGCTTCATGCGGTTCTTGCTGCAGTCGTCGCAGATCTTGTGCGCGCAGAGCTTGCACGTGTGTTTGGCGCGGAAGACGGAGAACGACCGCTCGCAGATGCTGCAGCCCTTGGCCTTAGCCGCCGTCGGCTGCGTCGGGTCCAGCACCACGTCGTCCTCCTCCTCGTCCGCGTCCTCCTGGTTCAGCTCCAGCGGGGGCGGCGCCGCCTTCGCCTTGTCCTTCTCCTTGCTCGCGGGGCTCTTACGCACACGCACGCTCTTGAGCTCGTCCACCACCTTCCGGCGCAGGTTGCGGCCGCTGCGGCCGCCGCTGGACGCGCCCGCCAGCGACGCCATCGGCGCGGTAACGGCCGGCGTCGAGGACGGAGACGTGACCACCGTCGGCGGGGACGTCACCGTCGTTGCGCCTGCCTCGCCCATCCTACGGGCTGCCGATCTAAGACTCCAAGAGCACTATTGACACTGAGCGAAGCTGAGCGCTGGTGGAAATGAGGCGAATACGCGTTTGCATACGTTCGCCGCATCGCTGCACGCTGGCTCTCTGTCATACGGCTGCACAGTATCAGTTGCAGGACCAGTTTTGCGGACTGGATTTTTTTGCGTGTTCACAATTTTGGTTACTTTACAGAACGCAAGTGAAAAGGAGGAGACGAACCTGATTTGCGTTTTATGAACCGGACTATTTTAACGGATGGACTATTTCCAAGCACCCTTTTTGAAAGGAGTGATGGTCTCCAAGTTGAACTTGCCGTCTGTGTCTTCAGCTTGTCATCGAGTGCAGAATCTGCAGTGGATCTGCAGGGCAGATCCACTGAAAATAAATCGTCAAGTCCACATACGAACAGTGTGTTTGCCCTCTGGAGCAGCGATGCGAAGTTCGATCAAAATTAGCGCGACAAGAAAGCAGGCGCGCTAAACTGAGCAGGCGAGTGGTAAGACGCCGAGTGACCTCAATGCAAAATCGTTTGCCGAGCCCTAAAAATACGATTCGACCCTCAAGTGATGATGGTGGAAACCACAGTCAAGAAACGACCAGCCTGTCACTGCTCGTCGAGCTGGCGATCAATAGAATACGCCCGTGAGTCGCAACCTCCAAAGCCAAGATGATGGACATGGCGTCCGATAACGCAGTAGTGCCGGAAGACACAATCCAACGCAATCTTGAGTCTGGAAGACGGTCGCGCACTCCTCGCAGCGGGAATGACCACACATGGACTGACCCAGTCGGTCCTCCGCGTGAAGATCGAATCGAGCGGGTTGAAGACACCCCACCAACCCACGCGGTGAGTTCGCCCGAGCGAATTCAACCCGCTCCGAAGCAAGGCTCCGTGCGTGCAATGATCAAGCGAATGACTAGACTATTCCACCCGGACGATGATGACATGGACCCGGCGCTGCGCAAGGCGCACTACCGTCGAGGTTCGATCTTGATCAAGCACTTGGAGGAGAAGAAGGCGTCGGGTAAAGCAACGGAGACGGACATGAAGTTCTTCGAGGTGGTCAAGAAGCGGTTCGATGCGAATTTCATGGAGTCGCGCACAATCATCTCGCTCTCGGTGTTCCAAACGGGGTCCAATCCCATGGACGACCCCTTCGCAGTGATCCACATGCCCGTGGTGATCCAGCAGGGGTTCCGTCGCAAACTCTTCTCCATTTTCACGATTCAACTACTCGCGGTAGTCATCCTGCTCCTGTTTTTCTCCCACGTGTCAGCTATCCACAGTGCATTCAAAAAGGCCTTCTTCAATTGGCACTACGTCATCATCATGTTTGTCATCATGGTGTTGGCGCTGCTGTGGCTGTACCTGGTCAAGTACCGCTTCCCGCTCAATTTCATGGTTCTTGCTGTTTATACCGTCACGCAGAGCCTCTTCTTCGCCGCGTTCGACTGCGTGTTCGACACGAAAGCCAGCATCTTCATCTTCACCTTCCTCTTTGGCATTATGGGGGTCACGACCTTGCTCTCCACGATGATCATCAAGCGGTCGTTCGATCCAAACATCCAACCCACGCTGATCAGCTACCCGGTCGTGCTCCTCATCTCCTTCTTCCTCGGCTTCGTGACGTCGCTGTTCATCTACTTCTTCTACATGGTGGACGTGGTCTCACCGTTCCAGTACAGTGCGTCGCTCGCGGTCATGCTGCTCCTCATTATGTGGTTCGCCTACGACGCTTCTTGCATGAACGAGCGGCTCTCTCCGGACGAATACATGCAAGGGATGGTCTTCTTCTACACCGACATGGTGCTGTTCTTGCTATTCCTGAGTATCATTTTCGTGGCCTGTTTCGCTTGCGAAGGCGATTGCGCGTGCTACGGCACTGCTGACATTGTTCCGATCGGTCGAGGTGGTGGCGACGATGACGAAGGAATGGACGATGACGACGGTGGCGAAGGAATGGTGGAAGAGTCTCAATAGACAGGTGCGAAGTATCAACAAGAGGGTGAACGAAGCAATCGGCAGTCCGATCCTTACTACACAGTACACGTAGATCCATCGCGAGGAGTGCAACTGGGGGTAAGTTGAGCAGTTTGTCAACCCGCAAGCTTCCAGCCAAGAGGGTGGACGAACGAGTACGCAACGGACGTAATGGAAAGTCAAACAGCCTCGACGAAGGTTTTAAGTTATCGTGCACTTGAGTGTCAGCTGTGGCTCCTTCCGGGCGAAAGATGAGGATCAGGAAAACATAGAGCACTATTATCCTAGCACACAACACACATGCATAATCTACATGTACATCTCTATCTACCTTTTCGCTTGTTTGTGTATTTTCTTGGTGAATTATGAACGTTGACCGCTAGGCTCAAATGCCCGCGTCGCTTCTGTGAGCTTACATCAGCTTCATCTTCTGCACGCTACCGAGCACCATGAACGCCGCTGCGACACCAAGTCCTGACACTACCAAGCCGACGGCGAGTGTAACCCAGCCGATCCAAGCACCGGGGTCCGGGAACGAGTAGCTGCCGATGTCCGAGGCCCACTGCGGCTCGACCCAAATCGGCATCGAAGAGTTCACCACGTCGTAAAGCAGCGGTGTCGTGGTGCGCGTAACTCCCGGCGAGCTGGCTTCGTGATGGAACGCACTCTTGTTAGCGCAGACACCAGGATACACACATTCCATGCCCTTCCCACCGTCGCCGCATGTCTGGGTTTGCGAGCATGAGGCAGCAGCGTCGGCAGTAGCATTCGGCACCATTGCAGACGCAAGGAACGCGCGCGTGAAGGACTCGTAGGCGTTCGGGAAGAGGCGCACAGCGTAGTCATCATCCGACCAGGACTCGTTGAAGAGCGACGAGTACGAGCCATCACTCTTCTTCAGCACAAGCATGGACCGGTCAGCGTCAAGCGGGCCCGGGTATAAGGTAGCTGGTACCGAGTACGCTGGCCACGCCGACTTTGTCAGACTCAGGTACTCAATCAGTGTTGTCACCGTGAAATTTGAGTATTTCTTCATGAGGCCACAGTTCCAATCCGTCGTCACGCACGATAGCATTGACTCCACAAGCCACGTATCCACCTCGATCTTGTCTATCTGTGTGGTAGCAGCATTGCTCGAAGCAAGCCTGAACACACTCTCTGCGAGCACTTGAGCAGCCTGCACAACGGCGTTCACATTGAGGACCGAAAACTCGTCGTGGCGGCTGTTGTACGTCCTCTCCGACGTGTAGCTCTCGTTATAGCCAGCAAGCACCGCACCCACAAGATCGCGCTGACCGTACTCGGCATCATTCACGAAAGAGGACAGCGGCGTGGGCGGGAGCGAGCCCGTGCTGCCCACTCCAACAGTACGAACAGACGACGACGCGTTCACAAGGACATCAACGAGATCTCTCGTGTCGTTTGAGTGGGGGTTCGCGTGCACCGTGAAGTTGGGCTGGATACCGACCTGATCAACAGCAATCACGTACGAAATGTTGGCCAGCTTCAAGCCGGTAAACTCCGTACTACTGAGCATCGGGTACGTGCAGAAGCTTTTGCCCATGGGGGACGCTGAGTCATCCACTGAATATTTGCACGCTCCTTCCGGGTCTTTGGTGAACTTCTGCAGGTCCGACAGGAACTTCCTCGACCCAACAAAGCCGAACTTTTCGGCCTGGAAAGCCGCGAACACCACCTTCTTCTCAAACGCCGAGTCGGGCAGCCCCTTGAGTGCATGTGCCGCCGCCAGCAGCGCCACAAGCCCCGACGCCCCCGTGTTGGCTCCAGGTGCCAGCACGTGGGAGATGGACGTAGCGTCCATCCCCGCCACGGCCATGACGATCTCCTTCGACTTGAGGTTGCCCCTCATAGCCCAGGAGCTCTGGCCCCGATGGGGTCGCACTTTGGGCTGCGGTGTCCGTAGATGTTGGTGAAGTTGAGGCACTTGAGCGAGGTCATGTCCTCTGGCCCGAAGTAGTAGTTCATGAAGGCCTTGTACGTGGCCCCGGCGCTGTTCTTGACGTTGATCTGGGCGCGTTTGGTGAACTCTTCACCCGTCGACGCGTTCTGCAGCATGACGACGGGGAAGGGCAGCGACTCGGTCAGCAGACCGTTGCCCGTGGGGTTCCACTTGGTCTTGAGGCTGGTGAATGGGTTCAAAGCTCCGTCCACTGTGCCGGATCCTTGCGGCGTGGCGGCGTCGAACGAGCCGTTGCTGGAGCCCGACTCCGGGTACACGAAGAGGCCCCCGATGCGGTCGTAAGCTGACGACAGCGCGTCAACGCTTAGTAGTGACTCGGCCAGCACCAGAACGTACTTAGCGTTTGCGTCCTGCTGCGGCGCTTGACCCGCCACGAAGCTCTGCAGCTCGGACGCGCTTGTGATCGGGTATAGTGGCGCCATGTCCGCGGCCGAGAGACTGCGGCAGCCCACGCTGCCCCCGGAGTGGAACAGACGCACGCACTCGCCGCCCGTGGTCACCAGGTGCTCGGGCGCGCCGGCAGTCACGGACGACGCGTCTGTAGAGGCCAGCGCAGAGACCGCCAGCAGCAGAGACGACAAGGCGGGGAGACGCATGGCGGCTGATCCGAAATTGAGCACTGTGCTAGAAGAGGAACTGGCTGAAACCTATTATTTTTCATATTGTATATTTTGTGTGGTGAATATGATATAAGAAAGGTTTGGTCCTGATAAAATATGACGTCCGGACTATAGTATAATATTTGTTACTATTTTAATTGTGATGACACGACGCGAGCTGAACGTGCGCGAGCTGCTGGAGCTGGAGCGTCAGATCTACCAGGAGAGCATCGACCGCGTGCTGCAACAGCAGGAGCAGCTGCGTGTTGGAAGCTTGGAGGACTTTGTGAGGCGCTGCAAGCCGTTTGGGGCCGACCGCGAGCGCGAGCTGCAGGTGGCGCAGGCGCAGTTGCAGCTCTCGCTGAGCGACGCATTAAGTTTGAGAGACTTCGACCTGCAGCAGGCCGAGGACGTGTTCCGGAGCGAGCGGGCGCAACTTAAGCGCAAGTTGCTGGAGCGGGTGCGGCGACGACGTTTGAGGATCGAGAAGCGGCTGAAGGCGCTGGACGGGAAACCCAAACCCACGAGCAACTTAAAGCCCAAGGCGACGGAAGTTGAAGCTATTGCCACCGGACTGCTGCAGCCACAGTTGCTGCAGCCACAGTTGCTGGAGACGCAGTTGCGACGAGCGCAGCGCCGCACCAGGAAAAGCTTCAACTTTAGACATTTGTCCGGCGGGGTGCTGCCCACACCGCAGCGGATTGTGGAGGATGTCGTGACTGAATGTCAAAAGTTGCAGCGCAATCGGGAGCAACAAGAGGCGGCGAGTATGGCGGAGGAGGAAGGAGCAGCGACTGGATTGCAGGTGGACATTAGTGAAGATGGACAGAAGGTCGTGTGTCGAGGTGGAAATGGACGACGGGAGACGTTCGCGGTGGGGGACGCAGTGGTGCTCATGTCGCGGTTGACGGAGCAAGATTTCCATGGCTTCGTGTCGACCGTCACGCCTGAAGAGGTGAAATTGGTGCTTGTGTGTGGGTCGCACGTACGCGTGACGCTTAGTCGACTGCGTAGTGGGCAGTGTGCACTTGAAAAGCAGCAGCTAGAGGCTGATGTGTCAAGTGAAGAGGGGCAGGGAGATATCTACACGAATGGATCGGTACCGGGTGCTACTGATCTGGAAGAGCTGATACGAGACCCCCAGACGTCCGTCGCCGTGCTGCTGCAGTTATGAGTGCGTAGCTGCTTTTCTTGCTGGGGGTTGAGTTGCAAACGATGAGCTGATCTTTTTGTTTTGTGTGCTTCCCACAGATCGACTCAAGCGAAAGACAACGATCGATATTCGACGCGGCTTCTAATGCCATTGCTTTTAAGCCCGTTATTATCTGAATCTACAGTATTGAAAGGAGCTTTCAGCTTCTACTGTACATCGTATGCTAATTGCTTCCAGTATCAAAGATATTCTGGAGGTCAGCACTGTCAACTGTCAACAGCGGCCGGAAGCGAGTTGATGAACGTGGAGCACCAAAGGGAGTTTGATGTACGCATCTACCCTGGGGCGGATGAATCCTATGGGCTGGGCTCGCTATAATCGACAAACTTCGCTGGCGACTCCTTCCTCCATTCATTTTCTGTCTCACGAGACGAGTGAGTCACGACGTTTAACACCAATGTCTTATCGGTGCTGTCAGAGCTTTTTGGCAACTTGCCATTTGCCATTTTCTCAGTGCCATTTTCTGAAGCCACTTTTTCTTGCGTACGCGACGAAGTGCGCAGAACACCCGGTGCGACGGATACCACTTTGACTTGATATTTGTATGTTTATTTATGGCAAATAGAATAAAGTTTCCGTATGCTCTATTTTAAACTGTAAATTTGAAAAATCTGCGTGGTCCGCACAAATAACGCTTGAGAGGCTGTACAGTGTACTTACTGGATTTGGCGTACGTACCCTTTCACGTTCTACGAAAGCCAAAGCTCACCCGTGTTGCATTTGCTGCATCAAAGTACCTCAGTTCTCACGAGAACCAAAGTAGTTTCATTTTGTCGATCAAAACCGATCCGCTTGTATCTATGTCAACTTTTAGTGACGGGTGTTTTCCTTGTACAGTCTTCAGTAGCGGTCTCACTTCATCTCGAATGTAGGTATCGAACCAAGCGAAGTTTGGGCAGAATTCGTAAGGGTGGTCAACGCGCGCGCAGGGCTTCGGGTGGCAGGATGCCGCGCCCAGAGATTTCTCGTCAATCTCCGCTAGTAGCTTCAGCAACTCCACGATTTCGACGTAGAAGGTTGGCATCTTCACTGGGTTGCGGGTAATTCCACCAATGCCGATCAAAATGCTACGCTTGTTCCCAACCAGATTCTTCGTGTTCGACACGCAGCGTATATACTCGAAAATGCTTCTACCCGTCACGCGACCAGGAGGCAAACTACACTCCAACAGATACGGGAGTCCAGCGAGGTGCATCAATGCACGATCCGTGAGCGTCTTCACAAATATAATGTGAATGTCATCGTGGTCACTGCAGTTAGACACCCGTATCTCTTTCAAATCGGGACAGTGACGAGCAACCGCTTCCCAGAAAACATCTCCATAAACCTCCACATCTTCATAAAATTCGTCTGTATGGTAGTCCCCGAGGTGGTGAATTTCGATGAACAACCGCGTTAACGCAGGACACGCTTTCATCGCAGCAGCGACGTCGGTAGCTAGCACGCCATAACCTGGACACTCCCTGGCTTCGGCCAAAGTTGATCCTTCAAATTCTCGCAAATACAGCTTATAGTTCCACGTTGGATTCGACCAAACGGTCAATGTCTTCAGCTGCGGCTTCACGTGGTCTCCAAATACATGGAAGAATGGATCTGCGAACGGAACAGCACGCCAATGAAACGTTTTCAGCGCCGTGCACGAAGCGTTGAATGTTTTCCACGTCTCCAACGACAGTGCCCACTTATCCTCGTAATAGTCATCCTCCACTAAATTAATCAGCTGATGCTTGACCACGTACTCAATTCCTGGGCAGAATCGAACCAACGCATCAAACAGATTCTTACTGCTGCGAAAGGGTAAATCGTCTTGGTCCTTGCCTGAAGGCAGTACGAGCAGCTTCAATCCCCCACAGTGTCCTTTCACGTGCCAGGTCTCCATTGCACTGCACAAAGCCGTCAGCTTCACACGCTCAGAACCGCTAACCGACTGCAGGATGTCTCCTTTCAAAGGCAAAATCAGGAATTCCACGTAGGGGCAGTTCGTGGATGCAGCCTCCAGTATATTGTCAAAATGTCTGCTCAACAGGGGCTGACCAGGTCCAGACGCCTTAACCTGGGCATAAATCCGAAGATTCTAGCCCAGTCGATCTCCACCTGCTCCAATCTCCCCAGTCTTGGGACTTCCGCGGTGAAAAGACCATTATCAAAATCACCCAGATAAACTCGAAAATCACAAATCGCCGACCCTTTGCCAGCCACAATTAGGATTTCAGCTGCAACTTGGGCGGGTGTTGCAACATTTTGCAGTGATAGCTCCATGGTGTCAGCTTGGAAGCCTTTGACGAAATCTCGGACCGTTGCCAGTAAAGTCTTGGAGACCAACGCGACCTTTTTTAAGTCGTCAAGGGGCAGTTCATTCCAACGCATCTCCAAGTCCCGAGTAAACTTGAGGATGGCAAACTCCAGCACATATGACAGCAACGGCGGAGGAAGCAACTCGAGACTTGACGGCATCTTTGGAAAATGCAGCACGAAGGGAACTCGGGGAAGTCCAGAACTTTGCTAGTCATCACCCATCTATCTGTAAAGCAAGGAAACATAAAATACAACGACATGATCAGCGTGTTCAAACGGACCTTTACCAGCTATTGCGTCTTCTTTTGCTCTGCTGGGAGATCCGCACTGCCAACTGCCAAAAGCGGGCGGAAGGTGTTGATGAACGTGTAGCGCGAGAACGCCACAAAGAGGCGGCGGTACCACACAAACTGACTCTGGTGCAGCGCCATCGCATTGTAGTTCCACTGCGGCCGGCACACAAACACAAACTGGCGCTCCTCGTTCTCGTTCTCCTCCTCCTTCCGACGCGACAGCCAGTACGACAGCGGCGCGTCCAGCAGTCCAGCATACTTGCGCAGGATGTTGGTGCTCTCCAACGCCCATCCGCGAACCGCCTTCGTCTCCTTCTTCGAGTCGTCGGTATCTCCAGCAGCGGCCGAGCACTTCTCCTGCAGCTCACGGACTGCTCGCTTCACTCCGAAGTGCGTGGCAATGTGGTTCGCATGCCCCGAGACTCCGTAGTCATCGAACGTGAAGACCAGCAGTCAAATCAAAAAGTCACGTCAATACTAGAAAAAACTCTCACAAATGTTCACCACTTTTCGTCTACTCACCGCGTCGATCTCGTGTCTCTCCACGTATTCCGCGACTACTGCAGCAACGTGAGCCACGTCCCAGTGGTTCTCCATCCCGTCCTGGAGCTGCGGGTCGTCCAGCACTTGGACGTGGTCCGTGGACAGGCCGATGTACGCGGCGCAGGCCTTGAGCTCCTTGACGCGCACGTCCCCCACGCCGTCGAAGTCGCCCCGGGAGAGACACAGCAAATGCGTGCGCCACTTGTCGCCGTGCGGCTGCTGCAGCGACTGCACCAAGGGCAGGAAGAAGAGGCTCTCGTCGTCCGGAACTTGAACACGTCCAGCAGCGTCTGCAGCTCGTCCTCGCCCAGCCCGAGCATCTTGAGGCTTTTGTCCGTTACGCGATGAAGATTCACTTGGGAATTGTATTGAATTCGGTTGAGTACGGTTCCATAAGCTTATGCGGTGTTGAGGAGCTCCTGGTAGCGTGAGAGGAAGGCGGCGGCTGTGTTAGCGACCTGCGCAATGGAATAACGCTGTAGTGTCTGCATGTGGGTCATGAACCTCTGAGAAGTGATATCCGCGAACGCGCTCGAGTCCAGCAGGAAGTACGCGATGGTCAACGCGGAGACCGCCACGTTGAGCTCGGACGCTGTCGGCTGCTCAAGTGTGTGGAGGACGTAGGGCGCGATGATGTCGACGCCCTCTCCGTCGATGAATTGCTGCTGCAGTGCAGGGTCGGGGACGCAGTTGCAGATGCCTCCCAGAGCGAATTCCACCAGTTGGCGCTTCCGTGGCGCTCGAGGGAGTGCAGTCGTTGCAGGATATCCCTGCTGCTTGGCTTCTTCCTCCTTGTGGCTGGTGGCTGAGCTTTTGTCTTCCTGGTCGGCGTCGAGGATGTCGAGGAAGAGGTCCATGATACGCAGACGACATAGAGACGCGTAGTTGATGGGGTCGTAGGTGAAGTTGGCCAGGTTGGCCACCACTTCCTCCTTGCGCAGGATGTCGGGCGAGCGCTGGAACTCGTCCACCAACTGCTGCAGGTGTTCGTGGCGGGGGGCGGCGGTTTGGCCCTGGCGTTCTTGGAGTCGCTCCCGTGACGACAGCATTGCACGAGTGTTTGCCGACTTGACAGAAGGCGGAATGAAAACCGGTGGACACGATTCGAGTTCAGATTGTCTATGGTAGCAGTTGGGCCCTCTCTGGGGGGATGCACGTGTGGCAGGCAAAAAGTCTACGGCAGTAGCGCTGCCACCGACTACAGCAGCTTCTTGTACGGCTGGATAGGGTTCAAGATTGTGCGGCACATGGGGTTGGTGCAGCCCGCGCAGTTGAGCGGGTATGCAGGAGAGTGCAGCTCCTCCGTGTCCAGGTGGTGCTTCACCAGGTCCGCCTGCGCCTTGAACAGCAGCGGCTCGTCGTTCAGCGACGGGCATCGCGTGAAGTTCTAACAGAGGCACGAAACGTTAGACAATGGGCTTCTAGTCTCAGATCAACTTTGCAACAGCTTGTCACTCACCGTGATGCCAGCAGCCTTGGCCTCCTCGCCATACTCGATGTCGATCTCGTACAGAGTCTCGATGTGGTCCGACGTGAAAGCAATGGGCACAGCCATCACGTGCCTAGTAGTAGCAAGCAGCAACAGCAAAAGTTAGCTATCTCATGTAGAATATACCGCCAATCAGACTGCAACGCACTTGTGTCCCTGTGCTCCGTAGCGCTTGATCACGTCGCTGGTGCTGGGCCCCATCCACGGCAAGTAGCCGACCTTGGACTGCCAGCTCAGGATGTGCATGTTCTTGCCCGCCAAGTGCTTCATGACGCGCTCCGCCGTGGCCGCGATCTCGTTCACGTACGAGTCGCCCTTGTACACCGTCTTCATGGGCACCGAGTGGGCCGAGAACATGACGATCACCTTGTCTCGGTCCTCGGGCGCGTACTGCTCGAGCCCCATCTTGACGCGGTTGGCCACGGCCGAGATGTAGCCCGGGTGTGTGTTCCAGCGGTCGATGAGCGACCACTGGAAGTCCTCCTTCATGTCCAGGCGGTCCAGCTCGCGCCACAGGTGGTTCATGCTCGAGCCCGACGTCGTGCACGACCACTGCGGGTACTGCGAGAAGGCCACGGCGCGCGTGACGCCGTCCGCCTTCATCTGCTTGAGCGACTGCTCCGTCAAAGGGTTGGCGTAGCGGAAGAACACGTACGGCTTGTGCGGCGCGCTCTACAGCAACATAAGCGACAGTAGCAACAGAGTCAGCACCAGCCAGCAGGTCTTAAGGCTGCAGTCCTCCGCTCGCACCTCCGGGCAGATCTCGTCGAGGATCTTGCACATGTTCTCGCCCTGGATGTTGGTCCACTTGAGGATGGGCGAGCCGCCGCCGATCTGCGCGTACTGGTTCTCGATCTTGGGCGTGCGGCGCTTGGCCACGTACGGACCAACGTAGTTCTGCACGGGGCCCATGGGGATCAGCTCCGGGTCCGTGAAGAGGTTCGTGAGGAAGCTCTGCACCTCCGGCAGAGTGCTGGGGCCGCCCATGTTGAACATGGCGATGGCGGTGGGCGCCTTCTTGGCGGCGGAGCGGACGGCGGCCATGCTGGTGGTGCGTCTAATGGATTGCTTGGTCTGGCGTGGATCGCGGAATGGCGGAGGTCGGACGGCTCCGACTTTCGACTTCGGCAGTGATCCGGACTGAGACTATACAAAACGCAAGATAAAACCGCTCAAGTACGTGGCCACAACGCCACGAACACGAACTTTGTAGCCACTCACAGCACGCGCGCCTTGGCACGGCGTAGTGCACGTGAAGTGAACACCATCCACTGGATGGTGTTCACTGGATGATCCATGTGAGTACATGTATCAGACGTTGTTGTGATGCCAGCATTGCTGAGCTGAGTTTGGAGGCGCGCTGGCCATTTCGCAGGCGTTACCTAGCTGTGATACATCTCCTTCAACGCGATTTTCCTCGGCAACAGAGCAATGGACTGACTCCATCACTATGACAACAGCAAGCATGCATCTCTGCATGTGTCGAACCGCTATACATGTAAGCTTGTGACAAGAGTAGCGAAGCACCAGCAGCACGTGTTAACATCCTCTTCGTCATGAAATGATTGCACCAGCGGTCGCACCACCAGAGTGGCTACTCCCACCATCTACGTGGTCCACATCATCCTTCCACATCCGCCACAAAACCCTTTGATTCAACTTCCAAGCGCGGCATATCCATCGGTCCCCTGTCCGCCATGCCGCGCGAGATCATCACTCTGCAGGCGGGCCAATGCGGCAACCAGATCGGCATGGAGTTCTGGAAGCAGCTGTGCGCGGAGCACGGCATCTCGGCGGACGGCATCGTGCAGGACTTCGCCACGTCGGGCCACGACCGCAAGGACGTCTTCTTCTACCAGGCGGACGACGAGCACTACATCCCGCGCGCGCTGCTCATGGACCTGGAGCCGCGCGTCATCAACAGCATCAGCACGTCCACCTTCAGGAACTTATACAACCCGGAGAACTTCTTCGTGTCCAAGGAGGGCGGCGGCGCCGGCAACAACTGGGCGTCCGGGTACCACCAGGGCGAGAGCCACCACGACCAGCTCATGGAGATGATCGACCGCGAGGCCGACGGCTCCGACAGCCTCGAGGGCTTCGTGTTGTGCCACTCCATTGCTGGTGGCACGGGCTCGGGCATGGGCTCGTACCTGCTGGAGAACCTCAACGACCATTTCCCCAAGAAGCTCATCCAGACATACTCGGTCTTCCCCAACCAGTCGGACTTCCAGAGCGACGTGGTGGTGCAGCCCTACAACTCGCTGCTGACCATGAAGAGGCTCGTGCTGAACGCCGACTCGGTCGTGGTGCTGGACAACACGGCGCTCAACCGGATCGCCGTCGAGCGGCTGCGCGTCGAGAACCCCACGGTCTCGCAGCTCAACTCGCTCGTGTCTACTGTCATGGCAGCCAGCACCACGACGCTCCGGTACCCTGGGTACATGAACAACGACCTGATCGGCCTGGTGGCGTCGCTGATCCCGACCCCCCGCTGCCACTTCTTGATGACAGGCTACACGCCGCTGACCATCGACGCGCAGGTGTCGGCGGTGCGGAAGACCACGGTGCTCGACGTCATGCGGCGTCTACTGCAGCCCAAGAACATCATGGTGAGCACGTCCACCAAGACTGGATGCTACATCTCGATCCTCAACATTATCCAGGGAGACGTGGACCCGACCCAAGTGCACAAGTCGCTGCAGCGCATCCGCGAGCGCAAACTCGCGCGGTTCATTCCGTGGGGGCCTGCGTCGATCCAAGTGGCACTGTCGCGCAAGTCGCCGTACGTGGAGACGGCGCACAAGGTGAACGGCTTGATGCTGGCCAACCACACGAGCATCGGCGCGCTGTTCCACAAGCTGCTGCTGCAGTACGACCGGCTCAAGAAACACGGCGCCTTCATCGAAAACTACCGCAAGGAGCCCATGTTCGCGGAAAACCTGGACGAGTTCGACAGCGCCCGCGAGGTGGTGCAGAACCTCGTGGACGAGTACAAGGCCAGTGAGCGCGCCGACTACGCCACGTGGGGGCAGCCCCCGCAGGTCAGCGCCAGCAGCACCATGGACGACATCCGCATGTCCCACTAGACACCGTCAGTCAGTCAGTCAGTACGATCGTTCCTAAGACCTCCGTGGTCTATTTAACCTCTCAGCTCTACCCTTGCCTATGTGAGCACGCGCTCGCGACGGATGACGCTCTCGTCGAACTTGACGAGGAAGACCGTCTTGTCCCTCTGTCCGCCGGGCACCTCCACCGCGTGCGCCGTGACCTCCGCCAGGAAGCCGCTGCTGCACAGGATGCCGCGCACGATGCCGGCGATGTACGCGGCGCAGTCTAACTGGCCGAGGTCGGGCGGCACCGACACGAACTTGTTGGTGAGCGGCTCCAGCTCGTGGATCATGTACTCGTCCTCGTTCTCCGTGCTGCGCTCCAGCGCGTCTGCCGCCTTGCCAAACAGCGCCTTCCAGCACGTGGACACGATGAACTGCAGCATGGCCAGCAGCCGCGTCTCGCGCCGCCCGGACTTCTCTCGGTGGCACAGCAGCTCCACGACGCGAACGCCCACGCCGAAGCCGGCGCCGTCCAGGCTGTATGCATATCATTATGATACATAAAAGGTTAATTACAATTGAGGGGATTGTAGTACTAACGAGAGGGAATAGCGCCGCACCGGTTCTCCAGGTCCGAGATGTTCTGCACGCGCCCCTGGAAGTACTGCACCATCTCCGAGAAGAGGAAGGAGAAGGCGCTGAGGCTCACCTCGCCCTTGCCGCGGCTCAGCGGCCGGTCCAGCACGTGCAGGTTCGTGGCCGACATGCCCGTACTGCGTCGCCCCGCCTCCATCATCTTTTTTATGGATTATGACAACTTGAAGAGTGCGGACTTAACGGGGTTGATTCCCACTTCAGTGCCTTCAACAACAACTTGGCTACATACAGTAGTTGCAGCCAATCAATAGATAGGTGCGGACTCAATCGATAGATGGATGCGAACTCGCAAAGTTCAATTCAAACTTCTTGGTGGCTCTGCATTTTCCAAAATGCCGTCAAGTCTCGAGTTGCTTCCGCCGCCGTTGCTGTCGTATGTGCTGGAGTTTGCCATCCTCAAGTTTTCTCGGGACTTAGTGATGCGCAGGAATTGACGACTTGAAAAAAGTTGCGTTGGTCTCCAAGACTTTACTGGCAACGGTCCGAGATTTCGTCAAAAGCTTCCAAGCTGCGACCATGGAGCTAGCTCTGCAACATTTGGTAACACCCGCCCAATTCGCAGCTATAATCCAAGCTGTGGCTGCCAAAGGTTCGGTGATCCGTGAATTTCGAGTTTCTATGGGTCATTTTGATCGTGATTTTTTCACCGTGGAAGCCCTAAGACCAGAGAGATTGGAGCAGGTGGAGATCGACTGGGCCACAATCTTCGGATTTATGCCTCGATTAAGGCGTCTGGACTTGGTCGGAGTGCCCCTGTTGAGCAGACATTTTGACAATATACTGGAGGCTGCATCCACGAGCTGCCCCTACGTGGAATTCCTGATTTTGCCTTGGAAAGGAGACATCATGCAGTCGGTTAGCGGTTGTGAGCGTGTGAAGCTGACAGTTTTGTGCAGTGCAATGGAGACCTGGTACGTGAAAGGACGCTGTGGGGGACTGCAGCTACTCGCACTGCCTTCATGCAAGGAGAAAAACAGTTTACCCTTTCGTAGCAGTAAATATCTGTTTGATGCGTTGGCTCGATTCTGCCCAGGAATCGAGTATGTGGCCAAACATCAGCTGATTAATTTACTGCGGACTGACTATTACGACGATAAGTGGGCACTGTCGTTGGAGACGTGGAAAACATTCAACGCTTCGTGCACGGCGCTGAAAACGTCTCATTGGCGTGTTGTTCCTTTCGCTGATCCATTCTTCCGTGTATTTGGATACCACGTGAAGCCGCAGCTGAAGACATTGGCCATTTGGTCGAATCCAACGTGGAACTATAAGCGGTGCTTACAAGAGCTTGAAGGATCAACTTTGGCCGAAGCCAGGGAGTGTCCAGGTTATGGCGTGCTAGCCACCGACGTCGCCGCTGTGATGAAAGCTTGTCCTGCGTTAACGCGGTTGTTCATCGAAATTCACCACCTCGGGGGCTACCGTACCGACGAATTTTACGAAGATGTGGAGGTTTATGGAGATGTTTTCTGGGCAGCGGTTGCTCGTCACTGCCCCGATTTGAAAGAGATACGGGTGTCTAACTGCAGTGACCACGATGACATTCACATTATATTTGTGAAGACGCTCACGGATCGTGCATTGATGCACCTCGCTGGACTCCCGTATCTGTTGGAGTGTAGTTTGCCTCCTGGTCGCGTGACGGGTAGAAGCATTTTCGAGTATATACGCTGCGTGTCGAACACGAAGAATCTGGTTGGGAACAAGCGTAGCATTTTGATCGGCATTGGTGGCATTACCCGCAACCCAGTGGAGATGCCAACCTTCTACCTCGAAATCGTGGAGTTGCTGAAGCTACTAGCGGAGATTGACGAGAAATCTCTGGGCGCGGCATCCTGCCACCCGAAGCCCTGCGCGCGCGTTGACCACCCTTACGAATTCTGCCCAAACTTCGCTTGGTTCGATACCTACATTCGAGATGAAGTGAGACCGCTACTGAAGACTGTACAAGGAAAACACCCGTCACTAAAAGTTGACATAGATACAAGCGGATCGGAGATCGACAAAATGAAACTGCGTTGGGTCTCGTGAGAACTGAGGTACTTTGATGCAGCAAATACAACACGGGTGAGCTTTGTTTTTTAAGTTTACTTAGAACGTGAAAGGGTAAGACGAAGGCGTGTAACTCGATAGGTCAACTACATGTACACGCGTGAATTCGTATCTATTCCTTTAGCTTGACGCACTACATGTACTGTAAGTACCCACCGGGTGCTCTCTTCCTAGATGGTAATTGCCGCGCCATTCCACTACGACTACTTCTTCAATTCAGCGGATTTCCCCAGAACCTGGAGCGTGGTGCTGTCGACCTATTTCGCGGTTAGTGACACTCTTACAGCTCTGCTCACAGGCTGTTCTCCATCAGCAGACCACCGTAGCAACTCACCAGCGGCATCAAGAGCACCAAAATGCCAAGTCGATCGATTGGCCATCTCTTCGCTTCTATTTTGCCTCAAGCGCAGCTTAATGAAGGTGTACGGGCAGTCTGATTTCTCCTGCGCTCACTACCCCCCTCGTGCCGGTCGCTAACTCAGAAGTGCTCTACGATGTCTTCGCCCAATTCACTGAAGAGATGACACGCTACAAGTGCAGGGCACCGCTTACGTGTCCACCAGCTCCAACAACAGCAAGTTGTCTTGATCGGTGAAGTGCTTTGATTCGGATTTGGGACAGATTCCGTCATATCAACTCCATCGTATCGCAAAAATTAAAATAACTGAGGGATGGATCACACTCCAGTGGAGCAACTCGCCCCACCTTCAAAATCGTTTATAGGTTGTTGCTTTATCAACGCTGGGTCACGGTGACCAATACAGTATACAGAAACCGCCCCCACTTCTGGTACCCGGATTTCAATCTTCTTTCCCGGGGCATTAAAATACACAGGTTTTGTGACAAATAACCCCCCCCCCAAGCCGCAATGGCGACTGCGCCGCCTCGCGCAGGGCCCACATTCTGTGCGCACCACTAGCTTGCATTAATTGTTGCATCGCTTTAAGCTATTTTTTAGCAATTAATCACAAAGCTATAGTTCCTAACGCACGCCATAACGGGTAGATATGCACTTCAGATTGATTAAGCGGGTGTTCTTCGACAAAGCACAGCCACTACGTCTTCGTACTCAACCGCTGACCTTTGGGCGATGCTACGGGGATCCTCTTCATCTCAAGGAAGAGGTCAAGCCACTGCATCATCATCTGATGATTCATCAACACCGAGCGTGAGCGCGTCGGTCGGCGAGTAGTGGCGTGGTCATCTTGGCGCTGGTTTTTGTGGAGTTGATCAGCGTCGGCTGCACCACCACCTCGTGTGTGTGCGTGCACACGCCCCACTTCAACCTTGTGACCATCACTCTCCTCGTTGAAACGATTTGATCTGTGATGATCGGTTTGGAAAGGATATATGAGGATAGTGGAAACGGAAGTGAGGGCGGTTTCTGTAGTATTGAATTGGAAAAAGTTGAACGCCGTAATAATCATTTCAATATTCCGAAGGACAATAATATTTATTTATTGCAATTATTGATAATATTGAAAAACGATTACACTTATGTTTTGTATAGGAGCTCAATAGATTAGAAAATTGGCTTCAATAATAATGTATTCAATATCATGTCCACCAGTAATACATATTTCCGTACAAAAAATACAGTAATTGCAATTCCGCAATCATTTTTTCCGAGGCCTGGCTGGGTGCCACTTATTTTTGAGGAACTTTTCCTAGCTTTTGAGGAACGCGTTCCCAGGCCTAACTTCTGAGGAAAGTCTTGATTTCTGCGTACCACCTGGGCCTGGTTTCTACTCGTCCTAACTTTTGAGGAAGTGCCGCGCTTGGCAAGGGTAACCACTGGCTACTAACCGGCCCTGCATGTGTATAATGTGTATACAGTACAAAGCCGAATAATCGAAAGAGTAAGCTCTTTGACTTTTTTAAGGTATACTCCTCGTTTGCACCGGGAACACTCCACGCTCACGATACGAATCGGCAAGAACCTGGCACAGCGTTTTCTGCACGAAAAAGAGAAAAAGGTCAACATTCCATTTGAACAAATGTACAACGCACATTCAGCACAACGTACCACGTGAGCAAGGTTTGTATCTACAAACTTGGAGCCCTGGTTCACCAGTAGAGCGATGGTACGCCACGCATAGTCCTTGTCGGCTTCTTCACCCTTGCTCAAGATAATGGATTTCGTGAACGCTGCGAGGGATTTCTTCATCCGTACCTCTTCCTTGGATTCAGATTGAACTGCAGGCTTCTTCTCAGCTTTTTTGCTTTCTGCAGTTGAACTCATGTGCGGATTTCGGTCCTGCATTACGCCCCCGACTTGCGCAGATAATCCTCCACCAAGCAGTAATAGTATGCAATACTATGGCTCTGTCCGCCGAGACTGACGAACAACAGCCGGCGAACGAGGACAAGGGCGAGTGAAGACAGCGGCAGCGAGGACCAAGGAGATCAAGACGCGCAGGACAGGGCAAAATGCAGCGGCAGCAGGACGACACGGGTTGCGACGGGCCGATGGGCGGTGGGTCGACCCGCCAGAAGATCGCCCACCTGGCCGGCAGAAGTTCGCGAGCCTCGAAAGGCCGCGGAGGAGAGATGACCAAGACGCACAAGTGGCGAGGACGACGGACGAAGGGCGAGACGACATCGAGGTTTTAGGAGCCACCGCCGAGAATCGCTGGGCTGAACCCACCGGCGGTGGGCGTGCATGTGTAGGGTAGAGAAGCCGGCAGTTCGCTATTTGCCGTGAGGTACTGAGGCGAGCTACAAGAGAGCAGCTAGCGCGCCGCGAGGTGACGACAGCTAAGTGAATACAAGACATTGATCTTGCAGCTAGAGCACGCACGCATAGGAAGGAAGCAGGCAGCAGCGTAAGTGTTAGGCAAAGCTTGAACGGCGGCCGGAGTGTGCAAGGATACCGGTAGATTAGCCCCGTTGGTATAGTGGAGTATCTGCAGCCTACCCCTCAGGTTGCTTGGCAGGCTAAGAGAGGTATCGAATCCCCCGGGTAGATTATCCCCGCCAACGGAGCGGCCTGAGCAACCAGAGACAGATCTCCGTGCCTCCGTTCGCACCTGAGCGGCCACGCGGGGATTGGAAGTCGACTGCTGCGACTGTGTATAATTTATATTGGTCTAGACTGTATAGTGGCAGCCGGCAGACAGTGCCACTGGGTACCTGTCTTGTAGCTCGAGACAGGCCTGGCACGGTACGGGGTGTGTGAGCTGAGCTGAGGACGACTGTTACTAAGCTTTATCTTTTTCTGTGTGACGGCTTGAGTGTCATCCAAGTTTTCTTCTTCTGCTTTCCGGGCCTTTCCAACAGCAACACCTTTTGTCGGAGAAATAACACCAGAAGTTTGTGCATCAGGCAGACTCTGGCTACCTACCGAAATAACACCAGAAGTTTGTGCGTCAGGTAGCTCTGGCTACCTTCCGAAATAACACCAGAAGTTTGTGCGTCAGGAAGACTTTGGCTACCTTCAGAGTCTTCTTGATCAGCGGGATCAACAGTCTCCACCATTGAAATCACTGCAGAATGAAGAGATAGGTCCGCTGAAGTCGTCGTTGCGCTGTCAGTAGAATCTGCTGAAGGTGTTGGTTTATTCGGGATAGTTGGGGATATCATGGGCATTGGCTGCTTCGATGCGGGTAAGCTCGTCATCGTATCATTAGCATTGCCATCGGAGTCGCTGTCACTGCTGTACTGTCACTGCTGTCGCTGCTAGAACTGGAACCAACGCCCTCCTTGTTTTCACCCTCATGCTTTTTCTTCTGATGCTCCGGCTCGGAGTCTGAATCAAGAGCTGCAAATTCATCATCGAGCTCGTCGTCGATAGACATTAGTGTCCGCTTCCCACGTTCTCCTTCTTCTTCTTGATTGCTCTTCTCCCCTCCACCGTCGTCCTCGTCGCTGCTACTTGCCAGCTCGTGGTCGATCTCGTCCAACATCGTCGGGTCGAAGCTCCCAAACAACCCCGCGCTACTCTTCATCTCGACAGCAGCCTCTTCCTGTCCAGCGCCGGCCTCTCCGTCGTCCGAGTCACTGAACGCCAACTCGGCATCCAACGCCGCGCATGTCTCGTGCGGAAGGCCGAGTCTGAGGCCCCCAGCATCGGAACCTGCAGCTGCAGGGGGCTCCAACGACGTCCACATTGCTGCAGTCTGCCCATCTGCAGTGTCCTCTATCAGCACCTGTGTGTCCACGTCCTTGAGGTCGCGCGTCAGCCTCGGCACCAGTTGGTCCGCCTTGGTCTGCGTCGAGGTGCACACGTACTCCCTGCCTCTCGTCCTGGACGCGCCATTGTCCACCAAAGTGTCCACGGTCTGCACGCCATTGTCTACCAGCGTCTTCTTGTTAACTCGTTGCACGGCACCACTTAACTGCGTCTGACACGCACGCGTCAGCGTCAGCGTCTTCTCCGTCTGACTCGACGCGTCTTTGACGTGTGGTTTCGCCTTTACGGCCGCGCGTTTCAGCTGTTTCTTGGCCTTCTCCTGCTCCTCCTGCAGCGTCTCCACGCGCAGTCGGTACTCCTTCAGGCGCGCGGCCGCCTCCTTAAGCTTGCACTTGGTCAGCTGCTTGTACTCGTCGCCCTTGCGCACCTGCCGCTTCAGCCGCGTGATGGCCTCCGCCTGCCGCTCGATGATGTCCGCCTGCGAGAGCTGCCTCGCCACCGCGACGTCCTCATTGACGACATCCATTGACTGTGGCACTGTTTTGGCTACATCATCTAGCTATACTTGTGTGGATTATATAATGTAGCCATGATGAGTACAGATCTCAAAGATAAAGACTGGAAGGTTGCATGTTGTGCGCTATTGAACCAGGATAAGTACGTTGCAAGTTACTTATCCTGGTACAGTATTTTGCCTCAATAGCGCACTTTTATTTTGTCCATTTACTTAAAAGTAAATGGACTTGGCAGAGGTTGTAGTTGTCTATGATATAGAGTAGGTTTGGAGACATTCCGCAAGGTTATTAGTTGTAATGGCTGAACTACTTAAGCAAAATACTGTAGTGCAATGAGAGCGTTGCACGGGCAGCCCAAAAGGGATTAATTCAGACCTGGATAAATATCGGGTGAGTCGCCGCTGAAGCGATGAACAGATTCCAACTCAAACGAACACTTGCACAAGACAGGTGATAAGACCTCACCTAGATCGTATCATGCATATCTATGTAGTCTATAAGAGTACGCGCTTAAAAGCGAAGAGAAACACATGGCAAGTGCCCAGATTTTGAAAGAAAATCAAATGCTTCTTCAACGACTAGTTCGCAGAATCATGCCGCGCCATAGCAGACGAACACAAGAGCGTGGTGGAGCGGATCCGCTAGATTTTCTAGGGATCCCGACTCGCACTCACTAGGCCCAGACACCAAATAACGGAGGGGGTACTCCGACGGCCGTGTTGTTGCTGAGTGGTTCACCTTGTGTACCTGTCGGCGCGCTGGTACGGCTCTCTCGTTGACCCGAGATGCGCACTTGGCGAGCGGTGGACGTCCTTGTGGGGACTTGGGAGGTTGGTGGGTCCGCGCGGGTATTCCTGCGCCCGATATCCTGAGGGGGTCAGCCTTGATCTACTTGAGCACGCCCTGTGGATCCGCAATAGAAATGCGTGATCCGGAGTTGCTCCTTTGCGGGGGGGGGTCCCTTGATCCCTTACGGGGTTGCCCTCGCTCCGTTGCGTTGCTTGCCGCTTCCAATAGCGGGATCTTGTGTGTGTGTGTGTGTGTGTGCGTGTGTGTGTGGGGGGGGGAGTGAGATCTCGAAGGGTGCGCGCTGCCTGGACAAGCTATCCAGGGGCTGCCACGTAATGCAGGAAGATAACCAAAATACACTTGATCTAAGTATGGAGCCAATGTAAATCCCCTATACTATTAATGCCGTGCGTTGCCCGGGAAAGCTCTGGATATTGGCGTACCGGCAGGCCTCTTAAAACTAGGCATAAATGCCTCTATGCCTACTTTGACTCTGGGTGGGCATTTTCATGGGAGTCAAATTAGGTCCTTAACTGCCAAATGTATCGGAAATCTGGCAGAAACTAAACTAGGCACTCCGGGAGTTATACAAAAACCAAGTCAACCCTTGCCGATGTCACCTGTGACTGTCTCCGCGTCAGCTTTGTTGTTCACCTTATTGACCATAGCAAGCAGCTCAAAGTACTGTTTTGCCTGGAGCTGCCCTTCGATGGCGTAGCTGATCATGGAGGAGCGCTGGGCAATTTTGATCTGCTTCAAGGCGCTGAATTCTCCTTCAACAGAGTGCGTGCCAGGGGAAATGGCAGCGAGCCCAGCAAGAAACGACGTTAAGCGCGTAAACCTGTGCTCCAGGTCCACAGCAGACCATAAGGCATCGAGTGGTAGTCTCATAGCCTCATCTACACGCCGACGAAAGGTTGAATCTTGCTGGTACAAAGTGCAAAGCTTCATGCGCTACTGCCAAATGTCATTTGGAGCAGTGATTCCGTAGGAAGTTGCCAGTCGAGACTTGTGACATTCGATCAGGTCTCTGAATGCTGTATCATCGCATTGCATGACCTCCAGTGGCGTCTCGGGGCTGCGCTCTGTTGCTTCAGTGCCGATCTCGATCTTGATTTTAGTAACTCTATCGATTAGCCCGGACAGCGCTGTGGCAACTTTATTCACCAGATCCTGTTGTTGTTCCATGTCCAGATTCTGGTAGAGCTCTACGGAGTAGAACGATGCTGTACGGAGGTGCTGGGCGACCTTTTCGTTGTCCACAACGACTCCAATTTGCTCACCGTCGCTCATGTCCCGCTCAAATTTAAGCTGCAAGGAGCGGGCTAGCACTGCCAGAGCACTGTATTGAACCTTCATAGTGGCGGTCTTGTACTGCATTGTCTTGAAGCACTGTATTGAACTTTCATAATGGCGGTCTTGTACTGCATTGTCCACAGTGAAACCAGGAGAACTGGTCGGAGAATAAGTCGTAGACGTTCGGTGTAGAGGAGGGCAAGGTGTTGTGTCCTCTCGTGATGATAAATGGTTAGTGACCACCGTATTGCGACTTAATCCAGCTCTACACCCATGCGGAGGATGCCGATGAGAGCTAGCGATTCAGAGTCGTAACCATCATACTCGAACGCGTCAGCAAACCATGTTGGAACCGGTTGCTGGCCAGTGTATCGGCACCGGTGGGGAGCAAGGGGCTATCACGCTGAGGAGTCCATGGAGCGATAGTGGACGGCTGGGAGCTTCTAGCAAGAGGAGATCCAAACCCGCTCGTGTTGGAGTCAGATGCAGATAATGAATATGACAACGTGAGCCCCGTGCTTGTAGAGGATTGGTTTGAGCTTGTAACGACAGCATTTTGCAGGGGTGCCAGCTTGAACGATGACAAGGCTTGAACTTGGATGGTAGCAGCTTCTACCACAAGTGGGTGCGCAAACGTGCGCCCAGAGCGAAGCCATGGCCACGATACCGCAGTGAGTGCCTTCGCTGAAGAGGTCCACACTCCCTCGGCGCGTGGAAGATGACAAAGAACGACTCGAACGCGTCGCCATCGAAGCAGGCTTGCACGTGGATGTCTCGACGTAGAGGACACTCGGATCACGTTGGGATGGCAATCCAGAGTTCAATGCAGCGTTGGAGCTCAGGTTTTCAGGCAGACCTTGATCGTTGAGAGCCTTCTGCTTCTTGGTTAGTCTCGTGTTGTCGAAGCCCGTCGGGATCCCGTGAGCGGAGAAGTCTAATGAACGCCGGTGATTGCTGCTGATCAAAGACTGAAGCATGCACTACGTCAGAACGGATCTACGGATCGAAATCATATTTAACTCGCATTTTCCGGATGATAGACGCGCATGACGCAGCCACCAGGTGAGGATTGTCGGCGCGAGACAAGGGATGGGGTGCACGGGAGCCGGTAGGTCGGTAAATGAGCTTATGTGCAGGGCGGCAGCACTTGCTTCACGGGAGATTTTCGCGCCCAGCGGCTCTCGAAGATCGCGCTACTTGTTTAAATGAAGTTTCAAGATATAGGGGGCCATTAATCACATACGTTAAGCAAGATATTTTTAAATACAGTTGCAAAATGAGGGTGGCATTAAACAATTTATTAAACGGCTTAATTAATTGTTCGATCGCACCATTTTTGATCACGGTTTTTAATGACTCGTTTAATCACCCCGACCCCTAGTGATAAAACTGTTTGATACCAGTTCTGGAAGGCCCATTGGCGTTGTTCAGTACTGAGTTTCGAAGTAAACAAAAGGGTGGGGTGGGGGCATCATCGACCCCCGGCGGTGTGTCCAGCCTTTCTCACTCGCTGTATTTGGTCAGCCGCAGATGCTGCGGCTGCGAAGCAGGCGCAGGAGATGTCCAGCATTAAAAACAAAAGTACGAAGAAACTGACTGTATTGTTGCTATCTAGGTTTGTGCTCCGATAGATATTGTGGTTTCATCGTTTTTGGCCAAACGAACGGTCCGAGATTCGGGCCCAATTTGTTATTCTGGTCTGATATAGGTAGTAGGGGTGTGGTAAGATAGCTATATCCGGCCCGTTTTCTGTTAGGGGCTCTGAATGCTAAGCTGGTGTTACAATTGCCGCTTTTCAACGGCAAAAATGACCGCCGGGAATACATTCCTAACCACTGCCCGAACCACCCCGTGGCCTAATATGGCATTAGTCAAGCTTTTCTTGCTAGATATAAAAGCGATAGTACTCGAAACGAAGCTATACTCTGCATGTATTTTGCCTCCGATCGCTTTGAAGCTGAATGCTTCATCGTCACGGTGACCTCCGGAATGCCTTACCGGTACGCACCTAATTATGATCCGACTCGCATTTACTTACCCTACCCTTCGACCGTTTTATATAAATCAGACTCCGAGATAAGGCGTCAAATCGGAGTGCAAAAAGCATGACGCCCCTAGTTTTGTCGGCAGCAAGTATATAAATTTTCCTAGGGTTGTGATTGGTCAGAAAATAAATCGTCGGCGCAATTCGTCCTAATAAGCCTGCACTCGCCTGTAGAGTCCGAACTGCCGGTACGCACGCCTCTTAAAAGTAGGCGATGTGTCAAGAGAAAAGTCACAGTACCTATTCCTGTGATTCCAAACTGTCTACCTCAAACCAGCTCCCAGACCAATCGCTGTCCCACACTGGCCGATCTCCCCCGCCCTCTAACGATGGCGAAGGCAAAGCACCCCAAGAGGAAAACCAAGAGTACACGACGTCCTACTCACGGCGCTGGTGCTAAAAGACCAGCAGTTTCACCTGTTAGCAGACAATCTTGAAAGGTGACAGCAGTTCTCTTGCAGCAGAAAATCAAGACCAGGGAACCGCGACAGGAGTGGCTGCCAAAGTACGAAGGCGAGCTTGGTATTCAGCCTAAGCGACACCAGCAAAGAGGTTCTGTTGTGGAAGCTCGCTGTATGTTCTGCGTTGCTTTCGGGCGAGAGAACGGGAATTCATCAGGGCCGCCACTGTTGGATGGCCTCCTTGTTCAAACCAAGCGCATGAAGACCAACCACATGAAGACTTTTAAGTCTTTCAGGCGCGACAACATAATGAAGCACCTCACCGAGCAACATCCTCAAGAATGGACTGTCTTCAAAGTGACCATGCCAGAATATGAGCGTCGAGCTAAATTGGTTTTGCAAGAGCCTCGCGATCAAACATTTGAGCTGGGTGACACGGTGCTCGTACCCACAAAAAATCTCAGCGTCGAGAATACCGGTGCACTCAAGTAAAAACTGGCGCCAACGTGGATGCCTTATGAAGCCGTTTAAAAGCATCACGATGGCATATCTTTTTGGACCTTATTCCACAAGCTCTACTTTACTCGGTTTTCGATACCATGAACTTGAAGCTATTTCTGAAAGAATTCGCCGTCCCGTCACAATGCCGTTCCTACTATCCGAATAAAGGATGGATCTGAGGGACATTGGGTTGAATATATTTTGGTATATCGGCTTGACAAAGATGGCTTAGATGAATGCAAGTACAAGTGGATTCGTGTTAGTGATGACATCAAATGGAGCCAGTTGCCAATCTGTATCATGCCTCGTCAAACAGTATTTGAGGCAGCTCAACGGTTTGAATCCTCGAGACTCTAAACGATTGCGCGATATCGCACACCTTCCTATGCCTCGGGGTCGGGTCCGCTGGGACTGTTTGGCGAGTAGGGACTTAGTACAGGGTCGAGACCGAGAAGATGTGAAGCGTAGAGTATTTGTTGAAATATTGTTGTTTCTTTGTTGTTTGTTTAAGACAGGGGAGATTTACGAGTGAATGACAAAGTCGAAAGTCGGCAGCGCCGATCCCTCCCATGGGGACGACACTCCTGATCTCCTCTCCTTGGGCGGCGTTGGCGTGTCCTCCATCCGGCGGCATGACAGCCCGACCTCGTAAGTATCGAATAGTAGAGTGAAAGCACGGCGACACACGTCTCCCGGCGCCCAGGCAGCTCATGATGACCGGCACGCGATCCTATCCATGGCCTCAGATGAGCGGTCATACCGCTCGCACCATCATCGCACGAAAGTTGGGGTACCTACGCACCGTACCCCCGTCCTTGAAGTGTAGTGGAAGAAGTTGTAGTTGTAGTAGAGCAGCACGCGCGCAGAACGAGTTCACCACCGGACCCTTGGGCACGCCACCCACATATCCAGGTGCGGGAAAGCGAGAAACAAGTATCAGTGCATCACACGCAAGGTCCTCTGGCACCGAAACCGTTACCAAATTGCTCTCGTACGCTATCGGTTTACCTGGCGACGGTCGCACTCGAGTCGACACCAATTACGTGAATTTCGTTCAGGAGAGGTCATGTTATCATTCTATCAACCTGGGTAAGTATCGGGTGAGTCGCCGATGACGCGAAGAACGGATTTCATCTCAAACGGACACTTGCACAAGACAGGTAATAAGACCTCGCCAGGGTCATAGCATGTATATTTACATAGTCTATAACTAGAGGCGCTGGAGGTAGTTTCACGCCTCCAACCAGGTCGCCTCTTCACACTCTTGGACGTACACTCTAGAGATCAACATTGTTCCCCGTTCCTTGTCTCACTCCTGCATTCAACGCAGCTTCCTCAGCGTTAAAGAACTTTGCTGTCTCCACCAAGTGAAGTCCGCTTGAGGGGTGTGTGGCAGCTTATGGCAATCCCATTTTCACGTTAACGTAGCGGTAAGCATTTGTTGGATCGACCGCTATGCAAGTCACATTTGGGTCAAAACTTTATTTGTGTCAAATTTGGATCAAAAGGGGACGGCCATTTTCCTCGGTCAATATTGGATCAAAAGTTATCACCAGAAAAGGGTTCATTGAAAAAAAAAATATCGGAGATCAACGTTGTTGAACAAAGTACAGACAAGCCCCTCTATATGCGCCGTAAGCTTACGAAGCGATTTCCTGGGGAACCAATCGCAAGGATCACTCTTTCGTGCTGATTGGCTATTAAAATAATCAAGATAGATAATCGGATACGGCAGTTAATTTGAAGGTATGGGTGCGTATTGATGTGTTTAGTTTGCTTGTTTGTTGTGTGTTTGAAAACCATCATGTCGTCGTGTGTTGTGCTTTCGTCAGTTGCTACCTTGTTCGCTAATTCGCGCCATGGAAGCGTTATTCTCCGTTGCCGGTCTCATGGTGACGAAGTGCCCATTCTTCATTCTGCCAAGTTCTACTCGCTCCACTAAGCTTAATCTACCAACCACCATGGACCCTGACTACGTTTCCGACGACTCGGTGTCCAGCTCGTTCGAGTTCGACGGATCTGACCTCAGCGACACGCCATCAGAAGAATTGATCATCTATGATCGCCTCACAGGTGAAGTGATCGATTTTACCACAGCTTAGATAATTAATTTAAAAAAATATATGTTGTGTCTACCCTGTATATAGATACAATGTCGACAACAATTACGTTCGGAAAGTATAAGAATTCTTTCATTGAAGAAATCTTCGCTAAGGATCC
Organism: Phytophthora fragariae; assembly: GCA_009729435.1. Taxonomy (NCBI): domain Eukaryota; phylum Oomycota; class Peronosporomycetes; order Peronosporales; family Peronosporaceae; genus Phytophthora; species Phytophthora fragariae. Next base: position 412,256 of record QQOI01000048.1, on the reverse strand, counting down.
CGGCTATTGCCGGTGGTTGAATAATCAACCAAACTTAGTAAATGAAGAAGTTAAGAATTTTCTTATGTCAAAGTTATCTCAGGATGATGATGACTACGTGATGAATTGGGGCAAATACAAAGGAAGGAAATTGAAAACTGTTCATCAACTTGATCCCGAGTACACCGATTGGTTACGTAATAACAACTTTGTTAAAGAGAAGTGCTCACGTCTTCTAGCCGAGCTAGCTGAACTTCATTAAGCCATGGATTATTTTTTTTATCTTTTGAGTGGATCACAAATATATATATATATATATATATATAGCTGATGGGTCGTCGAAGTTTTGGGTGGTACCTTGTCATTGTCGATTTTCTGAAGGTACGTGCCTTGGCGAGTTAGTTATACCAAAATAAAAAACTGACTGCGTAATGCTCTTGATACAACGTCGATTTTCTGAAGGTACCTGCCTTGAGAATAATATGCCTTGTGTATTTGCGAAGGTACCTGCCTTGAGAATAATATGCCTTGTGTATTTGCGAAGGTACCTGCCTTGGTAAAGTTAATGCGTTGCATGTAGAATAGCTAGAGTGTTTGGCGAGGGGGTTAAATTTCTCCTTTAAATGAGGAGTTTCTAGCAGTCTACTGAGTTATATATTACGAAGTAAAAAACTAACGCTCTTATGTTCCATACCCTACTACTGACATCGCCACAATCTTAACCCCCCATTAACCTAACCAAGTTAGGTGGAAAGGGGTCACAAATAGTCCGGGCAATGGTGTAATGCAACTATTAACAGGCGATGTCTCTAACAAGGGTGCGGGAAAGGGGAGCGATTTTTTTGGGGTCAACCGCTGCGCAGGTCAAAAGTGGGTCAATTCGTTTCATGGGTCAAATCAGGATCAACTTTGACCATAATTGACCCTCAGCGAACATCACTATTTTGAAATAGTGATATCCTTCATATTTTATACTATTTGTATATCAATTTTGTATTAATTTACAAAGGTTCACAAACAAGTACCAAACATTTTGCAGTATTAAATCAGTATACATATAGGGCATGCGCCTAGAAAGACATTTGTTTATCAAGTCGCGTGGGTTCAAATCCCACACCTGCAGAGGATCTCAATGCTTGAGGTAAGTGTCGTGTGGAAGTCCTCCGTCAGTTCTGAGACATAACCAAGGATTTGGGTCGTCTGTCACACTCTTCTGAGTGAGTCTTCCATAGAACAGGCTGACTAAAGGATCACGAGTAATAACCCACCGAGAGAATTTGGTCGTTAAGTCGTTCGGCGGATGGTAAATGGGCCTATACCCTGGCCACAAACGTTCTCGATTGGCTAGAGTACTCTACTTAATCGAATGACTTAACATTTTATAGTATAGTAAACCAAGTTATTTTTGAAACGCTACATTTATACTGATGTTTTCTTGAAGATTATGTTTTGTGAATTATGCAAACACACACAAAAATGTGTACGTTGTTTTAAGATGATTTATATATATATATACTTGAAGCATGAACCAATATTCATTTTTAATATTCGGGAGACATCGACCTGATTGAAATGTCATCAGACTCAAGAGTCGTCACTTTCGGATCCATTGATGTCCAATTCAGAGTCCGAGTCAATTTGAACTCAGAGTCAGACTCAAACCCGGGTGTATGCTGAGACTCAGCATGGACTGGAGTGCGGGATATGCAGTTCGATATACTGCTCAAAAGATGGACGTTTTCGCAAATTTGCTTCTTGATCACACAGATACTGATTTATGTGTTATGTCTGAGTACGCACCCGAAAAAAGCCAAGTTGAGGGTCCGGTTGTATCGCTCAAGTGGGTTGTTGGTCCGATTTATATGTCTTCGCACACGCCTATGACTCGGGCTTAAATTCGCGGGTCCAAATCTTCTTGAAAGACTTCCATAGTTTTTTTTAGTTCACCTTGGAGTAGCAGCCCCTGGTACGGCAATCACGTTTGACCATAGTACGGACATCATCGATTCTCCGAAGCGTGATAGCCATTCGGCGAATGATAGTCAGTGTGTCGATGTAACACTCACGCATGGCTAAATCAACTTCCAAATCTGTAGTCTTCAACTTCAGCCTTCTTGCGACGCAGGGCTTGTTTGAAGTGAAACAAACACCCCCCTAATAGTCTCCTCTAAAAAATGGTCCAGCGCAGCGTTGATCATGGCAAACTCGAAATCGCATACAACATGGGCAGGGATCAATTTTTGCTTCAACACCACGTGGATGTTGTGAAAGAGCCGTTTGTACATTTGTGCAGTTTTCCAGTCGTCAAAATGTACCAAAGTGGCAGGTACAGCTCCGAAATTGAATCGTAGATCATCACAATTACCAATTGGTAGAATGAAGCCGGCACACATCGATATGCTGCATCGACAAAAAATTGAGCTCGGGCGCTGCTTCATCCCCATCAGCTGCGGGTGGGCCCAGCCAATCAGTCGATGCTGCACTACATCTTCGTAGTAAGTCCCATGAAACTGGAAAAACGTCAATCCACGGCTGTCCTTGACGTCATATAGCGGTTCACGACCAAATACGTCCCTTCCGAACAGCTTCGCTCTCATCCGATAAAGTCGATCCAACACTTGTTTTTTCGTCGTCTCACGGACTATATCAGCGTCATCTCCATAAAATTAGTCCCGCATCATGCACCAAACTTCCAGGGGGTTAGCGGGACGTCCCGGACGCAAATTTCATCAGTCGTCAGCAGCGTTTGATCCGTCCGGTCGAGGATTGTTGGAGGAGGTCTGCGACGAAATTCAGGAACACAGTTGGGCATATGGTTACTGGTCTCCACGGCGCCCATGCTGCTCACATATAGCATCGGTTCGGCGGTAGGCACTGCAACGATAAGGAGATACCTCATCGATGAAATGGTACCGAGTATAGGAGTAGCCACCGAAATAGGCACTTGTCGTTCCCAATACTGGGGCTGGGCGATCCGCTGAATGGGTATTTCGGGGTGAAGTTGGCGCTTCAACTTGATGACCATCACTCTCACCGGGTTCCGGGCTTGATGGTGGGGTCAGAAGGATGACCGTTTCTTCTGACAGGAATCATAGGTCAGCTCCTGCTCGCTGATTACTAAGACCAATATGTTAGTTCCTTGACAGCCAGCGTTCACACCCTGAATCTGGATAGTCTGTGGTACATCCTTTTCGGTTAGACGACTAACATCAGCGATTAGAACGCGGTTAGTTAACGACCAAGTTTGATAGTCAAGAAGACCATTCACGAGTTCGGGCGTTAGATCGCCATTGATGGCACCGATCTTAGCAATTTCGTTCGTGAAGTGATGGAAATCGTAGTCGTGGCTAATGTCGATTGCTTGCGTCGAACCAATGCGTGCATTGAAGTTTCTAATCGACGAACCGGGTTGAAGCGTCCACGGAGCCGTGTCAAAGGGCGATTGGAATTCTTGTTCAGCTGCAGAGGCAAAGTTACCAGTCTGCTCAGCAAATGGAAGGAGAACAATATACTTTGCGTTCTTGACCGATGCCGATAGTTGCAAATCGAATGCGGCATTAAGCTGATTCGATTGTTTGCCAATACCGGCGCGTTGGTTAAACCATTGCGCATAACAATCATTGAATCGCACCTTTTTACAGGTTTCGAGATAATAGCTGGAGGATTCTCAAGATGTACGAACGGAACGTAAAGACGAGTCGTCGTGAAAGGCATGTATGTTCCATCAATCGTAGGCTCAAGGGCATTAACGATAGCACCCCACGCGATACTGAAACCGGCAGAGGCAGCAAGAACATTAGCCATCGGATTACCGCTGGACGAGGCGGCAATCATGACTGGGCAGGTATTACCGCTTGCAAGAGTAGTAGAGGTTAGGGTCATAGCCTTACCAGCATCAACAGAGACAGCAGCGGTACCCTGATTGACGCGGAAACGTAGACGGATCTGAGGATTAGCCATAAGATCCAGCTCCTTGAAGATTCGGTGAAGATCCGTAGCTTAATCTTGAGCATGTAGTTCCACGTGCCCATAATTGCGTTCGCAGTAGACGCGCCAGCAACGAATGCTCCACGCGAAGTCTGATTGGCAATAGTAGTCGAAGCACTAGCACCACATACAGATGGTCAAGAAGAAGTGAAATCAGCACCAGCATTGGGAGGGTTAGACAAAAGACGCGTGACAAACCCGTCATTAGCAATTGTAGCGCCACCAGGAGGCGCAGAGGCGGAGAATGAAGAGGGAAACGTGGCATTGTTCGAATAGCCGTCACCGTTACTAGAGGTCGTTAACGAGCTGTATGATACAGACTGAGCGGCATCGGGGTATAAGAAAGATTCAGAACCATGCTTCTCGACGTACTGAGTACTGTAGCCAGTCTAAGCGCGAATATTGTTCCAGAACAGCTTGTAATCAGCCATACTGACGATAGTCTTGCCGTTGAGCTCGAGCGACATGGAGTCAATTACGTTCCAGTTGCCACACTTTAACGTAGCGCATAGACGGTTAGCGGCAGCGGTTTGCGCAGTTGCACCATTTTTCATCGAAACCTTGTATGGCAGCATAAGGTAAGCATCCCGGAGGCATGCAAAACCTTCAGATCCATTCAGCTGAGCCGTAGCATCAATGGTAATAACACCATTCTGGTACGAACCCTGATTTAGATCGATAACAAAGGGTACACGCTTGCCAGAAGATACCTTGATCTCCGGGTCGCTCTAAAGAGAGCTTTGGTATAAATATTGATCGGATTGTTGTGTCTCGCTCATAGTTGATTCTTTTATATACTTTCAATAAATTAATTATTATGGCCGACCTAATCAAGCCAATTACCAGTGATCATGATTTGATTAAGCTCGCTGAGAAATTAAATATTAGGCTAGATGATATATTTGAGTCAAATGAAATAACGAAGCCACTTCCAAAGAAAGGATCGTTCCTGATACTGCTTCGACCACCTAATCTTGATTTAGGACACTGGACGGCAGTGTCTAATGGTGAATATTTTGACAGTATGGGAGAAGGACCACCGACCAGGTATGGTATCAAAAAGTATAGTACAAAGCAAATACAAGGTACGTATGGCGACTACTGCGGACCATTTTGTATATTATGGCTCCACTCGAAGCAGTTTAACAAGCCAGATGTATTTAAAAATATGAAAGATCTTAATTTGACTATTCTTGAATAATATTTAATCAGAAGATATAGATTACAATCATGTATCGCGAATTAACGATCTCCAGTGACATCCCAGCACGAAAGCTGGCTAAGGCTTTCAAGACCGGCAAGATCAGTCTGACATCTAATGAGCTGAAGGGTAGTGGCTCTCTCCTTCATCTACATCCGACTTCGCATGAGAAGGCACTTACAGCTCGCAAGGCTGGTCGGGGTGTCAGACTTGACATTACGCGACACGAGGTCAAAAAGGGTTACAAGAGGGCTCAAGGCGGCTCTATATGGTCCACAGTGTGGGGAGGTATCAAATCGGCTTTTAAATTTGCTAAAGACAGCGGAGTGCTGAGCAAGGCAGTGGATGCAGCTGTTCCAGCTTTAGCAACCTATGCTGGCCAACCAACCGCTGCTATTCCGGCAAGAGCAGCGATCAAGTCTCTCACTGGTATCGGTATTTATGATTCTGATAGTGATGTCGAGAAGGAAGGTGGTAGAGTATCAATGGCTGACGTCAAGAAGGCAGCGAAGAATGCTCTCGGTTATGCTAAGCGCAAGGGTCTCATCACCGATGCAGTTGATGCTGGTGAAAAGTTCCTGCTTAGTAAGGCTACCAAACCTGAACACGAGAATTTAATAAAGTCTGTTCGAGGCGAGGTTCGACGACGTTACGGTGTTGGAGTAGCCAAACCTAAGGGTAAAAAACTTGCGAAAGGATCGCCTGAGATGAAGGCCAAGATGGCTGCGCTCAGAGCGAGGCGCAAGTCCGGAGGAAGCTTCACATTGTGAGAAAAAAAATAAGCATAGCTTACTTTTTTTGTCTGAGTAGAAGCATTATTGAGACCGAAGTATCACGGAAGATTACTTTTTTATCATTTTGATTGTAGATACTAATGGTGATTGTTGATCGCGAGCCATTGTGAGTGTTCATCCACGCGTATTGACTCGGTTTGTAAGAAATTAGCTTACCGATCGCGGCATCGCCTCTATCAAATGCACTGATAATGTCGCCTGATGCTACATAATCGTTCTTGATTAAATCACATCGAACTATATACGAACTGGTAGGATGAATTTAAGGAATAATATTTGAGAGCTGGGCGCTAGCAACGGTTGCAGATGTCGATGGATATGTACCCGCTGTCAGCCAACTACCTTTCCGAATTCAGCATTATCAATAATGAGACGAGGGACGCGGCTCGTCGTCGGCAATCCAGTACCACCAGTAGAGTATAAGTCAGTAGCAGGTCTTGTATAACCGACAGGAAGACTGGTCGGAGTTGGTGAAAAATCAACCTGGCATGCATAATAGACGGAATTTTCACTCATTTTAATGTAGAACACATTATTACCCGACGCATCGGTCAGATATGCACTAGAATTAACGAGAGCAGTCTGGATACTTCGATTGATATCATCATACTGATAGATACCATCTTGGAGGTTAAGACTGATTGTAGATGTAGTTGCAGCTGTTGGTATTTCTACTTTAAATGAAGTGTTTTGAAACTGCATGGAATCAATGTTGTATTCGCTGTTGTACATCGTGATTGACTGGATCGCGCAAACAGTATCATTGAAATTGGCAGCAGACCCAGGAAACGAATATTTCCAAGTTGAGTTATAGTTATCTTGGACTAAATTAGTGCTATCGAGTTTAACAAAGCTTGACATCTTGATGATATATCTGATAACAAATACTTTACACTGATTTTTATTAAGCTTATCACATGAGCTCTTCCTTATTCAACACCTTATCTAAGTTTCGTCTCATCTCCCCTCTAATACCGTCGATTACCAAGGCTTGACCAATATGAGAAGTGCATCGGTTATATGCTCTAAAGATCATTACCTCCGTTATACCAGGTAGGTTGAAGTCTTTTAGAATTAATTTTAGATCTCGCTTCGAGTTTGCTTTCAGGATAATACATAGCTCTCTGTTGAGACGAATAAGCTTTGGTAGAGAGAAGAAAGAATGTGCAAGTAGAATCGATGACAGCTTATAATGCCGACATCGAATATAGTAAGTAGAGACTAACTTTTCAAGAATGTGCTTGTCAGAAGTGATGTCATCAAAAATGACGAGTTCGGGCTTCTTCGAAGATAGAGGCGTTCTGCGAATCTGATCTACGCTAGGCGCATTATCTGGATCATAAAACGATATGAAACCATCTAATTTATCTCTGAGATAATCATAGAGAGGTTGGTTCGGATTGCGACATATCACATGTAGATAGGCGTATACGTTAGGCGAATGCTTAATAATGTGAAAGGCCATATTCGTTTTACCGCTTCCACTCGGAGCGAGCATTATCATGCGATACAACGCTGGAATACCTAAATCTTTAATGATCGGGTTTTTAGCATCTTGATACTGTTTTGGGAGAGAGCCACCATAATCGGGAATACCACTCATGATTGTGTACGAAAATAGTTGAATCTATATATGAAATCAGAGATTTCCAGTGATATCTTCGATATCATATAGCTTGAGACAAAACAAACATGAGTGGATTTAGCTATCCTCAAGCAATATTCTATTCTCCTATTTATAACCCAGCATTCTACCTCTCACTGGATGCTAGTGGATTTCTAACGTATGATTACGCCCAGACGCTTTATCTAAGTAAGAATGACTATCGACTAACCTACATTAGCGGAATCACTCAAGGGACAGCGACACCCGGTGTTACCCTTGTCCCTGGAACAGAGGGTGATATTAGCGGTATTGGCGCGCTGAGCTGTAGTAGCCTAACTGTGAATGGTGCTGCATTATCGTCAGCACCATCTTATGTACTAAGCATCACTCCAGGCATATCAGCTCCATCTAAAGCACTCGTTCTTGATTCAACCGGCTATCTTACTGGTATTGGTGGTCTAACAATGTCCTCGTTAAACGTAGCCGCAAACGGTACCAATGGTCGAATAGCTTTTCTATCAATGCCAAGTCTGACGAGTACATGCAATATAGCCATCGGAAAGGGCATCGTTGCTGATCAATACGCTAGAATCAATTACAACTACGATAGCAGCAACACAAATAATAACTACCTTTCATTCGGTCATAACAGCACTAATACACTTATAGTTAGCAATAATGGTTACGTCGGCATTAAGCAAACGGTCCCATCCTGCGAACTTGATATCTCTGGATCACAGAATATCACCGGCAATTTGACATTCACAGGAGCTGCGCGCTCGGTTAGCGGGCTAACTACACTTTCCATTTCGGGCACAGATACATCAACGAGCTCAAGTACTGGAGCGATCCAATGCCAAGGAGGTGCTTACTTTGGGGCTTCTTCTATTATAGCTTCTAATCTCGTAGCGAGTGGTCTCACGTTTGGTCTAGGAAGCTCAGGATCTCAGTCTCTAACCAATAGCAATATACGATTCTGGGGATCAACACTTAATACTCAGTCGATTAATCTATACCGAGCCTCGGACACTACTGGGTTAGTAATTGCCTCTACATGCTCAACTACAAGTTCTAATGTTGTATATCCGATATTGAATTTGGTAGCGAGCGAGAATGCCCAAACCATTTCTCAACTTGGAGCGAGTTCAGTTTCGCAAAGCCTTTTCCAAATAGATTGGAAGCAGTCATCTGTTTCTACTTGGCCAAGTCAGAGTATTAAGCATATGCTCGATTTTGGCAACAGTCGTAATTACAAAACCGGATACCCTATTTGCCATACCTTAGCTACTACTAGCGACGCTTTCTGCATTAATACGTTGGGATCAGGAGTTGCCCCCAGTTCGGGATGCTTGTACCTAGTTAGCGGAAGCGGAAGTGGTTATAGTGCTGTAGATAAGCTCTTGTTTAATACTGATACGCCATATAGCAACGCTAGCTACGGAGTGGCCGGATTCACTTGTAATGGCAATATGTTAATAAAATCGAACAATACTTTGAACGACGGGACAGCGAGTTGGAACATGCCTCTATGTCTGTCAAATGGTAATGCTACCTCTGAGTTATTGTTCGCATTTCAAATGAATAATGGCGTTGCTAGTACGTCTACTAATTCGGTCGTTATGGGAACGGTTTCTAATAATGATTTCAGAATGATGACTAATAACTCTACCAGAATGATTATTACTAGCGCTGGACGCGTAGGCATCGGCACTAATACTCCGTTATATGGTCTCCATTGCACTAGTACCGTATCAGTTACAATCGATGGCGGTGGATCGGGGGTTGCATACTTCAAAACCTCAGGAGGCCTCGTCAGTACTGCCGGTCCTCTCTCAAGCGTTGCGGTAGGTATCTGTTGTTCGGGCGCCCTCGTAGCTTCTACCGGTTGCTATGTATGGTCAGATGAGAGACTGAAAAAGGATTGGGCAGAGCTCGATGATGGAGTCGCAGATGCTATGCTAAAAATTAAGCCGATGCTCTATCGTTATAAGGCAGACCCCGATAGTGTCTCTCTCCAAGTAGGCTACTCCGCTCAATCCCTCTTACGTGCAGGTATGCAATTACATTTCGTAAAAGCGATGGATTAGAAATTGAGGACCCAGCGACCGATATGAAGGATATTAGCTACTCAGTGGATTAAGGTAAAATGACGTGCTTATTGCATAAACTCTGTCTTCGGCAGCAAAAGGAAATAGATGAGCTGAAATTAAAATTAAATGCAGTTCTCTCTAAACTAACATAAGCATGAACAAGTATACATTTCGCATTTCAACTCGAAGAAACAAGAAGTATGATGCTGTGTTTGATAATCGCAGAGTTGTATCTTTTGGTGCTATTAAGCGGGATGGTACTCCTTATGAGCAGTATCACGATAACACGAACTTAAAAGCATATAGTGACTATGATCACAATGATAAGGCGCGGAGGAATAGATATTACAAGCGACATGGTCCGACTGACGATACAAAACCATATTCAGCTGACTGGTTCTCGAAAACTTTTCTTTGGAGTGAATGGTAATTTTACAAAGAAATCTCACAGGCGATAAAAAAATCAATGCTTGAAAACTTTTCTTTGCTAGATAGCAAACGTTTTAACCGTATTGGTCTTTTTTTTCTTCGGCTGGTAAGCCCAAACACGACCGCCTTCAGTCTGGGTTGAAGCATCTACTTTCTTAAGAGGCTTATCGAGATCGGTAGCCCATACAGCCGCTTGTGTTCGCTGAGGTCGCTCACTGATTATTAAGTTTTTCATGATGGATTTCAGCTCAGCAACGTTAAGATCGCTATTGTCGCCACAGCTACCGCCAGAGCAGGAAAAAATTCTCGGGTTGAAGAAGAACATGTTTATAGTAGACGAGTGATAACCTGTTTAAATTCGTTATCCGAAATTAGCTTATTTGAGTACATATCAACTGTGATGACTTTCAATTGCTTGGAAATACTTGGATTATCGTTTCCTAGTTCGATTTCACCTTTGAGCTTGTCATATTCAGCTCGTAGACTTTCTAACGGGTCTTCAAGCTTATCATGAAAGTTATATTGCAAATGTGTGATAGCTAGGATCTCTTTGAAAAGCTTTTTATCCTCTATGGTGAGCTCGTCGTAAGGTGATTGGTCAATATGTTGTTTATAGACTAAGCTTTTGATCATAGCTTGAAGACCATTGCTCATCTGGCACTTAGGACCGCATTTGCGACGATTTGGTTGCACTATCACAAGTGTTTTGGCATCTAGATCCGGTAGTCGAATGTACTTACTTCCGAGCTGACGATATGTATAAGCGCTAGGTGTTGCTAGACCTTGAATTTCGTTGAGGTTATACGTTCTACCGCGTCGAACAACCCCTTCTAGAGGTGCTACTCCCGCGCCTTTTAGGCCACGTCCTTTTAGTCTAGCCTTTAAACCGCTTCCTTGTGGTAAATGCTGAAAGCGTGCGCGAGTATTTGCTCGATCAACTTTAGCTCGTAATGAATCTGGCATGTGTGCTGATTCATCTCTTTCTCGAATTGCATTATTGTAATCACGAAACTTAACAGCGTGCGCTGCCTTGGTAGCTTTTAATGCTGCTCTTGATGCTCTTACCGCTGATTTATCGACTTCCGCGTTTGAATTCATACTATCTCTAATGTTCTTTTCATACTGACTGTAAGCTTCTCCATATGCTTGAAATGCTGCTTTCGACTCCTCATATAGCTTTTGAATACGTTCATCTTCATAATCGTCATAGACCAATGGTGTTTTGACGTCGGATACATTGCTAAATATAGCTTCGCGAAATAACTTCAGATTATCATTGAGGTTTTTCTCAATATTCTTGTCGCCGGTTTCCTCAACATACGAACCAACATCTTCAAATCTAGTAAGCAGTGATTGGAATGTATCTATCCATCTAATCGTCTTCATTAAGTCGGACATGGCATTCCCCCTCACAGGTTTATTTTCTTTGTTCAGAATGTTTAATGGTTTCGCACGTGTTGGTACACCGAAATAATACGATGCATGAGGTTTGACTCCTTTCTTCGAACTAACAATAGGAATCAGCCTAGTAGGAATATCAATATTGTTTTCAGCAACCTTTTGATAATACTGACTCATTATCGTTTTAGCTTCAAGGCCAGGAATAGAAAGCGATCGGTCCATATCTTCTTCTTTACCTGTTTTAATACCCGAACTTGGTTCGGAAATGTCACCTGGTTCAAAGGCTTTCGCTTTACCTATCATTTCGCGATCCAATTTAGTATTTAAAACTAATGTTAACCCTTTATCATTGATCATCGATATGAATCTTTCGAACGTAGCCATCCAGTTAATTTTTTCAAATGCAGCAGGATGATGCCTGTCTGTTTGCTTACCAAAAACGAATAGATTAAAGTCATTGTCGATGTATAGATAGCCTTCGTCATACTCTTTATCCGATTTAAGGATAGGTATGATACTCCTCTGTAGATTATTGGCTTCGAGTAATACTCTATTTTGCACTATGAACCATTTCAACTTGTACTTAGCATCATAATCATCCAGCTTTGTAGAACTCGATTTGTTTAAGTACTTTAAATCTAGCCTTGGATCTTTGAAAGGAGTGTCGAGGTCTTCAATATCATCCTCTCCTTTTCTCTTTCGATCTAATCGCGGCGACTTAGAGAGCGGGCTCTCGGAACACTGCTCGTCTTCTTTGCGCATGGCACAAACTTCATCAATCGAATTGCTCTCACCATTATATAGCATATCTCGGATTTTTGCTTCAGTGGCGACCCAATCGAACACGGAGTATTTCTTATATTTGTTTCCAGTTTTTACCGATAGTATAGAACCTTTTTTTCTAATAACCCGTTTTGCATCGTCTCTGCCATCTCTCTTAACTGGGTTAACTCCAACTGAGGCCCAGTTCGGATTAGATTTGAAGAAGGCTTTAATCCAATTTCTAGCTGCAACTTGCTCTTTACGATCAAACACTCTTCGAGCCGGTTGTTTCAGCGTATTAGTTTCTGAATTCACCATTTCAGGTGTAGCTTGAACTCCACTAGTTGTAGTATAAATACTGTTATCGATTGCCGCATCCGATGTTGTAGGTTTTGCCTGAATATTGCTATCAGTTGTCATTGGTTTTGCATTGACTGATGAATCAGTCATTTCAGGCCGTTCAGCGTCGACCATTGCAGGTTTAACGTTAGCTTCCAAAGGGTCAGTGTTCATTCCAGTAGTTGAGAGATAGGGTTTTTCTGAGAGGAAATGGTTTCTTTAGAGGTCAACTCAGTTTGTGTAGATAGGTCAGGTTTATTTGTCGTTTTAGTTAAACTTACCGCTTTATCAGAATCAGTAGCCCATTGTGTAGCAGAATACATTTCGCGTTTTTCATTGGCCTGTTTCACACGTCGTTGAGTTCGCTCAAGCAACTCTTGACGTTTTTGCTCTCGTTGAGCTAGACTCGTAAATGACGGAAACATTGTTCTATATTGATTGACTGAAAAAAGTAGCTATAATTTACCAATAGCTAGGCATGACTGAGTCATGATGAAAAGGTGAATAGGAATGACAGATGCGGTTCCGTTCATTTAAAAGATACAAATGTCGTTTCTTTATATGATGAAACGGGATACCAAATATATCTCCGAGTTCTCGTGTGTATTTTCGGTTAGTTATCGTTCTTCTATATGATGCAACGGGATCAAGATTCGTTAACATAAATTTGATTCGGCTTACCTCCTGGATCACCCATAGCTTTCTACGCAGCGTGGCGAGTTCTACACATTTTTTACAAGTCATACTTGATAGAGGCTAATCTATATATATAGTATACAATATATTTTGAATTCTGTGAGAAAAAAAACGATACATATATAGTCAATATGGATGCGAACCTAGAGTTCATTGACTATGACCTTTTTGATGATGGTTATGTCTATGACAACTCAACGATACTAGAAGATAGTTCTAAGATCCCACCGAAACGTAAGCCAGTTGAAGAAACAATATTCAGGCCAAAGTTGAAAAAGGTGTCGCCTAATCGCGATTTTAAGCGTCCTTACATTAAGATATCAAGTAAAGAATGATTTACTTGTTATTTTTTTTGTTTCTTCCAATACTCATTTTCAAGGGTGCTCTGCTTGTTTTTGTTAATAAGCCGTAAGTTGTCTTGAGGCTCCCATGAATCAGGCTCATCACCCACCCATTGAATTAAATATTTGTATTTGCCATTCTTCATTTTTGTGTGTTCTAATATCCGTTCAGCTTCTAGGATATCACCAGGATTGATCGTAGCATCAGTCGCCTCCGATTTAACAAGTTTCAACTCATTAGCTGGCTGTAAAGCGTATGTCCGTTCTTAGATCTGATCTGAATTCGATAACCATCTATACCAACGATTTCGTAAATAGCTTTGCTCCATCTAGCTGATTCCTTACCAAATGTTTTCTTTTTAAGCTGATACATGACACTACTACTGATCTCTAACTCGTTATCGATTGTGTCTAATAGTTCTTGATTGTGTTTTAGCTCACTCTCCATTACTTCACCTCGGACTTCATTTGGAGATGTCCCTATGGAACGATGAAACGTAGAATTGTAATTTGTGATAACATCATCTAAAAGTGTTTTTGTTAGCTTCAGATGCCTCATTTTCATAAGTCTCTGTTTAATAGTTCGATTGAATCGCTCGATTTTACCCATAGTAGCATGATCACCCGGCTCGATATTATAGTGTTCAATGTTGTTAGAGTTCAAGTAGTCTTGAACCTTTTGGTTCATGAATTCGCTTCCATTATCACTTGTCAAAATATTGACCTTGTTAGCATTGACGAATTCTTTAATAGCATTTAACACAGAAATAGCTCGCTTATCAGATAATATTTTAGCGTAGCCAAGGCGAGAATTTATGTTTATAGCTGTCAATATGGTTTGTTTTTCCCAAAACGCCAAATCCATTTGCCACGAGTTTGGACTATGTGAAGTTATCTTGAAGTTATCAAACCGTTTTCGCTGGTCCTGAAATCGTTGAATATCAACCTGAGAGCTAAACCAATCTCTCACAGCTTTTAAGGTCACTTTAGGATTTATTGCTCGCTCTTTTTTGTAGAGTGCTTGAACTCCCACGTAACCGGTTTTTGGGTCATGATATAACTTTGATAATACCTCGTCCATTGTATAATATTACACTCATAATTTTACTTAAATGGGTAGAGGGCGAGTTGATATACCATCAGCAAGCACTTGCCGCTTGTCGTAATAATAATTAAGAGCTGTTATCGTCTGACTATAAGTGATCATACCTTTAGTCTCCTTTCTAATTCGAAACCCCTTATTAGTACCTTGAAGGGTGATACGCCCCTTAACGACTGATTCAAAACAGGTCGGGTTCAGGATATCACTGTTCTTACCATGAGCTTGCTGAACACCCTTGGCCGAAACCTTTACTTTATGCGTTTCATCAGGTAGGTAGCAAATGTAGTTCTTGCTTGACAACGATACGATAGCATCACCACGCCACTCTTCCTTGAATAGCCCCGGTGTACGTCGATCGTAAGCTGCATTTTCTAATGTATTGTCTCGCGGAAACCAGTCGTGTTTATGCTGCTTGAAATGCTCACGTAGCTCTGGCTTAATACACTCCTGAAATGGATTCTCACAGCTGAAAGCAATGTATGCTGAATCAGTATCCATTTCTTGATATTCAAAGTCGCTTCTATCAAAGTATAAATCAATGCAATCGTGATAGAATTGAAGCATACGCAGCTTAGCTAGTTGGTAAATAGCAATAGAAACATGAATCGGATTTTTAGCTTTAATCAAACGTTTCTTCATCGTTATTTCACATGCTCCGTTATACTCCTCTAGATCGTGAAACGTGAAATGTTCAATCTTGTTAGCAATCTTATCCTCATCGGATTCAAATACAACCTTCTTGTGCTTGGTCATATCCATACCAGACCTACCGAAAGCAGCATTGCCAACTAGCTTCATCATATCAGCAATCATAGCTCTGTCTTCACCATCTGCTAACGGCTTCATATTTTCAAGCAGCTCATATATCTCAACAAGACGTTTCTTACCTGTCGTTTTGTCTAAAGCAGCATCTATATCAGATAGAGAGAACGATTGTGGATCCTTAATGATCCTATCCATCATCTGTATTAACTCTTTCATATCAGGATGATTCTTCTCCAATTTCTCTTTGACGATAGCACATGCTGATTCAATAGTTACATCACCCTCTCGTCTGGCATTCGAAACAGCTTCCATAAACGGTTTAAATACTTGGTAACCATTACACTTAATAAAGCCATACGTTTTTGTGATCTCCATACCATGAGCCAAGTACCATTTCAGCAAAGGTGTGTAGATTAGGATTTTGATTCCAAAGTAGCTACCAATCAGTTTACGTGACTTCTTTGCAAAATTACCTCGTTTACCATCCTTGGATTTGGTTTTGCGTCCTTGATTGTAATCATACATGTGCTCTCCCACCACAGATTTATCCTCAGGGTCGATTTCAGTGTTCTTAAATATCGGTGTCATCTCCGAGAAGTAATCTTTCAGATGATCAGGTGTACGGATATCACATTCAAGGAAACCAAATAGTTTATCATTCTTAATATCATCAATAATATTGTCATACGTTTCAATCGTTGTTAAGCGTCCGCAAGGCATTTCATTACCAAGACAACACAAGTAGAGAGCATTAGCATCATAGCCAATTACCTTCTTACATATTTTACCACCGCGAATTCTTGTTTCGTTACGTTTCGCTTATTGATTGAAAATGATCGATGGTCCGCCAGCGATATTAGTCTTCATCTTGCTATAGATGTCTTTCTGCTCCTCATCGATAGAGTAAACCAAGTTATCTCCATTGAAATCAAGAAGCTTCTTATAGCGGAATCCCGAAATTGACATATCTTTTCATGCTACATTACATTGAATGCAAGTAATCATAAAATTGCCATCAATGTGACCCAGTTTATTATCAATACGATCAACCGAGGCGGATTCATCTAAAAGAGGTGCATAGCATAATGAACATAGATATTTCTGATTGAGCATGACTGTATTTACCCTACCATAGGTCATGTCGAAGACGCGACCTGCGTTTTGATCTTGAGTTTTGTAACCATTGAAAAGTTCGATAGGGAAATCAAATGGTTCAGCACCAACCCGTGGTTGCTTCTTCAGGTTTTGAAAACACGTTTGATACATGATTTTCTCGGCTAGTCCGGGTAATGAGACACCATCGCTAAACATATCAAGACCAAACTTCACGAAGAACTGACGCTGTTTTATAATTGCGTTTGCGAAAGGTGCCACAACCAGATTATTGTACCAAATCAAGAGATCCTTAATCGTTTTCATATTGTAATGCTTCCAGACGAATTCCACCCTTTTATAGTCATCATCAATAATGCTAGTTCCTCTAAGCTTGCTGTCAAATGCCGATTTGGGTGGCAGCTTAGTCTCGTTTAGTATGTCGAAGCTCGTGATGTACTCGTAAGGGAATATACCTTTAGCCATACCACAGGTACAGCAAATTTTATCGTCACACTTACAACCTCCAAGATAAGTTTTTACATATTTATCAAGTGACGTACCAGCGGGTACATAATTCGCGATATCAAGCATCTTGTAATTGTTAGTAGAAATACACATATATCCTGAGCTTTGTCACTAATTACACCGAACATCTCATTTTTAACGAGATTGATATCATATTTTCCGCTATTGAATCCTAGTACCGGGATCTGATCTATATGCTTCTTAAGTTTAGCACAATCACTCTGTTTTTCAAATTCAATATGATGATATGCTTTAGCAAATGAAATTAAACCTGATTTAATGAACTGATCGATTTCATCCATACCTTCTTGTCCCCCTTCAGCTACGATCATTTTTCTGAACAACCGCTCATACTTTTCGGCAATGTATATTTGGATTTGTCTAGCCGCCTTCTCAATGTAAGCAAACATCCTTTCCATAAGACGCTTGGGCGACTCTTCTACAATACAGAAATAAGATTGAGCCAGGGTGCTAAGTAGCGAGACACTGACAGGAATAAGTTCATTGGTGAAGACAGTCTTCTTTTCCTCATTTTGCTGCTCTATCTGCTTCAAAATTGCCTCAAAATCATATACAATGAAGTGGTGATTGTAGTGATCAATACCCTCGACATCGTATTTGTTCATCAATCGAAGAACTGGATTTTTTGGCTGGTCGGTAGACGCTAGGCGTCTTCGAAAAGGATAGAATATTCACCTCATTGCATCTGTTCTTCTAGTGATCTTTAGCTTTCGTAGCCGTTGCGAAAACCATTTCACATTTAGGACACTGATATTTACTAAGAAACATATCAACGTTCTTGATGTATAGAGCGTGGCTGCTGTGAGATAGAATGTTAAGTACATCGAACTCCTTATCCGATCTACGAATGCATTCTACCTCCCCTGTTGCTGCATCCTTTGTGTATACATTGATACCCAGATCGAAACATTCTTCAAGCTCATCAAACTGAAGGATGTCAATCGGCTTGAAACCACGGAATAAACTTAGAGTGTAGGTAATGTTCTTGAACTCACAATACTTCTTAAAAGCTGATTTTACACGCGCTTGAATCGTTCTGGGATCTTGTTTAGTATCACCTAGCTTATGGTATGCAATACAGTGGAAAACACATTTATTGTTCATTTTGGGGAAGTTAATTACATGCTTGTTATCTCGAATCACCTTTGGAATGACAGCTGCACTGTCGCCTAGTGCGTGATTGCGTTTGTATACGAAAATCCTGAAACCTGTAATTGCTTTTAGCTTGTATCCAGATTTGGGACAGTTTAGTCTATCCGCGAGTCCATTGACCTGATTTCGGAAATTACTTTCTTGCGAACATCCGATTTGCTGTTAACAGCAATCGGGTTATCAAATACGAAAGTATTAGCAATATGGGGGTGCCAATAGATAGTTTGATCCTTCTCAGACAGGCTTTCGAGTTCGTATCCTAGAGCAATGTTAATTTTGTACGCCTTTGTTTGAGAACTTAGAACAGTTTCAAGTCTATTATAAAACTCTGATGGTGAAATCTTTTCATATAGATGCTCCTCTCTATTTTTCCCTTTGTAAAAACGATACTTAGGATCTTCTTTATAATCGGGGGAAAGTTGAGTGTTTAGGACATTCATCGATACATTGTATTGCTTAGCCACCAATTCCTTATTTTTTAGGCTGGTTACGTTGCTAATGTAAACCATTTTATTAGTTCTTCCGCGTACTTTAACGCGGGCATTACTCCCCCACTTAACCGTCTTAATACCAAGTCCTTCCAGTTCGTATCCAAACATGATTATATTTTGCTGAATATGATATGTTATAGTAATCCAACTTTATATGATAAACTTATTTTATCAAGATGGAACTTTATATGTCAGCCGGGATAAAAAAAACAAATTAAATTAAATTGTTTGTCATTTCATCTTTATTTTCGATTGTTAAATCGTTTTTAACCTCAACTCTTCCAAACATGGTGTTTCTATTTCTGTATGTACGCTGGCGTTCACGAATCCGGTCTCGATTAGCATCGCCATACTCTTTCTGTTTTGCAAGACGAGCTTCTCTTGTCTTCGCATAGTAACGTTTCTGCGCAGCTACAATCCGTTCTCTATACAGAATATATTTTTCTTTAGAGTAAGCTAAATCATCGTGGCGATCACTAAATCGTCGCGGGGCTCTAAAGCATATGTTTGATCGGGGCGCTAAAGCATCGGCTCTATCACTACATCCATGGTGCTAAATCATCGGGTCGGTCACTAAACCATCGATTCGATCCCTAATTCATCGGTTCGACCACTAAACCATCGATTCGATCCTTAATTCATCGGTTCGATCACTAAACCATCAATGCGATAAATCATCGGGGCTATATACCATCTGTTTGACCACTAAATCATCGGGTCACTAAATCAACCTGGCTAAATCATCGGTTCGATCACTAAATCATCAGTTCGATCACTAAATCATCGGTTCGATCACTAAATCATCAGTTCGATCACTAAATCATCGGTTCGATCACTAAATCATCGGATAGCCAGATGTTGCGTCCTCACACTCCTATACCGTTAAATGCTTGCCATCACATTCCTAGCCACTTTATTTTTTACAACCAAAGCAACAACTCAGCTTCTCAATCCCAATAGATTCCAACTCCAACAACCAGCTTCCTCGACGCAGCTTGAGTCGCTCAAGCTCAAGTCGCACCAGTCGCACATCAAGTCGCAGCCCAGACCGATCCAGCCGTACTTCGAGTCGTTCCAGCCGCTCAAGCCGCAGCCCAAGTCGTCTTCAGCTCAGCCAGGTTCAACGAGGGCGCGCAAGCAGCTCCGACTCGTATGTTCGTCAAGATAGTGGCTACCGACAGCGTTCTGTATCCGACGATACCGGTCGAGCTGCAGCTCAAGCCACCATCAATTTGTCGGCCCCAAAGTTTCCCCCACGCGCCCATCTTCTGACTACTAAGCTCGAGGATGTAGTCACGGGAGAGCGCCTGCGCTTGTTCTAATGTGCATCGCCCAAATGTGAAACGGTGCTAAATCATCGGGTCGGTCACTAAACCGTCGATTCGATCCCTAATTCATCGGGTCGGTCACTAAACCATCGATTCGATCCCTAATTCATCGGTTCGACCACTAAACCATCGATTCGATCCTTAATTCATCGGTTTGATCACTAAACCATCAATGCGATAAATCATCGGGGCTATATACCATCTGTTTGACCACTAAATCATCGGGTCACTAAATCAACCTGGCTAAATCATCGGTTCGATCACTAAATCATCAGTTCGATCACTAAATCATCGGTTCGATCACTAAATCATCGGTTAGCCAGATGTTGCGTCCTCACACTCCTATACCGTTAAATGCTTGCCATCACATTCCTAGCCACTTTATTTTTTACAACCAAAGCAACAACTCAGCTTCTCAATCCCAATAGATTCCAACTCCAACAACCAGCTTCCTCGACGCAGCTTGAGTCGCTCAAGCTCAAGTCGCACCAGTCGCACATCAAGTCGCAGCCCAGACCGATCCAGCCGTACTTCGAGTCGTTCCAGCCGCTCAAGCCGCAGCCCAAGTCGTCTTCAGCTCAGCCAGGTTCAACGAGGGCGCGCAAGCAGCTCCGACTCGTATGTTCGTCAAGATAGTGGCTACCGACAGCGTTCTGTATCCGACGATACCGGTCGAGCTGCAGCTCAAGCCACCATCAATTTGTCGGCCCCAAAGTTTCCCCCACGCGCCCATCTTCTGACTACTAAGCTCGAGGATGTAGTCACGGGAGAGCGCCTGCGCTTGTTCTAATGTGCATCGCCCAAATGTGAAACGCGTGTTCGCGGCGACTTTGCGCCTGTTCTCTGCCACCGTTGCCGTGGTAAAAATCCTGTCAGCGGATTAATTTTCGCTCACCGTGATGAGGTCGAACTACTCAACATTTTGCGCAAGTATGGCCAAGTCATCGATTGTCTCATCGACCTCAAGCAAAGAGCCAGAGACCACGAGATGAACAAGTTGAACGGCATGATTGAGGAATCGAAACCGGCTCCATGCGACTACCGAGATAATCAACACATTATTGAGTTAGACAGCGATGACAGCATGGAGGACTCTGAAGATTTCGCGGAGTACCTAAGTGACGACTACAGTGGAGATGAACTTTAAGCTTCTGTGGAGGAGAAGAGGATTGTGAGAGCTGCACAGTACATGAATTGAATAGTGTTAGGCTGTGAGAGAACCTAATAATAAAAGTGGATTGATTTGGTGTATATTATCTGTGTCATTGTCGATTTTCTGAAGGTACCTGCCTTGGCGAGTTAGTTATACCAAAATAAAAAACTGACTGCGTAATGCTCTTGATACAATGTCGATTTTCTGAAGGTACCTGCCTTGAGAATAATATGCCTTGTGTATTTGCGAAGGTACCTGCCTTGAGAATAATATGCCTTGTGTATTTGCGAAGGTACCTGCCTTGAGAATAATATACCTTGTGTATTTGCGAAGGTACCTGCCTTGGTAAAGTTAATGCGTTGCATGTAGAATAGCTAGAGCGTTTGGCGAGGGGGTTAAATTTCTCCTTTAAATGAGGAGTTTCTAGCAGTCTACTGAGTATATATTACGAAGTAAAAAACTAACGCTCTTATGTTCCATACCCTACTACTGATGTCGCACAAACTAAACATTTTTTTCAATCAACAAATTTTGCCTCTTAAAAAAATACCCCCGTCTGCTTACTCTCCGTAGTGCATGCCCCCAGACGAATGGCGGTTGTTCACAAAAGGCTGGGCTCAATCTTCAACACCAAATTCTGGGCGATGTGCGTCATACTCACGTAGGCCGCAAGCTCCAGCAGTCGCATGTATTCCTCTCCTTCAACGTCACGTGTCAAGCGGCGGCCCATTTCCCTGCGACATAGCACCAAATAGTCCTTGATGCTCCTTGAGAACGATGAAGCAGTTTTCAATAGGGTTTCACATGAAATGCAAGGCCCGAGGTGCAGTAGGACTAAGGCCCTCGCGCTCCGGCAACAGCACCTCCGTCTGACTATGGGCGGGCGCGTTGCGAAAGAAGGCAATGATCTTCTTGCCCGCGTACGAGTCGTTGTAGATGCCTGCTGCCTTCACTTCGTCGCAGATTTCATCGAGAAAGGTCGCGTTCTCGGGCATTTTGATGCTACTTCTCTGCTTGCGGTACTTGATGACGCCGATAGCAGACATTATATTTGGAGGTTGGGGCCATCGAAGCGGGGAGAACGCGCAGGTTCTACTAATTTGTGTGAAAACGACAATATGACATATCAAAAACAGTACAACCAGTAATCATCAAGCCATACAAATATAAAGTATAATGAATGTTGTCGTGTGCATCTGCAAAATGTAACGGGCTGGTTACGGTTACGCAAGTAGGTAGACAGTTACATAAGTAGGTAGGAGCCTCATGGCTACATACACAAAAGTAGGTACAGGCACGCGGCTAGCGTGTGCCTGTTGTCATTACCTGATGGGATGGAAGTTGGGAGCCAGGCCCATTTCAGCCAATCAGGCATCGACTTAGATTTGTGTGGTTCACAAAGAGAACGGGAGCCCCCGCTCCCGTTCCATAAATAAACAGAGTTAAATTTCCCCCAAACCTGACAATTGGTTCTACTATTGCGAGCTTCCTCTTGCATCTATAGTGTACGCTAGTGACGGTACTTCTTACCCCGTTACACAAAACCCTACAGGGTACTATGTTACAAGAGACATGCAAAACGAGTACCGTGATTCTCTTAAAGGGTGAATCCTGCGCCCTTTTAGAATCAAATTACGTACGCTTGTATAGTATACTTAAGGCAAGATGCTCGCAAAAGGGTTAAAGTGCTCGTTTAATGCAAGGATTTAATAAACAAGCTATTGCGCATCTCCTGCACCTGCTTTGCAGCCGCAGTATCTTAGCGACACTTACGTGCTGACACTATTTTTCAATCGCCGAACCACCTACAGATTTTCTAGGAACTCTCCGTAGGGGAGGGTTCCCGGAATTTTGAGCCAAAAAGGTCAATTTTATTCATAGCACTATCAATCAATCTGGCGAACAGACTGATGCCACCACCACCCCAGTTTGCTTATTCGATGCAGCAACTTTCCCCCGTATTCACGGAAAAACCTCCGCTTCTGTGACACCAAAGAAGCGGGACTCACCACGGTACAAAATCCACTCTTCGTGACTCTTAACCCCTTGAGACCGAAGGTGTTTTGGCCCCCCCCATCGGCTAAGGTAATGTGTATGTCAGGGGAAGGGATACTATACTGAAACTAGGTTGTTTTGGTATCGTGTATGATTGTTTCTGTTGGACAGGCGCACATTACCCCTACGCCTAGGTGGGTGTCCCCTCGCCTATCGTGAACCTCCACATTATACAAGGACGAATATCGACAAAAATACATCTTATGTGTAATAAACGGTATGATGGGCACGCATGCACGTGTGAAAGACATGAGCAACTCAAACAAAGTCGAGCAATGGGTGTACATAACTTCACCAACACAACAGATGCAATCAAGTTCAATGTCGTGATAATACAGGTATACGAAACCTAAGTAAAGCTAGACGGACGCAAACCCTTCCTCGGTCAGCCATCGCAGTATCCGGAGCGAACATGAGCTCGCTTTGGTAGATACGGGCCACCTATCGTGGACTCATCACTGGACGACTGTGTAATTCCATCTTCGTTCTCGTCCTTCTCCTCGTTCTTGATCCATGGTGTGTGCGCACGGAGCTCCCGCTTCCCCTCCTTCTAGGGGAGCTACGAGGCGTTCTACGAGACCGTCGTAACACGAAAAAGCGGCTCCATTGTATACTGCACCTTCTCGCAGAGGAACACCCCCACGCCAGGAGTTTCTTGGAAGTGTTCAGCACCTTACGCTAACGGCAGTACACAGACAAATTTCCTCTCCGGACGGTGCCCTTGAGTAGTTAGCAGACATGGGACGCTTCCTCACTTGCTGATTGTTGCCGCTGCGTCATTCATCGCTCTGAACAGAGCTTGGTGATCTTTTGCGCGATGCAACGTCTTGGACGATGTTGCAGTCACCGCCCCTCTGGTTTTTGCCGTAGTGTACTTGAAACATGTATCATACAACATAGATGCATAGTAGCATGTACCATACGCTATAAGAGAACTTTAGCTCCAAAAAAATGACGGACGCACCCGAAGGCACGCCCGTTACATACCGCATGTAGTATATAGTTTCCGAATATCACACCATGAAAAGCGTCGTCTCTCATTTGTGGGGTTTATCCTTCGTGTATTCACTTCTTGCGGGTGAATGATGATCGGTGGCGGCGCGGTTGTCGATGTTACGGCTGAGGATTACAAGGGTCCTACAACAGTACATACAAGATCAGAGAATGCATGCATACATTAGAAGGTAAGACAAACGTTCGATGACACTACAACAATACATAGCGGGTTAGATCTTCAGTTGCATACGCTAGCACATAGAACACAGGTTCGAACCTTCAGGGGCATCAGCGGCAGGTCCTGCTGCCGGCGTCTGCGAGTCTGTAGTTGCTGCTGGCGCATGGGCGCCAGAGGAGCCTGTCGCTGAAGATTGAATGACTACATGACTTCCCACCGGTCCTATTGTACACAATATCCACAAATTACACGATTAGATCAGTTCAAAACGAGTAGCATACAGGATACGAGCATATTACCATCGTTTGGCTTGGACTGGTTGCTTGCCACGCGTTGCCTTGCCCACTGACGTCTGACCGCTCTTGTAGAGCCCTCTCATGTCGTCTTCTTCTTCATCTGAACGCACCTAGCGACACAATACCGTTAGTATAATGGAATAGCGCACCAGTTGCCAGTTCTAAACTTACCGATGTCAAACTTGTCCAAATACTTCATGAGCTCTCATTCGCCCATGAAATTGTCCTCGCCACGCGTGTCCCTCTTCGTCTTCCCGAGCTTCAAGTAGGTGAAGTCAAAACACAAGTGGGGCGGCTTCCTGGGGTGCTAGCCGGCCTTCTTCAGCTCGCGCCATCTAGCCTGGAACGCTATTTCCGGCGGCGTCGTCGAGTTCTGAGCCCTTGGCGGTGAATCTTCAAATGAGAGAAAATTCAGTGGTGGCCAGTTGGTCGCCCTTCATAACACATATGTAAAGTCCAAGTCTGATCGGTAGTGCGCTTTCTCGTGCAATTTTGGCCTTTCTGAAAGTATCATTTATGTCGATTCCGCGGGAGCAATGGATACATCGCCTACCCCTTGTTGACTTAAAAGTTGTAGCAACCAATACAAAAATCGAGTATAGCAAACCTTAACGTGTACGGTCCACGTTAAGCTTTTGCGCGTATCTTGTACGGTCCAGGCCGTCGGGTTCAAGGGATTAAAGTGCGAAAAGAGAAGAAGCAGGCTGGCGGTGGCGGCTGGGTAAGAGGCTAATGATGACTTCAGGGTGCTCGACGGGTACGTGGTACCACCAGATGTTCTGGAAGGTAGAAGTACAGCCAAATGAATTTTCGCAGGACACGAAATTTACTTTTTACCGAAATTGGAGCCAATCAGAGACCCAAATCACTTCAGTAGGGCTGATATAATTGTGAATCAATTTTGAAGGTTATGCGACCGACAAATGGCTGGTGCGATCATTTTCGAATCCTCTTGCTGAGCCCTCAAGGCTGTCTGCACCTGCTTCACCACCACTTCATTGCCTGACGACGGTTGCGGCTACTTGATTTGACGTTCGCCCACTTGGATTTGGGTGATCGAGTTGGTGAGGCGGATACTGGGCGTGGCGTTGAACACCGACCGCTACACCTCGAGCATGAGGAGACGGCGCTCCCCAGGCTTTGGCTGGTTCGACTTGCCTCGAACTCTGGCGGGTTGACGACTCTAAGCTCGATGGTGCTGCTACACCTCGAGCATGAGAAGGCAGCGCTCCCCAGGCTTTGGCTGGTTCGACTCGCCTCGAACTCTGGCGGGTTGACGACTCTAAGCTCGATGGTGCTGTCGACTCAAAGGCTGAATTGCTGCCGAGCATCAACGCGATGGCGCTGCTGCCCACCATGGGTTGTAGAATGTGGGCGCTCCTCGCGATAAACCGGAGCCAGAAGAAGTTGAGCCAGCACAGATGGGGCGAGGGCAAGTCGCGTAGCCGACGACATCAGCGACACCGCCTCAATTGTCTCTACCGACTCAGAAACAACCCGGATGAGGTATCGACGCCTCGGCTGCGACACCAAGACTTTCCGGTAGCTGCCACGTCCTCAGCTCAAGCATCCAGTCAGCGGGCACATTAACACCTACAACCCGGCACCGATGAAGTCGACGAATTTCCGGTGCGCGCCCCCTTCTCGATCGACGCGGCAAAGCTGCCAAGGTAGCGTATCGGGTCGAATTGGACACCGAAAACTGCATGCTCTCCTGGGTTTGGTAGAGCAAGCTGATCATTGTGGCGCGGAGATTGAGGTCGTCAACGACTACAAGGCCTCGCGTGCGTCGGAGGTGAGCAAGGCGGCAGTGACGCTGTCCGCTTCCTGGAAGGGGTATCGAGGAGCGACGGCTTCCGCGTCCGGTCTCTGTTTCTGTGTTAGCCACGAAGCTGTCGCGCACATGCTCGGTGGCCCGACAGCGCCCCCCCCCAACGGTTTGGTTGTGGTTCGTGGAAATCCACGACGATCCCGCAAATGGCGTCACCGAGAGAAACATGGCCACGTTGTTCAGGTTCCTACGCACGGCTGGTGCCACATCGATGCGGGAGCCATCATGCGCAACCACCACCTCAACAAGTCGGTGAAGATTGTGCAGCACCTCGGTATCTAAGCACAAGGGTCCTTTCGGAGGGGTGGTACATTGTCCACGAGGCGAGCAGCTGCGTGAACATTTTGTTTGCTCTGCATGCTCAAGGTCCAGACGTTCAGACGGCTGTCATCAAGTTCGATGAAGGTGCTACACCTCCATGCCGGGTGGAGCCGCTCGGCAACCTTAAGTGGATCCGTTGTGTGGTCAATATCCACCGCGTGCGTCTTCTTCCTGAGTCGTTCGGGTTTCCTTCTCCGGAGGGAACACCATGAAAAAAAACATTGCACCACCAAATGTTACAAACGGATGAAAACTCTATACATCGAATGGGCTCCGGATATCGTTGCTCCATCTGTTTAAGCGCGTACTATCGAATTAAACCACAATCAATTACCATTCCTTTTAAATGAATTAACCCCTTCAACCCAGTGCGCTGTATAGGATGTGTTAGCAAATCACTTAGATAGGATAAATCTCAAATCTAAGTTGTATATATACAGCATAATAATTTGTTATACTTAAAATTTGTATGCACCTAGATATTTGGAGCCTGCCTCTATCACCGCAAATACAAAGATCATGCCAAGCCAAAGTAGTGTTTCTGTCTGCTTTGCGCATAGATGCATGCGGGGAGGTACCTTCGTTTATTTTCAACTTTTTAGAATTATATCTGCCGCAAGTATGGTACACATGCATTACACCATGCAATATTTGTTGCAGGTTTTGTCTGAGTGGCTAGCGACCGTCTTCTGCTTTGTTTGCCTCACTTTCGAGTTCGGCGGCCAAGAGATCAAGCTGGAGCAAATAGCCACCATCTCACTAACTACAACGTCTTTTTTCTGTACTGCCAGGTCGGCTTTCTAGTATTCTTCCTCTATTACAAAAACAAAACGCACACCCTACGCACGTACCACGCTCACCCCTCAGCCGCTATCCGTACCACTACTATCGCCCAATCACATTCAAGACACGTTGCCGACTACCGATCGATCTACCAACCAACCGTCTAGCCGTACTACCTCGCTGTCGCATGACTGACTTATCACTTTACTCCGCCCATGCCCGCTTAACCCAACACGCTGTAAGCGTATTGTCAGGCGACACTAGCTTGAACTGAACTCCAGCCGCCCTTAGTTTATACTGATCCTCCAGGAATTAATCGAATATCTGCGCAGCTGCGTCATCAGCGTTAATGAGTACAGAAATATGAAACGCACCAGTTTGGCTGGCGTATTAAATTGTTTTGATCGCGGTATTGCACCGTTTCAAAAACGTCCTTGCTAAAATTTGCTGGAATGTGGTTAAGGTCTTCTGGGCTTGTTTGGAGTGCTACTGACTCTTCTACGATTGGCCAGTACCGATCTTGCCATCGAATTGGCTCTTTTCGCTGACTGCCACAGCGCGTCCACATAGGTAGGTTTATGTTCTTAGCAGCTGCTAAGAACATAAACATACCGATTTAGCGCTTGTTAGGTGACGAAGTCTCGTTGGTACTCAACTAAAACGTGTTCGATATGTAGAAGGCCACGAACGAGTTTGTATCGACGACATCATATTATGATGTAGTCGATACAATCTTGCACCTACATATTGTATCAACATGGCAAAATTAATTATTGTTAGAATTACTATTAGTTATATATATCACGCAGCTTATTACTCTTACAATATGCCGCTCGACGTGCGCGCTAAGCGCCTTCGCTTGTGGTCTTCCGACAGCGTCGTGTTCACGCGGACAGTGACGCGCCGCACCAGCTTATCGCTGATGTAGCGCAGAAGCGTAGTCATGGGGATATTCGTAGCATAGGCCATGGCCCGCAGAGTCAGACGACGTCGATGAGGAGTGGCCACAACGCGAACCACTCGCTGGGCGATGAATGCCGATGACGTGCTCGCGGGTGGACGTCCTCGCGTAGGCACTGGCAGGCTTAAATGCTTCTGCTTGAAATCTTTGGGGCTTGATCGTGGCAGCAACTAAACCTCACTGCTGTCCCCGGCGCTGCACCACGCTTTAAGCGACCGTTGACAAACCGCTCAGCGAGGAACAGCGCGATTGCTTGCCGCGTTGCTTCTGGAATGTCTGCCGTGCCCTTGGTTCTATCTATTGCTTCTTTGTTGTGCCGATACTGTCGACCCGACAGTGGCTCTCTCCTGACTTCTTTTGAAGTGGTGACATCTCCAGACTAGTGCTGGCCGCGTGTTGTACTTATTATTATTTTTATCCAATAAAATTGATCGAGGGTTAATTAGAATAACCTAAGTATTAATTATTTTCCAACCGGAGAAGTACTCTTATAGGCCGAGAACCCATTCACCAACAACCAATGCATATGTGAGTTTAGGTCAGGCTTCAGCACCAGTCCAACTGCAACCTCCACCACCTTTGTCACACAGCGGGTTGTCTATAATAAGGAATATTTCATTCTATGAGGTAGTAGCTTGGATATGGAGGAGGAAGTGGCTGATAAACTAATTCTCCGATTCGGATGTGTACTACCGAGCTCAGCCTTCTGATAGGCGACGTGCGTAGCTCGAGATAGCAGTGATAGCTTGTATATTGTTCGTCCTTACTGACCATACTAGGTTACACCGCTCTACGGCCTCTCATGTCCCAACATCGCCCACGTAACCACCATAAGTTCAATTTTATCCCGTCTAAAAAGAAAACATTTTTGCCGTTGGCGTGTCCCGAATTAAACTCCACCACAAAGTCCTAGTGTTTTTTTTCATTGATGGGCTGCTGCGATTGACAACATCACGATGAATCTTCTTGAGCGTATAGCTTCTATATTTAGACCTTTGCGAGCCGATTCACGTTTGACGTCCACGTCAAACTTATACTCTACGTGATAGGCCGTCAAATCAAGTGTCCGTCCGGCGTATCAAACTCGACAAACTGGTAGTCGACGTGAGCATCAACAAGGTGTTTGTAGCGCCACGAGACATATGACCGCCTCTCTAGTCGCCGATTTCTATGACGCTCTTGGTCCACCGTTGTTGGCGAATAGTCTAGGTGGGGGAGTTTCTTGGTATATAAGGGATCGTTGTCTAGCACAATCGTATACAGTAGTGTACGTTTCAGTACCAGATGATTTGGTAAAAAGTCCACGCGATCGCTGTGAGCGATGTGCCTGGGCGTCGTCGCTTTATGGCTTGAGGGTGGCCTACGTTGAGCATGGATATATACCGATGATTCCTAACACTATGTACGCATACTGCCAGATACATAGACTCCAAAATGGGATTCTACGCAAAGGTTTCGGATTCATACTATACTAATCCTCTTTACTCGATGTAAATATCGTTCCTGCAACTTGGACATCTACGTTTGATACATAGTATAGACTAGATCAAATTGACGATGGTACACGTACACAGTAGGTAAATTTGATATACGGTACTTAGATCGAAAGATTCGTACGTGATACGAATATGACTACAGGGGGATCTGGTCCTCCGGTTGGTTGCACGACCATGCGATCGCAACGGTAGCTTTCAGGGAGAAAAGTATATTAACACAGCCACAGCACACTGTAGGTCAATAGAAGCGTCGGAATTATTTTTGAAGGAACGTTCAATTCTTTAACGAAGGAGAAGCTCATGGAACATCTCCAAAAGCAACCTGCGATGCCCATATAAATGAAACGTCAGCAAGTACCTGCTTTCCCAGGGTGCGCATGTGAAAATCATTAAGGGTGATG
Organism: Phytophthora fragariae; assembly: GCA_009729435.1. Classification (NCBI taxonomy): domain Eukaryota; phylum Oomycota; class Peronosporomycetes; order Peronosporales; family Peronosporaceae; genus Phytophthora; species Phytophthora fragariae. Next base: position 381,681 of record QQOI01000048.1, on the reverse strand, counting down.
TATCTGGCCAAATTATCGACCGGCTTGTCTGCGACGTCCCAACAGGAATTTTTAAATAATTGATACGAGGGTGGATCATAGTTCTGTTTGTTGTGCGCTATTGCGTTGATTGTGGTATGGACGGTGATTTATCTTTTTGATAAGACAATCCACTGATGTAGACCGAAACGTAAGTAACTGCTAAGTATTCACTGCTTCTGATTGACTGTCTTCCACGTGACCCCAGCAGTATACGTCGCCAAGGTCAACAATGCGTGGTGTTTAAGAGAACTACCTGATACATCCTTGATTGCGTTGTTTTTAATCTGATAAGCTCGATCTATGCTCCCACATACGATTAATGCAGTCAATGAGATACAAATGGGGTCCACAATCACAATTCTGTTAACAAAGCAGTCCAATATACCGTCGTGTGGCTCACTGATGCCGCCGTGGCCTGTGGCTGGAGTACCGCGTCCGTCGCCCAGTTTGAGTTGATCTCTCTACTCACACATCTGCCCTTCTATGTTACGTACCAGCTCTTCCAAAGGCACAGAGACCAATCAAGGCACACCGACAACGGCGAAACGAAAGAAGCACGACTTGATACGGTCCAAACTACAGCTGTTTTGAGCATTGTGGGAAGAAAGGCGAGCGTGACTATCAATTGTAATTTGCTGAAGTTGCATTGCTACATCTGCAACCGCTTGCTTTTCGTCATGGTTTCTGTGAACGAATAGGGGGTGGACTTTATTGTGGTGCACGAAAGCACCTTAATGCAGATGTAGACACTGCACTTGACAGCTCTAGTCCGAACCAGCTGGGGTTCATGTACGACGGCCCATTGGATTAAACGTTCCGAATAATTCAACGATACTAGGAAAATTCCAACTGGGTTCGGACCGCTTCCAACCAAAACCGATCTAGGAACGGAATTAGGTTTTTTGTTCAGCTGATATTTAACCTCATTATCGCCGATCGGAATCTCGACGAACAGTCCAGAAGCTTCCAGGTTAGTGCGGCGAGTCGTGTAATGCTGTTTATGCTGACTGTGTTGTTGTTGTCTCTGCGTGAACTCTGGCACGGTGGCAGCTGGAAGTTGTGGTTCCCATGCTAGGCCACGTGTGCTGCTGGGCCGTGTGCGCTACTGGCCCGTGCGTTTGGTTGCGCCTGTACGATGGAGAGAACATCTCTCTCGTGACGTGTGGGATCGACTGGCTGGTGGGCTGGCCGATTATTGTTACTGCTGCATCCAGTACGACTTACCGGTACCTATAGAGCTCGTGACGTTGAGCACCAGGCCTTCGGGCCTGGAGGATCGTGTTCAAACCCCGGCATGGGCATAAAATATGATGTATTTTAGCTTTTCTTTTCGGACTGTTCGGCTACGCGAGAGCATGCAATACATATTGTACGTATTGTATATCTTATTGACCTTTTAGAGTATTGCGTGTGCATTTAGCTAAAACGCAGGAAGGGCGGAATTGGGTTTTGGGTCGGCGACTTCGCCTTCGTAGTTGCGCTCGAAAAACTGGTCAAGGATGAACGATGACCTGTTTTGTAAAGTGCCTTCATGGCTTTGACGTCCGAGCCAACAGCTGTAGCCTGTAAGCCTTGGGCAGCCAATTATTCAAGGGTCTTCTTCTCGGCTTCGACTCCAAGTGCATGAACGTCCGCCTTGTACGCTGGCGTGGCCAGATCCAGCATGAACCCAGAAAATAAGCAGAGCATCATGAATGTAACGGCGTGTCGTGACTCGTGCAGGTAAGTTCGCTTACTGTTGTTAATTCATACATGCGTGGTACAGCAGTGAACCACTCGAACCGCACCGTCGACAGCGCTTTTGAGGCACATTTGCGTGCGCGTTTTGGCTGCGACTGCTCAAGTTCTTAGTGCTGCTTGTCGGTAGTGTTTGCTTGCTTGTCAATAGATTCTGGGTTCGTCTCCAAAGCTTCCAGGTTTTCTTCTACGCGCATTTGATGGTGCAATAGCTCGTCGAGCTGCTGCGACAGCTTTTCGAGAACACGGATCATGTTTTGAAAGGACTCGGTCGCTGTTTCGTGTTTCTCTTCTGTAGGTAGAATGGATGCAGCTCGGAGGGTGATCGACCATGCCAACAGCTCGGAGGCCTTCACGTTTAGGACACCAAAGGCTTCATAAATGCTGCGAACGTACGGGCTGTCCAAGCGCTGGTGTTCTAATTCGGGAAAGTGCAAAATCAAGGTCGCCATCAAGACTTCGAGCACCCAAGGGTCCAAGTTCCTGGACAGTGTCGGGAAACCAGTGACAGCTGCGAAGAGTAGCTCCTGCAGCTTTTCGACGCGCGTTCGGACAACGCCGTCCAGTGAAGAAAGGTATTGAAGTCGGGCGCCAGATTGCGGGTTTCACCCGCTCAACTGATGCACAACTTGTTGATCCGCGTGTGTTGTGTTCAGCATGTAAGAAAACGCTTTGCTCACGCGCGACATATTCCAGCCCCTGCGTTCAGTAAGGAATAATACGACTGTCGTTGGTGGCGTGGATGGCCCCACATCGTCGGAAGGAGTGCGAAGTAAGTCCCTTCGTGAGTTCACTCTCCTTTGCTGATGGCATTCCACTAACCATGACTAATAGGCTGTTTAATATAAGCGTGAGCACCAGGGGCGGAGTTAGCTTAGTGTGGCTGTGGCATCTTGCATGTAGGTGCCTCCTCGAGCTCACGGTTCAGCTGCGCAATCAGGCCCATCTTCGCCTTGACGCGGACAGCACAGGTACAGCACCATTTGCGGTAGATGCGAGTTCCTGGAGCAACGAGAGCGACATCAAGCGTGTGTAACGGGCATGTGAAGGGGTCGTTAGGATCTTTAAACAGGGAGATACCCTGTTGCGAGACCGTCTTCACACGTTTTAAGCTGAGAAATACCATACCGCCTAGCATATACATACATATTTGTCAGCTTTAATCTATGGGTAATCAATACAAACGAAATAGAAATCTTGAACGATTCCTACCTGTTCAGCCTCGGTAACCACGACCGTAGAGGTACGACATCAACGCCACTAGCGCCGCATCCAGATAGTCGAAGTTGGCGGAAGCGTGCATGTAGAGAGCCGAAATGATAGTCTTTAAATCCTTCTTAGTGCATGGTGGTGCTACTTTCGTGACACCTTGCTCCGGCCTCTTTTCGCAGTACCGATCTAGAGTAGATAGTAGCTTTTGCAGCTTCTCAGAGACACATGGCTCTGCTGTGGGTACATATCTGCCAGCCGGTTCTTCACATTGCCAAAGTAAGATAGAACAGTTGTCTTGGACAGAGCTACTCCTTGCCTTCCTACTTTTTTATCTAAGAACCATCCATACTTATTATTGTCTACCGCTATACGAATGAGCACATTGTCATACAGCCGCAGTATCTTCCGGTGGGCAGCCTACACCTGCGCATCGAGACAACGACCCATACCTGGAACGTCGTGGTTGCTGCAGCTTGCCCCATAACAGTACCGGCGTCCTTGTTTCTTGCTGACATACGCTTATAACTATTGTAATGTGCTTATTTACTACTATTGTGGTGGGCTTACTTAGCTCAATTCTTTAGGTTACACGTGAGCCCACGTGTATGAGGAAGCGTGGGTGTATTTAGCTTAGACCAAGTATACATGTATCTACAAGTATAGTTAAAGCTACATAAAGGTACAATTAGTAGATTTTGTGGTAAAATTAGAACTGAATTGAATGTTAACTGTGGTAACCTCCTAAAAATGGTATCTATAAAATAGGTTCTGCCAACGAGTGGTTGCGAATGTATCCATTAGTGCTTGTTGCACTAAGGTGGAGGTTAACCGAATGTGTAGCCCCGCTACACCATCCGCCCGTTAGGACTTGATGTGCCGGTCTCGACGCATCAATCCAAGATCTTCCTCGGAGAGAACTCGTACTCATTTCGAAGTGAGCACGCCAACAACGTCTACGAGCAACGCACCTGCTGAACTGCAGCGGCGAATGCTGCCGTCACTTCCACAGCGACGACTGATACCTCTTCTGCCTCTTCGGCTACTGTCTTCACTTCAACTGCGACGACACCAAGCTCTCCCACGTCAATGATGCCGATTGAAGAGTACAACGTGAAGTGTAAAGGAACCCATCAATTTCATGATGGCTCTGGCAAAGTCACCGCGGTTATGGATGACTCTGGTCTTGATGTCGATGGTACCGACATCCCTGCCGGCTGCGGCGATGACGTCGAGACGGGAGAAGTCAAGGGAGACAAGGAAGCCTTGTCGCCAGAACGCAATGAATCTAGCGTGGGATCGCATCGTACTCGCGAGGACGGCTCGGATGCTTCGAGTTACAAGCGCTCGCGCAGTGATAGCAACAGACCGATTGCTTACGCTGGAACGCTTTCCTGTTCGCGGCGTGGTGACGACTCCACTCCGTCAGGTGATACACTAATCCGGTGCTTGATCCGTGGATATCCCGAGCAAGATCCAATCTCGCTATGGTTATACTGCGACACCAAGTCGGTACGCGCTGGTTACTTGCAGTGACATCAATGATGATGATGTCGCTAAGGACCTCGACTTTGATGCGACAACGGATCAAATACGTGATTATTATATCGGTTTTTTTACGAGCTCCGGTGGGACGGGAGTAGAAATACTTCCCGTGAAAGCAAAGTGCCTGAGTGGCAGGCACTTTGTCAAAGCTGGGGTGCTATCGTTGACAACGTAAACAGCAATCCTGTTGGCTACCACGAGCGAGTCCGCCAAGCGCGTGAACGCTACGGGCGCTTCTCGAAATGGCCCAAGACTGAGCGGCTGTGCTGGGGTGCAGTCGAGGTCGGAATTTCGTGGGCGGTGCCGTCCGGCACTGCGTGCGAGTACTGCCAACCCAGGGTAGTGCGTCTGTCTGAGCGAGACATTAACAGTTTTGCAGGTATTTGTGTAGCCGAGGAGCTTAAGCCTCTGTGTGCAAGTTTAATTACGCAGTTGGCTTCGAGTGCTGGGGGTGACAGCTGCCCTCATCTGAGGGCTGTAGGCGACTACAGCTCTCGCTCAAGTTTTACGCCCTTCGACGGAGCTGGCGGTAGCGGGTCTCGTACACACTTTTCCCGGAACGTCGCTCATCAAGATGTTCCGCGCATCCCACATATTGAGACTCGGAGAGAATCCTCTCCAACGAATACGAAAATGAACCGGACCTTGGGCCCAGATCTGATGATCAAAAATTCGCTGGACAATCCATCGAGCTCCCCCCTGTGCGTCTACCGGTGCGGGCGGGGGCGCCGAGACGACACCAGGCGTCTGGTCCGTCTGACCAGTTTGATAGCCTGAAGGGTTTGGAACGCCTCCCGGCGGATGCGATCGCTACGTTGAAACAGTAGCTGATCCTGTTGAAGGCTCAGCTCTCTCAGGGTCGCTGGCCGCTTAGAATGTGCAGGTTGACCTCGGGTCGATCCTAGTCGCAGTGCAAAGCGGGCGTTGGTACACCACGAGTAGGCGAATCGTGTTGCGAGTATGGCTTCAGCCGCCCAACGTAAAATGTTGGGTGGAGGCGCATGCTAGATGGTATGTCTAGTGTGTAAGCGTTACCATACTTTGCTAGTACGGCGAAGGGCTGGTTGGAGCGCGGGACAAGCTTGCTTGCTCCAAAGTCAGAAACGACATGTCTAGCTACGTTAACACAACTAATGAACCCACTCTGAATTCACGTGTTCCCTCTTCCAGTGTTGCCTGCGTTCAAGTTCTGCCGACCTACAGAAGCTGCAATAGCATCCTGCACAAACCGAATGGCGGCTTGTCAGCGCTGGGCATAGTCCATTGCCTTAGCGCTGAACGCTTTGTTCCTTGTTCATTACAGACCCGGCGTAGGTGTGGTGTTCGTTGTTGTTGAGAGTGTTCTCGTCGATTGGACTACGCGTAGCCCGTGCGCGTGTCGTCACAGCTGATACATTGCTCGTATCAGAGTGTTCATTCAGCTCGGGTAAAATGGATACCCTCTCCCACTTAAGGAAGGAGCTACCGCACCGAGTACGCTCGGTACGTGTGGATCCATCATGCTATTCATGTAGAACTGTGTGTTTCCTGTCGAGCCATGCACCGAGTTGTGATGGCGAACTCCGCCATCAACAAACAGTCGCCCCCAGTGACGAAACGAGTTAGCGCAGCTCTTCAGTGCGTCAACCAGTATGCGGTTGACGCGCTCAGTTTGTCCGTCGGTCTGCGGATGATCCGTAGTCGATGTGGACAGCTGCGTTCCAAGAAGTTCAAAAACAGTTATTACTAGAAACGTGCTGTGAAGCGATCGGCTTGCCTAGGTGTCGGAACACCATGCCAACAAGGAGACGGCACGTCGGCTGACTTCGGCTGGAACTGCAGAAAGATGCCCCATCTTGCTGAAACGGTCAACAAAGACCACAATACCAGTCCTCTGCTTGTTGTCTGGTGTAAGGACAAAGACAAAGTCCACTCAAAGGGACTGCCAGCGCTCCGACGGCTTCGGTGGGGACTGACGTGGAGCCTGCGAGAAACGCGCAGGCTTCGCGCGCTGGCACACCTCACAAGCACTGACGTACTTGCGTACCCACTTGAACCGGTGACTCCAATATAAGTCCTGCGTGAGAAGTAAGTATGCCTTCTCACGTCCCGGATGCCCTGGCGTCGGGGCATCAATGATACTCGTAAGTGATCCTGAGCTTCAGCCCATGATCGTCCAGCACGACAATGCGATCAGCGTTGTCGTCGACTGCGCTGTAAAGCAACAGACCATCGTGCACATGATACCGATGTACACGGGCTCAAAGATGTTTCACCAGCTTCTGCCAGACTTGTCAGAGGGTGCAGTGAAGTAGTCCAACAACTGCTTCGCGTCCGCATCGTTCGCATATGTGAACCACACATCGTCTAACAAAGACGATGATGGAGTAGTCGGCCTTGCGCACCGCATAGTCAGGTCGACGCGAAAGCGTGTTGGCCACAAGATTCAACCTTCCCGGTTTGTATTCAACCTGGAAGTTGTACCCCGCAACGAATGAGAGCCATCTCGCCATTCTTTGTGAGATGTGGTGTACGTCCCTAACGGAATTTCACTGGGAGTATGTCACGTCCAATGAGACGTAGTTACAGTACTTTCGCACACACGTTTGTAGCGTCTGCTGGCAGCACTTCTTTATGGCACCTCTAGGGCCTGTGAATACGAGCTAAAATCTCCTTAGAGGTCTTTATTATGTGTTCTATAGTGAAACATGTCCTTCGTATACATCTACCATCCTGCAAAGTCGTGCACATTGCTTGAACTTCGTATTTCCTTTTAAAAAAATCGGCAGATCGGCATTAGAGGTTGGATACATCGTCCACGTTGATCACACATTGGAACTCCCCCGCTGTAGCGCAGCTCTCCCGCTGTGGTATCTTTACCCCGCCCGCTCGCACAGAACCAACAATACCAGCTGCACCGATGATTTTTCGTGTGAGCTGGAAGGGGCTTGCGAAGGTCGAATGGACCTCGAAGAATCTATCGTCCGTCGACCACACTTACATCAAGCCCCGAAAGACCTCGACAAGTTAAGTATGAAGCAGTTTTGTCGGTGGAGAGTTGCTGATGAAGTACATGGATCATTGTGATCGTGGTACGTTGTGTTCGTGTCTACAGTATCGTCTACAGTTTCTTATCTTTGTAGCGATGGATAAGAAGAAAAGCAGGGATCACCGAGCCGACAAGGGCACGATTGTTGCTCAGAATGAACAGTCTGAGCCGATGACCCCCACGGTACAATTGAAGCGCATCAAGCGGGAGGCCAGATTGACTTCGGCACACGCGGAGATGATAAAGTACAACAGTAAAGTTTGGGTAATCTATATTGGCCATTCCAGACCTGACGCTATCGTGTACTCCAACGCGCAACCTTCGCATCTTTGCTTGGGCTTTGGTCAGACGGACTCTTCGGAATCAGTCGGCGAGTAAGGAAGGGTGATGCAGCTGACTTTATCCCGCCTCCTATAATGACGTCATGTTCATATCAAGCTCGAGCTTCAATCGCATACGCGTCTACATGAAGGGCATGTCCCCACGAGTGGAAACGAGGCTCTTCAACTAGCATACAGTTCTGCACATGGTGTCTCACCGGTTCACTTAGTTGCTTTGTTATCTTGTCTAACACATGGGTATCGTATCCGATACATCTTCGAAGTTGTGATGGCCTTGTGAATCAAAAATAGATCGCGCTAATACACCACGAAAACTTGTAAACCAGCATCACCCCTCCACACGTAACGTCTGGCCCCGCAGCAGTAGCACGAAACCCAAAACAATTTATTTCGTCATTGGGATTTCCGGCCGGTCGTCACCGATATGTGACTGATGTCAGTGGTTCTCTAGCGAGGCAGCTACTAACCATGAAGTTCTGTACTATTGACACTACCTTAATGAACAACGCAGCATGTACGAGGTCATCCTCCCAAATAAGCTGGAAACATTCATCGTTCCTGGGCCTGATTGATTTTGCTATCATCATGCGTTCATTGTGTACAACTGCCGCTGAGTCTTTGGGGGTAAACCTGAAGGTTTACACATCGAGTTCTTGAAGAAGCTTCATTTGAAGCTGATCTAGCTGAACCCTGAAGACTGGACCCTAATGCTGCAGCACCACGGCGCGGATTCCAACGCCCTGAGGCGGCATCGCTAGCACTACCGGCGCTCGCTTCCGTGAACGGATCTTGCGCTTGGCGGAATCAACTTGTTTCAGTGTCAGTAGCAAATCTCACAGCACGAGAATATATCACGTGTAGTTGCTTTTGTTGCACATGATCACTCGTGCAACCTGGGCATTTTCGCCACCATCTCGAGCTCGATAGATCGTAGCCCCAACGCTTCGCCAGCGCGGTTGGACTTTCAACACACCTAGTAGAACTTCTAACGGCTGATGTAGCCTGTGGTGTAGTTGCTCCACTTCTCCGTATGTAATACATATGACTAGTGCTGGATTACCTCTGTCCCAATGTGGAGATTTGGCCGCGGCGCGGCAGCTCTGTTGCCCATGCCGCCACCGTCAAACCTTTCAGTGAAATGCTGTTCTGGGTTCTGATTGGTGGATTACATTTCCCGCGATGGAGTGACATGGAACTCGGTAGTGACACAAGCCTCGGCGGGCCATAATAAATACCCGACCGAGGCTAAATACGCCGATTTAGTAATAGGTCCTCGGTCGTACCTAAGTGGAAGCCTCGGTCGTACCCCCGAAGCCTCGTCGTACTTAAGTGGAAGCCTCGGTCGCACTTCGCGGTACCTCTGGCGTAATCACCGTCATTATTGATGAGTGTACAGAAGTCGCCACATCGAGATTCGTTTATATTAGATATTTGTATGCAGGATTAGGATTAGCTATAGGATGATCTGCAGAGGCTCTCTGGGCCTCTGAATACTCAGTAATAAATCAGCAGTCTTCCCCCCAAGTCTTCAGAGGTTAAGTCCGACTCCGGTAAGTGTTAGCTAGCTTATTGTAGTGCCTGGATACGCCTGGCTTAGTGGTATGGCTGTTGGCGGACTAGAGATTTATTAATTAATAGTCCACCGAGGCCAAGCCAAGAGTAGGCGTGGCCGAGAGGCTAGAGTGGCACTTAGAGTGTCGTTCTGTGTGTGGGGGGGGTGTTTAAGTCCCCTAGAGTATATTTTACTACCGACCGAGGATTACCTCGGTCCCTTTTGTATTAGGCCTAACAGCCGGTACCCTTCCATCTGAGGGACTGCAAAAGGGTTGCGCGAAAGCGCTATATTGCATTCTAGCCCTCGTTCGTGGCTAGTTAGTGCAGGTTTTGGGTTGACCGAAGACAACCTTGGTACACAGAGGCTTATATCCAACCCGGTGTAAGGGATCGTTCCTGGACCCTCAGGTTAGATCCAACTTTCGTTGACCCTTTCGGGGAGACGTGTGTTGTTGGTGGGACTCGTACCTTACGGTAGCGAGATTTTCAGCGTGTTCCTACACGATAACTGGTGCCGCGACCCGGGATTCGTGTGACCTTTTTGTGTGTCGTGTTTGTAAGCGGTATCAACCCCAACGAGCGAAAGAGGAGAAGAGGAGAGAAGAAGAACAAGAAGAAGAAAATCAAAAAGAAGAAAAGAAGAAGAAGGAGAAAACAACAAAGAAAAGAAGAGAAGACGGCGAGTGGAGTCAAGTCAATGGTACCAGTTACGTAAACGAAGTCAAGTCGGATGGTCACCGAGGGTTCGGTGGGTTCCAGGATCTCGTTTTTGGCTACACCGATGGTCGAGATGGACGAATGTTTGGTGAGCTGCAATTCAGTGGTTGAAGTCTCGGACGCCAGCGAATATGATGAAGACGATGAATGGGAAGTCAGGGGCACCGTGACCGAGGCCGCCGAGGCAGTGCTAATGTCTGGAGGGCGAATCAGCGGAGTGCGACCGCTCACCCGAAGCCTCGTTGAGGAGTTGGATAACGTAACCAAAGCCGAACCTGCTGACGATGACCACGACAGAGACTTGACGAGGGAATGGGCCCAAGAAGCGAGGGGTCTGAGTGCGGTGGACAACTACAGCACCACTCCGAGGCTTAAAATTGCCACGCATCTCCCGCTCAACAGCATCGAGCCCTTCTGCGGTATTCGCAATCAGAGCGAGAAGTCCATGCAGTGGCTTCGGACTTTTGTTTACGGAATGAAAGGGACGCACAAGCCGCCTAACACGTGGTGCGTTCCGTTCGAGCTTAGCATGTACGACGGAGCACAGTACTGGTACCGGCAGCTTCCGCGCAAGACGAAACGCACTTGGACATTGCTGAGTCAGGCGTTTATCAAGTACTACTGTGTGGATTTTACTCGGTCGGCGAAGGCTCGGTATTACTCAGCAAAACGAGATGGCGAGGAGCATGTGTGCGACTATCTAAACCGACTTAATGGCTACGCTCGCAACGCTGGTGTGCAGTTTGAGGATGGTGGACGCGATGCCAATCACCATGTGGAACACTTTCTTGATACGTGCGACGACCGAGATCTAGAAGAGTGTCTGTACCACGTCCGAGTCTCGGATATCTACGAACTCGAAGGCATGATTGACAACATTTTGCGTTACCGCGAGCGAAACTCAGCCCTGGAACCCTCGTTGCGCCGCTACAGAGGTCAAGATGATGATCGTCGACGTGAGGGCAGGTCGACCGAGGGTCCCCGGAGCGGCTACCACCGCGAACGAGGTTTCCGAGACAGTGACAGTGACCGTCATCATGTCCGTCCGAGGATTACTCCCCTTATCGAGGCATTGGCAAATGTATTCGCGGCGCTGAAAGCAAAAGGCTCGGATGGGTCACGGACAAGCTCCCTGGATGTGCGCAGACATGGATATGACACTACCGATGGTTGCGGCAACGTAGAGCGCGCGTACGAGTGCAGCCAATACTCGGACGAGATGTCGGACGACGGTTACGCGTCGGATCCGACTCACGAGCGCATTGAGTCCACCACCGAGAACGAGCATCGAGTCGCAACGAATGGGACCTTGGATATCATTAGGGGCATGGAGCTTTTGACCCCAGACGGAATCAACCTGGGCCTGTCCCACGGCACGACGACGCTGTCCAACGAGGTTATGATGCATCTGCAGCAGCGTAATGAACGCTGGGAGGCAGAACAACCGTCGATTGTTGATCACCAAGACTACCTGACTCCGCGTATGATCCTCACGAGAGCCACCGAGGCTTTGAGATCCGCGGATGAGTGTCGGATAACGTCGGTTGAGCTGACTGGACAAACGCTCGCCGTGACCGACGGTCTCGCTGAACCAGGAGTACACGAACCCTCGGTGGTGGTCCAGGAGGATGCATTGGGTCATGACGATGGTGAAACCATCTCGTCCGAGGATTCAAATACCTTTGGACCCACTGCAGACACCAAAGGAAGCGGCGATGGGGGCATTAGCCCGATCGTCGGTTTGGCGAAGATTTCCAAGCCAATCCAGGGGTTTAAAACCTCGGAGGCAGTAGTGGTCGACAGATCTCGAGACGGTGATGAAGATTATGGGCCGTCCGAGGGCTGGAACGATCATGGGGCAGAACTCGCCAGACCCGACACGAGTGAGTATTTGATGACGAGGCGACAGATGGTACAGAGCGCCGATTGGATGCCGGTTATGCCTCGGCGGTTGATGCGATGCCACCAGAAGATCCTAGTTGTATTGAAGCAGACGCTACCGACACGTTCAAGCATCGACCGAACGAGGCCAAGCCCATGGAGAATCTGGAGAACGAGACCAAGCTAACGGGCTACGGTGACAAGTCGGCATTTATACCTGACTCTTCCGAGGCGATGCTGACGTATTCTGAACCGATTGGTCAGAGTAGGGGCATGGATGCTATTCAGCGCGAGATCTTGATTACGAATGTTCCGACCCCGCCAGTGTGTAATCCTCGCGTAATGGGACAGGTGACTACCAAAGGGTCACATCGCTCATGGACTTTGTGGATATTACTATTATGGACTGTAGTGATCGCTGCGAGTGCTTATCTCGAGGACAAAGCAGTAACCCTCGTTGGGTACACTGGAATGCGCAATGATGTATCTGCTGCATTGGAACCCAAGACCGAGGCTTTAACCGTCGCCGGGGACTCGAGATTCGCAATCCAGCAATCCCTAGGGGCAATCCCATGTCTTTGGAAGTCATTTATCACGCAACCCAACCGCAAACGAGATCTGATTACCAAACTTCGGTCGGTGACGTATCTACTTGGGGAACGAGATTTCAATGTGGACGAGGTGTCGACGGTGGTATCATCCGACACCAGACTGTCGGAATTAAGTGGATTGAACCGAACCCGTAACGTTACTCCCGCAGGCGGTTTGACATCGAGCGAACCCTCGGTCAATGTTGCACAAGCTTCCGTAGCCTACTTAAGTCCCGGTGACAGGAATTTTTTCGACCTTGTGCGTGGCATAGCGGAACGAGACTACGACGGAGACGACTCTGACTTTTTAAAAGTGGTGACCGGGCGCCAAACGAGAGCGAGGGAGAAACCCGTCAGATTTGCGGATGAAGTGTCGGTCATGGGTCCAGGAGATGCAACTCGTCGAGAGGATTCGTATGAGGTACCGACCGAGGCTCTGGGCGGCATCAAACTGCACCGATCGAATTTTGAAGTCAAGGCTGATGAGTCGTGTAAAACGGCGCCGACTCCGGGGTTAATGGTGAACGAACCCTCGGTCGGGACTTCCTCGGACGAAAGGGCAGCGCGCAACGCTCTAGATGCGCGACCGAGGCCCCTACTTTGGCGTATGATTTGCGTTTGGCCTTACATGGAACGTGGCAAACCCGATGGAGCCGCAAAATTAGCCCGCCGATGGAAGTGGACGAACTCGGAGAGTGATCGAGGCGTCGGCCGACCTCTAAACTGATCACGAGCAACCGAACATTGAACTGCCTGCGAGGGTTTCCCGGCTCGCAGAGACAGACGAAGAAGAATACTGGTGAACGAGTTGTCCAAGTTGCAGAGAAGGATCTGCTGCATGTACAACCGAAGAATGAACTGCCTGTGAGGAGCAATTGGCTCGCAGTGACATACGAAGATGGATACCAAACGAGAACTGCATATGTGCATGTGAAGGAACGAATCATGATGAAAACGCAAGAGTGGAACTACAGGCCTCGGTCGATGCGCCGAGAAGGAGAAGGCACCAGTGCGAAGCTACTGGTGGGGCGACCGCGGATCTAAACAGACGATACGGCAAAGAAGAAAGAACGACGGAGGTTTAATTGGCCGCAGAAGCCTCAGTATCGCCTAGGACGCCTGTAGCCTTCGGATATCCCTCGGTGACCCTTCAGGCTCTTCGTACAGCCTTTCGGGTGACCCGGGAGCGCCTCCTACTCAGCAGTGAATGAAGTCTCGGTGGAGCGGATTCCGATGAAAGAAGATTGAGCCGCCAAAAGCTGTGTCCGCTACACTACCATCCTCGGACGGTACCTGACCAGTTCGAGTCGACGAAGCCGAGGCTGGAGAGCGAGCGAACGAGGCTTAATTCGCCGCACAAGTCGCGAGAGCGCTCAGGACGATCATGGAGCAAGACCTCTAGGGTGACCCTTCAGGCGGTCCTTTGTACGACCCTTGGGTGACTACCCACGGACAGCCTGGGTGAGTTTAAAGGCTCGGTGGGTAGATCCGCATCTTTATGTGATTACATACAAGGCAATTGACGCACCACCGAGGATTCTAGCGACGTAGACGCCACGGCAAGTGCCAACGAGGACAAGCTACCGACGCTCAAGATGCCACGAACTGACCGAAGCATGGATGCTGGGACAAGGGCTACAGAGCACGCCACGCGCACCATGGCGACGCATTCGAGAGGTGACACGACGCTCTCCATCGGAGAAGGTTCGCATCGCGCCGGGGGCAGTTGCGGCGTGGGGATTTGGCCGCGGCGCGGCAGCTCTGTTGCCCATGCCGCCACCGTCAAACCTTTCAGTGAAATGCTGTTCTGGGTTCTGATTGGTGGATTACATTTCCCGCGATGGAGTGACATGGAACTCGGTAGTGACACAAGCCTCGGCGGGCCATAATAAATACCCGACCGAGGCTAAATACGCCGATTTAGTAATAGGTCCTCGGTCGTACCTAAGTGGAAGCCTCGGTCGTACCCCCGAAGCCTCGTCGTACTTAAGTGGAAGCCTCGGTCAGACGACCAAAGCCTCGGTCGCACTTCGCGGTACCTCTGGCGTAATCACCGTCATTATTGATGAGTGTACAGAAGTCGCCACATCGAGATTCGTTTATATTAGATATTTGTATGCAGGATTAGGATTAGCTATAGGATGATCTGCAGAGGCTCTCTGGGCCTCTGAATACTCAGTAATAAATCAGCAGTCTTCCCCCCAAGTCTTCAGAGGTTAAGTCCGACTCCGGTAAGTGTTAGCTAGCTTATTGTAGTGCCTGGATACGCCTGGCTTAGTGGTATGGCTGTTGGCGGACTAGAGATTTATTAATTAATAGTCCACCGAGGCCAAGCCAAGAGTAGGCGTGGCCGAGAGGCTAGAGTGGCACTTAGAGTGTCGTTCTGTGTGTGAGGGGGGGGTGTTTAAGTCCCCTAGAGTATATTTTACTACCGACCGAGGATTACCTCGGTCCCCTTTGTATTAGGCCTAACAGCCGGTACCCTTCCATCTGAGGGACTGCAAAAGGGTTGCGCGAAAGCGCTATATTGCATTCTAGCCCTCGTTCGTGGCTTGTTAGTGCAGGTTTTGGGTTGACCGAAGACAACCTTGGTACACAGAGGCTTATATCCAACCCGGTGTAAGGGATCGTTCCTGGACCCTCAGGTTAGATCCAACTTTCGTTGACCGTTTCGGGGAGACGTGTGTTGTTGGTGGGACTCGTACCTTACGGTAGCGAGATTTTCAGCGTGTCCCTACACGACACAACCAAAGCGGACAGGAGCTAGTTCCATGGATCAACGGGGAGGGTCGTACCTGTGCTGCTCGACCGATTATATTTCTGGCACGCCCGCGAGTCGTCTTGCAAGTTAGTTTCGATGCTTTTTGCTTCTGTTGTCATTGATAGATCAGCTTTCACCACCGTTCGTGCGCAAACTTATATATTCAATTGTACAGAGCGTTGATAACCACAGCGACGTTGTCGTACTGTACCAAGGCTCTGGTGGGGCCAGGGTTGTGCAAAAAAAAGATTTTAATGTTATTGAAGCCTGATCTTCAGGTCAATCAATATTTTGTTGATTGACAATCTTTATTTCATACCACACGCTGCCAAGTAGGGCGTCCAACCTGATAAATTTTCGCTGCTACTAGCTGAGTATCCCTCAAATCGCGATTATACCCAAGAAAGTGCTGAGTCTCAAGAGTTGTTGGGTGCATTGCACGCCTGTATACGCTAAAAATCAAGTCTGTACGAGAGAATAGACTCTCGACTTCATTAGAGGTTGACTGAATCCACCTGAGGTCAATGTAGCGAGATGGGGGCTGCGTAGTGCTTTTACGAAGCACTCGTTCAGCAAATGAAAGTGGCCCATCGTCGTTGACGACGCCGTCATTGTTGTAGTTCTCGAGGCGACTGAGCGCGGCGATCTCGGACAGCTTAAGCTTCCATTCCTTACCAGACAGTACTTTAACGACACCAGGGGTGACTTCACCACCGCCGACGCTGTCGCACTCTGATATTTGGTGGTGATGAAAAAGTATTTAGTCACAGCATCGAAAAGATGTCAAACATCAAGAAGTCACGCCTCCTTTTCGCCAACTCCCCCAGCTTGCAGGCGTCTGCTGACACTCTCGAAGTTTTTCACCCAATCGAAGATTACCTTTAGCGTGGCTTCCTCTCTTGGCGTAAGAAAGACATCCAATAGCTTGGGGTTGGAGTTATCAATCAGCTCCGCGATATCGAAGTAGCGATTGATCATGCCATATGTACTGCTCCAGCATGTGGCGTCTTTCACCCAAAGGAGGGTCAACTGTGGGAACACTTGTCGGTGCTACTTAAGTCTCATATATCAGGCAAGCGCTGCGCATTTCACAAGTTTGTCTGGATGGTAGAGTACATATACTAAACTCCCGTCATTGACAGTAGCGGTGCTGAGCTCCTACTTGTACATCACATTCGCATAAAGCGATGACCCTTCAGATCTTACCACGATCGAATCACCCCACCTTCTCACCCACTTCCTTTTAACACAAAATGTAAAAACTTCCTGGTATAAATGACATTGCTTTGAGAGTTTACTGTGCGATATATTTATCGATGATACATGCATGTGCTATTCGTACAGGCTCTTGCTGCAATCAATCGCCCAGGAGCTACTGCTCGCGGCCATTTCCAAAGGTGGGTAGAAAGAAGCCCAACTCAGCTCATTATTTCAGTCGATGCAAACGTTGCCTTGGGGCGCATTATTTACGAGCAGCAGTGCGTAAACTTCAAACCCCAGATCTTGACGAGCCCAGATCACCGTTGTCAGGGGCTATGATTGGGAGGCAGAAGAATTTTGAAAGCCATCTAGAAAACGCTAATGACATTTTGGACACCGCGATTGTTCCAGCGCCCCCTACCCCAAAACAAGACGGACCTTACAATTCCCCCCCTCCCCCAGCACCGCACCCCTCCGCTTGTTATGCAGTCTCTACAACATAGTCGCCCCGATCAAGGTGTCGACAATCTACCAGCACAAGCAGCTAAGTATTTGTCCTAGCAGCCGACATGAATTTGATCGGTTTTATTGGAGTTTCAAGTGGCTTAGGTTTTGTCGCGCCTCTTTTACTTTCTGAACCCGCAGTGCCTTCTTCGCGTCGCGTGATGGAGTTAATATTTTAAAATACTAGGATGAGGAGTATGCGCAGCAACATTATCTATAGCTTATCAAAGGCCAGGGGGGGTCTGGAAGGCGCGTGAGTTTTCGGAGTGACGTATGACAGAGCATCTCAAAATCTTAGATGGTTGGTGTTCACCTCGTTTTTTTTTAAATTGTGGTTGTGAAGGGTTTACATGTCGTAGGGTTTGAGCATCATGGAAGCGTACTTGCAGGACAAGTGGAGATGCTGCTTATCACATTAGTGCAACAAAATGGAGCATAGGAGTTGCGATAACCGATATTGCTGGCTCGGGTAAACGTGGCAGTTGGATCTTAGCCATACACTGATCAGCATCTATTTTGGTGAATGGTTTGCGCACGATATCAACAATCTGATCAACGCCATCCTGACGGGAACAGCATTTCACTAGGTAGTTGGCCAAGCGTGTGCGGCAGTAAACGCTCTAAATGGGTCATCATCGAAGCGGATCCAGCGCGCCGAAAAGAACATCATGAAAACGTACGAGCAGATCGATCGCTTAGCGTTTCTTTTACTTTGAGGGAATTCAATGCAGGGATGGTTGGCATCACTCGCGTTAACCCCTTGAACGCGGAGGGGTGACAAGGACGTGATAAGTAAATGCCTTATGCTGTTCAGAACAGCATAAATAATAATATGCGTTAAAGTATATCATAGTTTATACTAGTTTTATGTTGCACCTTTTGCACGCAACATGTAGCTATGCTCCCTGGTATTTATTCCCGCAAAATGATGCGCACTGTGACACACGCATTTAAGCCAATACCAACCGGTTCATGAATCCGGATATTTGTGGATTCAGGTGGCAGGTCGCCATATCGCGTTCTGCTCGAAGTCACTCAAGCCACACCACCGACTCGTGGGCGGCTTTCGCCTGCCCCCAGCCGAACAGCAGAGCCTCCTTCTCGATGCGCTTACGCTCCGCCCGCTCACGGCGGTCGACGTCGGTTTGGAGCTTCAGCTTGGAGGCTAAATACTACTCCAATGCGCTCTTCAAACTGCAATGGACAGTAGCGTGTTCTCAAAGAAGGCTAGAAAGCGACGAATCCAAACGAATCGACATGTATTGCATTTCTTATCTCAGTTACCCTACTCAGCTGCTAAACCTCTGTCTCTGATGTGGCTTGCAACTGGCGCAAACTCGCCGTTCTCCCATACAATGTGCCAGATCTGCGCGCACGCGAAGCCCTCATTCTGCGGATGACCTCGCACTTTGTTGCACAGAGTGACCAGGTCTCGCTTACCTTCCGAACACTTCACACAGCAGTATGTTGATGTCCCCCTCTCTTCTTTCCTTCCGGCTTGTAGACAGAATAAACTTTGCATTGCCTTTGTCTGAGACGCTGGACGCCACTATTCACCCGCGCGTCGGTTGTCTGCGTAAGAGCATGCTCAGTTTGAGTCACGACAGGTCGTTCCGTTAAAACAAATTGGTCGGTGGATGGCGCTCGCGATTGGGTGAAGCTTTCTTCCGTCTCGTCCACAAGATCCTTGTGAAGTTGCGCAAGAAACTCGTAGTGAGACTTCTTCTTTGGTCGCTTCTCCCACAGATGCCGATGAACAATGTAGGCATTGACCAATGCCATGTCAAGAAGTCCGAGAAACAGCTCTTTGTAGTACTTGTTGAATCTGTTGTTCAGAACAGTATAAGTTAGTACTGGTAAACAGAGCATGTCAGCTTAGCAGTAATACCTGATAGACAACTGCATGGAGTACGATTGGAGACGCAATTGGTCGTGCCAGTCGACGCCTCCCATGTATCGCTGATATTCAGCAACAAGTCCAGGACACGGCACAGTGCTGGGGGGGTCCTGATCGTTCTCTCCGTCGAACAGTTGTCGATTTAGCTACGACTTGCGAGGATAAGAAGTAGACGATCGTATTGTCGGCCCACATTGTCGCCACGAGTCCCGGATTAGACTTGGCCACCGCCATCTTGAAAGAACCACGGAGTGTTCTCGCTTGACGCTTTTTTTGGGGTAGTTCAGCTCCGCACACCAACCCTTCCGGTCATTTTGAATCGTTTCGACGTAGTTGCACCCCATGGTTCGGAGCTGCTGCGCCACCGGAATCGATGTGTAGTATCGGTCACCGATCACAAGTCGGCGAC
This sequence comes from Phytophthora fragariae, assembly GCA_009729435.1. Lineage (NCBI taxonomy): Eukaryota > Oomycota > Peronosporomycetes > Peronosporales > Peronosporaceae > Phytophthora > Phytophthora fragariae. The sequence goes on along the minus strand of QQOI01000048.1, from coordinate 362,287 downwards.
CTTGGTATGATAGTCCCCGAAACACACAAGCAATATTGCGAATGACAGCCGCCGGTCCATTCTTGGTATCCATAGACTGTGAGCCTTCCGTGTCGCCAGATCTGCCGATATCCAGATCGACTCTAAAAGAAATAAGAAACATGTCAGTATAACAGTCAAAATTTATGCGTAACATGTCAGCATACGAACCTCTTGCAGTATCCGGTCTCAGCGCAGCACGTCATCACACACTTCGAGCCCCAGCGGTGCGGCTTATCCTTCATGAATGTCCTCGTAGGGTTGCGCCGATAGGAAGCACGCCTTCATCTATCGCGACCCGCGAACCCAGCACGTATCCCTCTTTGAATGTCTTCTCAAGTGTCGCTAGCACCGACCGAATCTTCCAAGCTCTATCTGTGGCAGCGGCTTGGTTGGTGTTATCGGTGAAGTGGATGAACCTGGAGATTTCGCGAAATCTGTCCCGCGCCATGACTCTCCCAAACGTGCCAACAGGAAGCACGCCAACCTCCCTTGTATTCCAGTGCTGATCCATCTGCTTGCACGGGCTCAGCGCATGAGCTAGCATCAAACCAACCCATTGCACAACCTCGTGGGGGGAAATCTTCTGAAATTTCTCAAGCTTTCTTCGTAACTGCGCACTACTACGTTGGGTTCGATTCGTCACCAAGCGTTCCTTCTCTTCAGCCTTCTGTAGTCGAGCCTCCAGGGTCTGTCTCCAATACAAGTTCGTCTGCGCTGCAACCTTCCTCCAAAACGTTTTGGGCATGAAGTAGTAAAAGAGCTTGAGCGGCGACTTCGCAGCTGCCATGATATCTCTGGATGGTCCGCAGTATCCGTCGTACAACTTGTCCACCGCCGATTCATTTGTAACCTCCGCGACAACGTTGTCCGACAACACCTCCTACCCAGTACGTTTCATTTCGTCGAGTTGATCATCATTGTAAACTTCAGATGACTCTGTCAGCATTATAAAACAATTAGCAGATGATCATGTCAGCGTAAAAAATATATCCTCACCTTGAATATTCATGTGCAAACGTTCCAACTCTTTATTGCTGAGCAGCTCGGTCATACGACTTAGTTCTCGTTGTAAACAGTCAGTCTTGCACAGATCACTTGTATCACTGGATGTATCATCACTTTCACTCGCTGCAGCTTCTGCAGGGTCGTCATCGCCTTCTCCGTCGGTATCTAGCGAGTTCTCCCCGTCCGGCTCGACAAAATTAGGGTCTAAGATGTCGGCGTAGTCGAAGCGTAGCGGAGATGACCCACCCTGATCGCGCAATACCCGTTTGGAGGATTCAACACAAGCAGGACGCGAGTCTGCGACCTTTGTCTCCTCATCGCTCGCATCATTCACGTCGTGGTCGCCTTCTTGGTCCTCATCGTCGTCGGGTTTGCACGCCTCATCTTGAGAGTCTGCCGTTACTTCCTCCACACTTTCGTCGCTGCTGTAGTGTTCATCATCACCATTCGAAACACGCGTGCTGTCGACATCAGCACTGCGAAATACCACCGAGCTTTCCGAGTCAGCTGGCGAAATGTCGACATTAGCATGTGTTTCAGCAAGTGAACAGCCCGTGCCTGCTGTAGCAGCAGCAGACTCGCCCGTGTCAGCATTGGTCACTAATGCAGTACTGTTCACGCCGGTAGTAGCTTGGACACCGGCATCCTGGTCAGCATTATCCGCGAGAGCTGGGCGGTCCGTGTCAGCATTAGCCCGAGCAAGTGCGCCCGCGTCAGTATTACCACTCGACGATATACCTTCCACGTCAGCATCACCGGTCTCGTCAGCTTAATTCAACATTTCATAAACATCCCGAGTCAGCATTAGAATATGGACACGTAAGATTAGCATAACTCCAATTCGCTATACCATTCGATGGTTCTGCACGAGGTGGGGGAGACGCCGTCGACGCTGGTGTAGTTGGAGGTGGCTCCACCGATTTTCCGTCGGCGTCTGTCCATTGATCATCACAAACATGATTAAATGGAATATTAGCAATCAAGAGAACAAGTTACCCACCCGTGATGTTTCGATGACCCCATACTTTGTCGAAAGCAGCAAGTTCGCGCCGTCGCTGCTTGGCTTCCTCGTTCATCTGCTTCTTCGTTTTCTTCTTCTGGGCTTTGGCAGCTGGGTGTTTGTGAGCGGCCGTAGAAGTTGGCGACGTCTTTGGACGCTTGGCTGGGCTGGGATTGCTCGATGGCTTCGGCGCAGGTGGTTAGGACAAGCAGGGGGATCTTGAACGACTGTACTACGTACTATACCGTTTCACAAAGAATATTAGCTACTGTACAATGCTCAAGGCTTTAAAAATATAAGCGTACGTACTTGCGTTTTGATTTGAGCGCACCACGTTGGGGATCTTGAGTCGCGCGCACAACGCTTTGTCGGACCTCACATAGGCCAACAACTCGTCCTCACCGTTGAAGAAGTCTTCGCCTTGTTTCCCCCCTCTAAGTTTTCGACCAGGTTTGACGTAGTTGTGGCTAAATGAATACCAAAAGAAAATGAGTTAGTAAACGCTAGTCCCCACAGCATACACAAGTGTTCATCCTGGATCTGGATCCCAGTCGCTGCCTTCCATGTCCACTTCTCCTTGCGTAGAAGCGGCCAAATCGCCTTGAAATCCATAGCGTAGTCCATGACTTCTCTGCTGGGCGACAAAATCAAAGAATGAATGGCGTGGTGGGAAGGCGGCAAAGGGGGACCGACATTTCCCAAGTTTTCAAAAAAATCAGTTTGTGCTGATCGGCGGTACTTATCCCACCTGTTTCTATACCCAATAGGAATGCGTTATTTGTGCACGTGGTCCAATCAAAATCGATTGACATATGGGAAGGGGTGACAATCCACTTTTGCGGATTTCGAAGCATAGTGAAACCAAGTTACTGTTATGCTATTCTGAACAGCATAAGACCTTTGTGTACCCATCCGCGTTCAAGGGGTTAAGACAGGTTTGAAGCAGTTTGTTACCAGATTCCACTACACTGGCTTGCCAATTCACGTGCTGACGAAACATTCTAGAATGAGGCAGAAGACGCCGAACAAAATCGTCAGACCGCTTTGTAACACATCTTACATCCTTTATCGCGACAAACATACCCTCGTCGATGTTGTCCTATGCTTTCGCGATATGTTTCGATGATTTTTCTGCTGACCCCCACCCACGCGAGTTGATCCCTCTCGTGAAAGATTGCTAGATGGGATTTTGTGCAGTCGTTGCTGGCACCTTTTTTGCATACTCGCTACCGTGAAGTGGCAAAAGCGCTTCTCAACGAAAGCATCTCGTCTTTTGACTCAGCGTGTAACTTCGCAGTATTTTTCTTCAAGGGGGAGGTCCGTCGTGACTTTGGCATGCTCCGCGGTCACATGGACCGGCAACGCTCAGATACACTCTATTTCGGTTATTAAAAACTTGGTTACGGCTAAAACTTGGTTAGGGTGATTTTGACAGAGGTTGGCGCTTTTGAAGCGCCGTAAAGCGAAATCAGGTGGTTCAAACATTCCCGATCTGGCAGTTGCAGTAATCTCGATTGCTGGTAATGCGGCTACCTGTGAACGATGTTTTAGCCAGCTGGGACGGTAGTGTAAAATTGTCTCAAGGCAGAAAAGAAACACAAGGGTGTGATCACTTATCAACCAATTCGAGAGCGTGATCACCAAGAGGAAGAAATCCGGAAGACGTTGAAGTATTTGTCCTTTGAATTTGTCTTAAATGCCCTGTGCTAACGTCACCTCTTCGTTGCACGTCGGTGTCATTTTCTAGGACGATGTTCGTGGCAGGCGAGCGTGAGACCCGAAGACATTCAGGCCGTGTTCGACTTGTGCAGCGCAAGCGAGCTTGATGAAAATCGGGCTGGAACCACAAGCCAATTGTTTTGTTAACAAATCATTTGATAAAAAGAAAGAAATGTGTTTTAGTTTTAAAAAAAGAGCTGGAACTAATAAAGTCAGTGAGAGCCATTCATAATAAATAGGTGGTCAGCCTGGTAGGAGAGAAGACTTGCGAAAAAATGATGGCAGACAGCGAAGAAGACGAAGACGATCTATGGCTCCTCCAAGCTCTCGTGAGGATGCTCAATTCAGCGAAGCAAGATTCATCAGCTCAGAACGATCCTGTACCGCGACTACTAGACACGAACAGCTCCCAAACACGGTTTTTTCAGTCGATCTACACGAGTCCTAATGTGGTTTTATTTAGAGACCACTTCAGAATGGACAGATACGCATTTGACGCTTTGTATGCGTTGTGTGAACCACTTATACCGCCCAAGACGAAGTATCGCCGAGAGGTTCTAGCTGTTTTGCTGGACTGCCTAGGGAGGGGCGCGTCGTGCAGGGATCAAGAGGTCAAGTTCAAGATGGCTTTCTCTATGATACACCGCTATCGCCGGATTGGTCTTCATGCAGTTATCAAGAACATGTCCCACAGCATCGCCATGACACATACTGTACCCACTTGGTTTGCAGAAGATTTCCCCTATTTCGACCAGGCAGTCAGGGCAATTGACGGTGTTCATATACCGGTAATAGTTGCAGCCAAGGACGGAGAGCGCTTCCGCAACCGAAAAGGGTGGCCATCCACAAATGGTTTTTAAAACCTAATTTAATTAGGTTCATTTATCCTGGTGCTGAAGGAGCTGCGCACGACGCGATGGTACCGGCGCGGTGCGAGGTTCGAGAGCACCATTACGTCATCGCAGACGCTGGGTATGCACTACAGCCCCAAGTTCTCAAGCCGTACCGTGGAGTGCGCTACCATCTCAAAGAGTGGGCAGCCGAATCAGGCAGACCTAAAACAGCAAAGGAGCTCTACAACCTTAGACATGCGAAAGCGCGCAACGTCGTCGAGCGTGTCAATGGTATCCCAAAGCGGAGATTCAAGATCCTACGAGTGCCGATTGAATGTGAGTCTGTCGTTGCCAACGCGATAGTCTTTGCGACGGCATGGCTTCACAACTTCATTCGTCAGCAGAATGCACATGACCTAGCCGCGGATCTGAGCGACGGGGAGGACAGCAACGAAGGTAGCGACGACGATGGTAATGAACGATGGGCCGATGCCATCGAAGGCTTTCCATTCGACTTTTCTTTGGCTAGTAACTGGAGAGACTGGATGGCAGCGGCCATGTGGGACGAGGACAATAGCTTTCAGTGTTAACGCCTGGTCTCATATACACAATACTTCACCAATCGACCCCACAAAAAATGCCTCCACTTCCCATTTCGCATCGCCCCGTCCCAGACGATGACCTCGTCCCACACGCCGGGTCCCACAAAAATGTGACGGGCTGGTAACATTGTGGAGGCGTTTGGCGCGATAAAAAATATGTGGGACCCGGCGTATGGGACGGGTCATCGTCTGGAATGGGGCGATGCAAAATGTGACGTGGAGCATATTTTATGGGGTCGATTGGTGAATTATTGTGTATATGAGACCGGGTGCGCAGTTTACAGCAGAGTTATACGAGCATTGAATCACTATAGCAAGTTGCAGCTACTAGTCGATTTGACCTGTGTCTTGAGAAGCCAATTGCTTGGCTAGGGGGTCGGCCTTCAGCTGAAAGTAGCGCTATGCTGTAGCGAAGAACGCTTCCATGCCTTCACACGACCTGTTTGCACCACTTGCATACTTCTTGCAACCGTCTCGATAGCGCTTCACTCGGGCTGTACGCTGAGCAGCTGTAGGTGAGGCAAAAGGGGGGGGCGTTCTCAGCATCTCCGGTGGTTTCTTGGTCTTCGCCGACAGGCTGCGTGTTATCTTGACGTTCGTCGCTCTCGGAGTCTTCTGCCGGGCCGGTCAAGAGTGCATGCGTCTCGTTTGCTATAAAATCGGTAACAATCGTAGCTTCTGCTGCGTTTGCTCTCGAGTCACCTGCAATCAGTGCAATCAGCTCACTGTGCTCGAAACTCTCTTCCCCGAAATCGCTTGTCCATTGGAGAATTGCGAGGTTGATTCGCCGCTAACGATGCCCTGTTCTCGTCAGTGAGGGTAGGTGCATTGATCTGGCTGTTCCAGCCACCACCACTAAGGTCGCAGAGTCTCTTAACCCTTTCGCGATGAAAGGAGGCATTTTGCTTCCTTTAACGGTTCTTCACGGAAGTGCCCGTATGTAACCACGTCAAAGGGAGCAAAATGCCTCCTTTAAGCGACTTCAAGCACGGATTCACGCAATTATTTTCATAGTCGTAACAGAAAAGTACAGAATCGTGGCACTTTTTCATAAAAGTATCTACAAATCCCAAATGGAAGATTTGAAGGCTGTCCATCACAGACCTTAAAGGAAGCAAAATGCTTCCTTTAAAAAAATATTGACTTAGATTTGTATACTATAGTGTACCAGAGCGGCTCGCGAAAGGGTTAAAAACGTCGTACTCATTCAGTCGTGAATACTTTGTTTTACATTGATTTGCCAGGCATACAAACACTCATAGTAAGTAAGAAGTGATGCCTGGTACAATATGCGCTCACTAACCTTTTTCAGCGCTAATACCCTCTTTCTCGAGGCGGGCTGCAATCTTCGCCCAGCCCTTGGACTTGATGCCTTTGTCTGTTTTGAGGCATGCGTCATTACGCGCAGCGAGGTAGCACTTCAGCAGCAGCTTCTCGTCTGCGCGTTTCCAGGTCGCTCCCTGTTTCTTCATCAGCTGCTCCATCCGTTTGTTGTCAAGTGAGCTCAGTTTCAAATTGCGGTGGACGAGCTCGATTCCAAATGTGCACAACCAGTCGTTTTCGGCCATCGAGCCGGTTTCTATTTCGGGTGTTTCAAGTCATAGTCGGGCTCGTTTGGGAAATACAGCTGTATTTTGATAAAAAGATCTCGTTTGGGCTCAAGTCGAACACGACCTCAACTTCTTCTAACAAGTTGTTATCAGACTTTGGAATTGTGTTGCCGAATAGCATGTACCATGTTACCGTTTTCATTCGCTTTACTGCGACTAAAAACGTTCGTCGCCAATGGTATCATCAACTACGGCTCCTATCTGCAGATGCCGGACAGGTCGCGGCAGCTTCGAGGACAGTTTGAATTTCATCCTTTACGTTTGTCGTGGATTTCGAGAAAACATGCGATTTCTGATATTATTGAGCAGTTTTACTCGTTTTGTTAACTTTTGTTTCATGTGCGCCACATCTGGTGTTCCCCAAACTCGAGAATTGGGGGGCTGCGGACAATCACACCGGGCACCGGTGCAGGAACTCTGCATCCGATATCAAAATCTAAATGCTATCACATGTCCCGTTGACAAATCCGATCTAGACACAAATGCGGGCACAAAATATTGAGTGGCTTGGAGACACAAATCGCAGCCCTACGCGCTGCATCGTCAGCTAGGTAGTAGAGGCCCCGTACATGATGGAGACGCGGTCATGGCCTCGTGGTAAACAATTCTTGACGTGATTAGTATGAAGCGTCGATTGATCTTACTCTGGTGCCTTGCTACTCAGGCTTACTGTGACGAAGTCGGAAGGAGCGAGCCCAAAAGCTTCTTCCCATTATTTAAAATGCAGATCGCGACGAAATATATTCAATCATCGGTGGGGGGGGGCTTCTTCTCAAGATTTCTTAACTATTGAGGACGATCCCAGATAACAAGAATTAATCGACGACGCTGACGCCAGCAATGGACCAAATGATCTCGAACTGGCAGGACTTGCTGTTTACATTGATGGCAAAGGAAAAAAACTGTTACCCTGTCGACTCCAGCGACCACTAGTTCGACGCAAAACAAGTGTTAGCTAAAATTGATTCAACTACTGAGCTAGGGACGTCCCGCGACGTGGTTTCAAGTCCTGGATCGGCTGGTGGGGTGTCAATTTCGCCGCTATCGATGCCCCCTACAAGTCTACTTTTCAGCTGTTTCATCGGCGCTCGTCATTCTAGTGGAGCTCTGGCCAATGACACGCGCATTCTTTCAACGGACACGTTTTCTACGTCTTCGTATGTAAACGTGGAGTAAAGAAGCGCTTCTTACAAGGGAAAATGACAGCGGGAAATCATTAGATACCTAGCAGGATGTTATGGCCTGGACATTTGTCAACCCAGACAAGGATTTCAATGAAAAAAGGTGTCCTAGTAGATGTGTTCCCACACGCCCGGCGGTTGCTGTGGTAATAGCATGTGATTGCGAGGCTCAGACTAACTGTAGGTTTCGATACTCTTGTAGTATGACTAATGCTTAAACACTATTATTCTGCTTGAAGGCCAGTAAACTAGATTCGGTCGATCTAACACAAAAGGAACACGCTCAAGCAGCATGCCATCTGGTGATGAAGGGCCAAGCATGCTGCGCTACCGTTGTCGCTTTACGCACAACATTGTTTTGCTGATCGATAGCTGCAACGACATCAGAGCTTGTCAGCAGAGTGGACTGCATGGTACATTAGAGGAGATGGGAAACGGCTTCTATCTGCTAGGCGATGGCGTACGCGTTATCGCCTAGCCGTCACGCTGTTTACAAGTGCAGAGACGACAGACTTACAACGCTACTCCTACGTTTATCTTCCCCCCCGCTCCGGATTCGCATAGAGATGCCGTAAGGATTGCTGGTAAGACGTTGGCTGATATTCTCTCATCAGCGTGGTATATTGTAGAGGAATGTACGCGACAATATCTTGTCAACCACCAGGGTCACTCTCTCGTATCGATGCTTGGGTACGCACCAGCAACACTACAAAAAAAGATATAACCCAATTCATGAGAGAAGCAATGGTTGAAAACGTCAAAGCGAAGAATCTCTACCGGTTTAACTAATCAACAACGGTGAACCATCCTTACCCCAATGTGTCCATTGCTTCGACTTTTTAAGTACTTATCCACTTTGTTCTCGAGACGATCAACGATTGTACCGCTCAAACCCGCCTGTGTCGCAGCACAACTTTGTCAACTACTCTAGGTACGAGCACTTGTTTTCCTGTAGCTGTACGTTCGTTTCTCTTGACCCAAACTTCGACTTCATGAAGCGATCACCGTGTCAGACTCGGACATGCGCTTCTTGGAGCTGCTCGACTTCTTGCTGCCGTTGGAGGTCGTGCATGAGCCCGCGTCGGTTAACGCCTGCTCTTCTATCGTGTCAAGTTGACAGGGATTGGTCAAGTTGGCAGTGATTGGGCATGCTGCTCACAGCAACACTGAGCGCCTGTGGACTGACCAGCAACCATGCACTCACGTAAAGCGCATCCAGCTGAGCCATACAATAATATAAATTCATTATTGTGATGCTTCCCTGGTTGCATAGCACGCGCGTGCGCGGAAGCATACTTGGTCGACGTGATTTTCCACATCATCTTAAGCATAGTACTGTCTTAGGGGGCCATTTGCCGATAGTCGATACCACAAAATTGCGCGTCTCTCGACACGAACTCGGCGTAATCGGACCGTTCCTTGGCCACCTTCGCAGTCACCTTCTGCCAAAAGGAATACAGGCCGTCAACAGCCCCAGCGTCTATCTCACGCCACACAGGCGGCGCAGCAAAACCTCTCGCTGAAAAGTTCGTTCAACAGCCGAAAGATGTAGTACCTCGTTTTGTGAGCGCTGGCAAGGGAAACTGTCAGTTGCGCCTTCATCCCATGCAACAACTTGTTGCGCAGATCGGCCGCGGCTTCTTCGAGCTCCGGTGTGAGCTTGTCAACTGGACCTACATGGTCTTGTATCCCGTATTGGTATCCAGATTGCCGTTCTTGGATTGAACCTTGACGCTAAATATATTGCATAGAGCGCAGTTTGTTGGTCGTGTAGCACGTCAGAAACGCTCGTAGCTTCGCATCGGTTTCTTCAGGTTGAGGGCTCGCGATTCGCCTCACGATTTGGTGATTGAAGTCATATTTCTAAGTTGCGAGGCGGAGAAAGCGAAAGGGTACTTAACAGCTTTAGACCGCGTGAAACCACTTGCGATCCAATGTCTTTGAGCCATTTAGTTTGCTTCTTGCCGAGTCACTATAACGGATTACGTTAATGAGCAACCGAAACTGCAAGTCCCTCCTGGGGATGGATGTCATGGCCCTTAAATCCACAACAGAACAACTTTGAGGGAGAAGAAAGCGCACCGCTGAGCCAATACGGCAGCTGTGAAGCCAGGCTTGGTCACATAGAATAGCTATAGGCAAGACGGTCTAGCCAGCGGCCGTGGAAGTGCGAGCAACGAACGTTCTTCTAAATATCAATACGGCAATTTGGATGGATTCGGCGGGCTTACTTTCATCCTTCTTTGGTAAGCATGCATCCCCTCTCTAATCACCTTTAAAAACTTATATGTTACCGATAATACACCAAAAGAAGCTGATTTTCTATGGCTTTTCTGGTAATTTTCTGCGGCTGTACCACGATCCCACTATGCCGTCGCTTGCATCACATAAATTGGGTCATTACAAAACGTGCACCCTGCGGGTTAAGAGGGGGTGTCACCTCTAAAACAGGATGATTTGTCCCATCTACTCGCGCTGTGATTGGCCCCATCCCGCTTCCCGCGAGATACAAGACTGGGTAGAAGAAAAGAGAGTGACTGAAAAGGGGAGTGACAGCCACATAAAACGACCATCGGAGGAGAGCGGTTGCAAGGTCGCGTAGCCCCAGCAGACCCGCGCGGAATTTGAGTAGGCGGGCTAGCTCCGAGAATTCCAGTCAGCCGAGCACTGCACTGACCAGATGATAGCAATTTTTTCTCGCAGGAACGCAGCGACTGCCCTTTGCGTAGCAAAGCCCACGGTCACGATGACATCGATCCAGAGGAGGGATAGATTAAAGACAATTGTGAGACATTCAATACAAACAGTACGTATAAAAGCAAAATGTGACGCGGCGAGTTGGGTGTAGCAGCAAATGCCAAAAGAAAAATATAGGGATCAAAAATATGGATACAGACGGTACTCCCACTTCTGACACCCGGCACCACTCATTAAATTAGAAGGCATAAAAACTATTACAGGCCATTAATTGTGATGAGCACTAAACCTGCATGTTGGTACGCGAAGGATGGCATCTTCCATGTTCACATCGTCGCTGTAGCTACACTCAGCAGCAATATCAGACTGGTTCGTGGGGCCCATATAGCAGATACCTGTATGGTGGAAGCAGTTCTTGATGGTCTTCTTCCCCCTAATCTCTTGCCATATTTCTTCGCTCCATCGCATAGCTTTCGTGGTCGATGTCAGCTCATACATCTTGTTGTTGACCCACCGAAGCTGCTTGGTCTTGTACGCAGCCTTGAACGAAGCGATAATCCCGATGTTTATTGGCTGAAGAAATGCGGTGGTGTTGGGTGGTAGATACTCCACGGTCACATTGGTCCGGTGGAGATCACGTAACTTGTGGGAAGAGGCGTTGTCGACCAGTAGCAGTATTCGACGGCCTGCCGCACGCATATCGTGATCAACAACACGAACCCACTCTTAGAAAACCTTCTTCGTCATCCATGGCGTATCATGATCTTGGTAGTTGAAGCCAAGCTCCGTCACTGACTTTTCTGTACAAGCAGAGGTTTTCGCGCGCCAAAGATACATGATAGGTGGGGGGGCGTCCGATCCGTCAGCATAAGCCGTCAGGGCCAGCGTGATTCTTGTTTTCTTCTTTTTGACGTCACGCATCTTCTTCGAGCAGATGGAAATGTAGGATCCATAGCATAACATAATCCCGTTTCATCCATGTTAAAAATATCCTGGGGGGTGTATAGATCCGTTACCTGCTGGACCCTACGTAGCCCATCTCGAACTGCAGCTCAATCGGCTGATTCTGCTTCTTTGTGTCGCCTTTCGGTGGCGCAGGCCGTGTATCCGCAAAAACAACGGCCACCAACCCGCTGAGAAGTCTAGATCCCACGCATCACAAAGCTGGCTACGCACATCACGGGTATTCATTACGATCGGCTCTCGCGACACACAATGTTGCGCTGCTCGACACTATTGACCCAGGATGCTAGACGCTTCTCGAGAGTCGGTGATGCCACACGGAGCGGCTGCTTACCGTTATCGTCGCCGTAGCTGTCACTCAAGATGGTCTTCAGTACACCACTGACTGTGTTTCTGGTGGGCGTGCTGCGCAGCTTGAAGGTGGTCTTGACCCACGCTGCTCTGCTTGTGGCTGCCTCATCTCTGAGGAAGCCTGAGCATTCCTGATGAGGACTCGCTTATAGATAATCTTCATCCATCGACCCACGATACTTGCTTGCTTGCTGCTGCGGTCGTTTGAAAGTGAGCTAGGAATTCACGGGCCCCCGTGGTAGGCGGGAAAGCTGTTACCTATATAAAGTAATACTAAGGTGTGCATCACATTGCCACAGGTTATAGGTGGCCCCCGTGTTGGAAGTGTTCGTCGTGCCTGTACTTCACAAGGTATCTATCGCGGTGGATTCCTCTATCAAATGAGGCTGAAGTATTTCGACATGGAATTTATGGGTGACACCGCCAGCCAGGTGGCTCGAGCGTCATCTCTGGGCAAGTGCGGCGATACAGTAATAAGGTTGTAAGTTTGATATTGCCATTTCCGGCCGAAATTTCCGAGTCGGCGCGGTTTCCGAGAACCACTCTCATACAAAAATCAAGTTGTTTGCCTAATCGCCCGTGCCGCATGTCAAGCTCAATGCGAACTTGGTGTGGTTCGATTAATACTTAACTAGCCAAGCGCCGCCGCTACGCAGCGGTAGTTTTTTTAATTTGTTGGAGTCGCTCGCTTCACTATAAAAGGCAGGCTGCTTACGCTCTGTCCCGGCAGTGGCGCTCCCCGTTCCGCTCGCCTGCGGCTTCGCTGCACTACCCGCCGCGCCCAATGAAGGCCAAGTATTTGTGCCCAATGTCGTAGACGGCCAATTTCGGCCAATCGGAATTCAGATGATCGCTCCGTGACCGACGGACAGCACGTTGCTCTGATTGATGCTTTAGACTAGCCAAGCGCCGCCCGCTCTGCGGGCGGTATTTGAATATTAAATTTAGTCTTCATATTAAGCCGAGCGAAAACGCTACGCGGCAGATAATATAACGCCCCCGTTCCGCTCGTCTCACGGGCACTACTCGCCATGTTATGATTATTAATTGCGGGAGGGCGGGATCTGTCGACCCGCTATATCGACAGGGTAGGCCGCCTTCGCTGCGCTCGGCAGCTTTTTGGCTTATGGGGTCCGCCTTCGCTGCGCTCGGCGGCGTTCCGGTTTTGCGCACTACATCAAGGCTAGAAATAAATCTAACGCACTGTTATATTAAATATAGCAGTTCAAAATTACAAATTTTGTAATTTTGGTATAATATAAGCCAGTCTGGAGGATGGTGTGATGCAGTAAGGTGGGTGAGTCATGTGTGGTCGGGCACTAAGTATGATATGCGACAGGGCAGGTTGAGGCTGTAAGGTCGGGACCCTACCGACGGACCACGGACGACAAACAAACCTCAAAGTACGATTCATGGTGTGGACTAGCCTGGTTCACAAGGATTTGAAGGAACCGATGAAGTCGACATCGAAGGGTGGTGCGAAGTACATCCTAACGTTTGTGGACGACTTCTCGCGATACGTGGTGGCCTACTTATTGCAGAAGAAGAGCGAGGTGGCTTCCAAGCTGAAGGAGTTCATGAGGTTCTACGAGAAGCAATGGGGAAATGCCTTATGTGTCTCCGGTCGGAACACGGAACGGAGTTCGTGAACGAACGGTATCATGCACTAGCGCACCGTACCGTGTAGCCTCAGCAGAACGGAGTTGCAGAACGGATGAATCGTATCATCATTGAGAAAGCTCGAAGTATGTTGCACTACAAGAGCGTTCCAACGGAATGGCGGGCTGAAGCGGTGGGTGCGGCGGTGTTCCTCATCAACCGTTGAACGAACACGCATCACACAAGTGTGACAGCGTACGAAATGAGTCTCAAGGCGGAGCCTACGCTGGACCACCTGCGCGTGTTCGGGTCGCATGGATACGCGCACATCGACAAGGTGAAGAGGACGAAGCTGGAACCAAAGGGTTTCAAGTGCATGTTGCTCGGGTACGCCGAGAACGTCAAGGGTATCGCGTATTTGACTTGGACTCTTACAAGGTCAAGGCGACACGCTCTGTAAACTGGACGAGCGTGAGGTGGACGGTATCTACGAAACGCTGCCGTCCCGGAACGGAGCGGTCATCCACGTCAGCGAGGACGCTCATGATGCAGTCACGCCTGCACAGGTGGAACGTCAGCCCACCGTGGAGGAACCTATGGAAGGTGTTGAGAACGACGCGCCGGGCGTAAACATGGAGAGCGTGGAATCGGAGCAGGTTCCAGCTCCACCACTGCTATTGGCAGAGGAACGACCCCCCCGGACTGGGGCTGGCACCGTACCGTGCCCCACCGACCGTGTTTGAGAACGATCGAGTGGCGTTCCATCCCCTGGTCCACCGTTCTAGACGTGCTCGTGAGCCAGTGTTTCTTCTGGAAATGGAACGGATGCTGAGGAATAACGGAAGTCAGAAGGAAGCGACGGGGCCCCTCTCCGAAGCGTCCCAGGATTGGTGAGAACGGGCTTCTCGCTGAATTCGCCCTCGCGTATGCTGCAAGCATTGGGGACGCAGTAGACATTCCGACGACACACGCGCAGGCAATGGCTAGTGACGACGCAGCGTAATGGCGCGAGGCCATGGATGCAGAGCTGCTCTCACATGAACGGAACGGCACCTGGACACTTGTGCCACGAGGAACGGCCAACCGTACCATCGGCTGCAGGTGGGTCTTTGCCAAGAAGCGTGACCAGTACGGTCGCGTAGTACGCTACAAGGCACGGCTAGCGGCCAAGGTTTCAAGCAGAAGTACGGCATTGATTTCTTTGAATCGTACTCTCCGGTGGCGAACATGAACTCGATCCGAGTCGTTCTCTCGGTCTGCGCCGCCGATGAGTACCGGATGAAACAGTTGGACGCAGACACAGCGCTCCTCAACAGCAAATTGTAGGACCGTGTCTACATGAAAGTACCCTTTAGCATCGAGAACGCTAGAGACTATCCGTGCCAGCTAAACAAGGGCATATACGGTTTGAAGCAAGCTGCAAGTGCCTGGAACAAGACCATCCATCGAGTATTTCTTGGGAACGGCTTCAACTGCTGTGGTGCAGATCAGTGCGTCTACGTCAAGCATTCCAAGAACGGTTTCATCTACGTATGTCTCTATGTCGATGATATGACCAGTGCGGCGAAGATAAGTGAGGAGATCCGTAACGTTAAGGACGCGCTGAAGAACGTCTTCAAGATGAAGGGGTTCGGACCGGCAAAGTTCTTCCTGGGAATGGAGATCGGCCACGACATACGGCTGGAACGCTCAAAATCAAGCAGACAAGGTACATTGACGAAGTGGTGGAACGCTTTGAGCAGGAGAATGCTAAGCCTGTGGACAACCCGTGCGCACCTGGACTCAAGTTGTCGAAGACGCAGTCGCCAGGAACGGATGCAGAACAGAATGCAATGCGGTCGAAACCGTACCGCTCTCGGATTGGTCGTCTGCTGTATATCACGACGCGTACGCGTCCGGGCATCGCGTACGTGGTCACGCAGCTTTCGCGTTTCCTGGAGAACTCCGGACAGCAACACTGGAACGCTGCAGTGTGTGTGCTACGCTACCTCAAGTCGTCACGCCAGCACGGAATAATATACCAAGGTGGAGCGCACAGTGTGACGCTCAAGGCGTACTCGGACGCTGATTGGGGTACGAACCTCGACGACAGGCGTTACGTCTCGGGTGTCACGGTTATGATCAGGAATGCCCCCGTGGTGTTCAAGTCGAAGTTCCAGAGAACGGTTGCTCTCAGCTCGGCTGAAGTTGAGTACATGGCATTGAGTGTGTGCGTTCAAGAAGCACTGTGCGTGCGATGCTAACGGCCATGGGAATGCTTCAGCGGAACGCTACAACAATCTGGGAAGACAACCAGGGCGTAATCGCTCTGACCCAGAACGCTGGATATCCCGCTCGGACGAAGCATGTGGACATTCGTCACCATTTCATCAGAGAGAACGTGGAACGCGGGACGGTCAAGGTCGAGTACGTCAACACCAAGAACCAGTTGGCGGACATTCTGAATAAGGCTCTCGGAACCAAGACGCTTAAGTTCCTGCGCGACGGAAACGGCATCAAGGAGAAGATAACCGTGCCGTAGCGGTGAGTGGGAGTGTTGAAGTGCACCGTTGTTGCACGGTTCGGCAAGCAGTTCGGACCCTGGGAGCGGTTCGCCATGAACCGCTCCAGAATTGGCTGATCAACATCGGTGGTTGGAGACCAACCGGAACCAGTTGGGAAGACCTGAAAGACAGATTTAAAGCACTCTAATCTACTTCGGCATTTGCCTTCAGCTACAAACCAACATGCCTCGGACAATCGAATCGGCCAGTTCGAACATTTTATCTAGAACACCCAATATTATTTTAATAATATTGGGTGTTCTAGACAAAAATTTCAATATTAAAATATTGATAGTATCAAACTTACAAACTTAGTCAGCCTCATACAAAATGATACGAAATCACCAAATAGAGTTATCGAGATACCGGTAATCGCGTTTGAAGTTAATCAAATTTCGGACATAACCGGACATCCAAAAATTTATACGCAAAGTTACTCGTAGAAAGCGTTAAGCACTCTAATATGATTGCTTTACACGCGAGGATTTGGACAATATAGACATTTCTTCGCAAACAATACATGTAGGCGCAAGACACACGCCTTCCGAGTCGTGTGCCTAAATCGCGATTCGTACTTTGGCTGGTTAGTATTAATACTGTACCATAGTTTTGTTTGAGGTCGTCTCAAAAGTACAGGTCCCGAATCTCCTTGCATACTTTATTATAGTCTTGATCTGTCTCGTACAGGATCGCGCTCGCTACTGAGCAAAAACCAAACTGAGTGTATTGGGGACTCCGAGCTACCTCTGTCGATCTACGATCTAAAACGAACGCGTGGCAGCCTCTGGACCTGCCATCGGCTATACGAGTCTGTATACGGGGTTGATATCTCGGAGTACCGGTGTATACGGTGTATACGTGGTCGGCGCTTGACACCTCTGCTGGTACACTGGTACCCAGCCGATAAAGTCTTGCCCTGTCGCTCTTTGAGCGAGGTAAGGTGAACCGCACAGACAAAACAGGGAATTCCACAGATGCTAGTCTATGAAATCCACAGCTCAAATCACTGTCCCCCATTTTAAAGCAGCTGCCGTTGCGTCATTGCCTCTGGCAGATGACGTAGGCACTGAGTGGGTGGCCAGACTAGTGGCATGCAGGCTGCGTGCCTCACTTTCGCATCCGAGCGCAGCAGCTCGCGCAGCGCGCCAGGACCCCAGCCAGCAGTAGCAAGAGCCCACCAGTGCCACTAGCAGCAGTAGATCGTCACCAATTATAGTGGCTCGCTTGCATTGGCAGTAGCTTGACTTCGAAGAGAGGCATCTTGGCTTGCTCGGTTGCGGCACGACCCGCATCACGAGTACCAGCATCTGTACGACCTTCAGCGGCAGCAGGGCCGTCAGCACTTGCACGGGCAGCGGCAGCATCGACACGATTGTGAGCAAGAGGACAGTGAAGCGCTAACGAAAATGGACGGCTTTAGGAAACGAGAGATCTCTTTTTTTGGAACGCTGGGTACTTCGTAGCGAAGAGGATGTTTGAAGTGCACGTGTGTAAGGCTGCATTAAGAGAGATTAAGCAACTCGTGTTCAAGCCCATATTCCGCAGGGTGTATTCGAAGAAGATGGACGAATACCGTCGCCAAGCCGACATTGAAGACCTTGGTGACGCTATGGAGTTTATTGACGGAACGATTAAAGCTCAAGTTGAGCATGCCAACGAAGACTGGGAAGTACGGGACGGTGCTTGGCACGCATTGCATTCGTATCCAGGCGGACCCGACCAAGATCCCCACCAAGCCTTTCCCGCGTTCGAAACCGCCAAGGCGCTGCTCAAGCGTCAGCTTGTGCAAGGATCCGTGATCGTAGCGCTAATGAACGGAACAAAGATGATCGTTTACCCAGGCTGCACCGGAGGAAGGGGATCATGCAAAAGCACAAGGTGCTCGTATTGCAGCGGGGCGACGTGTTGTTTTTTCGGGGGGACCTCGCCCACAGTGGAGCCGCCTATGATAAGGAAAACTACCGTTTGCACTGCTACGTTTGTATCCGTGATATTCGGTAGAAGGCCAATTCCACCGAAGCTGTCGTTTTCGACACGTTTAGATGCCCAAAGTGTGTTGTGGCGATTGACTCACGCGGAGACCTAACAGCGCACAAGCGCGAGTGTGAAGATGAGGGCGAGTACATTTGTGGGGACTGCGGCCGCGCCTTCAGTAATCGAAACACGAGGAATAAGCATCGGTCGCGCACGCACTTGCAGGCGGTGGTCAGCGATGCAGAGCAAGTAGAAGAATCCGACAGCAGCAATGGATCGCGAATGGAAGTTGATACAGGGGAGGGTGATGGAGAAGAGAGTGGCGGGGGCCAAGCGGCGACGAGAAGGAGGCAGCGAGGAGGAAAGTAGCGCGGGGGAGAGCGACGAGGAGGAGAGTAGCGAGGAGAGCGCCGAAGAAGAGAGCGGTGAGGGGGGCAGCCAAGAGAGGGACGATGCAGAGAGCGAGGAGAGTGAGGAAAGTGAGGGGAGCGACGTGGGCATTGATTTCGGTTTGTCGTAGTTGGCTAACGTCTAATTCAATGCTTACATTGGACACGGTGACAGTTTAAGATGCGGTGACGAGAAATACGGTGACCGATTGAACTGCGGTGACGGTGACCGATTGAACTGCGGTGACACATCGACAACCGGCGAATGTAACCTCTACAGACATCGGAATGACACAATGCTACATGAATTCCTTACGAAGACGTGCTCCAAATAACCAAACCGAATCGACTACATTGTGAGGGAGTAATTCGCGTGTCCGAGCACAAGATGTACTGCAAGTCCAGGGCCCTAGACGCTAACAGTGGGCGGCCATCACTTGACTCTTGTAGTGGTAGTTCTGTTTCTGCGGCAACGTTAGGAACCGCTTTCTCTTATGTTTTCCTGCGCTTCCCCAGCGAGCCACTTTTGATCTTGCGGACTTGCCGGTTAAACAGCTTCTCGGATTTGTCTTCAGCACCGGGACGACTTAGACGCTTTACCTTGCGCGCGATCACAATATGGCAACAGGTTTTAAACTTATTGTAGAATTTGCAGCCGCACACGCACTTCTCCACGTCGACAATCCAGCCATCCTCTGGCATACCGTTAGTGCGGGCATACCAAAGCGACCACGTGACGACATTGTTGTAAAGTCTGGCCGCGCGAGTCCTTTGCTCCCTTACAAGAAGTGCAGGGCCGACTAAGAGCTCATCTCCTGATGTTTCGGAGTTGTCCACCGCTTCTGTAAAAGTCCCATCAAGTGCAGCAGACAACTCTTCCATTTCTTGCACGTCTCCGGTCGACTCTTTCGGAAGCTGCTGAACACGGCACAGCGTAGGGGTTTGTGTCGCGTAAGCAGCCGCGCGTCCTTTTGCGATCATTGCCGCTGCAGCTTTACCAGTTGCTGTTGTCGGCGGATAGATTTTGGTGTCTGGCGTCGGGGGTTGCGGCGATGAATCGTGAATCACGGTCATTGTGACGGTGAGGAGGCGCTGCATGAAGTATCTGCGTCTTCCTGTGTACTTTTTCAGGATCGCATTGAAAGTCTCGCATGGGTGGGTTATTCGTAGTTGCATACCCGACTGGTGTGTGGAACACTTGCCAACGCCAGTATCGGCCATCGAGCCACTGTTCCGAGAAATACTTGGTGAATTCTTTCAACTGCGGCACCTTCTTCCAGTCAGCCAGAACTTCGTCTTTCAGCTTGTAGTACGTGTTCATGTTTTCAGCGTAGTGCATCTTGACAATTCCGTCCATAACAGCTCTGCGATCTTTTAGCTGTAAGTGCCGTGTGCGCTTTCGAACATTGTATAGCACGTGAAAAATCACATCAAATATGTTGCCGAGTCGAACGGTGTCACCTGCTGAAATCCGTTGAGCTGGGCGTCTTCGGCATCCCCCATGACCGCGCCAATGTGTAGCTGAGCCGAAGGCCTCACTTGTTCAATCATCCGTACTAGTGAGCTCAGACACATAGCGTATTCCTTGGCAGTTCTCCGGCTAACCACAAATATAGCTGAAAGCTGATAGGACCTGTAGGCATCAGAGAAGCCGCATGTAATGACGGGATAACCAAGGTCGCTTAGCTTGAACGTTCCATCTGCGTAGAAGAGTGTGAAACGGCTTGGCGAAGCAAACTCAATAGAAGCGGTGACCAGTGCAAGACTGGTGACACCAATCACAAATGAGTCGTCATCGGTCCCTTTACCCATGTACGGATGGCCACCTCCATCATCACGGTACCCAAAGCAAAACGCACGGTCCCTTTCCCCGGTGGGGTCGAACGCGTGTTGTCGAATGAGGTGGCGAACAGCGGATTTAGAATTTTTGGTTCCTTGAAGACGGCGCAAATATTTGGCACAAGTGGAGACTTGTGACAGGGAAGGGTATCCGCGCGTAGGTTGGACAATATCTGTCGAACGACGCATGCTGCTCAGAATTAGCTGGGGTGGGACGGCACACTCATCTTGTTGCGATATGAACTTCTTCATTTGCGCGGTTATCACAGCTTTGTGTGGGCCTTCGCAATCCACCGCCGCGGGCCGCACGTGGTCAATGCTATTGTGGTACACTTGGTACCGTTTCATGTCCTCACACAACCACAACTTCCAGACAAACTTGCAGCGTTCGTACAGCTTGCACGTCCGACTTCCACAGCGCATTCTCCGCTCAACCATATTGTGCTCGGCGCCGTCACAGATTTGACATGGGCGGGCAGGATCAGTGTGCCCGACTCGCGCGCAGCAGAACTCCAAGTCCTGAAACTCCTGTAACTCCTCCTCTGACGTAAGTGTGCACACCAACTCCCAGTTGTACGTTATGCGCTTCATCTCAGCAACTCCAAAACCGCTTGCTTCAATCTGCTCGGTCACCACAGGCGCAACAGTCTCTACGATCCCCGCCTCAGTCACCACAGTCTCATCGGTCACCGCAGGCGCAACAGTCTCCACAGCCCTCGCCTCAGTCGCCACAGTCTCACCGGTCACCGCAGGCGCAACAGTCTCCACAGCCCTCGCCTCAGTCGCCACAGTCTCACCGGTCACCGCAGGCGCAACAGTCTCCACAGCCCTCGCCTCAGTCGCCACAGTCTCACCGGTCACCGCAGGCGCAACAGTCTCCACAGCCCTCGCCTCAGTCGCCACAGTCTCACCGGTCACCGCAGGCGCAACAGTCTCCACAGCCCTCGCCTCAGTCGCCACAGTCTCACCGGCCACCGCAGGCGCAACAGTCTCCCCATGGTCCTTGCGTCAGGTCACCGTTCACGCTTATTTTGTGTTTTCAAAGCCAACAGTCCAGTTTGATCGAGTCCTCAGGTAACTACTTTAGGTCTACTATAGGAACCTGCTCGAATACGATGTTGTCCACATTATATTAGTTCGTGATCTGTGCTTTTCCCACTACCGTACCTCACAGAAAGAATGGTTAACAGATAGAATGCCAAATCAAGATTTTCGAGCATTTGGTTTCATTTGATTGCTGTTTCTTAACACGAAGATAGCAAAATCGAACCGCTGGTTAACATAAGATTTGAAGCGGTTGGGCTTCGCCTAGGTAATGTTAGACGCCCAAAACATCGCTACAATAGCCTTCATCGAAGCTTCTCACAATCAATCTCGTCAATAATAATAAGTCAAGTACGTCGACAAAAGCTAGTTTACACCATTGCACGGCGTTACTCAAATTCAAAATGTGAACACTCAAATTCACGAGATTGTCAGATTTGATACTCAATAAAAGTAATAACTTTTACAATCTAATTGCATAGGCTAACTACCAACCGGTATGCCCTCAAAGCGAAGTGCACGCGGTGGTGAAGCAATGAGTGGCAAAACGGAGCTCTGCCTCGGTCTTCCATTCCTTCGCGTCCTTGACCACTTGCAGGGTGCAAGCGCACACCGGCCGTGGGTGCTGCTTGTAATTAGTGTCTGACACTACAAGCGCAGTGCTCGCAACAAAGTTCCCCTCATGGGGCCACCAACCAATATTTATCTTATAAATGCATACTGGCAATATATAAAATTTCGAAGTCATTTTGAATTTGAGCGTTCACATTTTGAATTTGAGTGTTGACTTTGAGAATAACGCCGTGCAATGGTGTAGATCATTCGACAATTTCCGCCTTCCTCATGAAGAAGTTTCGGCTGCAGTATGCGTCGAACGTAGGGTGGGTGAAAACGCAAGAGGAGCGCACAAAGCAGAATATGTCATCTTTAACTACCGTAGAGCATTTTTCTAGCTTTTGAAATGTGCGAGCTAAGCATTAACACGAAGAATGCATATTTGCCATGCCATCTAATGGTAACAAGAGTGCCAAACGCGCAACACCCAAAGTAATCTTTCTGTGAGGTACGGTAAAGTCTGTGGATTTACACCATGAGACAGGAATCTCTGTGCATTTACCCACTCTTCTATGGGTTTATCTTTTCGTCTGTGTGATTTCCCTGTCCTGTCTGTGGGATTCTACCGCTCTCTCTTTGAGCAGAATGACTTTGGAATCCAACAAGGGAGTTTTGTTTCGATCACCAAAGACTTTGGAACCCAAAAACGTACATGTAGTTTTGTTTCGACCACCACATCTCGCCGGCCAGTTCAGCAGCTTCATGTTGTTGCATCGCCTGCCCAACTCACATCTCTTATGTATGTATGTATGTATTACGCTTTCGCGGTTACCTACGTTCCGCCAGGGTACAAAGCCTACTGTAACTCAGGTTACGGTTCACCGGTACTGTACCGAAGTACGGTGTACCGGTGCTCCTTTCGCATGCGTCGGAACTGCTGGCTCTCCGCATCTCTTGTTTCTATTAATACCTGCTGGGGCCCATGAAGTGCGTCGTTGAGCATCTTGGGCTTTGCTCTCGGGAAAAGACACCTCGACCGACAAAGCGCAGCATTGTACTGTACGACAAAATACGAAAAACACCAAAAAAACTACCACGAGCACCATTCAAAAGGGTTAGGTCGACCATATTAGAAGGCGGTAGTGAGCGGGTGCGAGGAGCGTAGCCATAGCAAACCCGCGCGGGGAGCCCGCGAAGCAGGGCCGCGCGGTATTTGCGGAGGCGGGCCCAGCGACGAGCATTCCAGCGAGCGGACCCGTTGCCCTGTCCAGTAGTTAGTTTTTCTACTGCGGGGGTCTGGGGTTGCAACCCCCAGTATCACCCTTAATTGAAGGACGTGATTTGCTTGGGTGTTTTTGGTAGGTTGTCGTACTGTACAGTCCAGTACCGTTCGTCCTGTAAAAAAACTCCAAGACTGTCTTGAAGAAAGACTGTCTTCAAGACAGTCTTGTTGCATTGAGTTGACTCAACTTGAGTCGCAAGTGCGCCGAAATATTCGCGAGTCGAACCTGTCCATACGCTGCAGCTCTAAAGTTTCCAGCGCATCATGTGTTCATTGGACAGCGGGATAATTGCTAGCGATTGTGTGTTATAACAGCAGATTTCCACTTCATTCTGCATTGTGCTGTCCGAACGAAGCAAGTCACTCACTCTCCCAGATCCTGCACACACCAAGATGTCTCCATCTCTCTTTCAGTTGGCTGTGGTTTTGACTGCGTTATTGTCGTTCGCTTCGGAGACGACAGCAATTCGCCGCAACCTTCAGAAGGGGGCGCCATTGGGGACCCCCTTGGAATGGCCCGGTCTGCGCTTCCAGTTCACCGTCAAGCGCAGCACCATGAACGTGTACGGCCAGTCGGACTTCGCCATGTACGCGAACCCCGTTGTGTCCAACAACAATGCCAAGGTGCTGTACGACGTGTACGCCACGTTCACGCAGAACAACACGCTGCACAACTACACGCTCGTGGACAGCATCGCGTACTTGGAGGACACCCCGTTCTCTAGTGGCTCGGGTGTCGTGACCCCCGTGACGACATGCATCGACTCGGAGTCGGGGATCCTGCCACCGGTTAACGCCATCGTGGCTGGAATCAACGAGGCCAAGAATGCGACGACGGCTGCTCCCTCCGAGTGCTACGGAGGCAGCTCGTACAAGACGCAGGTCAACAAAATCGACTACACCGTGTGCACCTCGGGACCCACAGGTTTCACCATGAAGAGCATCGATATGGACATCTCGGTCCTGTACTTGGAGAGTCAGATCGAAGTGGTGGCGCCGTCGATGGACGCTCGTAAGTGTCCGCGTGTGGCGATGCCCACGTCGGTGACCCCTATCGGCCACTCGCTGCTTACTGGCGACCCTGTTTCGTCTAAGAACGCCCGTAAATTGAAGTCTGCTTTTGATTTCTCGTTGCATGACTTGAGTTCGTCGTGTACGTGTAAGTCGAAGCCGCGTCCGTGTGTCTTTATTCATGGACAGGGGCTGCAGCCAGAGATGCCCGAGAACCAGGACTCGTTCCCGCACTACTGGGGGAATTTAACCGATCACGCGCCATGCTGCTCGTCGATGAAGTATGCTCGACTCGACACGATCAACAACGCGTGGACGGATGAAAATCTACAGCAGAAAGTCTGCAATCGCGTCCTCGCAGTGAGCGATTCCAGTACCAAGTCGACGATCTCCGATACGATCGTCGTCACGCACTCCATGGGGAATTTAATGCTCGCTGGTGCAATTGCTAACGATCTGTGTGCACTTGACTCGAGCTCGACGTGGGTGGGGTTGGCGGGGCCTATGAGAGGAAGTATGGCCTCCGACTTTATCCAGGACTCGTGTGCTGGTAAGACGAACGTTGTATTCGAGAAGCTTGGACAAATCACTGGAAAATGCCCCGTGAAGAGCGCGATCAAGTCATTTGCCATTGAAGGCGAGAGCTACAGCTCTCCAAAGCTAGACGCGGCGTACAAGGCTGCCCAGAAGGTGTATCGGGAGAATGTATACGCGCTCATGTGTGGAGAAGGCTTTTCCGGGCTCCTGTCGACGTACCAGGCGAAGTTTTGGCTGCTTGGGAAATTGATCCCGCACAAGTCCAAGCTGCATGATGGCGTAGTGGAGTTCCAGAGCTGCGCCGTCGGATTCCCCGAAGCGAAATTTGGAGACTCTTACCGCGACCGGTTCTACAGGACGAAGCTCAACCACTTCGATATGCAGTTCCTGTCGGGTGACTCACTGTTGAATGAGGCCAAGATGCCTGTTAAGTGGTTCCAGTGCTTGTTGTAAGGGAGAAATACACCGGTAATCGTTGAATATCGGAGTCAATATGAATCGTTATCTGGACATGCGTAAGCCGCTGAGTACAGTATACATTAGTGATTATGGTTAGTTCGTGAGCTTGTGTCGAGCATACCGACCTCCATGTCGAAGAACCGAACATCTTCTGCTTGGGATTTGATGTCAAGCGGCATCATCACCTTGCCTACAATGTCTCATGCATAAGGCTACTGCAGTTTGGAGCTGTATCCCGAAAGCTGGTGATTTGCTTGTTACCCAGGTCGGGAAGGAAGCGACGGCAGCTCATTTGGCGTTCTTCCGTCTGGATCAAGCAGCACAGTCTTCGGTTGAGACCGAAGTTTATCTGTAAAAATGGCACCACCTTCCGGTATCGCTGCATTTGCTGCTGTTCTACTTTGTGTGCTTCTACCGCTAAGTTTTGCTCAGCAACGGGGATTTTCGGACTGGCCAAGTTTGCGATTCCACTTCAAGCTCAAACGCAGCGCCATGAACGTGTACGGCCAGTCGAACTTCGACATGTACGCCAACCCCGTCGTGTCAGATAACCAAGACAAAGTGCTCTACGATGTATTGGCAACGTTCAAGGATGGATCAACAATGCACAACTACACCCTTATCGACGGCATTGCGTACTCGATAATGAGTGACAACAGCGCACGTCCATCAGTGAACTGCCTGGACTCAGAAGCGGGTAAATTACCGGCGATTAACTCGATCGTCGCAGCTCTTAACGACGCTGTTGCAGTGTCGAGTGAGTCTATCGACTGCTCAAGCGGCGGTTTGTTCAAGATCACGGTAAACGGCATCGAGTTAGCCTTGTGTGCTTTAGGTTCGTCCGGGTTCACGTTGTTTAACGCCGATATGGACGTCACTGTGGAGCTCATGAAGAACCATTTCGACATCCAAATACCGAGTACGGACATGAGTTCACAATGCGTGAAGACTGCGTCTTCCAGCGCTGTGACTTCGTTCGGAAAGTCTGTACTGACCGGCCAGCCGATTTCTAACGATGCAAGAATGTTGAAAGCCGCATTCGACTTCTCCTTTCGAGGATCGTCATGCTCGTGCAGCTCGAAGCTTCGGCCCTGTATCTTCATTCATGGTATGGGCGTGGAGGAGGAATTGCCTCATAATCTCGACAATTTTACAGAGTACTGGGGAGACCATTTGATCCGCCACGCGCCGTGCTGCTCGTCGATGAAGTTCGCGCACCTCAATACGGTGAACAACACGTGGACAAGTGCAAAGCAACAGCAAAAAGTGTGCAGCCGTTCTCTTGCAGTGAGCGACACCAGCAGGGACGGCGTAATTACCGACACAATTGTTGTCACCCACTCAATGGGCAACTTGATGCTCGCTGGGGCTCTTGCAAATGGGGAGTGCAGCTTGGACGCGAGTTCGACGTGGGTGGGCTTGGCCGGACCCATGAAGGGGAGTATGGCTTCGGACTTTGTCCAGGAATCTTGTGCTGGAGACACCAATATTGTTTGGGAGAAGATTGGGAACGTCACGGGCCGGTGTCCTGCTAGCACAGCGCTGAAATCCCTGGCATACGAGAATGGGTCCCACGTCTCAGAGGAAATGAATGCGGCGTACGCAGCAGCGCAGGAGGTTTATCGGACCAATATCCACGCGTTGATGTGCAGCAAATGGTATTCCGGCATCGTGTCAAAGTACCAGGCTGAGTTCTGGGCTCTAGGCACCATGGTGCCTCACAAGTCGCACAAGAACGACGGCATGGTGGAGTTCGAGAGTTGCTCCGTGGGGTTCCCCAAGTCCGAATTCGGTGATAGCTGGCGTGACCGCTTTTACAAGACGAAGTTGAACCACTACGATATGGAGTTCCTCTCTGGCGATGCGATCCTAAATGGAGAGAAAATGCCCGTGAAATGGTTCGAGTGTTTGCTGTAGCTACACTCCATAAACTAGAAATGAAATCGGGCGTAATACTTTTACAATTTTTTTTATTGTTTAGCTTAATTTTCAAGCTAACTCTGTGCTGGCTTAAACCACTCGAATCACTTGATAGGCATCTTCTTCTCGTCAAGAATCGCGTCTCCATCCGACACCACAGGGCCCGCGTACATGTCGAGGTTAGGTTGACCGTAGACCTGCGCTTGAGCGTGACGTGGAAGAGAAGCGACGGCCAAGTCGTCGTCGATTCATCTTGGAGATTACGCTGCTGCTGTAACGTATCCACAGAGTTGGCAAAGGTTTCTCGAGGTAGAACGAGCGATGCAGCGAAGATCGCAACCAAATTTAGGGAACGTGGCGCCATTTCGTGTTTGATGTTGCTGTCGACGAATGCTCGAGCTGTTGAATCGGGGAGAAAATTGATATGTGAGATCGACCCTCACCGACCCCAACTCGATAGCCGATATGATAGAACATTTGAGGACGGAGGTTAGCGCCCCGGATATTACCGAAGGAAGCCGATTAAGGTGGGAAATCAGATCTTTCGCGATGGTTGTCATCAGCCTGTTTACCTCGAGCAATTCGATCCTATCCTCTTTCGGTGAGATTTCGCGATGGTTGTCATCAGCCTGTTTACCTCGAGCAATTCGATCCTATCCTCTTTCGGTGAGATAAATTGAATCACCAA
The DNA here is from genome assembly GCA_009729435.1 of Phytophthora fragariae. Taxonomy (NCBI): domain Eukaryota; phylum Oomycota; class Peronosporomycetes; order Peronosporales; family Peronosporaceae; genus Phytophthora; species Phytophthora fragariae. The sequence goes on along the minus strand of QQOI01000048.1, from coordinate 334,465 downwards.
ATGCAAACAGGCAGCTGCTTCCTCCTAAAGATCCTGACGCCAATTCAAAAGGTTCTTAACCCACAGCGTGGTGTCACATGGACAACCATTGGTATGGACTCCTTATCTGTGCTTTCTAGATCTATTCCAGAGACTGCATTTACTGAATACAATTTTTAGCTCGACTCTAAGTTGGTGTAAATTAACCCCTTTTATTCTGGAATCGAAAATGAAAGGGAGAAGGAATCTCAGATCGTATTCTGTACAAGAGAAAATGTGCGTAACCAAGAAAAAGCGTGAGGACATGATGCCGACGTTGCCGTGCCTCCCGCCCTCTCTACTCGCCTACATACTGGAATTCGCTCTGCCGTGCTTCACTCAGGACCTGGCACCTCAATCCCCTTCCCTACCATTGAAACAATTGAAAGATGTGGCTTTGGTGTCCAAGAACATGCTGGGGGGTATTCAAACGTTGGTAGATGATTATCGCGCTGCAACATGTCGCTTGGATGTGGCTGAACCAGACTCCATCGATCAATTTCCAGCACGAGGACCCACGATTCGAGACCTTCGCGTCCAATGCAACCCGAGCATTTGCCATTTTCTGGGTACGGAGAAAGTGGAGACTCCAACCATCAACTGGGACATCGTTCTGGGAAGCATGGCGGGGCTTAAAAGACTGGATCTGGGTCAAATTAGATGGTCATGTTCCTGAGATGCTTGAGGCTGCGTCAACCTATTGCCTATATCTGGAGTTCCTAATCTTACCACAACCGAGTGAAGTTGATGAGTGGCCCTCGATGGAGGACGTCGTAGCTCCAGTGGTTCTAGGTCTGGAAAGGTGGCACTCGAAAGGGAATTGCGATGGATTGAAGCAGCTGATTGTCCCGATGTATCCAGGCCAGAATCTTCATCGTCAAGAGACGGAGCTTCTTGAGGGGATAACGGAGTATTGCCCCAGAATCGAGTTCTTGGATTCGTGTGATGACATCGATCGTGAAGTCGAGGCGCGGCGTGTGTGGTCAGTTTCCTCGGAGACCTGGGAAAAGTTTAACGCCTCCTGTACTGCTCTAAAGCAGTTTAGTTTTGCTCTCGTTCCTTTTGCTGACCCATTTTTTCGCGTGTTCGGAGAGTACGTGAAGCCTCACTTGAAGGTGTTAAACCTCAGTGCAAACTCGACGTGTGATTTCGAGCAATATTTTCGTGATGTTGATGGTTTGTCCGATCAAAACTCCCTCCGGCCAGGATATGGTGTGCTTGCCTCATCCCCCAGCTCCGCGCTAAAGGGGTGTCCAGCCTTGACGACGCTTTTGATTCAGATTGACTACTATGTCAACGAAGACCCGGAGTTGGAAGGGCGATACGTGAACGCTGACGTCTATGGAGATATCTTTTGGGAGGCAGTGGCTGAGTACTGCCCATTACTGGAGTCGATCGAGATGATTGGCTCTTCCTTTCGCAGAACCTACAACGTCTGGCCAATTCATACTTTAACGGGCCGCACACTGTTGGTTTTGGCTGGTCTCAAGAGGTTGTCGGCTTTGGAGCTCGCTCCTGCTCGGTTGACTGGCAAGGATATCTTTGAGTATATACGCTGCTTGTCCAAGGTGGAAGATACGATGGGGACGCAACAAGATATTCACCTAGAAATTGGAGGACACGAGCGCGCTACATTTTCATTACCATCTTTCTACTTGGAGAGTTTGACGTTACTGGTTCTTCTCTCTCAAGAAAGTGAGGAATCGCTTGGCGCTTCGACTTGCCGTCAAAAGCCCGTCGTGCATGTATGGAATCCGTACAGGTCGAGGGTGAGCCCCCCTTGGAGCTATGGGTATTTGACCAAAGATTTGAGGACTGCATTGGAGGCGGTGAAAGAAGCTCATCCGTCGTTGGGAGTGGCGGTTCATATCCAAGGACGCGATGAGGGGAAATTCAGCCGAATTGAGAGAATCACTCTTGATTGGAGCCATCCACACAACCAAGACGTGTTCTTTGATATGGCGGATGATGAAGACGCCACCTACCTCGAGGCTAGCGTATTCGAGGTGAACAGTGGCCTCGAAAGTGATGAAAGCGATGACGGCGAAGATTTTGCTTACGGTTAAAACACTGAAGTTCATCGAGGGGATCACGAAGTCACGAGTACTTACTAGTGATGGGCGCGGTTTTTTTTCTTCATTCTCTTGGCGGCTACTTTCCATTCACGGTCAAAATGATTGCTTTCATTTTTTATTAGCTAGGTTTCATTTGGTAGAGTGTATTATAATTTCATTTATTGAAAAATATGTCGCTGCCTCGTGAGCTCCTCGTTTGCACCGCCAATTTCGCTTCGCTCATGGCGGGCAAGGCGTCGGAAAATAAAATATAACCTCCTTTCAGGGCAACTAGGTACTCCGGCCCACGCGCCGACCATGGTGCTGTGCACGTGAAGGCTACATGTACTAAAATACCGGTAGTAGCTGAACATGTATCAGCTGACTGCTATGCGGTTCTCCGCATCTGAAGCAATCATACAACCGATCCGGACCTACACCATACAGTATAGGTACAGTACAGACAACGACGCAGAAATCCGGCACCACTGAATGCCATCCCCCATAGTAAAATATCGAGAAATCCCCGTCCATTACCACAGGGAAATGCAGGAAAACACACATAATTTCATATAAAGTACTTAAAAGCATATGAAATACAAAGATGAAGCCTATTGATCAAATCTGATTGGCTGGAGAGGTCCACATGCACGGCTTTGTCTTGCCGGATATTTGTGTCGGCCGGATTTTAGTGTCGGCCGGATTTCTGCGTCGTTGTCTGTAACATCCATCGGCAATTGGTGGTCAAACTGGGGTCTGTACCCAGGTCGGTCATACAGTACACTGTACTTCGAAGAACTATGAGTGCATTTACCGTGTACATGCACACGAACTGTACCACATTGACAGACACATGTTACAAACCACAATGTACATGTAACATGTCCAGCTGGCACTCTGAGCTGCAGTACCGGTACGCAGACGATTCATTCTGTCACATTTCCACATATGGAACCACAAATACCCAAAATCAAGCGTCAAAATTTAGGATTACTGTGGGGAACTGGCGCTAATGTCGTTACAGTACAGTTGTGCCTTCATCAATATGATTTTGCCGCTTCTCCGTCATTCCCGATGTTCCTCCCAGCGGATGTGCTTTTGCCTGGTTGTATCAGCCTCAACAAATAATAAGACAATCTGGTTCACTTTGTATTCATCGTCCGCCCAGCAACAGCTCACCGCTAAAACGAGTTCAAGTCTGAAAGATGGCGGGTTCTCTATTGAGCTCAACGTTGGCGTTCGCCTTGCTACTTTTAGTCTCAGTACAAGCTAATGCCGGCCAAAATTCCGCGGACTGGCCGTCGCTCCGTTTCCACTTCACACTCAAGCGCAATACCATGAAAATCCACGGCCAGTCGGAATTCGACATTTACGGTAACCCAATTCTATCCACCAAGACGAACACCGTGCTCTACGACGCCTTTGCCACGTTTACGGAGCATTCGACGCTGTACAACTACACTTTACTACACGGAGTTGCCTACTCTTCCAGTATTCCGTATTCGGGTAGTCCGGTGGATCACAGCAAGGCAAACCCTACAGTTGCATGTTTGGATAAAGAGACGGCGAAACTTCCGTCGATCAACTCGATCGTGGCTGCTATCGGTGGTGTCACCGCTGTGAAGAAGGCGGCAGGAAGTGGCATCGACTGTTCCGGGGGCAACTTGTTCAAGGTTATGGTCGATCGCATTGAATTCGCGTTATGTACGTCGGGATCGACTGGGTTCAAGATGCAGGGATCCGACATGGACATCTCGGTGGAACTTTTAGAGAGTCACATTGACATTTTCGTCCCGAAACTGGCCGAGAAGAAGAGGTTGCAGTGCTCGTCCGTCGCGTCACCAAGTCCTATCACCCCGACTGGAAAGGCGTTGCTTACTGGCCAAACAGTGCATCATAATGCAAGAAACCTCAAGGCTGATGCTAGTTTCTCGATTGGGGGGAAGTCTGCGTGTTCGTGCAAGTCGACGCCTCGGCCGTGCGTGTTCATCCACGGACTCGGAGTGAGCGATGAAACTCCACAGAACCAGGACGAGTTTGCCCAGTACTGGAGTAACCACTTGACGGGCCACACGCCGTGCTGTTCGTCCTTGAAATTTGCACACCTCAACACGGTGAACAGTACGTGGACCAGTCCGGAACTACAGGAAAATGTTTGCAACCGTGCACTCACAGCCAGCAACACCAGCACCAAGTCAGCGATCAGTGACACCATCGTCGTCACGCATTCGATGGGCAATTTGATGTTTGCGGGGGCACTCGCAACGGGGAAATGCAGTCTGGACTCGAGCTCAACGTGGGTGGGAATGGCCGGGCCAATGAAGGGCAGTACGTGCTCCGACTTCGTCCAGGACTCGTGTGCTGGAAAGAACAACATGGTGTGGGAGAAGATCGGAAACATTGCAGGCCGCTGCCCTGCAAACATCGGACTGAAGTCTCTTGCATACGAAGGCGGGGCTCATAGTTCACAGGAGCTGAACGCTGCCTACGCTGCCGCACAGGAAGTTTATCGGACGAAAGTGTCCGCCCTCATGTGTAGCAAGTCGTACTCGGGGCTGGTGTCGAAATACCAGGCCCAGTTCTGGGGACTCGGCTCCATGGTCCCTTTCAAGGGCCCGAACGACGGCATGGTGGAGTTCCAGAGCTGTGCCGCTGGGTTCCCAGAAACGAAGTTCGGTAACAACTACCGAGATCGCTTCTACGTGACGAAGCTGAACCACTACGACATGCAGTTCCGAGGTGGCGACTCTGTCATGAACGAACAGAAAATGCCTGTAAAGTGGTTTGAGTGTCTTCTATAGGCAAATACTGTACGTGGTCTCCTACATCTTTATGTGAATAGAATTTCTTCAAAGAGGCTCTTTTGTTGTTGTTATCTCATTAAAACAAACTCATATTAATTGTATTTCCCACTATACATGAGCCCGATGAGTTCTTTTCTTACAGTAAACACTCGAACCACTTCATAGGCATCTTGGCTTTGCTGAAGAGGGCGTCTCCAGATCGGAAGGTCATGTCGTAGTGATTCAGCCGTGTCACGTAAAACCGGTTAAGGTAGCTGTTCCCAAACCTTTTTCTCGACATCCCTGCAGCACAGCTCTGGAACTCCACCATGCCATCATTGTCGCTGGACTTGTGTGGGATCATGTGGCCTAGCACCCAGAAGTAGGCCTGATACGTTGAAATCAATCCTGCATAGTTTTCGCTACACATGGCGGCTGACACGTTCGTCCGGTAAGCCTGCTGAGCTGCTCTGTACGCCGCCTTGAGGCCCTTCGAGCTGTATTCCCCATTCTCGTACGCAAGAGATCTGACGGCGCGGCCTACGGGGCACTCATTGTGCATTCTAACGAGCGTGTTCACGATAAAATTCGATTTCCCCGCGCAAGAAGCTTGATTATAGTCGGAGCCCATGCTTCCGGCCATAGGCGCTGCCATGCCGACCCATGTCGAATTTGACGCCAAGCTGCACAGCCCATTCGCGATCGCACCAGCGAGCAACAGACCGCCCATAGAGTGGGTGACAACGATCGTATCAGCAACCACGAAGTCCGTACTGGTTCGGCTCACAGCGAGGACGCGGTCACACGCTAACTGCTGTCGAGTTTCGTCCGTCCACGAGTAATTCATCGTATTCAGGTGCGCGAATTTCATCGACGAGCAGCACGGCGCCTGATCGGGCAAGTAGGTCCCCCAATAACGTGAAAAAGTCTCTTCATTCCTAGCGATCTCCTCCGGAACTCGCAGGCCGTGCATGAAGATGCAGGGACGCGGAGTCGATCGACAAGAACATTTCGACTTGTGGAAAAATGAAAAGTCGAACTCAGCTTTCAAATTCCGCGAGTTCGTAGGGGCAATTGTTTCACCTGTTAGTAGCGACTTCCCGACCGAAGTCACCACACTGACTTGAGCTTTCGCGGTACAATCAGGAAGCTTCCCACTTTTCACCAAAAGCGACGTCATGTCCACGTATTTCTCGAGATATTCCACTTCAATGTCCAAATCACTGCCTTGAATACTGAAACCCGACGAGCCCAACGCGCACAAAACAAAATCGAAGTCACCTATCGAGACCTTGAACATGCTGCCACTTGAGCAATGGATAGCTGAGTCGCCACTACTTGCAATGGGTGTAGCCTCGTTGATAGCTGCTATGATCGTGTTGACAGGCAAGATCTCATCGAACTCCGCTCCAGCGCACTTAACCTGTGGGGAAGTTGTACTGCTACCGGTAGCTCCGGTCGAAACGTAGGTGACTCCATCCACGAGCGTGTAGTTGGAAACTTTAGAGTCCTCTGAAAATGTAGCGAAAGCGTTGTAGAAAACTCTGGAGCCATTGGCGGACACGACGGGAGAAGCGATCATGGAAACGTTGGACTGGCCGTAGATGCTCATCGAACTGCGCTTGAGGGTGAAATGGAATCGTAATGACGGCCAGTTGTGCCGAGGGAGAAGTGGATTGGCATTGCTTGTGATGGCCCCCGTGAGGAAAGCAGAGAGGAAGAGCACCACCAATTCCCAGGCAAGTGGAGAAACCCTGGACATGATACGATAGCGTTCCAGCCAGCGTGCCAATCTGGTCGGTTCTTCTTAAATGGCGGAGTCGAGAACCAGATGCACTTATGGGGGGACATGGCGATGCGAGAAATGAACCGATGGCTGATCATGGCCAATGGTGCCATAGGTTAACGCCACATTCCTCAAGATTTGCCGATACCGTATACATGTACCAAAGAAACGGGAAAATGACCAAAGAGGTATGAATTCGGTCGGTATGGGTCTAAAGGTGTAAAGCTGTGACGGTATGTGTGTTCGGTATACAGCTGGAAATACAAAGACTAAAGAGGTATGCTTGGTAATGCAAAGATTGTCTGAGTGTGTATGAATCCCGAGGACGGGGAGTTGCCTCGATTATTAGCTGTGATGTTTATATTCAGCCGAAGTCATGCATCAAAAGGTCGCTTCACTCTCACTTCCAAGCGTTCTATCAACCCTTGAGTATTTGCGTTCTCTCCACCAGACAAACTAGCGGCAGAATAGCACCGACCCTTTCGTTCAGCAATTATGGTTGGCCTCTCTGCCAAGCAGCTTCAGTACGAAGAGCTTCACCCCGACGATATGGTGGAATACTACCTGTACCCGGTTGTAGCGGGCGGGCCTCGCGTTCACCGACTCACCACTGTGCTTTCGGCTGATGCTACTACCGGTACATGTACCTGAAGTACCCTATTCAAGCGGCCACTGAGGAACCCGCCATCCCAAGCGAATGAAGCCCGCGGAGAGGATGGTACCGGTATTGTCCAAGATCACCACGCTCCTTGCTGTCATGCCGCTCATCAGGGTCGTGGCGATCAAGGCGTTTGGGGTGAGCAATATTGTGACGTAGTTGCCGTCACGGCAGGCATTGCCTGTGACGACAACCAAGTCAGGTTGAACTGCAACATGTATTTGTGGCTCTCAAATTTTGAGATAAGAATCTAGGATGGTAAACTCCCATAATCATTTAGGTGATTGGTCTAAATCATCTATGATAGGAATGTATCCAGTAGAGCATCTGGAGTTCTAGATGGTAAACAAGAGAACTACAAGTACGTGGAAGAATTACACAATGTGATTGGTAGGACAGATAACAACTGAGATTAGAGAATGATACAGTTTAGGATAGGACACTAGATAGTTCAGGAAGAGCCTCTGAGCCAGTAGTTAGCCGCAGGGCGATCCGAAAACTCACAGCTCAATCTCAATCACTTCTCAATTTGCTTTCACACAGCAATACCTCCTCCCCGACTCCGACTTCACCCGCAACACCGACAGCAAGGACCGCCGCCAGCCGCCAAGCCGCACTTCCGCCGACCGCTTCCTCCGCCACAGTTGTTACATAGTAGCACTTGTCGCGTCAAGCTTCGGGTCAAGCTTCGGATCAAGTTCAAGAGTTCAAGTTCAAGAGCTCAAGGCAAGGGTGCTCGTGGCCACATAGTGGGAAGCGAGTGTCCTGTAACTATTGGTACTAGCCACATAGTGGGGAGTACTAGGTTACAAAGGGGTTGTCTCTACAGCACGAACTGTTACGTTCAGTGGCTAGGAGGTGTGGTTACACACGAGTGTGGTTACTCATCTGGAACTCCTTCTTTGGGTCCGCGGTTTAGTGCTTTTGCCTGTCCCGTCATTGAAAACACGGAGGTTAAAGTCCATTTAATACCCGCTCAGTGCTGTTTGATCTGCATCCGTTGCTACTGATTCTGTTTCGGTCTGCTACTTTGCATGGGCAAGCGAAAGACTCGTGAACCCGAACCGCCGTTTGTACAAACTACTGAGTCCTTGACCGATCGTCATACGGAACTCGACAGGCTGCGAAAGAGCTTGTGGGTTACGACGGTTAAGCAACTCAAGGTTATCAGACTCATCCGGAACGAAATCCCGGATTGCAAGAACTCGGGTGCGAGGAACGTTGTTCACGAATTTTCGAATCTGCTGATTGCCGCTTTTGAGAAAGCGCAGGAGGTCTTGGAAGGAAGTTTTGACCACTCCATCCACATTCACAAGAAGCGTAGACTGTAAATAGAATCTAAGAGGTTCCGTTTTCGTTTTCAAAGGCTTTAGTCTAGGGTTTCGGTTGATTTAAAGAGACAGCGCTGAGAAGTCCGGTTGGTATGGCCCAAACAAGAGGTCGTCCAACTGAGCGCCCGTCCCCGAACCCTAGACCTCGTCAACAGAGCAGAATGAGCTCTCCATCGGAAGCCGCCAACACGAGAACACGTTCTAGAACTCGCACGCCAACACGGCAAAACGAGGAAAGTGACAATACTCAGGCTAATTCAACTCCAGACGCCGCAGATGCGCAAGAAAGTACTGACCCCGACTCTATGTCCATGCAGCAGCTGTTAGTATACATTACCCAGCAGCAGCATCAGTACCTAGCCCAGATGCAAGCGCAAATGCAAGCTCAAATGCAGCAGGCCAATGAACGCTTTGAGTTCCTCGTCGCGTCGAGAGGCGAACACAAGAAGAAGGATCCTCCTGTTTATGAGGGGAAGTTCGGTGAAGACATTGAACTATGGATCTTCGCGACGGAACAGTACTACACCAACAAGCGTCACCTGATGGAAGCAGAGTCGTCAGACTTTGTGACGCTTATCTCGAGCAACTTGGGCAAGTCCGTGCTGAATTGGTACCGTGCCTTTATAGCGAACTGCGAGCGCATGAACGTGTATAAGACATGGGCACTGTTCAAGAGTCAACTGCGCACACGCTTCAGGCCCAAGGATTTCGAGTATGATCTTCGCGAACGGATGTTTCACTTAAAACAAAAGGAAACTATCCACGAGTACATCTCTAAGTTCCAAGACTTGTTGTCTCAAACTGAGTTAGAGATCAGTGAACTAGAGAAGCGTTTCTTTTTCCAGAATGGTCTAAGAGAAGAAACGGCAAAGAAGATCAAAGAAGAGAGTCCAAGTACTCTCCAAGAGGCTACTGAAATCGCCTCTAACTTCGAGTTTGCACACTACTCGGGTAAACCACCTCGCGTTTCGACCAAGTCATCCCAGCCGCCGGCTGAATCCGGTGATCTCCCGCACAAATCGAGGCCGCAGAAGCCAAAGCGGTTCGAGAAAAAGAAGGACAAGAACGATGACTGGACGAAGACAGCGACGTGCAAGAACTGCGGCAAAGTTGGCCACATTTCTCCACAATGTAATGCTCCGAAACGTAAGGAGGCGAATCGATACATTAGTGGCGCACTGTATGCTATCCTCGAAGCCGAAGCTCAAGCTTTCAAAGATGCGGGTCAAGAGAGGTCCGTCACCATTTTCATCGACAACGGATGCAGCCTAAATGGAGTGTCCGAGGAATTGGTAAAGCGGCTTGAGCTGGAAGTAACCGAAGGCGAGATGATGCAGGTCGATCTTGGCTATGACCAGATTGTTCACCGTCCGCGTCGAACCGTGGAAATGAATCTACAACTACCTGGCTTCCCATTAACATTGGGAACGTTTCAGGTCATGCCCGTACCAGAGAACAAGGATGTTATCCTAGGCATGATGTGGCTTCGTGAACAAAACCCGGATATCGACTGGAGTACAGGACGTGTTACTCCTCGCATCACCGTCGAGGATGGCCAAGATGTGCAATTAAGACTGCCGAAGCGACGTCCGGCCAGATGGGTCGCCGGACAACGCAGAGCTCGTGCCGCGCAAAGCCGCGAGATCTTCAACTACTACAAGCAGCATGGCCACAAGGGCTTACATGGTACGACGCGACTAATTTCATTCCAGCAATTTCTGCGAATGTTGCGTCACGATAAGGACATTGAATCAGTCTTTGTCATTAATCCGCATCACTCTGAAAAGGCCGAGCGCTTTAAGAGTCAAGGATGGGAAGCTCTCAAGGATAATCCGGCGTATGAAACACTACGCAAGTACGCGGATACAGTTTTCCGCACGGAACTTCCGAATGAGACACCTCCAGTACGGGAGGGAATCGAGCACGAGATTCTGCTCAAACCTGGCACGAAGCCTATTTCAGTCAAACAATGGCGCCAGAGCCCCAACCAGCTCAAAACAATCAAGAATGGACCAAAGAGATGGTTCAAGCGAGCATTATTCGGCCCAGCACGTCTGCATTTTCCGCGCCGACGTTTTGTGTCAAGAAACCGGTTGGCTGGCGCATCGTACACGACTATCGTCAGCTAAATCTAGCGACGATCTTGCCGGCGATACCGTTGCCGCGCAAGGAGGACACTTTTGACGCCATGTCCGGCAGTCACTGGTTCTCATGCATGGACCTGCTTTGGGGTTACTATCAAGTTAAGCTACGTGAATCAGACATTCCGTTTACCGCTTTTTCGACCCCTGATGGTCTGTTCGAATATCTTGTCACTCCCATGGGACTCAGTGGCAGTCCTGGGACGTTTAATCGTCTCTTGCAGAAAGTCTTTCGAGACTTAAGAGACGTGATGAGAATCTATTTCGACGACATCTACGTATTCACGCAAAGTGAAGACGTCGACGAGCACATTGCAGCTTTGGACCGCGTGCTCAAGAGGTGTGAAGAACAACAACTTTACATCAAATTGTCCAAGTGCCAGTTCTGCGTAGACGAGATTCCGTGCCTAGGGGACTTCGTCGGGCGAAAAGGCGTCCGCATGGACCCCGACAAGGTGAAGATCATCGCAGAGTGGTCTGTTCCCAAAACAAAGAAGCAAATGGAAAGCTTTCTGGGGACTACAGTCTACGTGTCAAGATTCTGTAAGGACTTTGCACAATTTGCGGGACCACTCCACGACAGCATCAAGGGTAAACGTCCTCGAGAAGCCATCGAGCTTACGGGCGAACAACTCAAGTGCTTCGAAGAGCTCAAACATCGGTTAGCGTCTCCGCCAGTTCTCAGTCTTCCCGACTTTACGAAACCTTTTGGTATTCGTATGGACGCCTCGAACTTTGCCATCGGGGGAGTCTTGTTTCAAAAGGAGGGAGAGCTAGAGCATCCAATCGCTTTTACTGGTAGAAAAATGAAACCAGCCGAGCTTAACTACCCTGTTAGAGAACAGGAACTGCTCGCGATCATGCATGCTCTTCGAGTATGGCGTGTGTATCTTCTTGATCGGCCGTTCACGGTTGAAACGGATCACAAAAGCATTGAGATGATTCTGACTCAGAAGACTACAAACCGCCGCGTTGCACGATGGTTCAATGAACTTGCTGAATTCCAGCCCTTGTTCAAGTGGATTCCCGGTGAAACCAACATTGTGACAGACGCACTGTCGCGAAACCCGGAGTTCGAGCAGAAAGCTGCCCAAGTAAGCTTGCAAGAGCTACTAGAAACAGCGAAGAACCGTGAAATCGTAGCAACCATTATGCCGAACAAGGTCACAGTTGGTCAATCCGCGAAGACGATGTATTCGTGGAACAAAGACTTACTGTGGATTGTCAAGAAGCTCAAGCAAGGAGATGAGGTGCCCAAGTACTCTTTACAGGATGGGATACTGTACTACCAAACTGCTGAAGACGAGGCCCCACGCTTGTATATTCCCGATGACGAAGATCTGAAGAATCGAGTCATTTGTGGGAATCACGACGCAGTAGTCGCAGGACACCCTGGGTTTTCAAGACCTACTTGGCAGTACGTGAACGATACTTCTGGCCCAAGATGATGAAGTACATCCAGCGCTATGTCAACACCTGTGAGATGTGTCAGCGCAACAAGGCGAGACAAACCAAACCGCCGGGACTACTTCAGCCGTTGGACATACCCAAGGGTAGATGGACGGACGTCTCCATGGATTTCGTAGTGTCGCTGCCGGTCAGTGCCAATGACAACAATGCCATTATGGTGATCGTTGATCGACTGACAAAGAGGGCAAAGTTCATAGCGACAAAGACGACGGACAACACAACCGAGATCGCCAACGTGTTCATGAAGAGCTACGTGAAGGATCATGGGGTACCCAAAACCATTGTATCCGATCGAGACACCAAGTTCACGTCCAAGCTTTGGCAGAGTATTGTTAGTACGTTGGGAACGAAGCATAATCTGTCTTCAGCTTTCCGACCCCAAACAGATGGGCAAACGGAACGAACGAATCGGTTTATCGGAGATTATCTTCGAGGCGTCGTCAACCCGGCTCAGCATTACTGGGACGAGTATCTCCATTTGGCGGAAATCGCCTACAATCGACGTGTGCACTCTACGATTGGAATTTCACCGTTCGAAGCGGATCTAGGATATGTTCCTTACATGCCAGACGACGTGGCATCAGATCCGGAATTCACGAAATTGGAGAAAGCAGCGCAAGAGTTTTTGCTTCGACAAGAGACTCTTCTCAAGGTCGCGCAAGACTGTATGAGCGAGGCGCAGGAGCGTATGAAGTATTACTACGACAAGAACAGACTTGGTTAGAACTTCGAAGTCAACGACATGGTGCTATTAGACGGAAAGAACTTGGACATTCGTCACAAAGGATATGCCCAGTCGAAGAAACTTGCTCCACGCTACATTGGACCATTTCCAGTGTTGAAGAAGGTTTCGAAAGATTCCTATGAGTTGGGATTATCGAAAGGATTGAAGTTGCATCCAGTGTTCCACACTTCGCTGCTGAAACCGTATCGCAAAGACCCAAAGCGAAGGCAGCAAGTAAACAAGGTCGTGTTAGCCGATGGAACGGAAGGACAACTCGTTGAAGCGGTCATCGGACACCGCAAGTACAAGGGACAACCGCAGTACAAGATTTGGTGGCTCGGCGAAACCGAGTCAGATGCCACCTGGGAGCCCGTGGAAAATCTAACTCAGATTCCCGGACTTATCGACCTCTACTGGAATTCCAAGAAACGCCCGAAGCTGTTTTCAAAGTAGGCGTCTTCTGAAGGGAGGTCATGTGACGTAGTTGCCGTCACGGCAGGCATTGCCTGTGACGACAACCAAGTCAGGTTGAACTGCAACATGTATTTGTGGCTCTCAAATTTTGAGATAAGAATCTAGGATGGTAAACTCCCATAATCATTTAGGTGATTGGTCTAAATCATCTATGATAGGAATGTATCCAGTAGAGCATCTGGAGTTCTAGATGGTAAACAAGAGAACTACAAGTACGTGGAAGAATTACACAATGTGATTGGTAGGACAGATAACAACTGAGATTAGAGAATGATACAGTTTAGGATAGGACACTAGATAGTTCAGGAAGAGCCTCTGAGCCAGTAGTTAGCCGCAAGGCGATCCGTAAAACTCACAGCTCAATCTCAATCACTTCTCAATTTGCTTTCACACAGCAACACCTCCTCCCCGACTCCGACTTCGCCCGCAACACCGATAGCAAGGACCGCCGCCAAGCCGCCAAGCCGCACTTCCGCCGACCGCTTCCTCCGCCACAGTTGTTACAAATATGAACTCACCAGATATGGCACCATCGTGGTATTGGCCAACGCTCGACACCATCATGACGCTCGTCATGAACAGGACGAGCACAGCGTTCCTGATGGGCGGGATGGCGGCAATAAGCACAGCGGCATTGCTTCTGTTCGTGGGGACCAAGAAGAACCTGAAGAGCGAGTAAACGTTTGTGTTCTAGAAGTGCATGAAGTTGCCAAAGTAGTGTAATGTAGACTACATGGTAACGTTTCGTAAGCCAGGAATGAGGCGACACCGAATTTGTTTTGTGAGATGCGCTCGCTTCCGCGCCACTCGTATCCTTTGCGCACTAAATGTTCTCGTGCTGATTGTTCCATACAGCCAAACATTTGACTGCACGTGTATGAAGGTGTGTGTGGAATAACCGAACATCTCGGTACAGGGTAGGGCTAGCTGGTTCATACACGTTTAGCCCTATTTGACCGAATTCATACCTCTTTGGTCATTTCCCCCCAAAGAAACAAGAATCACGCTGAAAGCACAAAGTGAACACTGAAGTTGCGAAGCTTACATGTAAGAGAGGAAAAAACTGAAAGCCTTGATCGGGTTAAACGTGAAGAGCACGAAATCGTGTTGACCTGCGCCCGACTCACAAAAACTCGTTTCTACGGGGATTTTGTTGATCTATTGACCCGCTGGTTGCTGGTTTTGATCGAATGATCACACGGAGTGCAGAATGTGCCTCTGCACAGGCGATCGAATGGCGAAAGGTTTGGTTACCATGTACTTACACTGCTCGGTGTTTAACCAGAATGGCTTTGCCGCTCCAAGCTTCCCGATGCTGGATCCTGGTGATATGATGTGCCAGCGTGCTGTGCAGTAGTTCTCAGAGCTTCTAGGCATGCCATTCCACGTTCATTTTGCATTCGTCCTCCCTCCTCAAGCAACAGCCGCACAATTCCTCGAGACTGAAACTTCTCGTCCTTCACGATGGCCCCTTCTCTCCTAGGCATGGCGAGTGTCCTTATGGCGTTAATTTCAATTGCAGTTGGGACTTGTGCTGCTACAGAGACGACGGAATGGCCGTCCCTGCGGTTCCACTTCACGCTCAAGCGCAGCTCCATGAAAGCCTATGGCCAGTCGGAATTCGACATGTACGCCAACCCCATCGTGCCGGACAATCAAGACAAGGTCCTCTACGACGTCTTCGCAACGTTCACTGAAGGAAACGCGCTATCCAACTACACGCTTATCGACGGCGTCGCCCACTCCTCAAGCACCCCGTACTCAGGTGGCCCATCGGACAACAGCAGAGCGACCTCAACTGTGAGTTGCTTGGACTCGGAAGCGGGAAAACTCCTTGCGATCAACGCAATTGTGGCTGCCATCAACGGCGCCACAGCTGCGTCGGGAAGTAGTAGCAATGCTATCGAGTGCTCAAACGGCAGCTTGTTCAAGGTTACGGTGAATGGTATCGACTTTGCCTTGTGCGCTTCGGGGCCCTCGGGCTTTACGATGCAAGGTACCGACATGGACATCACGGTGGAGTTCTTGGAGAGTGCGATCGACATCCAAACGCCGAATACGACGGGTAAAGGTGACTGCATGAAAGTAGCGTCGGTGAGTTCCGTGACATCGATCAGCAAGTCGGTACTGACTGGGCAGCCCCTTTCAAGGCACGAGAGGAGTCTGAAAGCTGCATTTGAATTCTCGTTCCGAGACGAGTCCACGTGCACCTGCAAGTCGACACCGCGTCCGTGCATCTTCATCCACGGTCTGGGCGTGAAGCAGGAGGTGGCAGGAAACCAAGACTGGTTCTCGTACTGGGGCGAGTCCATCAAGGGCCACACGCCGTGCTGCTCATCGGTCAAGTTTGCCCACTTGAACACCGTGAACAACACGTGGACGAGCAAGACCCAGCAGCGCAAAGTCTCCGAACGGGCACTTGCGGTGAGCAACTCGAGCACGAAGACTGCAATTAAGGACACGATCTTCGTCACGCACTCCATGGGGAACCTCATGTTCACCGGTGCGCTCGCTACTGGCAAGTGCAGCTTGGACTCAAGCTCGACGTGGGTTGGCATGGCCGGACCGCTGGTCGGAAGTATGGCCTCCGACTTTGCCCAGGAGTCTTGTGCCGGCGAGACGAACGTTGTCTGGGAAGACATTGGGGACATCACCGGACGATGCCCCCCAAACACGGGATTGAAGTCGCTCGCGTACCAGCACGGCAGCTACAGCTCCAAGAGACTGGATGCTGCCTATGCAGCCGCGCAGAAGGTTTACCGCGAACAAACCTACGCTCTAATGTGCGGAAGGGCCTACTCGGGTCTGACGTCGAAGTACCAGGCCAAGTTCTGGCTGCTAGGCCACACGATCCCCCACAAATCCAAGAAAAACGATGGCATGGTGGAGTTCCAGAGCTGCGCGCCTGGCATCTCCGCATCCAAGTTCAGCACCAACTACCGCGACCGCTTCTACATGACGAGGTTGAACCACTACGATATGCAGTTCCTGGCTGGCGATGCCATGCTGGACGAGGCCAAGATGCCGGTCAAGTGGTTCGAGTGCTTACTATAGTTCGATTTGTTGTCATCCCGCGACCATATTCAGACATACTTGATTGCAATACCATATTCACACCGTTTCCGTACATTGTGACTGGAAGCAGACGCAAAATTGGATTGTCATTGATCAAAATGTTGATCAAGCAGTCGGCTAAACATCGGATCTCTCCACTCTCTGTCGTAACAGTAAGCTGCATTCACCGCACTCACAATTATGTTAATCGGCAGGAGATCTCCCGGCTCCGATCCCCAATACGTCAATTTTCGATGTTGTCGTTCACAGAGGGACTTTTGAGACGAAGGCAGTCCCTTCCACGAAAGTGTACAATTATTGTAAGTTGCCTTCAGTGAATGCCACCATTGATGACGCACCAAGGTATTGTAGATCACGCTGGCTGACGCCTTCGCTTTTAACAAACAGCATTGAGACGATGGACTGTCCGAAAAATTTAATGGAGCTGGACTTAAAGAGTGAAGTCGAAGCGAAGCGACGGTCAATTCATGTCCTTGTGCTAAAGCTCGCGGAAACTGTGCTCACTTTCCTAGTTTGAAAATTAGCGCGGTCAATACTGCGGGCGTTCCCACAATGCGGAGTATTGATAGCGATAAAATCTCAATGTTGCCTGTAGCGCCAATTCGAAAGGAATGGAAATGAGCCGGATACAGTTGTTGCTACCGAACATTCCCATTCGTGAGCTACACAGCTACACTGTCCACTTTACTATCTTCAAAGTATCGCTAATCATCGCTCGGACATGCCTTATGAACATGCTGGTAAGCTAAGCTTACGCATATATCCCGACGTCGATGAGGTACAGTAGCAACATTTTGTTTCCCGTTGTCTTTGAGTTGATACCCCCATACAGTATAATTTATGAGGGGGGACATGTATCGACTCGAATCGAATCAGACGGTATTTTTCAACAGCAGGTGAATCTCCAGAACCCGACGACGGAATGGCCATCTCTACGACTCAACTTCTCTCTCAAGCGAAGTTCCATGACAGTGCACGGCCAGTCTGACTTCTCGATGTTTGCTGATCCTGTTGTATCAATTGATGGCTCAAACGTTGCTTACAACGTGTTTGCCTCCTTCCGGCAAGACAAGATGCAGTAAGAGGATGAAACCTCTTTGGCGTGTCCTCCTCCACCCCTCTGCCTAAGGCGACCAAGGACGGACGGACAGCAGCACGACAGCGGCGCAGAGAGACCAGTGGAGGGTCGGGGGTGAGTCTATCCCCCGAACCAGCAACCAAGATCTACGGAACAAGGAGGGCAAGGGTAACAGCACGTGGCGATCTTCTCGCGAAGCGCCGCGGTTGCTGGTTGAAGACCGACAGAAGATTTCAAGTGCATTTGTAGGGTAGGGATCAGTTGCGAATCTGCGGTGAAGCAGAGAGAAGACAGCGGAGTGCACTGGCATAGTGCACAAGAGCTAACGACCAATACAGCAAAGACTGAGGCGAGTAAGTACTTGTGTATTGCTTGTTAGTGTGAGGAATAAGCTCCCGAGTGTGTAAGAGAGACGGGTATCTGCAGCCCCGTAGAGTCGTCGGTATCTGCAGCCCGCGAGGCGCACTCGGCGACCAAAGAGAGGGTCGTTTAGCCCCCGGCGCTGAGTGTTGCGCGACTTGGCCAAGATCTCTGGCGCGGCTGCCTTACATTGCGAAACCCAGGAACGCGGCTACTACTGTTTAGCGTGTGTGTGTAGGAATAGCTTACGTATATTGTATTGATAAGCAGTAGTGGTCGTAGCCACCGGACACCGTCCTGTAGCTAGGGGCAGGCCTGGAGGTGACGCAGTGTGGACACCACACGTAGCGACGCGCAAGTGACGAACTCGCCACAGTACTAGAACACTGCTTACTTGGTGGTCATACAGGGGCCTTCCAACACGGTTGGCCTTCGAAGACAGAAGACGAAAACCTTCACGAGGCTTGGCTCAGTGGCACGAACCCAGCCACGGAACGGAGTGAGAGAGCGGAACAGAGAGAGAGAGCGGAACGGAGAGAGAGAGCGGAACGGAGTGAGTGAGAGGACGGAACGGAACGGACTGAGCAGCAGAAGACAAAGCAAAAGAAGTGTATTGAAGTACCGCAGCAGCACCTGAGCAGCGGCTGAGCAAACGACCACAGAGGAACTGAAGAGCGAAGATGACGGCACGGGCGACGCGAGCAGCACGACGCTCGAGTACGCCGACGGCAGGCTCCACGACTCGGAGCGCCGGCGCACCACCGGCACCGAAGAGGCAGCGCCAACCACCAACGCGGGTGCGACTGAGCGCCGGCGGAGGTGGCGACGGAGACGGTGATGAGGTTGTCGTCAGCAGCGGCGTCACGATCACCGCCGCTGGAAGTCACGACGACGACTCCAGCGACGATGACGGCGACAACAACGCCGGCAACCACGGCAGTGGAAACAACAGCAGAGGCGGATCCGGAGGGAACGGCGGAGACGGACGTGCCGGCCGCGACCACGGCGGAGCAGACGGCGATGGCGGCGGACAGCAGAGCAGCGGACGACAGCAACCAGCGCGCACACCAGCCCCAGTCCAAACCCAGCAGAGCGACGAGCTGGAGGACATGGACTGGTGGGAGGCGCTGACGCCGAACCAGCAGAGAGCCATGATGAAGAGGTTCCTGGTGCAGCCACCAGCAGCCACACCAGCACCTCAGCCGGTGGTGATTCAGGCACCGGCACCACCACCACCTCCAGCGCAGGAGCGCCCGAATCGACGCAAGATGAAGCGTCTACACTTGGAGGACGTCAAGGGGACCGCCGGCGAGTCGGTCGAAGCATGGCTCGCGACGATCCCCCAGGAGGTTGAGCGACAGGCGAGTCTCGGCGGCGACACGTGGACAGCGGCCGAGCTGTACTACGGGGTCACTGCCCACCTGAAAGAGGGAGCAACGAAGTGGTTAATAACACTGTCGGAGAACATGCGTGAGGAGGACAAGAACCTCGCGTACCTGATCAAGATGATGCGGAAGAAGTACGGGCGGCGGGACAACATGTTCCGGATTCAGCAGCGCCTCGCTGCGCGAGTACAGCAGCCCGGCGAGCGCCTGAGCGACTTCGCGACGAGCCTGACCAGCATCGGCTTCGGCAAGCGCGTGCCGGCGGAGTCCTACGTGGAAGCGTTTATTAATGGGATCAACAATGAGACTACGGCGACACAAGTACGCACCTATGAGCCGACGACGCTCGACGAGGCCGTGCAGTTCGCCGAGGACAAGTGCGGCGAGTTTGGAGAAGGCTTCAAAGTGACGGACTGGCGGGTGGCGAAGCGGCGCTACCGCGAGGTGCGCGAGTACGGCGCCGAGGACGACACGCAGCCGGCGAAGAAGAAGCCGCCCACGACCGAGAGTGTGGACCAGCTCGACTGGAAGAAACTGGGCTTGCGGTTTGGGGGCAACGAGGACACCCCTCCCAGCTTCGATACTGAGGGCAAGGCTGTTAGCGGATTGGCCAATACAGCTCAGAAAGACCCGCTCTCATTGGCTGCACTTCGTGCACTGATGGTGGTAGCAGGGTTAGGGCGGGAAGAGACGGTAGGCGGAAAGGCGGCGTCCAGCAAAGCCAAAGTGGCCAGGGCGCTGGAGGTGAAGAGCGAAGGCGGCAAGCAGTCGTCGCCCGACAACCAGGCGAGCAACCAGAACGCCGGGTGGCAGAACACCGGCGGCGGATACGGCGGTGGTTATGGTGGCGGACAAGGCGGCGGATACGGCGGTGGATACGCAGGCGGACAAGGCGGTGGCTATGCTGGCGGACAAGGCGGTGGCTACGGAGGCTACGGCGGCGGACAAGCCGGCGGCAGAGGCGGCGGTCGAGGAGTCGGCGGTGGCCAAGGCGTCGGACGTGGACGCGGCGGCGGAGGCGGACGTGGGGGACTAGAGAACTACGGTCCCCCAGACACGCGTCCGATCGCACAGCGCAAGGCGGAGACTTCGTGCGGATACTGCGGCACGAAGGGCCACTGGTGGCGCGAGCGCGCGCAGCGCATCGCCGACTTGCCGGCGACGGACAACCAGCAGGCGGCGAACGCAGCGGTCGGCGCCAGTGCCGCCGCAGCGCAGCCAGTGACAGCTACCGCAGCGGGAAATGGGCAGCGGTAGTAGAGGTGGGGCCTCTGCTGTCCGCGATGAGTGCGTGCCCCAATGACGACACGGCGAACAAGACGCCGGCGGCCAAGCGACGGACCAAGCGCGAACGGGGTTGGCGTCGACTGGCGGCGGCGGAGAGCGGCGGTGGGAGCAACGCGGCGCGCGTGTTAACCCCGGGTGGCCAACCCAAGGGGAAGAGTGCCGGTTGTGGAAACCAGGGGAAGAGTGGACGGAGAGACGGCGGCGAGACGAAGGTGGTGATGAAGGCGAGTGGCGAGTCGGCCGTCGCGAAGACGGGCGGCGAGGCGATCGTCGCGAATACGGGCGGCGAGGCGATCGTCGCGAATACGGGCGGCGAGAAGACGAGTGGCGAGTCGATCGACGCGAGGGCGAGCGTCGAGTCGACCGGCGCGAAGATGGACGGCAGATCGACCGACGCGAAGGCGGGCGTCGAGGCGACCGGCTCGAAGGCGGACGGCGTGTCGAAGAGCGCCGAGGTGGACATGGAGTTGGGCACGGTGTATGTGTCCGTGGACACGCCCACGGATGCGGCTCCGGACGTGACGTCCAAGCACGCGGAGGCGTCGGTGATTGAGCAGTGTGGCTCGATGGCCACGGATGACGGCGCGGAGGTCGAGGAGAAGCCGCCGATCCCGGATGGGGTCAGGCGGCAGACCGAGAAGATGAGCGGTGGCCGGACGGCTGCTGCTCGTCGCCGAGCAGCAACGGAAGCGGCGGGCGGAAGGCGCAGTGGCTGCAGCGCATGGAGTCCTCGCTGCCGAAGTGCGCGAGCGACGTGAAGAACGTGCCAAGGTGCTACGCGTCGTAGTACGGCAGGTTATTGCCGAAGTACGCGAGCAAGCTGACCTGAAGCAGCGACGGTGTGACCACCGCGAGGCGCAGATCGCCGCGGCGGTCGTGAAGAAGACGGAGGCGGCTCGGAACCGGCGCACCAAGCCCGTGGTGACGCAGGTGCCGGCTGCCAAGCAGTCGGCAGCGACGCAGACGGAGGAGGAGTGGCTGGCGGCAGTACAGCGGTTCGCTGAGAGCGCGCCGGTGGAGTTGCCGGAGGAAGGCACATTGGCGGAGATGAGGGCGGTCCGACGAAGGGCCATGAAGGCGGCGAAGCGGTTCCGGGCGGCACGACGCACCCACCGGCTTCGACAGCGAGGAGGTCGAGTCACGCGGGTGGGTGTGGCGGCGTCGGAGGTCGCGAACGTGCCGAAGGCGGACGAGTCAAGGCGGAAGCACCGCTATTGCTACCACCACCGCGAGGCGCAGATCGCCGCGGCGGTCGTGAAGAAGACGGAGGCGGCTCGGAACCGGCGCACCAAGCCCGTGGTGACGCAGGTGCCGGCTGCCAAGCAGTCGGCAGCGACGCAGACGGAGGAGGAGTGGCTGGCGGCAGTACAGCGGTTCGCTGAGAGCGCGCCGGTGGAGTTGTCGGAGGAAGGCACATTGGCGGAGATGAGGGCGGTCCGACGAAGGGCCATGAAGGCGGCGAAGCGGTTCCGGGCGGCACGACGCACCCACCGGCTTCGACAGCGAGGAGGTCGAGTCACGCGGGTCGGTGTGGCGGCGTCGGAGGTCGCGAACGTGCCGAAGGCGGACGAGTCAAGGCGGAAGCACCGCTATTGCTACCACCACCGCGAGGCGCAGATCGCCGCGGCGGTCGTGAAGAAGACGGAGGCGGCTCGGAACCGGCGCACCAAGCCCGTGGTGACGCAGGTGCCGGCTGCCAAGCAGTCGGCAGCGACGCAGACGGAGGAGGAGTGGCTGGCGGCAGTACAGCGGTTCGCTGAGAGCGCGCCGGTGGAGTTGCCGGAGGAAGGCACATTGGCGGAGATGAGGGCGGTCCGACGAAGGGCCATGAAGGCGGCGAAGCGGTTCCGGGCGGCACGACGCACCCACCGGCTTCGACAGCGAGGAGGTCGAGTCACGCGGGTCGGTGTGGCGGCGTCGGAGGTCGCGAACGTGCCGAAGGCGGACGAGTCAAGGCGGAAGCACCGCTATTGCTACCACCACCGCGAGGCGCAGATCGCCGCGGCGGTCGTGAAGAAGACGGAGGCGGCTCGGAACCGGCGCACCAAGCCCGTGGTGACGCAGGTGCCGGCTGCCAAGCAGTCGGCAGCGACGCAGACGGAGGAGGAGTGGCTGGCGGCAGTACAGCGGTTCGCTGAGAGCGCGCCGGTGGAGTTGCCGGAGGAAGGCACATTGGCGGAGATGAGGGCGGTCCGACGAAGGGCCATGAAGGCGGCGAAGCGGTTCCGGGCGGCACGACGCACCCACCGGCTTCGACAGCGAGGAGGTCGAGTCACGCGGGTCGGTGTGGCGGCGTCGGAGGTCGCGAACGTGCCGAAGGCGGACGAGTCAAGGCGGAAGCACCGCTATTGCTACCACCACCGCGAGGCGCAGATCGCCGCGGCGGTCGTGAAGAAGACGGAGGCGGCTCGGAACCGGCGCACCAAGCCCGTGGTGACGCAGGTGCCGGCTGCCAAGCAGTCGGCAGCGATGCAGACGGAGGAGGAGTGGCTGGCGGCAGTACAGCGGTTCGCTGAGAGCGCGCCGGTGGAGTTGCCGGAGGAAGGCACATTGGCGGAGATGAGGGCGGTCCGACGAAGGGCCATGAAGGAGGCGAAGCGGTTCCGGGCGGCACGACGCACCCACCGGCTTCGACAGCGAGGAGGTCGAGTCACGCGGGTCGGTGTGGCGGCGTCGGAGGTCGCGAACGTGCCGAAGGCGGACGAGTCAAGGCGGAAGCACCGCTATTGCTACCACCACCGCGAGGCGCAGATCGCCGCGGCGGTCGTGAAGAAGACGGAGGCGGCTCGGAACCGGCGCACCAAGCCCGTGGTGACGCAGGTGCCGGCTGCCAAGCAGTCGGCAGCGATGCAGACGGAGGAGGAGTGGCTGGCGGCAGTACAGCGGTTCGCTGAGAGCGCGCCGGTGGGGTTGCCGGAGGAAGGCACATTGGCGGAGATGAGGGCGGTCCGACGAAGGGCCATGAAGGAGGCGAAGCGGTTCCGGGCGGCACGACGCACCCACCGGCTTCGACAGCGAGGAGGTCGAGTCACGCGGGTCGGTGTGGCGGCGTCGGAGGTCGCGAACGTGCCGAAGGCGGACGAGTCAAGGCGGAAGCACCGCTATTGCTACCACCACCGCGAGGCGCAGATCGCCGCGGCGGTCGTGAAGAAGACGGAGGCGGCTCGGAACCGGCGCACCAAGCCCGTGGTGACGCAGGTGCCGGCTGCCAAGCAGTCGGCAGCGACGCAGACGGAGGAGGAGTGGCTGGCGGCAGTACAGCGGTTCGCTGAGAGCGCGCCGGTGGGGTTGCCGGAGGAAGGCACATTGGCGGAGATGAGGGCGGTCCGACGAAGGGCCATGAAGGAGGCGAAGCGGTTCCGGGCGGCACGACGCACCCACCGGCTTCGACAGCGAGGAGGTCGAGTCACGCGGGTCGGTGTGGCGGCGTCGGAGGTCGCGAACGTGCCGAAGGCGGACGAGTCAAGGCGGAAGCACCGCTATTGCTACCACCACCGCGAGGCGCAGATCGCCGCGGCGGTCGTGAAGAAGACGGAGGCGGCTCGGAACCGGCGCACCAAGCCCGTGGTGACGCAGGTGCCGGCTGCCAAGCAGTCGGCAGCGATGCAGACGGAGGAGGAGTGGCTGGCGGCAGTACAGCGGTTCGCTGAGAGCGCGCCGGTGGAGTTGCCGGAGGAAGGCACATTGGCGGAGATGAGGGCGGTCCGACGAAGGGCCATGAAGGAGGCGAAGCGGTTCCGGGCGGCACGACGCACCCACCGGCTTCGACAGCGAGGAGGTCGAGTCACGCGGGTCGGTGTGGCGGCGTCGGAGGTCGCGAACGTGCCGAAGGCGGACGAGTCAAGGCGGAAGCACCGCTATTGCTACCACCACCGCGAGGCGCAGATCGCCGCGGCGGTCGTGAAGAAGACGGAGGCGGCTCGGAACCGGCGCACCAAGCCCGTGGTGACGCAGGTGCCGGCTGCCAAGCAGTCGGCAGCGACGCAGACGGAGGAGGAGTGGCTGGCGGCAGTACAGCGGTTCGCTGAGAGCGCGCCGGTGGAGTTGCCGGAGGAAGGCACATTGGCGGAGATGAGGGCGGTCCGACGAAGGGCCATGAAGGCGGCGAAGCGGTTCCGGGCGGCACGACGCACCCACCGGCTTCGACAGCGAGGAGGTCGAGTCACGCGGGTCGGTGTGGCGGCGTCGGAGGTCGCGAACGTGCCGAAGGCGGACGAGTCAAGGCGGAAGCACCGCTATTGCTACCACCACCGCGAGGCGCAGATCGCCGCGGCGGTCGTGAAGAAGACGGAGGCGGCTCGGAACCGGCGCACCAAGCCCGTGGTGACGCAGGTGCCGGCTGCCAAGCAGTCGGCAGCGACGCAGACGGAGGAGGAGTGGCTGGCGGCAGTACAGCGGTTCGCTGAGAGCGCGCCGGTGGAGTTGCCGGAGGAAGGCACATTGGCGGAGATGAGGGCGGTCCGACGAAGGGCCATGAAGGCGGCGAAGCGGTTCCGGGCGGCACGACGCACCCACCGGCTTCGACAGCGAGGAGGTCGAGTCACGCGGGTCGGTGTGGCGGCGTCGGAGGTCGCGAACGTGCCGAAGGCGGACGAGTCAAGGCGGAAGCACCGCTATTGCTACCACCACCGCGAGGCGCAGATCGCCGCGGCGGTCGTGAAGAAGACGGAGGCGGCTCGGAACCGGCGCACCAAGCCCGTGGTGACGCAGGTGCCGGCTGCCAAGCAGTCGGCAGCGACGCAGACGGAGGAGGAGTGGCTGGCGGCAGTACAGCGGTTCGCTGAGAGCGCGCCGGTGGAGTTGCCGGAGGAAGGCACATTGGCGGAGATGAGGGCGGTCCGACGAAGGGCCATGAAGGAGGCGAAGCGGTTCCGGGCGGCACGACGCACCCACCGGCTTCGACAGCGAGGAGGTCGAGTCACGCGGGTCGGTGTGGCGGCGTCGGAGGTCGCGAACGTGCCGAAGGCGGACGAGTCAAGGCGGAAGCACCGCTATTGCTACCACCACCGCGAGGCGCAGATCGCCGCGGCGGTCGTGAAGAAGACGGAGGCGGCTCGGAACCGGCGCACCAAGCCCGTGGTGACGCAGGTGCCGGCTGCCAAGCAGTCGGCAGCGACGCAGACGGAGGAGGAGTGGCTGGCGGCAGTACAGCGGTTCGCTGAGAGCGCGCCGGTGGAGTTGCCGGAGGAAGGCACATTGGCGGAGATGAGGGCGGTCCGACGAAGGGCCATGAAGGCGGCGAAGCGGTTCCGGGCGGCACGACGCACCCACCGGCTTCGACAGCGAGGAGGTCGAGTCACGCGGGTCGGTGTGGCGGCGTCGGAGGTCGCGAACGTGCCGAAGGCGGACGAGTCAAGGCGGAAGCACCGCTATTGCTACCACCACCGCGAGGCGCAGATCGCCGCGGCGGTCGTGAAGAAGACGGAGGCGGCTCGGAACCGGCGCACCAAGCCCGTGGTGACGCAGGTGCCGGCTGCCAAGCAGTCGGCAGCGACGCAGACGGAGGAGGAGTGGCTGGCGGCAGTACAGCGGTTCGCTGAGAGCGCGCCGGTGGAGTTGCCGGAGGAAGGCACATTGGCGGAGATGAGGGCGGTCCGACGAAGGGCCATGAAGGAGGCGAAGCGGTTCCGGGCGGCACGACGCACCCACCGGCTTCGACAGCGAGGAGGTCGAGTCACGCGGGTCGGTGTGGCGGCGTCGGAGGTCGCGAACGTGCCGAAGGCGGACGAGTCAAGGCGGAAGCACCGCTATTGCTACCACCACCGCGAGGCGCAGATCGCCGCGGCGGTCGTGAAGAAGACGGAGGCGGCTCGGAACCGGCGCACCAAGCCCGTGGTGACGCAGGTGCCGGCTGCCAAGCAGTCGGCAGCGACGCAGACGGAGGAGGAGTGGCTGGCGGCAGTACAGCGGTTCGCTGAGAGCGCGCCGGTGGAGTTGCCGGAGGAAGGCACATTGGCGGAGATGAGGGCGGTCCGACGAAGGGCCATGAAGGCGGCGAAGCGGTTCCGGGCGGCACGACGCACCCACCGGCTTCGACAGCGAGGAGGTCGAGTCACGCGGGTCGGTGTGGCGGCGTCGGAGGTCGCGAACGTGCCGAAGGCGGACGAGTCAAGGCGGAAGCACCGCTATTGCTACCACCACCGCGAGGCGCAGATCGCCGCGGCGGTCGTGAAGAAGACGGAGGCGGCTCGGAACCGGCGCACCAAGCCCGTGGTGACGCAGGTGCCGGCTGCCAAGCAGTCGGCAGCGACGCAGACGGAGGAGGAGTGGCTGGCGGCAGTACAGCGGTTCGCTGAGAGCGCGCCGGTGGAGTTGTCGGAGGAAGGCACATTGGCGGAGATGAGGGCGGTCCGACGAAGGGCCATGAAGGAGGCGAAGCGGTTCCGGGCGGCACGACGCACCCACCGGCTTCGACAGCGAGGAGGTCGAGTCACGCGGGTCGGTGTGGCGGCGTCGGAGGTCGCGAACGTGCCGAAGGCGGACGAGTCAAGGCGGAAGCACCGCTATTGCTACCACCACCGCGAGGCGCAGATCGCCGCGGCGGTCGTGAAGAAGACGGAGGCGGCTCGGAACCGGCGCACCAAGCCCGTGGTGACGCAGGTGCCGGCTGCCAAGCAGTCGGCAGCGACGCAGACGGAGGAGGAGTGGCTGGCGGCAGTACAGCGGTTCGCTGAGAGCGCGCCGGTGGAGTTGCCGGAGGAAGGCACATTGGCGGAGATGAGGGCGGTCCGACGAAGGGCCATGAAGGCGGCGAAGCGGTTCCGGGCGGCACGACGCACCCACCGGCTTCGACAGCGAGGAGGTCGAGTCACGCGGGTCGGTGTGGCGGCGTCGGAGGTCGCGAACGTGCCGAAGGCGGACGAGTCAAGGCGGAAGCACCGCTATTGCTACCACCACCGCGAGGCGCAGATCGCCGCGGCGGTCGTGAAGAAGACGGAGGCGGCTCGGAACCGGCGCACCAAGCCCGTGGTGACGCAGGTGCCGGCTGCCAAGCAGTCGGCAGCGACGCAGACGGAGGAGGAGTGGCTGGCGGCAGTACAGCGGTTCGCTGAGAGCGCGCCGGT
This sequence comes from Phytophthora fragariae, assembly GCA_009729435.1. Classification (NCBI taxonomy): domain Eukaryota; phylum Oomycota; class Peronosporomycetes; order Peronosporales; family Peronosporaceae; genus Phytophthora; species Phytophthora fragariae. The sequence continues at coordinate 306,777 of QQOI01000048.1, read as the reverse complement.
GGAGTTGTCGGAGGAAGGCACATTGGCGGAGATGAGGGCGGTCCGACGAAGGGCCATGAAGGAGGCGAAGCGGTTCCGGGCGGCACGACGCACCCACCGGCTTCGACAGCGAGGAGGTCGAGTCACGCGGGTCGGTGTGGCGGCGTCGGAGGTCGCGAACGTGCCGAAGGCGGACGAGTCAAGGCGGAAGCACCGCTATTGCTACCACCACCGCGAGGCGCAGATCGCCGCGGCGGTCGTGAAGAAGACGGAGGCGGCTCGGAACCGGCGCACCAAGCCCGTGGTGACGCAGGTGCCGGCTGCCAAGCAGTCGGCAGCGACGCAGACGGAGGAGGAGTGGCTGGCGGCAGTACAGCGGTTCGCTGAGAGCGCGCCGGTGGAGTTGCCGGAGGAAGGCACATTGGCGGAGATGAGGGCGGTCCGACGAAGGGCCATGAAGGCGGCGAAGCGGTTCCGGGCGGCACGACGCACCCACCGGCTTCGACAGCGAGGAGGTCGAGTCACGCGGGTCGGTGTGGCGGCGTCGGAGGTCGCGAACGTGCCGAAGGCGGACGAGTCAAGGCGGAAGCACCGCTATTGCTACCACCACCGCGAGGCGCAGATCGCCGCGGCGGTCGTGAAGAAGACGGAGGCGGCTCGGAACCGGCGCACCAAGCCCGTGGTGACGCAGGTGCCGGCTGCCAAGCAGTCGGCAGCGACGCAGACGGAGGAGGAGTGGCTGGCGGCAGTACAGCGGTTCGCTGAGAGCGCGCCGGTGGAGTTGCCGGAGGAAGGCACATTGGCGGAGATGAGGGCGGTCCGACGAAGGGCCATGAAGGCGGCGAAGCGGTTCCGGGCGGCACGACGCACCCACCGGCTTCGACAGCGAGGAGGTCGAGTCACGCGGGTCGGTGTGGCGGCGTCGGAGGTCGCGAACGTGCCGAAGGCGGACGAGTCAAGGCGGAAGCACCGCTATTGCTACCAGCAGCAAGGCTGCTACGGTGACGTGGAGCTACGGAAGGTGGGGGACCAGACGGACGTGCGAGTGGCACAGTTGCGTGCCGCAGGCAGTGGCAGTCCCAGCTGCTTGCCAACAGCGTTGCTTGCGCTGACGAAGACACACACGCAGGAGGTCCGGTTGGACAGCTGCGCGCAGTTCAGCGTAGCCGGAGCCGAGCTACGTAAGTATGGGCGGTCTCTAACGAGAGATGCCCCTGTAGACATCGTTGAGGGCTTTGGCGGAGGCACCAGCCGAGTGCTGGGAGTGTGGAGGTTCGTTGGTACGACACAGTACCAGCAACGCATTACGATCGACGCACCACTCGTGGAAGGGCAGGGCGACGAGTTGCTGATCGGTGAGGATTGGATGGTGGATCGGCAGGTGAAGATGGACTATGGCAGCCGTGAGCTGAAGTACCTCGACGTGGCGGGGCGGAAGGTGATCTTACCGTTCACCTGTCACGGAGTGTCTACTCTACAACAGGCAGGACAAGAGCGGAGGGCAGTCGTGCGCTTGGCGAAGACCGTCAAGTTGGCGACGAACACAAGAAGCGTGGTGCAGATGAAAGTGGATGCCGAAGATGGCACCACTGGTGTATTTTTGCCTAAGCCGACTTCGAAGCGGCACCTACTGATCGCCCCGACCGTGGACACGGTCAAGGACGGGATGGTGAGTGTCGCGGTGCTGAACGTGGAAGGACGGCGGGAGAAGCTGCCTGCCCGTGAAGCGCTGGCTACGTGGATCCCGACTGACGCTGACATGGAGATTTTGTCGCTCAATGGCGACCTGGAGAGAGACCGAGTTGCGAAGTGGGTAGCTGCCCTGAAGAAGAACGATGCTCGTCCTTTGCAGGACGAAGACAAGCTTGATATCGGAGACATGGAGGCCGCCGACAAGGACCTCGTGATTGCATTACTGCGGCAGTACGCCGGCATCGTGGAAAAGAAGCCGGGGTGCCCGCCGCTCGCGAAGGTGAATGTGGAGCACCACATTAACACCGGAAACACTGCGCCGATCATGCAGCGCAGGCGTAGACACGCCGTGCCGAAAACTTGTTGATCGACAAGGAAGTCGACGACATGTTGAGCAACCAGGTGATCGAGCCTGGAGAAGGCGCGTGGGGATTCCCCGTGGTGATTGTCCGTAAGAAGGCCGGGAGTGTGAGATTTTGTATTGACTATCGATCACTAAATGCAGTCACGGTAAAGGATGTCTATCCTCTGCCGCGTGTTGATGAAACTTTGGAGGCACTGCATGGGTCGCAGCGATTTACGAGTCTAGATCTACACTCTGGCTACTGGCAGCTAGGAGTGGCGAAGGAAGACAGGGCGAAGACTGCGTTTACGACAAGACGTGGACTATTTCAATTTTTAAGAATGCCTTTTGGCTTATGTAACGCGCCTAGCACGTTTCAGCGTCTGATGGACTGTGTTTTGCGTGGCCTGACTTGGATCTGCTCCTTGGTGTATCTCGACGACGTGGTGATCTTCACCAAGGGCACAGTCGCGCAGCATGTAGTTGAACTAGCTGTTGTACTTGAGCGCCTGGCCGAGGCAGGGCTCAGCCTGAAGGCTTCGAAGTGCTCGTTTGCTACGACAAAGATGGGATATTTAGGGCATGACCTGACACCTGACGGCATCCAGCCGACGGATAGACTGGTTAAGGCGATTGTAGACTTCCCCAGACCTGAGGACGACGTGCAAGTGCGGAGGTTTGTGGCCCTCGCGGGTTACTACCGGAGATTTGTGCCGGACTTTGGGGCAAAGATGTCCCCGCTGACTAGTTTACTGAGGAAGGGTACTGAGTGGGCGTGGAGTGCCCCACAGGAGGAAGCTTTCACATGGGCAAAGGCATGGCTGAGTCAAAAGCCTGTCCTAATTCATTCTGACTACCGGCTACCTTTTAAGTTGACGACGGATGCAAGTAAGACGGGGTTGGGGGCGGTGCTGTCTCAGGGCTAAGGGCACGGCGACCAGCCGGTCGCTTATGCGTCGAAGGTGAACAGCCCGACTGTGAGCAACTACAGCATTTCTGAACTCGAATGTCTGGCGGTCGTGTGGGCCGTACGACTATTTCGCCCGCATTTGTACGGACGCAGATTTTCTATTGTTACAGATCATATAGCATTGAAATGGCTGATGACAGCCAAGGAACCAGCAGGACGCCTGCACAGGTGGTCCCTGACACTGCAGGAGTACGACTTCGACATCCAGTACAGGCCGGGCAAGGAGAACCATGTGGCAGACGCCCTGTCCCGAGGGCCAGTGCCGATGACCGACGAAAGGGCAGATGACGGCGATCGTCCAGCAGACGACCCCGTGATAGGACTGCAGGACGTGCAGTCAGGGACTGAGGAGAAGGTGGCAGTAGGCAGTCGTGAACATGCAGTACGCGGCGGAGCCCATGCACGGGTCGACGCCGAGGAAGCAGAGCGACGAGATCGATGCGGACGTCGACGGCGCAGCGAGGAGTGTGATCCAAGCTGCCGCCGTACGTCGAGTTGAGGCTGCAGAGCTCGGAGTGGTGCAGTTCACGGACGACGACATCAAGCGCGAGCAGGACGCAACGGTGATGGTGCAGTCACTGCTGCGCAAGGGTGCATACCGTGGCCAGCGGGTGTACCGTGCGGAGGACGGATTGGTGCGTGTGGAGTTGGAGGGCGGCGACAGAACTATCCTACCAGTGATCTACTGGGCCCTCGCATTCAAGGAGGCCCACGACAGTATCTGGGCGGGTCACTTGCGAGGCCCGCCGACATTGGAGCGGCTCCAGCGCATGTACTGGTGGCCGCGTATGCGTGAAGCAGTGCAGAGTTGGGTGGCAGCCTGCCAGAACTGCGGGTCCCGGAAGGCGAAGCCCAAGGCAGTAGTTCCTCCGCTGCGAAGCGTGAGGACGGGCGATGTTTGCGACCGGTGGGCTATTGACGTAGCACGCCGTTGCCTGTGACAGCGGGTGGCAACCGCTATGTTATCGCGGCTGTTGAGTACACGACGCGGTATGCGGTGGCGACCGCAGTGAGTGAGCACACGGCAAAGGCAATTGCCAGATTTCTAATGGACAAAGTGGTCTTTGTCTACGGGCCTATGCGCGAGATCATGATGGACGGCGCGGTGGAGTTCGGCAGCAAGGCCACTGCCGAGTTGTTGGAATTAATGCAGGTCAAGCAGTCGTCCCCGGTGCCATACCGGCCTAAACTATTGGGACTTGTTGAGAGGTTCCATCGAACCTGGAAGGACATTGTGAGTCTCTACGTAGATGAAGGGCAATATGATTGGGACGACTTTCTACCTAGTGCCCTGTACGCCTACAATTCGTCGAGGCACTCGACGCACGGCTTCCAGCCGAATGAATTAATGATGGGGAGGAAGCTGCGCACGCCAGCGGAGCTGCTGAGGCGAAGCCGCGTGACGCACCCCCACAGCACGCTGCAGGAGTATCATGAAGTCTTGTTGCAGGACCTGTCGAAAGCACGAGAGTTAGCAGCAGTAGCTCTCCAGAAAGAGCAAGCCCGGCAAGCGATGTATTACAACCAGCGGAACGTACGGAATGGCAGTGAGTTTCGGCTCGGACAGCTAGTCTGACTGTACCGACCAGCGCGAGGACCTGGCATCACGAAGTTCGGCCACAGGTGGCGTGGCCCGGGCAAGATCATCGAAGCCACGGGCTACGACAACTACCTGATCCAGATGCTGGAGTCAGGACAGGAGTTAGTGACGCACCGCTCCTTCCTGCTCAGCTACTACTACCCGACGCACCTTTTGGAGCAGATGGTCAAGGACATCGCAGCAGACCTGCGAGAAGAAGCGGTGGCGGCAGCAGACCTGGACTCCGACGATGAAGACGGCACGGTGGCCGAGATGGAGGCACCGAGCAGTGACCAGAATAGCCCGGAGGCAGTTGAAGCAGCGGTGACCAGCGCGGCAACGGAACCAAGCCGCGCTGCGACGCCACGCGCCACTACCCCAGCGAGAGTAGAAATAGCTGCTGCTGCCGATGAAGCGGCAGCTGCAGCGCCGACTGAGCAGCCAGAAGCCAACTTGACGCCGAGACCGGACGTGCAGCAGCCAGCACGCCGATTCAGTCCAGCCCGAGAGCAACGAAGACGCGCAGAGCGTCCTGAACCAGCTGCAGCAGCAGCCGACCAAGATCAAGGGCGCGATGCCGTGCCCGACAGACCCCGAGTGCGCACGAAGCGCCCCAGAGCAGCTCCAGCAAGCCCCGGTGACGCTATTGCCGGACGGACCCGTGCCAAGATCCGAAAGGCGCTCAACGCAGGCGTCCGGCGCGACGGTGGACGAGACGAGAGCCCCAGCAGAGCTCATGCCGGACCTACGGCACTTGCAGCAGCCGACCAGCCCAGCGACGAAGGCCAATCAGCCGGCCGAGTCGCAGTTGAACGCGACGGAGACGAAGACCAAGGTGGCGGAGGCCAGCGACGGGAGCAGCTCGTCGATGAGCAGCTCGCCCGCGGACACCGCATCGAAGACGACCAAGAAGAAGGACCCCGTGTTGGCAAACACGGAGCCGAAGGACAGCAAGTTGATCAAGACGCTACTGCAGCGCGCCATGAAGCGGCCGCTGCAGCGCAGCAGCCCCGAGAAGCTAGCGGTGAAGCTGGTGAAGCCGGACGTGCAGACAGCCAGCAGCCAGCGACGACAGTCGCCCCAGCCGACGAAGGCGACGAAGCAGAACGGATCTACGTATTTGCCGGGCGTGGCAGGCGAGGCGCAGACGGCCTCGTGGCCCGACAACCGCGACTGGCACGCATCCAGCCCGGAGAAGCCGTGGTGGAACACCGCCGCCGAAGGTACTGCACGCATACCGGGCGTTACGTGTTGGAATTCGAAGTACAGCGTCTGGGTGATCGACCTGACGCAGGAGTACCTCAGCGACTCTGGATTAACCAGCAAGATTACGAGAAGCTATGGAGTGAAGGACGAGTGCGGAGCGAGCGAGCAGAAGGTAAGGACAGCGAGGACGACGATGGCAGCACGCGCGTTGCGCATGACGGCGCCGCGCAGACGCTAAGGACGACGGCAGCAGCGGAGCAGCTCGACGGACAGCAGCGCGGGACGAATCGAGGACGATTCGGCAGTAGGGGAAGAGAGTAAGAGGATGAAACCTCTTTGGCGTGTCCTCCTCCACCCCTCTGCCTAAGGCGACCAAGGACGGACGGACAGCAGCACGACAGCGGCGCAGAGAGACCAGTGGAGGGTCGGGGGTGAGTCTATCCCCCGAACCAGCAACCAAGATCTACGGAACAAGGAGGGCAAGGGTAACAGCACGTGGCGATCTTCTCGCGAAGCGCCGCGGTTGCTGGTTGAAGACCGACAGAAGATTTCAAGTGCATTTGTAGGGTAGGGATCAGTTGCGAATCTGCGGTGAAGCAGAGAGAAGACAGCGGAGTGCACTGGCATAGTGCACAAGAGCTAACGACCAATACAGCAAAGACTGAGGCGAGTAAGTACTTGTGTATTGCTTGTTAGTGTGAGGAATAAGCCCCCGAGTGTATAAGAGAGACGGGTATCTGCAGCCCCGTAGAGTCGTCAGTATCTGCAGCCCGCGAGGCGCACTCGGCGACCAAAGAGAGGGTCGATTAGCCCCCGGCGCTGAGTGTTGCGCGACTTGGCCAAGATCTCTGGCGCGGCTGCCTTACATTGCGAAACCCAGGAACGCGGCTACTACTGTTTAGCGTGTGTGTGTAGGAATAGCTTACGTATATTGTATTGATAAGCAGTAGTGGTCGTAGCCACCGGACACCGTCCTGTAGCTAGGGGCAGGCCTGGAGGTGACGCAGTGTGGACACCACACGTAGCGACGCGCAAGTGACGAACTCGCCACAGTACTAGAACACTGCTTACTATGCTCCACAACTACACATTTATCGACGATGCCGCCTACTACGTGACCAGCATTCTCGATAATGACTCGGCTTACCCGACAGTCAAGTGTCTGGACTGGGTCATTTGCCACCGATTAACACCATCGCGGCCGCGTTGAACCAAGCCACTGCGATGACGAATGCCACAAGCGGAACTACATGTAGCGGCGCCGAGGCCTAACTAAGAACTTGTTCAAGGTGTCCGTGAACGGCATTGAGTTTGTGCTGTGCGCTTCTGGGTCGTCAGGGCTCAAGATGTATGGTAGCGACATGGATATCGCAGTGGAGTATGTCGATTCGCGCATAAACATCTCAGTGCCGGCACTAAATGGAGCAACGCTACCTCAATGTACAGATGTGGTGTCCGAGTTCGAGGTAACTTCGACCGGAATTGCACTCTTGACAGGCCCTTCGATTGCGTCTGGAGACGTGAGGAGACTGAAGGCCGAGTTCGACTTCTCGTGGGGAGATTCCTCCTTGTGTTCCTCGTCCATGCATTTTCATTCATGGCATGGGTGTTCATACTGAGTTGTCAGTCAATAAAGATTCCTTCAAGTACTGGGGCAATTTGATAGGCCACGCCCCGTGCTGCACGTCAATGAAGTACGCGGTCCTGAATACTGTGAACAACACGTGGACAAACAGCACGCAGCAGCAACAGGTTTGCGATCGCGCATTAGCCGTCAGCGAAACGAGCACAGAGTCGACAATCGCTGACAACGATCGTCGTTACGCACTCAATGGGGAACTTGATGCTGGCAGGTGCGATTGCAACGGGGAAATGCAGTTTCGATTCCAGCTCGACTTGGGTGGGTTTGGGAGCGCCTATGAAGGGAAGCATGGCTTCCGACTTCATCCAAGAATCGTGCGCTGGAAATTCCAACTTCGTACTAGAAGCCATGGTTGAAGGCGGTGGACAATGCCCTCCCACTGCAGCATTAAAATCAATGTCGTATCAAGGAGAGAAGCACAGCACGGCAAAGTTGGACGCAGTGTACAGAGCAGCACAAAATGCGTACGAAACCAACGTGTCTGCCGTAATGTGCAGTGATAGCTTTTCAGGACTGATATCGATGGACCAAGTCAAGCTTTGGGCTCTGGGACTTGTGGGACATCATCACTCTCCGCAACGATGGGTTGGTGGAGTTTGAAAGTTGCGCAGTTGGAATCCCAGCATCAAAGTTTGGCGACTCCTGGCGTGATCGCTACTACAGGTCAAAAGTCAATCACTACGATATGCAGTTCAAATATGGGGACGCTTTGTTCAACAAGGCAAAGATGCCCGTGAAATGGTTCGAATGTCTATTATAGCCGTACCCTGATACATTCAACGTTAGTGGAGACAATTTATATTCAGTTTTTGCTTAACCCTTTTAATATAGATAGCTTCGTAGGAGATATTTGAATACAGACAACGACGATAAAACCCGCGCCACTTGCTAAATTATTACAGTGGTATGGACAGGGACCATGTACAATGCACAGTTTTGATTGGCTAAACTGCACCAAATGTACTCTGTTTGATTAGGCTCAGTACATAAAGTGGGTAAATGTGCATAAGTGAAACATGACGCGGGTTTTTTCGTTACGGGGCTTTTTCCGTCGTTGTCTGTACTGTGAAGTACTGAAGTAAATAAGTTATGATTCAATTAGAATGTGTGGAGCTGCCAACACTTTAAAACTTAAACAAGGTACTTCGAAGTACTCTGTATTACCAACCTCACCTTGCACATAACGTACGTTTGCACTACTGTACTTCGGCACCTTTCTTTTCGCCTCATGAGCATCATGGCATGAGGAAGTCAGTCCAATGTTAGTGTTTGAATTCGGTTGAAGTTGTCTCTGCTGCGGCCAAATATACTGAACGCAGGGAAACCTCATTTCAGTACCAGAAAATCTCAACGACACGCCGTATTTTGTCAGTTTACATGACTGGGGCTTGGTCTCCCCCTTCATGCTCGCGTTCACGCTCGTGTTCTTCTTACTGCCGATCGTTAGTAAAGGCTGAATGCATCGTGCTTATCAAAGCGGCACTGACTAACTTGTTTTTTTATCTGTTGTCTTTGGAACGTTCAGCAACACAATGTCAAAAAGTTTGCCGTGATGTCTACTGCCTTCTTCAGTACAAGTGATTTAACTTGATAACGCTTGTTTAGCTCATATAGTTGGTATCTCACTGGGAGTTTACCTTTGTTGATTTTTTAGAGTGCTAAAGTTCGTTGATCCCATGACGTCCAAGTTTAAAGTTCTACTGTAACTAATAGAGTGCTAAAGTTCGTTGATCCCATGACGTCCAAGTTTAAAGTTCTACTGTAACTGATCCCAGCGACAAGTGTTTTTCTTTAAAACAGCTTAGAGCATTGGCTTCAGCTTCCCCGTCATCAGTCCTCACAAATATGAGTAAAGTATCTGGGTTTATAAACTATTGTACAGACTTCTGCTTCAATAAAGAACGCCTGATATATATATAACGCTACAGGTTAATGCTATATGAGAGGTCCAAAGACATAATGGCTTGATAACCCTTAAATACAATCCTAAAGGATATTATTTGCTCGGTGTTCTTTATTGAAGCAGAAGACTGTACTTGTCTCGATTTCTTCGGAAAAGTCCCAAGCCCTTGTTTTACCGGTAACAATCCACAGTTCTCTCAATTTATCACAATTTGGAAGAACGGCACGAAATATAAGCTAAAACGAACGCCTGCAACAGCCTAACTGGTTTAGACCATCCAGTAGCAACCCTGAGTGAAGTTATATATTGCTTCCCTGGCCCGCGAAGTATGCGAGTTTGAAGCCGTGCATTTCTGCTCGGTTTGTTGCTCTAGCATGTTCTGACTTGACAGTTGACGGAGTGTACCGGTACCGGGTTAAGCACTTGGCCGGAAGGTCCGAGGGGATACAGCGTGTGCTCTTGCTCGCCAGACATGCACGACCTCGGGGTTTACTGCCATCCAGCATAATCACCATCTTGGGATCAATCACCCGAATATATTGCTTGGGCCACTCATTCCACGATTCGCTCCGAATTCCTCAAGTTCACTATACAAGACCTCGTAGTCTCAGTGACCACTATTGAGTACCGAAGTACCGAAGCAAAATGCGGACATACTACGTGCTGTTCCTGTGTGCTACCATTTTTGCGAGCGGTTCGACGCAGTCTACGGCGAGTGAATTGGACGAAGGGATGATCTCGACGATGGCGTCCCCCGAATTGATTCACTCGGGCCAACACACACGATTTCTCCGTGCCCAGAAGGGCGACGAAGGCGACGATGAAGACCGGGTTTTGACGGGGAAGAAAACCCCGTTGACTTGGGAGAAGCTTGAAGACATCCTCACGAACGCTGGTGGCATACAAGCCAGGAAGTTCGCATCGTGGAAAAAGAAAGAATTGGACGCGCAGGACATCATGGGCAAGATTCGAGCCTTCGATTCGGTGAATGAAAGACACCGGGCTATCGCGTTGCAGTACGGCGCCTATCTGAAAGGGCAGCAACTGACCGTCTACATTCAACGAATGGAGCGACCCCCTTCTCCAGTGGCGCGATCCGACACTGTGCCAAATGAGAACAGCTTAATAGTGAAGGGTCTATGGTCGTGGCTTACTGGTTCCTAGACTCATAGGGTATGCAGTAACAAGTTTTCTACCTTTTCGAGTTCATCCATCGCACCAGCAAGGGACTCGACGAAGGGTTTTCAGGATTACTGACTACTGTACCTGGCGTTCGTGCCTGGAAAAGCCACATAAACCCTTGCCAGAGCCAACACCACTAAAGTGCTAGGAGCGATGGCGCCGAAATTGATGTCGCTCCCTTTCTCGGTCCTGACGCGCATCCTCGAGTTTGCAATCACCCGCTTCCCCGATCTGGCTCCGGGTGAACATTCAAACGCCGCTAAATGAGCTAAATAACGTTGTGTTAGTCTCCACAACCGCGTTGCAGTCCATCCGTCGCACGATACCTACTACTACTACAACAACTGGTATTAATACATTGTTAGCCAAGACGCTGCCCTTACTCTCGAACTCGAAGATCAAGTGATGACTTTGAGGCAATATCAATAAGGTGAACACGATACAGGAACTTTTGTACAGTACGGGATTTCTGTGTGTGGGGCTACGACAGGAGTCGCTTTGCCAAGATGTCTATGCTGAAAGTCTGCTGATATCCAATGATGGGGCAAAATCTTTCGGCTTTTACCGGGACTCTCAGTAAAAAATTTAGTCGGCATATTCCAGATATGACTGGAGGCTGGGTCGATGTTCTGTCGGCAAGTTGAGTTTTTGATCCTATCACGGCATAACTATAGGTCTTGAGATTGAGAAGGTAGTGTATTGCCAGGAGCTGCGGCAGTTCACGGTCCCATCACGAAACGAGGGAGATTATTTTCCGCTGCAGCACGGAATTTATTCAAGCATTTGGACGCCTACAACAATTTTGCTTCCTTTGGAGATTCACAATGTAAGGATATGAGGTCAATTTCACTGAATACGTGGGAAGATTTCAACTCTTCGTGTACCCCACATTGGTTCGGCTAGGCGGTTGTGCGCTTTGCTGACTCATTCTTTCGTGTGTTTGGAGAGCACATCAAACTCCAGTTATTCTCTCTCGCACTATCGACAATCTTGCAATGAAATTATTTAGAATATTTCACTACCTGCCAGAGCTGGGAAAAATATACTACGAAGTATATTTTATTTTTACTGAGGGGTTTTACTCAAGTCAATACATTATTGGCCAATAAAATACTGATATTAATACAGATACGGTATCATAATACTTCGAAGTATGATACTAAGTACCAAATGTGTGATCGTATATTATATCTACGTTGCCCCTTGATCGCAGCTCAGCATTCCAAAGAAAGGTAATATATTGCAGCATCACCAGCGTTTCTAGTGTTGCCAAAGTCGCAGATGCCAAACGGTTAGTGTTGACTAAACACTAACCGTTTGGCAGCTTCGACTTGAGGGCTTGGGCCAGTTGCTTCGTAGATGGTAGACTGTCCAGTGAATTCTAGGTTACGTGTTGTGAGCTAAATCGCGCGAACGCGAACTCTCGAAGGAGTTGATCACAAGTCTACGGTCGTACAGTAGGTTCAATCATCTTATGATTGAGGAGGACGTATCGTGCGGCTGCGAGCATAAGTGAGAATAACGACCTCACGCGATTGCAGCAGTGCTATATCAAGTTACCATATAATTTTCTGATATGTATTGGTGCGATAAAAAAAATCTGCTTCGTTCACGTGCATCGTGAAAGATCCGACAACTTCACCTTTTTTATTTACAAGTGCATCGAAGTGGTGAGCACTGCACATTTGACAGCTTCTAGCAAGAAGTTTTTAAAAGGCATTGGGGCTCTTTAAGAGGTCGAATTGAGTGAGTTTATCTAGCAATACCTGCTGCTAGTACGAAAGATATCCACGTGGCCCGAAACTTCTCTCCATTCTACAAAAGACACTCGAACCATTTCACGGGCATCTTTGCCTTGTTGACAAACTTGAACTGCATATCGTAGTGATTGAGTTTTGATCTGTAGAAGCGATCACGCCAGGTGTTGCCAAACTTTGACTCCGGAATCCCATCCGCGCAGCTATCGAACTTCACCATACCGTCATTGCGGTTGGAGTGGTGATGTACCATCATCCCGAGCGCCCAAACCTGAACTTGTAGGAGCGATAGCAGTCCTGAATTACTTTCGCTGCACATCAGGGCGTATGCATTGGTTCGATAAGCCTCTTGTGCCTCTATGTAGGCCGCATCCAGCTCTGCCGTGCTGTGGCTCCCTCCCTCGTACGGCATTGATTTTAATGCTGCAGTGGGAGAGCATCGCCCGCTGATTTTGATTATATTTTCTGGTATATGGGTTCTGGAGGTCGACATGCTGCTGCTGAAAAGCACTCGAGTTGTTTTCCAAGCTTACGGTTACCTGTGCTGCGAGTGCCAGCAGTAATGACAAAGTAACCTCCACTTTCAGTAATGGCATTGGGCTGGGAGACTATTACGTAGTTCGTTGAGTGACGAAAAAGCAAACTGAGCAAATGCGAGTCGCGTCGTGCTGCACGACACCCCCACCCTTATTGCTGCCTACATGTAGTACGTACGAGTCGTACATACGAAGGCAACAGTTCTGAATTTGCACCATGAACATTAGATACATTTCCTGCGCAAATCTACCATCTATCTTCTCATCCCTCGTGTCAATAGGTACAAAACACTGTTTTTATACAACTGCAGTACCGGTACAGTACCACAAAGCTGGGCTTTGCACGGAATTGAGGACCCGAGTTGGTGGACCCGGGGGAAGTCGCAGTTCGAAGGAGTCCGACTGTGACCGCGGCCTGTCCTGAACTTGTTCAATTCCATGCACGTCTTGTTGATGGTCATAATTTATGACCATCAACAAGACGTGTCAGGCCTATTTAAATGTGGGAAATGAGACGACAAGATACCACAATTAACCCTTTCGCGGTGAGAGGGTGCATTCTTCGCTATTTAGTGCTGTTACCAAAACACGGTAGATAACCATCTTCTTAAAGGGCGCAGAATGCACCCTTTTAGCTCCATCCCGCTCTTTGACTACCGGGTTTCGTTTCTACCAATCAGAGTAGTACCTGTAAATAGGACTGGGGGTAATTTTGAATTGTCTGCTCTTCGAGTGGTTTTTTATTGCTTCGATGGCCGTAATCGACCCCTGCCACACGACCGCGTCATCGACCAAGTGTGACGCAAACCGTGATTGCTGTTCAGCCATCCACATCACCATACAAAAGATAAGTCAAATGCACTACTCCTGATTCAATTTTTGATATACTTTAATCAACAGACATGCGCACAAGTTTCACCGACTCGGAAGACAAGCTGCTGGTGCAGATCGCCTTTCAGTTCGAGAGGGAGGGCTTGCGGATAACCTGGGACTATGTGGGGCGTCGCATGAAGACAAAGCGCACTGCGCGGCAGCTACAGATCCGGCTGTCCAACCTTAAGAGGACGTACGGGAAGTCGCTTAGCGACTTTCCGCCTTGTTTTTTTAGCGGTATGACTTCACGGCGTCTACTTCGTGCGCGAGAGCCACCACCGCCACGTCCTCACGTTTCTCAGCGGTCAACCTGCGTGCCCTCTGAGCCTCAGTCGCATGTTCAAGGCTTCGACACGCGAGATCATGATCTGGGCGTGCAGAGCGACTGTGGGTACTGTACAGCATCCGTGACTGGTGAATCGGGTAAGGCATGCGTGGAGTGGCTATTAATCCATGTAATGATACTAATGTTGTGCGTGATGTGTACGCAGTTGCCGTTGTCGGGGCCGGTGAACCTGATGGCAACGACATTACGACCGTCGACGTCGCATCCGGTCAGGCATTATCGGCTGAACGTCTAAGGCAAGGTGCTAGGCATGACCAGGAAGCCACACGCGGACCGAGACCAGGAGGTGCGGCGTGGGGGGCACTGCAGGCAGCGGCGGTGCTCTTTTTAATCTCGGTTTATTGTTTTTTGTGATGGCTCAGGCGCTGATGGCAATGGTGAGAGTGCGGCCATTTTGGCCTTCGACGGTGACCGTGATGCCCGAAAACATGCTGTGCGAGGTGAACGTGGAGGGCGTGTGGGTCGACGGATGGATAGAGCTGCATGTACTTCGGGTGTGTAACGAGTTTCGAAGCGCGTAACAAAGAGAATGACATGGCTAACGTGTGTTGTATATGCTGTAGCAGCTACAATTGGTAGTTGTGAGGTTGTAGACGGTGTCAGCATGGTCGTAGGTGAATCTACTAATGAACCAGTTGCCACCCACAATATGACAAGAGGATATGGTGTGTGTGCCGAGCACAGAGGTTCTACGACTCGGCGGGAGACAAGTGCTGACAACGGAGCAGGTGTGGATGGCATTGGTAGGCTACTGGTAACTATAATGTGGCTAATGTTGCGCTGTTGTTGGAGGTGCTGGAAACGTTGAGGGTGCTGGTGGCGAGAATGGCGTGAGTGGTGGGGTCGCTGTCGACCACTGCCAATACTCACCCAAACTAAATCAAGTGCAAGCTCATGAAGCAGTGGGTTCAATTTTCGGCAATATCAGTGCAAACGACGTTCGACAGCAAGCTGGTCGCACCTGCGATAATGCGGGTGAAGTTTTACCGTCGGGTGTTTCCCTGATACTTGCAGCTGTTGGGATAATCGGCGAAGCTGACGTTTTTCTCGATGTCGGAGCTGGCGTGGGCAACATTCTCGTCCAAGTTGCTCTAACAACCGACGTTTGAGCTTGTATTGGCGTCGAGCTTCGCAGTGATCTCGTCTCACTTGGACACTGCTCTATGCAGCAACAGCTCAAGCATCACCCGCGACTAGGTAAGGTGCTGCTCAAACATGTAGATGTTAGAGATGCTTCGATGTCAAGGCAACCTCCGATTTGTGAAGCCACCATAGTCTTTGCGAACATATTTCTTTTTGAAGAAGATGCAAAGCTAGTAGTCTCACACGAACTCAGCGCAATACCAATGGCACGCGTGGTCATCGCAACATCGCCGTTCTGCCCGAGGCATCGCTCCTCGTGCTCGGAACCTTTTTGTAAACACTGGAAGCTGGAGCGCAAGATAGAAGTACATTGTAGCTGGAAGGCGGCGTTACATCCGATATACATATACCAAAACATATTATGAATCACTTTCTGAGCTAGCACTACTGTAAAGTACCGACCGCCTCGTCGCCAAGTCCGAGTGCTGAACATCCACCGCCACTCCCTTCCGATCCACCACCGCCGAGTCTGCCGGTACCGACGGTGCTGGGATCCGCCTCACCGTCATGTCCAAGTGCTGCTTGGGCAGCACCACCACCGAGTCGGCGGGCCTCGCTGTCGACGAGTGCCGCGTCGCCGCCACGTCCTAGCGCAGCTTCAGCGGCGCCAGTACCGGGTTGGTGGGCACCGCCGAAGCCAAGAGCTGCGTTGCCGCCATGTGCTGCTTGAGCAGCACCACCACCGACTCGGTGGTGCCTGCCGAAGCCCAGGGCCGCGTCAACACCATGTCCAAGTGCTGCTGGAGCAGCACCACCATCGAGTCGACGAGCTTCGCCGTCGACGAGCGCCGCTTCCCCGCCAAGTCCTAGCGCGGCTTCAGCGGCGCCAGTACCGGGTTGGTGGGCACCGCCGAAGCCAAGAGCTGCGTTGCCGCCAAGTGCTGCTTGAGCAGCACCACCACCGACTCGGTGGTGCCAGCCGAAGCCCAGGGCCGCGTCACCACCATGTCCAAGTGCTGATGGAGCAGCACCACCATCGAGTCGACGAGCTTCGCCGTCGACGAGCGCCGCTTCCCCGCCAAGTCCTAGCGCGGCTTCAGCGGCGCCAGTACCGGGTTGGTGGGCACCGCCGAAGCCAAGAGCTGCGTTGCCGCCAAGTGCTGCTTGAGCAGCACCACCACCGACTCGGTGGTGCCTGCCGAAGCCCAGGGCCGCGTCACCACCATGTCCAAGTGCTGCTGGAGCAGCACCACCATCGAGTCGACGAGCTTCGCCGTCGACGAGCGCCGCTTCCCCGCCAAGTCCTAGCGCGGCTTCAGCGGCGCCAGTACCGGGTTGGCGGGCACCGCCGAAGCTGAGAGCTGCGTCACCGGCAAGTGCTGCTTGAGCAGCACCACCACCGAATCGGCGAGCAACGCCGAAACCGAGAGCCGCGTCGCCGCCATGTCCAAGTGCTGCTTGAACAGCAGCAGCACCGAGTCGACGGGCACCTCCGAAGCCCAGGCCCGCGTCACCGCCAAGTGCTGCTTGAGCAGTACCACCACCACCATGTATAGTGCCAAAGGCAGCATTTCCAAGCGCAAGACTACTGCAAGTCCCGAACGCAGCAAGCCTAACAACATTATTCTCCTCGCCGTCACTTCCTAGACTCGTGCCACCGCGATCAGCTCCACCTTCATGCTCTTGGGCAGCACCACTACCGAGTCGGTGAGTGGCAGCAACACCGAGTCCGGGAGAGGCAGAACAGCCTCCTGGCCCGTAAGCGATCTGTCGTGCAACGCGAGGCCGCTGTAGGACTTCAGGTCGAGGCTCATGCGTGGCCTTCAACTTGGCGAGAGCAGAGTGGCGTCGCACGTTTCCTTTCTCAGTAAATAGATCGTTGGGGTAGTAGAACTGGTGAAAGTTATCCCAGCATGTTGACGTCGTCGACGGACACATCCACGGCTTGGCGGGATGATTGTGTACAATCTGGCACAGACAGACACCGTGTGTGAGGCAATAGTTTGTTACCTCTGTTGGATACCTCCCCTCCCATCTACAAACAATACAGCGGCGCCGCTTCTTGCTGCTATCCGCATGCATTTGTCTAGACGACACCGAAGTGCAAGCAGTCGCGAGTACAACAGCTTTTCCAATAGGACGCTGCGATGAAGGAGTGCCGACCAGTTCCTCATCTTCATCGTCTAGCATTTCTCCACTGTAAAGCATGCGACCATCACTGGGTGCGTTCTTCCATTGCCCGTTCAACAATTCTCCTACCAACTCCATCACAAACTTCCTGTGCGGATCACGAGCCGCTTGCTCGGTTTTTATCAACCGTCGCGTAAGATACGCATTAGATCTTGCCACATCGATTAGAGCGAGGGCCAGCTTTTTGTGCCAGCGTTTGTACGAATGGCCGTCCGAAGTAGAGAATCGACCTCGTATTTGATCCAGCCTGTCAACGCCTTGCATGTTGGCGTTGCACTGAGCGACGCACTCTGGGGCTGGAAATGGCTGTTTCTCGCTGCCAACCATCCGTGTTACAGTAGTAACATTTGTAGAGTCTGCATTGGAGACCATGTTGACAACATTTCCGTCGCACCACGATGCTGCCAGCATACTGTGGTCGTGCGAGACAGCCTGACGATAGTCGCCACGGGTGCAATCATCCTTGTGTAAGATAGTGTGTGCCGGGTAGTGCTTGCTATTCGCACGGATAGTGCCTCGTCCGTATAGTCCCTTCAGACGAAGCTCCTGAAGTAGCTGAACGGAGGTATAATAGTTGTCCATGTTAACAACACGGTTTGTTCCAAACAGTGGCCTCGTCACCTCCAATACATGATTTTCGACACTTCCTCGAGTTCCTCTCTCAAGCTTTGCGCTTCAACTTGATCAACCACACCACTTAATCGATCCAAGATATCGCTACGATTACAGTGAAGCTTATAATTCAATGCTACCCACGTTGTAGAGCAGCACACCATGTAAAGCCTGAAATGGTACTTCCCTGTCGGCTTCATGGGATTGTACACAATCATGTGACGACCTTGGCGCGAGCGGCAGGCAACACTAGCTTCATCGAGAGCAACATCTCGACCGACGTGAATATACTGACCACCAGTAATCTTAAGCAAATTCAAAAGTGGCCGGATACGAGCTGCCGCATCTTGGTCTATCGTGTTAGGAATAGCATTGAAGCTCAAACATCGACGCAGAAGTTTGAATCGGTGAAGGGTCATGATGCCGTCTAGCGATGTGGTAACACCACCAAAAATTAGATCTTCGGCTTGTTGGCCCCAGTAATTAGCGTACTCGCCCTTATCATTCATGGCCATGAAGAAGAGAATACCGAGAAAAATCATCAACTCGTCGAGCGTGAACGGTGTCGCCATTCGTATGCTATTCACAACAGCGTACTTGTTGGTCTCATGTAGGGCTTGGCGCCAGAAGTAGAGAGGTATATACGCAAAGAAACTTGAACTGGCCGAATGCTCAAACAAATGCTTGAATTCAGGACGCAAGTAGGTTTTACTCGTACCGTCGTCATATTGGTACAAATATGATGGCGCTTCAACTTGTCCAGACGGGACGAATCGCATGTTTCGGACAGCTTCAACTTCTGAGAGGCTGGTTGGAAGTAGCTCCGTAGGGTCAAAAGCCTCAATCACTTCTTCTGCTTCATCGTCGCAGTCAGAATCGGCGTCCTCAAAGTCAATCTCGTCGGTTGGATCTGGCCGAACCAATATCCGCCAATCTGGGTTCTTCACTCGTGTTAGCGCAATGTAGTTCTTGATTCCAAGCTGCACCATTCCCACACTAATATGCTCCACTGCGCTCTGGAATTGGCTGTCCAGTCAACGAATCTGAAAAAGTGAAGCGTTCTTCCCTTTCTTGACTTGGCGATACACACGCCCAATAATGTAGGCAGTACCAATAGGCCTGTATGCCTTCGCTTTCATCCATCGCTCCTTATCGGGCGAAAATGCAATCAACTTGCTGACGTAGACATCCTGCAGCATGATGGGCGGTGTACGTGTAGGAGTTGTTGCAGCTCCTGTTGGCACTGCACGCCCCGGCTGTAGCCATTCGGGGAATCCAACACCTGCACTTAGGTCACCACTGGCGCCCACACCGACGCTGTCACCCACCCCGCTGCCGTCGGCTTCAGCGCCTGCACCACCAACACGCACAACGTCAGGAATAGGTCACCAGTTGCAGGCCCAAACGCAAGTACGCCTTCTGGGCAAGCTGAACACGCACCTTGTCGAGCCGTACGTCCTCCACGCCTTCCTGCTGAACCACGCCCTCTTGCACCACGCGCCCTCGTGCGCCACGCCCTCTTCCACCACTTCCAGCGACGCCTGCGTGACCAGCCGCGCCACTGGCGCCCACGCCAACGCTGTCCCGCACCCCACTGCTGTCAGGTTCAGCACCTGCACCACCAACACGCACAACATCAGGAACAGCTTCATCAACAGCAGGTCCGAACACAAGTACGCCGTCTGGGCATGCTAAACACGCACCTTGTTGATCTGTACGTCCTCCTGCCGCACCACCACGCCCTCGTGCACCCTCCACAGGGACGCCTGCCTGGTCGGCTGCGCCACCAGCGCCCACACCACCGCTGCTGCCCACCCCACTGGTTTCGGATTCAACACCTGCACCACCAACACGCAAATCGTCAGGAACAGCTTCATCAACAGCAGGCCCGAACGCAAGTACGCCGTCTGACCAGCTTGAACACGCACCTTGTCGATCTGCAAGTTCTCCTGCCGCACCACCACGCCCTCGCACACCATCCACAGGGACGTCTGCCTGACCGGTCGCACCACTTGCGCTCACGCCGACGCTGTTGCCCACTCCACTTGTTTCGGCTTCAACACCTGCACGACCAGCAAGCGCAACGTCAGGAACTACGTCACCAATAGCAGACCAAACGCA
The DNA here is from genome assembly GCA_009729435.1 of Phytophthora fragariae. NCBI lineage: Eukaryota > Oomycota > Peronosporomycetes > Peronosporales > Peronosporaceae > Phytophthora > Phytophthora fragariae. The sequence goes on along the minus strand of QQOI01000048.1, from coordinate 286,763 downwards.
TGTTACGCCTTCTGGGCAGGCCGTACCCGCACCTTGTCGAACCGTACGTCCTCCATGTCTTCCTCCCGCACCACGCCCTCTTGCACCGCGCTCCCCCGCACCACGCCCGGTGACCACCTCCTGACCTACAGCGCCACCGACACCAGCAACAAACACGATGTTAACAACAACACTAGAACTGAAATCCCGCGACTTCTGCACCGCATCCTTGCTTACTTGTTCCCGGAGCTGCATCTTCTACAGAAACCTCGCTGACGCGCAGGTCCTCAATGTATCTCAGGACGGCTAGCTCTCCCAGGAGGTAGTCCACCCCCTCAGCGCCATCGTGCCTTCCCCCAGGCCGAATGTATTTGTAGCGCGTGTCCAAGCACTTGCTGGATGGTCACTTGGACGTCCAGCCAGCTTTCACCAACGCCCCCCACACGTCCTTGAAAACCGCAACGCCTCCAAGACTGCTGGCTGTCTCCATATGATACCGGGATGATACGCGTCGGCGCTTTCTAGCACCGACCGGCTCGTCATGCTTCCGCTTCATTCCGGGCGGTCCTGATTTCCAATTGAATCGGGTATTGATAGAAGGCTGATACGCGTCAAGTTGTAGAAAATATAAAGGGTTTTTTGAAAGAACAATTGTATCACCTTTCATGTCTTATTCGCATTCGAACATCAAGGATATATGATAATAGAGTGCCCACGAAAATTTGGGCGCCAAGATTTGGCGGCAAAGTGCTGCATATACAATGTTCCTCTTATCTCATACATAGATTAAGATATATGCATCAATTAATGTCACACATTTACGGAGTGCTCAGTGCCCGAAATTGATGGCAAAGTGCTGCATATACAATGTTCCTCTTATCGCATACACAGATTACGATATATGCATCAATTTACATCACACATCTACGGAGGCACTCCGTAGATGGGTCCATACGTCTGGCTGGACCTCTCGATAGTCTGACCCATCATCTTAAGCAAACGTCACGACAGCCTTGACGCGAGAGGCCAAGTTCTCCGGAATCGTGTCACCGGAGCCGAGCGTCGTCTTGACGCCGATGGCGATGTCGGCGGCGCTGGCACCCTGCGAGTAGCCACCGAGCACGAAGACCGTGTTGGGGCAACAGACACCACGTGGTTGGTCATGTCGGTGGCACTCGGATCAGCACTGGACTGGCATGGAGGCAGCGTAGTTGACCGCGTACGAGGACACACTCATGCTGTCGAGGTTGGAGGTGATGCCACTGACCAGCGGTTCACCGCAGAGGCCAAGTCCTTGCATCTCACCACTGCCGCGAGCTAAGACGACGTGGGCGTCAGAGCACTCCGCGTTGACGAGGTTGGTGGCAGCACGACCAGGGACCCGAGGATGCCGAGCGCGATAGCTGCTACGACGCGAGCATCATCGTTCGGACAGCGCTGGCGCGTCATCATCCAAAAAAAGGTCGGCGAGGCGAATATATTCGTAACTTTCGCCGTTACATTTCCGCGTCGGTACAATGTGCCAAATTATTTTGACCAATCATGCCAGTAGAGTGCTGAAGCGGACTCGATCACTGCCGATGTTCAACTTTCAGCCAATCAAAATGCAGCCTAAAAGGGCGCATTATGCGCCCTTTTAGATTCGAAGCTACGACTATCAACAGCATCATTACTGATTAGCTCACACTCCCTGTCTCTACCAACGGCTTCAAGGGCGATATTTGCGACCTTTTACATTGATTTGACTTAACTTTGTATACGATAGTATAGAAGATATTATAACTGCTCCTCGCGAAAGGGTTAATATCCCCAGTCAACCCACCAATAAAAAGTCGATCGACACCCTTATGTTAGCCAGCGCTCCTAAACTGCAGCGGTGGTTTTATATTGATGTCACTCACTACTGTAGCAAATATGTTGTGCATTACGTGCCAGCAGATTAAATGCCTCGCTACTCTACTTGGACAGCAAATAGCACAACTTCGCGATCTGAACAGCAATTAATCGGCGCAGGTCTCCGTGTTAGGCCACTCCCTGCAGATATTTTTTCCAGCTCTTACCATCAAACAATTATGTCCTTAGAGGCTCGTGCATTCATAAGGGACCGCGGTACAATAGACACCTTATCACAGGTTTGCATCAGTTTTGTGGCGCATTGACTACATACAACCTTCCTTAACAGTGCCACCGTGGAATCGGATATTTCGGTCATCGGTTTGGAACGGGACCTTTATCGGCACTTGCTGACAGATTTTCCGTTCGAGGGAATTCTGCACGCGAATCAATTCGAACGAACAGCTTCACTAGAGTCAGAAGAAGAATTTGGCTTGTCCATATGTTGCAATCATATCTATACAGTTATCTTACTGGGCCTCTTTAATTGTGGAAGTTGCAACGGTTAAAGGTACCTAAAACGTTCGCAAGTTGAAGTAGTTACGCGAAGGTCGCCCCAATCCGAAATCCGGCTATTTTAATTGTGGGGGTTGTGAAATCACCACGATTAGCTTTAAGGTGGCAACTTAATTGTGGTATGGTTTATAAACGGCCTTAATGGTTCTCGCCAACTACTCGGGAGCAGAGTTCGGAAAAATATTGCACTTCAATAAATGATTGGTGTTTCCAATAAACTAGCCCACAATTCCCCGATTCAACGATGAAATATCCGACTTTTCGAAGCTGCTTTCGGAGACGAGCGAAGAGAGTCTCAGTTGATTCAGCAATACAACTTGCACGGACGCCTTCATTGTCAATACCGGTATCTAACTCACTTGCATTGAACATTAGGCTCTATTAGAGCGTTTAAGCTACAGTACCAAATCGAATTTCAGAACGAATAAAACCTCGTTTCAATATTTCGTTACGATATTCCAGAAGGGAGCTTAAGCTGGATACAACGCAACGAATCAAATCAGTTCCGAATCTCCTCCCCCTAGCAAGCAATGTCCGGCAATGGTGAGAGTGATAGCTCCTTAAGTGATCTGCTCACCTTTGACTCCACAGCGTCTATTCGACTAGGGCAAGACGACCCCCCTCTGCAGCCCCCCAGGCAAGACAGAGTGGTGCTGCAGCTGACTGAAGCCTCTGACGAAGGGGACGAGAGCTGCGAGGAAGTGGACGAGCCCGAACAACGCTCGCGCTTCAACCCCAGCATCGATAAATCTCTCTTGGCCGAAGTACTTGCCACACACCCGTTTGCTGTGGAGCGCAAGGCAGTAATTGGGGTGTGGAAAGGAATTGCCAGTCGGCTCAACACATCGCTGAAAACAAATTTTAGCTTTCGTGCGGGTCGGGACCGCATCAGCCTTCTCCTACGTAAGTATGTAGTACGGAAGAAGCGCAACGAGGCTGCAAGTGGCACAAGCGAAGTTCACACGGATTTGGACGACGTTTTAGAGCAGCTGCAGCAGCTCAAGAACGCGGCAGCAGCTGAGCTAGAGTCTAAAAAGAAGAACGCCGATTCTAAATCCGAGGCGATCGAGACCGCTGGGCAAAAGCTGATGCAGGCAGCAGAGGAAAGGTATGACGGTTGGATATAAATTTACTGACAGTCTTTTACTAACAAAATCTAATGCAATGTACGCTTTTGTGAAAACAGGGTTGCCAAGCGGATAGCTTCGGGTGGGAGCAGTACACAGCAAAGACCAAAGCGCCTCCGCCTCTCCACGCTGCTCGATAATGAGCTGGACGAGGCCGTGAAGCACAGAAAGCTGGAGGAGGACAAGGTTGAGCTTCACCGAGAGGAATTGCAGCTACGCCGGGATGAGTTGGCGCAGCAGAAACGACAGCAGGAGCTGCTGTGCGAGCAGATACAGCAACAAGCTGCTCAGACTGAAGCAATTTTGAAACTACTGACCTCAGTTATCGGCAGGAGCGGAAAGTAAATGCAGATGTATTGAGATGTTAATCATAGAAATAGTTCTGCAGTGATGGAGGCTCAACACCAAAATACTTGCTGTTATTGTTTCCTCCACGAAGTATGGTGATACAATTCGTAAGCACTACTGCCGTTTTGTATAGCGTCGAAACCGGAACGCCCCCAAGTACATTTTTCTCTTGTAGTCAACTCCAGCCCAATAGTTGACCACTTGACCATACGACCACTCAACTGTGGTCCTTACCTTCGACATGGAAGCGTTAATTTTGGCTTGAGCAGGCGTAAGACCCCCTTTAAAAGGCGATACAAACACATCCGTCCGTCCGTAAGCTTGGTCGCCATAGATGAAGTATCCACGAAATATTTCGTCAGCACGGATGCGCGCATCTATTCCAGACTTGTGTAGCAAAACCACATCGTGCCGGCGTCCTTCGACTGGCCCATAAAGGTGGAAAATAATGCCATCCGGGGTAACGACAGTCTGAAACTTCAACCCATGCTTGCGCTTATGACCACTATACACACTCTGCTGCTCTCGAGCTCCATCAGGCCTGCATATTCCTCTTACTGTTCCATCCACGAATCCCCAGATGTGGTCAAGCTCTGCTCCTTGATCGTAGATTATGACCATCAACAAGACGTGCATGGAATTGAACAAGTTCAGGACATTTGCTCCGTTCGTTCTTGAAGAACATGTGAAGCCTCGCTTGAAGGTGTTGTGGCTGCCAGCCAACGAGTGTTGATTCAAAACCGTTGAAACTACCATCGCTACTTCCGGAAATGAGATGGACAGGCCGCGGTCACAGTCGGACTCCTTCGAACTGCGACTTCCCCCGGGTCCACCAACTCGGGTCCTCAATTCCGTGCAAAGCACAGCTTTGTGGTACTGTACCGGTACTGCAGTTGTATAAAAACAGTGTTTTGTACCTATTGACACGAGGGATGAGAAGATAGATGGTAGATTTGCGCAGGAAATGTATCTAATGTTCATGGTGCAAATTCAGAACTGTTGCCTTCGTATGTACGACTCGTACGTACTACATGTAGGCAGCAATAAGGGTGGGGGTGTCGTGCAGCACGACGCGACTCGCATTTGCTCAGTTTGCTTTTTCGTCACTCAACGAACTACGTAATAGTCTCCCAGCCCAATGCCATTACTGAAAGTGGAGGTTACTTTGTCATTACTGCTGGCACTCGCAGCACAGGTAACCGTAAGCTTGGAAAACAACTCGAGTGATTTTCAGCAGCAGCAGCAGCATGTCGACCTCCAGAACCCAACGACGGAATGGCCATCTCTTCGATTCAACTTCTCGCTCAAGCGAAGCTCCATGCCAGTCCACGGACAGTCTGATTTCTCGATGATCGCTGATCCCGTTGTATCGATTGATGGCTCAATCATGGTTTACAACGTGTTTGCCTATTTCCGGCAAGACAAGATGCTTCACAACTACACACTTATCGACGGCGCCGCCTACTACGTGACCAGCAACATTGATAATGACTCGGCCCACGCGACAGTAAAGTGTCTGGGACCAGAACTGGGTCATTTGCCGCCGATCAATGCAATTGCATCCGCGTTGAACCAAGCCACGGCAATGATGAATGCCCCAAGCGTTGATTGCCCGACTACCAACTTGTTCAAGGTATCCGTGAGCGGCGTTGAGTTTGTGCTGTGCGCTTTTGGGTCATCATGGTTCAAGATGTACGGTGGCAACATGGATATCGCAGTGGAGTATGGAAATTCACGCATGAACATCTCAGCGCCGCTACTAAATGGGGAAGAGCTACCTCGATGTGCTGAAGTGGTGTCCAAGTTCGCGATAGACTCGACCGGAAATACACTCTTGACAGGCCGCCCAATTGCATCTGGAGACGTGAGGAGACTGAAGGGAGAGCCTTCCTCGTGCTCGTGCAAGTCGACACCGCGTCCATGCATTTTTATTCATGGCATGGGTGTTCGCACTGAGTTGCCGGACAATCAGGATTCACTGAAGAAGTACTGGGGAGATTTGACGGGCCACGCCCCGTGCTGCACGTCAATCAAGTACGCGGTCCTGAATACTGTGGACAACACGTGGACAGATAGCACGCAGCAGCAACGGGTTTGCGATCGCGCATTAGCCGTCAGCGAAACGAGCACAAAGTCGACAATCGCTGACACGATCATCGTTACGCACTCAATGGGGAACTTGATGCTGGCTGGTGCGATTGCTATGGGGAAATGCAGTCTTGATCCCAGTTCGACTTGGGTGGGTTTGGCAGCGCCTATGAAGGGAAGCATGGCTTCCGACTTCATCCAAGAATCGTGCGCTGGAAATTCCAACTTCGTACTAGAAGCCATAGTTGAAGGCGGTGGACAATGCCCTCCCACTGCAGCATTAAAATCAATGTCGTATCAAGGAGAGAAGCACAGCACGGCAAAGTTGGACGCAGTGTACAGAGCAGCACAAAATGCGTACGAAACCAACGTGTCTGCCGTAATGTGCAGTGATAGCTTTTCAGGACTGATATCGTTGGACCAAGTCAAGCTTTGGGCTCTGGGACTTGTGGGACATCATCACTCTCCGCAACGACGGGTTGGTGGAGTTTGAAAGTTGCGCAGTTGGAATCCCAGCATCAAAGTTTGGCAACACCTGGCGTGATCGCATCTACAGGTCAAAACTCAATCACTACGATATGCAGTTCAAGTTTGGAGACGCTTTGTTCAACAAGGCAAAGATGCCCGTGAAATGGTTCGAGTGTCTTTTGTAGAATGAAGAAAAGTTTCGGACCACGTGGATATCTTTCGTACTAGCAGCAGGTATTGCTTGATAAACTCACTCAATTCGACCTCTTAAAGAGCCCCAAGGCCTTTTAAAAACTTCTTGCTAAAAGCTGTCACATACGCAGTGCTCACCACTTCGATGCACTTGTAAATGTAGTAAAAACATTGTGGATTTATGATCCCCGCTATTTCAACGAGCACTGTTTGTAGTTTGAAGTTGTGCCCGCTCGACTCCTTCCCCACACGACAGGACTTACTACCTTAAGCTTAGTACATTTCAGTATCTGCGAAAAGTACCCGATCACCATAATAATATTAAGCATAGTATTATGTATTGAGCATTGCACGAATTTTGGCTACGTCGAGTATGGCCGATAATTCAGTACTACTACGAAGTATATATTTTTAACTGTAACATCAAGTCGTTTGAAGTGCTGGCAAAGATCAATTTTCTACGGTCATCTTATAATTTAAATACGTCCGAGCATCTCGAAGACAAGGATGATCTTGGGAAGGAACTTATTGAAATCAGGGTAAGAGGCCAACAGCGCACTCTGCTGACAATTCCCCGATTCAACGATGAAATAGCCGACTTTTCGAAGCTGCTTTCGAAGACGAGCGAAGAGAGACTCAGTCGATTCAGCAATACATATCATTTTAACTTGCACCGACGATTTCATTGTCAATATCTAACTCACTTTCGTTGAGCCTTATTATAATCTCCTTCGAACTGCGACCCCCCTCCCCGGGTCCACCAACCGCGAACATCCTATGTGATGTTCCTGTGTGCTAACATTTTTGCGAGCGGTTGGACGCAGTCTACGGCGAGTGAATTGGACGAAGGGATAATCTCGACGAATGCGTCCCCCGAGTTGATTCTCTCGGGCCCACACATACGATTTCTCCGTACCCAGAAGGACGACGAAGACGACGATGCAGACCGGGTTTTGACGGGGAAGAAAAAACCATAGACTTGGGAGAAGCTTGAAGACATCCTCACGAACGCCGGTGGCATGCAAGGCAGGAAGTTTGCATCGTGGAAAAAGAAAGAATTGGACGCGCAGGACATCATGGGCAAGATTCGAGCCTTCGATTCGGCGAATGAGGCTGTCGCTTTGCAGTACGGCGCCTATCTTAAAGGGCAGCAACTGACCGTCTACACTCAACGAATGGAGCGACCCCCTTCTCCAGTGGCGCGATCCGACACTGTGCCAAATGAGAACAGCTCGATAGTTAAGGGTCTATAGTGGTGGCTCACTGGTTCCTAGACTCATAGGGTATGTATGCGCTAACAAGTTTTCAGTCTTTTCGAGTTCACCCATCACACCAGTAAGCGACTCGCCGAAGGTTTTCAGGACTACTGACTACTGTTCTGCGTGCCACATAAATCCTTGCCCAAGCCAACATCACTAAAGTGCTAGGAGCGATGGCGCTGACATTGCTGCCGTTCCCTCCCTCGGTCCGTACGCACACGCTCGCGTTTGCAATCTCCCGCTCCCCCGAGCTGTCTCCTGATGAACATTCAAACGCCGCTAAAAGAGCTAAAGAATGTTGCGTAGGTCTCCACAATCACATCCGTAGCATGATACTTCGTAGTAGCTACTACAGTGCTTGCCAAGATGCTGCTCTTACTCTCGAGCTCGAAGATCAAGTGACGACATTGAAGCAATGTACAACAAGGTGAAAACGATACAGGTGCCTCTGTACGGGATTTCTGTCTACGTTCGGACAAGAGTCGTTACGCCAAGATTTCCTTGCTGAAAGTCTGCTGATATCCTGGACGCCTTCAGTGGGGCAAAATCTTTCGTGACTCTCACTTAATAGTGTAAAGTACCTTTGCTAAGTCGGCACATTCCATAATATGTAATATATATTACTTCGAAGTATATGACTGGAGACTGCGTCAACGTTGTGTGATCCTACCACGGAAAACGGAAAGAGGACGCTGTTGACACAACCAAAGGAATCATGATACGTATCGTACGGCTGCGATGTACTTTGGGCGTAAGTGAGAACGAAGATAATGACGGCGAGCTTACACGATTGCATCCGTGATATATCAAGTTACCATATAATTTTCCGATATGTATGGGTGTGATAAAAAATTCTGCTTCGTTCACGTGCATTGTGAAAGATTCGACAACTTCACTGGTTTCTTGGAGCTCGAAGTGAGTGCAGTCGCTCTTTGTATCAGTGCATGTCTGCGTTCATGAATCGAGCTGCGATCGCCCTCCAGAGTAGCAGATCACGGGCAGAAATGCCATTGTCATCATCATCGTCGTCATCACTGTCACTGTCGTCGAAGTTACCCTCATCACCACTAATTCCCTCGTACATACTGGCATCGCGGTAAGTGTCGTGCTCTGCTTCCTCTTCCATCCACTCGTGGAAAAGCTCGCGGTCAAATTCGCTCTTTGGACTCCACTTGAGACAGATAAAGTCGATGCGGCTGAAGACATTTCCCTTCCGTCCAAAAATGTAAACTCCAAGGCCCAATGCCGGCTCTAGAAGCCTTATTAAGGCTCGCACCAAATGCGGTCCACCTTCGACTCGTAAGGATTCTTGATGTAGATCTCGGGCTTTTGGCGACAGGTTGCCGCTCCAAGCTCCTCCTCACTGATCTCCGAGAGCAGCTCCAAAAACTCGACTATCTCCGCGTAAAATCTAGGAGGGGCAAACGGCGTGCGCTGGTGACCGCCCATCCTGATCTCGATTGAACGCTCTCCCCCGACTAATCCCTTCTCTTTTGAGACACAGCACAGGTAGTCAAAAATGCCCTTGCCAGTCAGACGAGCAGGCGCCAACTCAATTGACCGAAGCGACTTCATCTTGGCCAACAGCAACAACGTGCGATCTGTCAACGTCTCAATGGACTTGATGTTAAAGTTCGCGTAACCCGAGCAATCCAACATCGAAATGCTCTCCAACTGTGGACAACGGTCCGCCACTGCTTCAAAGAAGTCGTCGCCGTACAGATCCGCGTTTACGTATTTCTTCCTCGCGTTATGGAGACAATTGATTTCGACTGACAGATCTGTAAGCGCAGGGCATGCTTTCAGCACCGCAGTGATTTCCGTGGCCAGCAAGCCGTAACCAGGGCGGCTGACTTCCACGTCTTCCTCGGCATCATTCGGGGGTGGCGGTACGATCTGTCCCTCGCACTCCCGGAAGTAGCGATGGTAGTTCCAACACTCGTTGGCAGTCAGCGACAACGAATTCAAGTGCGGCTTTACATGGTCTCCAAAGACCTGGAAGAACGGGTCCGCGAACGGAACCACCGCCCAGCTGAACTCACGCAGGTTCGTGCACGTCTTGTTAAACGCCTCCCACGTCTCCAGCGTAATCGCCCACATGTCGTGGCACTGTGCGTCTCCGTGCACCAGCATCTCCTTGTAGCCATCCAAGTGCTCGATCTGCGGACAGAATTTCATCACGTTCTCTAGAAACTGCGTGGAGCTGCGACGTCGCTCCACCTCGTTCCTCGTCGGCACCGTCAGCTGTCGTAGCCCACCCCAGTCTTCCTTTCATTCCACCTCTGCAACGCCTCGTACAGCGTCGTCATCAGCTTCTCGATTGGAGCACCGCGCACAGCGTTCGTGTACTCGTAGTTGTTCTCTCCAATGAACCCTCGACTCGGCAGAATCAGCGCCTCCAGCCCCCGACAGTGTTTCGACGCCGCCTCCACGATCTCCGGCATGTGTCGACTCACCAGCGACAACTTGCTCAGATCAAGTCTCTTGAGGTTCGACAGGTGTCCGAAAACTCGGTCCCACTCGATGTCCGAGCTGTCCAGAGCGCCCGGTTCCGGGTCGTAGCCGCTCGACTCCGTGCCCAGTCTCACGGACAGACAGCGCAGAGCTGGTCCCTGGCTCTCTACTAATTGATACAGTGGTGGAATATCCTCCGACGTCATGGATTCGTCCGAGCCTAAAGTCAACGAAGAAGCTTTGAGGTTGACAGCGAATTGTTTCATGAGGTTAAGAGAAGTCTTGGACACCAGCGCTAGCTCCTGGAGCTGGCGCAGGGTGGACGACAGGTAGGGCGGACGAGGGACGACTTCGTTCTCGAACCCGTAGACTGCGAACTCGAGGATGTGGGAGAGCAGGGGGAGCGGGAGGGAGAACGGGGACGACGCCATGGTGGACGTCGAGGCCCCGAGTTGTTGGAGTGGCGACCTCAGTCGATAGATCATTTGTCATACTGCTAAGGGATGTTGCGTGAATGTTGCTGAAATGTGAAATTCGAACGAGCAATTGTCTATTTTTTATCAAGTCAAAGAGGCTATTGCATTTCTTTATTGGATTCCCGTGGTCTGTTTTCGTACAGATTTCGTGTCTAAAAAATCGTGTACAGATCTCCTACAGCCCGCAGGCCACTTGCTGTCTAAATAGAGAACTTTAGAAGCTGGAACATCTCTTGGACTTGGAACAAGGAAAATCTGGATAAAACTCGGATAGATTACGGATAAATTACCACTGGATGTTCCAATACTTAGGTCCAGTGGAATAACGAAGGGTCGCGTTGTTCCATTGGAATCTATTTTTGGACCAGCGGGAATTCATACGTTTTCTGTCAATTTTTGTTCCAAAAACCCGACTTAGTCCAGGATCTAAAGTACTCTAACGTCTAGATTAGGTACAGATCCGATGAGCCACTTTCAAGTTGAAGTGACCTCACCCAGGCACGCCAATTGCACTCCCTGGCAAGCCCCACCACCCAGCAGCGATCATGGCGCCTGCAAGCAAGCGCGGCAGACCCGCAGGGACCGCAGGGCTACAGCGATTTCGATACTACGGCGCTGCTAAGTATCATCAATAAACCACGTGGCTCGAACGGGTCCGCCATTTGTGCAATGGGCGTCTTGCGGTAGTCGGCCGGTGTCACCGAGTGGGACGACTCGCTGCCCCGTCACCCGTGTTCTAGCGGTTGGAATTAGCCAACAAAAGGTCCGTAGTAGACCCCAAAATAGTAGCGATAGTAGTGATATGCTATAGCACTGGCGCTTGGGTCGAATAGTAGTGCTACTTGAATAGTAGCGAGAAAATATAGCAGTAGTAGTGCTATTAGCACTACTATAGTTCCCAATCTTCAACCCACGGTCAGATCTTCAAAAGGCACGAAAATCGGTGGTTCTCTGGCCTCCCTCACATCAGCTTCGCTCCTGTTCCCTCATTTCTCGATTTGCGGCTCAAGCAGCAGCAGACCCATGAAGTGTTTACGGAGGCATAGCGGGGCGCGTCCTTGCTGCCTGTGCGGCCGTCGTGTACATCACTTGTGCAATAACTAGCTTCGCACGAAGCAAGACTTCGACCACTCAACACGGTAACACATCCGTTGTTGGTATTAATGGGTCTTTCATCTTTTACTGACGCCGTCTAGTTGCATACAAGTATTTTGTAAGTAGCCGCTCCTGTGTCAGCAGGTTCTTCAAATATCGACAGCGGTGCCCACGAAGCAGCACATCCGCAATCTCGCACTCGAGCGACGCTACAGTGATTGATCTCGCGCAAGCTGAGGATGAGGAAGAAAAAGGGACCTCAAGCGGTATTTCGGATCACATCGTCCACCCCAAAGCTTGCACGCGTCTGGTTAGGGTGGGGCTGTTCGACTGCGTTCCAAGAACGCGTGTTCTCGATAGGATCCTTCGTGATGATTTTGCTACAGGCAAGAACCGACAACGAGCGAGCATAATGACTGCGCCACAATCGCCAGGAACTAAGGCGCATGGAGGAAAATAAGCGGAAGTTATGTCTACGCCGACATGGGTACATTAGTAGTGCTAATTGTAGTGATATTAGTAGTGATACTACTATCGACAAATCCGATCTACTACAGTAGTAGTAGTGGTATTGGTTCAGAGTCGGGTAGTAGTAGTATCACTACTAAGCCAGAATTCTCACTACTACCAAACCCTGCTTTGGAGGCTTAAACACAGCGTCATTTTCTAGCAGGAGACAGAAGCAGTCTGGCGAGGGCATATTTATAGGGAGCTCGAGTTCCGTGGCAAATCCACCTACATCAGACTGCTTCTGTCTCGCTGACACCGCTTGCGGGTGGCCTCGCCCTGCGCTGGCATTGCGGCGGCAGCGCTCGTAGACTCGTCGATGAACTTCGTCGCCCGCACTATGCGTGCCAGTGCCAGCAGACCCAGTGACCGGTGCAGGAGTGAGATAGCTATATTCACCATTCTAGCCATACCATCTACACATCTAGAAATCTGTCGAGTCGACGGTGGACTCGAGTTGTCTACACCTTTGCCCGCTCAAGTTCACGGCAGTGTACAGCAACATCGTGTGAAGTAACTGAAGTAACGCCTATATGTAGAGAAAAAAATAATGAATTTTGGATTTACGCCAAAGTGGATTTAGTACAGGGCAAATTGGTGGTCAGTATATCCTAGCGGCACCATGCCGAAGGAGCCGAAGCACACGCTCGCCGCTCGCGCGCGCGTCCTTGATGCTCATCGAGAACGCGGGGAATGGATGCTGGTAACGCACCACAATGGTATCCCTCCCACTACCGCGCGTAATATTGTCGAGCGGGGGGCACCAGAGCTGAAGAAAAGAGGCGGGGCGCGCGCGGCCATCACCAAGTGCACGCCGGAGATGGAGAGCGCGCTGGTAGACTACCTCGAAGAGAACTGTCAGTATACGCTGCCGCTCCTGCTCGCGTCGTAGCTCTCGCTCTCTCGCTTCCTGTTCTTCGCGTTCTTTTCTCTACGCCTCCTGCTCCTTTGCCTTCATCTCCTCCTGCATCTGCCGTCGCTTGCGTTCCTCCTCCACTGCTCCCCTTCTCCCCGCTGTCTCTCCTTGCCCTTCTTCTTCATATTATTGGCCACCTCCGCCATAAAGTCGTCCCCAGCCACACTCTCCCTCCTCACCATCATATTCTCCTGCCGCTTCTTCCTCAAGAAGCGGAGCCGTTCCGCTGCACTCATGCCCGCCGTCTCCGCCTCGTACTGCTCCTCCAGCGACGGGGTCTTCTTCTTTCTCCTCTTGCTGTCTTTGGATCTCCGTCTGGTCAATAAAATGGCTCGCCCCTGTGCGCTGTCCGTGGCGGCCGCGATCCGCGACGAGTCCATGGAGTCAGGGACTTTGCTGGGGACTAAATCCACTTTGGAGTACAAGCCAAAATTTAAGTTTATTTTTTTAAAAAAATTAATTGCAAATTTTGGGTCCCCAGTCCATATTGGTTAACACTGCCGTGAACTTGAGCGGGCAAAGGTGTAGAAATGGCCGTTTTATGGAATTCTGTACGAAATATGTACAAAATGTCCGCGACAGATCCTACGGGATCGGTCGGCGCAAAAAATCCGGAGCTGTTCCGTGCTCGTGTGGCTGTTTACTGTCGCAACCAGGCCCCACCATTCAGCAGCGATCATGGCACCTGCAAGGAAGCGCGGTGGGTCCACAGAACCGCGAGGCTAAAGAGATTCCGAAACTATATCGCTGCTACGAATGGGATCGGGCCCGCCATTTGCACCATCGCTCAAAAGTCGATAACGCCACTTTCTCATGCTGTGGCACCGAGTGGGAAGACTCGATGCCCCGCCACTCGTATTGTGTCCGATAGCGGATGAAATTAGCCAAATAAGGGAATCGGTCCATTATCAATATATCTAAAAATTATTTTAGATCGGTCCATTATTCTGTGAAATTTATTTGCCCCGCCACTCGTATTGTGTCCGATAGCGGATGAAATTAGCCAAATAAGGGAATCGGTCCATTATCAATATATCTAAAAATTATTTTAGATCGGTCCATTATTCTCTGAAATGTATTTCAGAGCAAAGACACGATCCCGCTGACTCGATGTACACTCGCAAGGACCCTTGAACAAGTGACGAGTTAGCGTCCGATTTTCCATAAATTAATTTCTTGGTAATTTATGTACCGTTTTTTGGTACACGGTACTATTAAGAGAGTCTTAGCTAAATGTAAGTGATAATGAATTGTCAGTCTACAGAAGTTAATACCCCTACTATCTTATATATTACGTGCGTGTTACCTGTGTCGTCGCCCTCCCGTTTAAGTGCGAAATTGTGATAGATATGCGTGTTGCGCGAAGGTAGTACCATAGGCCGATTTGATCTCTTGGTAATTTATGTGTCGTTTTGTTGATACTAACTATTGAGAGAGTCTTCAGGCGGAAATCTTGTCTTGTTGCTGTTGATCATTCAGAGAGCTGGTATTGATTGCACTGTTTTCGACTAGATAATATAATATATTATCTAGTGAACATTTTATTTGGTTGAACAGGCAAAAGTATAAGCTTAAATGGTACTCAAGTATGCTACGTTTGGGAAATTCGCCAACACCCGTCGTTCTAGTTCCGCAATTGAATGATGATTTCAGCAATTGACATCATGCACATGACGCAGCTACTTCAAAGTATTATATTTGAATTTGAAGTGAGGTACATTAATGTCAATTAGTCTAGTCTAACGCCACCTAATGCCCATTCCCAGCCGACGCCAGTGCTGCTATCAGTGGATTTGGCCGATTTTTGCATAAAGCAGGTGTCGGCCTACCTTACATGGTTACACTTGGACAGCTGCGATCGCCGAGGTGGTCGTCGTCTCCTGAGCCTGTAGCCATTGTTGCACATCCTGCGTTAGTGATGTCATCACACCACTCCACTTCCGCCCCTCGTCCTGCTGTTCAGTGCCAATCCACTGTGTGGATTGCTGGCTTTCTTGTGCCACGCGCGCCAATTCCGTTGCAGTCCTATTGTATTCGCGCGGTTGAGCGGTCCAGCTGGTCACAGCCACGGCATCCGCCGCTCGTCGCGCTCGCCAGAAGGCGCCCTTTAGCGTCTGCGCCTTCGGTGGTTTCCGGGTGGTGTGTTGTCTGATCACGTCTGCATGATCCCCCATAACATGCACCTCACTCCAGAAGTGCGTACTGCATCTTCGTAACCCCTGTAGTAATCCTAGCTGACTTGCGCGTTGCTGCGCAAGTGCCTGCCCCGCGTAGCATATGCTGCTCGCAAATAGGAGAAGGAAGTCCCCCGTGCCGTGGTGCACTTTGACTACCACCGTGCCTCTACTCCCTCTCATTCCTGTCGTTGCTGATCGCCCAGCGAAGGCGACCAAATAGCAGTATCCTCCTCTCAGGACTGCGTGATCGTGGCCCGCCCATTCCGCCCCAAGCACCGTGCAGATGACCGAGCTGATGCGGTCGTACAACTGAGGTGGTAAATGTGCCAGGCAGTCCTGCGTGACATTCCGATGCCCGGTCCTGAGCCGATTGGCTAGCCCCGCAACATGGCACACCGGTGACACGTCGTTCTGGTCGTCGAAAAACGCTACCCGCCATCGCCACACCGCAAGTAAGTATTGGGCGGCCCCAATGCTCCAGCATCTCGCCGTCGCCTTTTCGATCGCGTCCCCCAGTTCTTCAATTTGATCCACTGGTAGCTCCGCCACGATGCGCCCGGTAGCCCGTGCGATGCCCGTGGGCGTGCCCTGTAATGTTAGGGAGAAGATGGCTTCCTCTAAATCAGTGCGTTTCACCCCGGCGGATTTCCACCGGTTGATCAGCGAGGCACGGAGCTCGGTGGCTGCAGGGCAACCCCAAAATACATGATGCAGGTCAATGCGGTCCAACCGGACGCAGTCAGCGTGCGGGCATCCTAATCTGGCCGTCACCGGGTTGTATAATGATACCGCTTGGTGCTTAATCCTCAGTAGGATTTGTTCGCCCCAGGG
Organism: Phytophthora fragariae; assembly: GCA_009729435.1. Taxonomy (NCBI): domain Eukaryota; phylum Oomycota; class Peronosporomycetes; order Peronosporales; family Peronosporaceae; genus Phytophthora; species Phytophthora fragariae. Next base: position 270,437 of record QQOI01000048.1, on the reverse strand, counting down.
GTTTAGGCCCACCACCCGACGGATGCGTTTCCCCGCCAGCGCCGTGATGCCCGCCGCCGCATCCTTGCTCATTCCCGCCCACCGCCCTTGTCGGGTTGCGGCAATAGCAGTTCCTTTCTCTTCCGCTCTAATTCGTAGTTTTGCTTTGAAGATTCGACGGGGGGTCTTCCACCTGCGCTTGCCGGCCCAGAGGCACACCAATCGGGCCAGCCTCGGGTGCGGGAGCACCTCCGTTATTGTAGTCGTGGGACCCACCTCCGACTGCATGGCGGCCACCAGATCACGATGATACTCCAGTGTCACCGGTTTCGTCGCCTCCGATCCCTGTGCATTGGACAGAAAGTGTCTGTCTGCCGTTACCTGGCATGTCACCGTCACATGCGTGTCGTCCTTCGTGAAGTACGTGACTGCACCGGTATGTTCTCCGCGTCTCGAGAGCTGCGGGTAGTTTAACAAGAGTAGGCGGATGAGGCCCCCGATCATACGCTGCACCGGTTTGGACACCTTGCGAGCTACAGCCGTCACCACCCCCCCCCATTGTCCATTCATTTCCAGTGAATGACATCTCGGAGTTGTTGCCCAGGTGTTCAAAGTATTATATGGTACACTGTATACAATATATCACGTGCTGATACTGCGGCTGCGAAGCAGGCGCAGGAGATGCACATTTTCATGCAAATGTAAGCATTACAAAAATGTTATGCCGTGCGAACAGCGCTACCAGCCCAGCCCTCTAGTTAGTTTGTCAAGTAATTCTTGTATTGGCGAGCCCTGCGCATTTGGCACCTTGAGCACGTTTGCGACCACTGCCGCGCCATCTCTACCTTTAAACGTTATCAAAATTTCAGAGCTTCTTCGTGCCCCGCGCGACTTTGTCAATATATCTGAAATTTATTTTAGATCCATTACTTATGCACTGGACGTATATTTTCCAGATCATCGTGATAATGATGATGATAATATACTTTTTGCGCGTCAGCCAGTCTACATGTCGGAGGGCTAAAGAAGCCACCCACAGCGGTAAAGTACAGGTAATGTTCGCATTCGTCGAATCTGTCTCCATGGAAGCATCTACTACGAAGTAGTCTTGAAACCGACCCGATTTTGGCAATCTTGGATGTAATTCATTGTTACGTCCACCATAACAACTACATGTAGGTGGGAAAAGCAGTGGTCGGAAAAAATCTATTGCTCTATCCGCCGTACAAAATTTTGTCTTGCAATGCACTACTGTTGTCGGTGCCGCAATACAAATTCTCAATTACAGAGACGCGAAGAATTGCAATCTAAACTGCAACCACTACAACTACTGCAGTCTCCTATTGCTGGGTGGACGCATGTTCTTGGTTTTTTTAATGCGGACTAAAATGTGAAGCCTCTCTGTTGGGCAAAAGGCGAGCTCGCCCACCACAATCTCTCCGTTGGTCTCTCCCGAATTTACCAAAGTGACCTCATCCCCGGCCCTTCGCCTCAGAAGGTCTCTTCGAGGTCGCAAACTTTATTGCAATAGTCAGATGGCACAAGAAATGTAGTACAGAAATCTGCTTCAATAAAGAACGCCTGCTACATATTCAAATGTTAAGGTTAATAGGTGGTAAGGGGTATAAATAGGCCCTGAACGCATAACTGTTTACATACAGTTCGACAGGATATTACTTTCTTGGCGTTCTTTATTCAAGCAGATTTCTGTATTGCGGCGGAGGCGTGTATTGCAATTCACGACGGGACCACGACTGATATTGCAGTAGCAAACTGCAGCATGTGCAACGACTGCAGTTATAACTGCTGGGTAGATTGCGGCTGCCAATCGCCGCCAATTCATTTTTTCCGAACACTGCGGAAAAGTACATGTTTGTGAAGGGGTCATCTGAAAAGCGATAACGATGCGGACGAGCGCGTTAACTACAGTAGCTTTATCCAGATAGGTTACCCATGGACGTCGGCGACAACGACGATAGCAAGGCGCTCATGCTCATGCTTGCACTCACTGCCGAGAGCCAGAAGGTAAGCTTCGGAAGGCTCCGTAGACGAGGTCGAAGCGCAGCGCGCCTTGGCCAATGGCAAGTCACCATATGGAATCTGGCAAAATGTGCCAGCAGCAGATTTTGTTTTCTTCTCTTGCTCTCGTCTGTATCTAAAAGGCGTCTGTCCATGTTGAATGCGTTGCATCTCAACGTTTTACCGTTTTGAGCGTACATGTACGTAATGCACAAGTAACTGTATTAAAACTAATAGTATTACGTACTTGAATTACGTACGCAGCGTGCTACTATCGAATGAGGTCAAGCGCTACAAAAAACAAAAAGACACACAGGAGTCGTAGCGCAGCAATCATGGCATGGCATTCACGCATCGGAGAAGGTTTGAAACACTAATCTATCATGGCAATACTTATTAACTTACTGGCAAACTAAATACTGGCACTGCCGTCCTCATGATGCAAATGCAAATAGCCTTGGTATTGCGAAAACCGACAAAGATGTCCAGTCCAGTTCGGCTGATAAGGAGGGGTAGACAAAAAAATATAAAGGGGTACGGCAAATTCTAAATCGTTGGATGAGCGTCCATCTCGGTCAAATTCTACGCTGGGCATTCGATTCAGCGATACCGGTGTATGAACAGGGATGGGAACGACAAATCGGGGTTTAAAAAAATAAGAGTTTAAGAGATCCTCTATTTGTGTTTTGTATATATTCCAAATTGGAATGAAATCCTTTATAAAAAAGGGTTCATCCGCTTAATAAGCTCTTATTTACGTCAAACGATTTGCAAAAAAATAGGACAGTGACCGGTTTTCACAATACATGTACCTATTTGCATTTGCATCATACTATGCTGTGTGATCGCTTGGACCAAAGGAATTGCAGCCCTGCATATGTATTAGTACGACGCCTCAACCCTTCCTCATTCTGTACTGTATGCTCACTTCGATTTCTTCTCGCTGAACAAGCTACTCACTGCAACGAAATCTCCTGGCGCGATGTCATCACTGCAAGTAATAGTTACTCTGTCAATACTGCTTGCACTTGCAACACAGACAACAGTAAGTTTGGAAAGCAACACGGGTGATTTTCAGCAGCAGGCTGACCTTCAGAACCCGACGGCGGAATGGCCATCTCTCCGATTTAATTTTTCGCTCAAGCGAAACACCATGAGAGTCCACGGGCAGTCTGACTTCACGATGGTCGCTGATCCTGCGGTATCGAGTGACGGGTCGCACATGATTTACAACGTGTTTGCCTCCTTCCGGCAAGACAAGATGCTCCACAACTACACACTGTTGGACGGCGCCGCCTACTACGTGACCAGCATTCTCGATAATGACTCAGCTCGCCAGTGTCTGGGACCAGAAATGGATCATCTGCCACCGATCAATACAATTGCAACTGCGCTGAACGAGGCCGCAGGTATTACGAGTGCTCCCACTGAAATGATAAACGCTGGGTGTTCGGATGACAAGTTGTTCAAGGTATCCGTAAACGGCATTGAATTTGTGTTGTGCGCTTCTGGGTCGTCCGGGCTCAAGATGTATGGAAGCGATATGGATATCGCAGTTGAGTATGTTAACTCGCGCATGAACATCTCAGTGCCGGCACTAAATGGAGCAACGCTACCTCAATGTACAGAAGTGGTGTCCAAGTTCGAGGTAACTTCGACCGGAATTGCACTCTTGACAGGCCGTTCAATTGCATTTGGAGACGTGAGGAGATTGAAGGCCGAGTTTGACTTCTCGTGGGGAGATTCTTCCTCGTGTTCGTGCAAGTCGACACCTCGTCCATGCATTTTTATTCATGGCATGGGTGTCCGTACTGAGTTGCCAGACAATCAGGATTCATTAAAGTACTGGGGCAATATGACGGGCCACGCCCCATGTTGCACGTCAATTAAGTATGCGGCCCTGGATACAGTGAACAACACGTGGACAGACAGAACGCAGCAGCAACATGTTTGCGATCGCGCATTAGCCGTCAGCGAAACGAGCACAGAGTCGACAATCGCTGACACGATCGTCGTTACGCACTCAATGGGGAATTCGATGCTGGCCGGTGCGATTGCTACGGGGAAAGGCAGTCTTGATTCCACTTCGACTTGGGTGGGGTTGGCAGCGCCTATGAAGGGAAGCATGGCTTCCGACTTCATCCAAGAATCGTGCGCCGGAAATACCAGCTTCGTGCTAGAAGCAATAATCGAATACAGCGGGCGGTGCCCTCCCACTACAGCATTGAAATCAATGCCGTACGAGGGAGGGAGCCACAGCACGGCAGAGCTGGATGCGGCCTACAAAGAGGCACAAGAGGCTTATCGAACCAATGTATTCGCTCTGATGTGCAGCGAAAGCTTTTCAGGACTGTTATCGCCGAAACAAGTTCAGGTTTGGGCGCTCGGGATAGTAGCACGACACCACTCTCTCCGCAATGACGGTATGGTGGAATTCGACAGTTGCGCCGTTGGAATTGCAGAGTCAAAGTTTGGCAATTCCTGGCGTGATCGCTTCTATAGAACACACGTCAACCATTACGACATGCAGTTCAGGTACGGGGACGCTTTGTTCAACAAGGCGAAGATGCCTGTGAAATGGTTCGAGTGTCTTTTGTAGCTGGGAGAAATGTTTTGGGTCACGTGGATAGATTTGGTACACAGCAGCAGGTATTGCTAGATAAGCTAAATCCCAAAGAGCTCCAAGGCCTATTTTTTTAAACTTCCTGTTGAAAGCTGTGAAATCTACAGTATGCACCACTTCGATGACCTTTTGAAGGCTGTACAACATAGTGGATTTGCGATGTCCACTACTAATATGCTATTTTAACAAGCACTATTTGCGGTTTGAGGTCGTGCCCCTCCGCACACGACAGGACGTGTATATCCTTAGTACATTTCAGCGAAGCTCCAATACAGACTAAGCTTAGAGCATAAGAACGAGACGGGTAAACTCGATACCTCCATACATTGATCCATATGGGATGTCACAGGTTATTGCACAAAGGTTTGAGCAGATTTGTGATTGGCTAAAAAACCTTCTAACTCGGATATATCAGGCGTCTCGTTCTCACGCTCGAGTCTGTACAGTAAGCACGTTTTTGACATCCCTCAATTTAACTTCTTTACGGTCAATAACAAAGTCGTGCTTCGCACGAAGCTCTGGAATTTTGAGACAACGGAAGGCTTCTGTATTTTTGTCCATGTGTGTCAGCTCCGCGACTTGTTGCTTGAAGTGCTTGTTGATTGCAAGTTAAATTGCAAAGTGACTGAGCTACCAGAGGCAGAAACCCTCGCTATCTAACGCCGCTCTGCTGAACCTGCCTCGAATGGTTGGTTCTGCTCAACACTACTACCAGAGTAATCCTAAGGTAATCCTGCACGAGACTGCAACCAGAGTAATCCTGAAGTAAACACCACACTGCCCCCGAAGGATTAGCTGGCGCTTCAACAGATACTGACGACTCTGGGTTGGTTGCGAAGAGATCGGCCAGTTGCTGCAAAAGAAGCTTGAAGGATTGAGTCGACAACGTCGGCTACCATCCTGGCAGCAATCGGAGCTACCAGACTCGTGAGTGTCTCCCAGGAGTCTTCGGCATCTTGTAAACCTCCCCACGAGCGATGAGCAACTACCACATACCGTTCTCCTTGCGGTGCTGCTTGATGTGTTCAACAACAAGAACGATGCCTTGGTTCCCAACATGAGCGAGCAGCTCTTCGTCGACATCGAGGCTGGCGTGCGCGTAAAACTTGATACGTGATCCATGAACCGTGTATCGATGGTTCGGGACAAGGTGATGAATGTCAAACGAATAGGGTGTCGTGTCGACTACCTCGAAGGGGCCAACCCAACGCGCTAGTAGTTTCTCGAAGGACAACCGAGAGTGAATACGCGACCAGAGCACGGAATCCCCCACACTGAAGTTGCACTCCACGCCCTTGGATTGTGCCAGGTTCTGAAGGCGGCGCTTCTCTCGCTGTTCAATCACTTCCCGATGCATTGCTGCCAAACTTTTCCACAAACTGGCGAGACGTTCTGCCGGAAAGCCGTCCGAGGGTACCAGCACCTTAACCTCATTCCCACGCTCGAGCAGGATCAGCTCGAACACCTAAGGTCGTGGCGACCCTGTGAAGCGTTCGCTCGGTGTCTTATTGCCCAGCGATCACACAGGTGTGATTCAAGTTACCTTGAACAAGCGGCAGTAGGTAGACCCACACTTGGTTGTCAAACTGGTACTCCATCAGATGAACGCATACAACTTGTATAACGTCTCTGTTCAGACGCTCAATTGTGCCATTGATCCACGGTGCGTAAGCAACCACTAGACTCTGCTCAATGGCCAATGTCTTGCACACTTGCCGGACCACTTCGCTCTTGAAGTGGCTGCCTTGATCTGAGACCAGAACAGAAGGGAGTCCAAAGCGCTTCCACCAATCCGGCACAACGCACGTGGCAACAGCACTCGTCGGCGAATCGCAGGCCACGATCCAGTCAACATGGGTCAGGCCATCCTTGAGCACACACACTTACTTGCACATGCCCGTGCTGTCGCCCATGTAGGTGCAAGATCTCGTTGCGCTCCTTGGCGTCGTACGTGGGCCTCCACGGACGCGGGATGATGTTGCCACCCTTCAGAGCAGACGCCGGCCCAAAAAGCGACGGCAAACTTGCACAAGGTTCACCGCCTCGTATAGCTCTCTCACCGTTGGTATCATCGGCTCGATACCACGATGGCCTTGTCATCCGCAGTGCGTGACTATGTGTTGCAGCAATACTGCTTCCTCCACAGAAACCCACACTCGTTCCGACACCGTAATGATTCCTTCACTGTCACGATGTGCCATTGGTGGCTGTGAGCCTGCACGCTTCCGCTTGTGCATTTTGTATCTCGTTCAGAGTTGGAAACTGAAAGTCGCCAGCGTGAAAGTGTAGCCGTTGCATCTCCTTGTCAACACTCGACGTGTCACGTGTCCTACTGCGGGTGATGGCCTTGCATTTGGTTACACCACCTTCCTCCCCTGAAGGTAGTGAAAGAAGGTCTACAAGTTCGACGAGCCATCAATATGCTCAATCTGGTGCAGCAGGCCTGTGAGCGACAGTTCCCAGCGCTGGAGGTTGCAATGGACGTGGCTCTTGCCTTCTTGATCAGGAGCGAAGACGTAGGTTCTTGTGATCACAATAGAACCTGAATTCATTGGCCCAAACTAGCAAGTGCGTGAGGTTGCGGGCGGCACAGATGATAGGGAACGCCACTTTCTCGATGATGCTCCACCGTTTAGCCGTGCTGTCAAACTCGCCGCTTTTTCCGACGAGCAGTTCGTGCTGTTGCCCGGCCACAGGGACGTCATCAATCCAATCACGAACATGTGACCCCACCAGTTCGCACCTACGGTCAGAAGCATACGACACCACACAAATGTTGGCGGCTGGGGACGGGAAATGCAGCGTCTGGGCAGTAGCCAGAAGCTGCCGTGCAGCATCGAATGCGGCTACATCATCGCCACTCCACGTCAAGGCTACGCCAGCCGCCAGCCGCTTCGTTCGTCACACCACTTGCAAGACAGCTTCGAGTTTATCGTGTAGAGGCGCCATCACCCGACTGTAGACCATAAGCGAATTCCTAATCCACCCCGTAGCACGGAGGAACTGCTGCAAGTCTGCAGCGGTGGTTGGTAAAGAGAGCTCCCTCAGCCCACTGAGCCTCTCAGGGTCATGGCGGATACCATAGCCACTAAAAAGACGGCCGCACCACTTCGCCTCCTTCTGAAACAGAAAACTTTTCAGAACACTCGGCTTTAGACCACGCTCACGCACACGAGTCAGGAAGCGACGAAGAGCAGCCACAAACCTGCCTGTGAACAAGCATACAGCAGGATGTCGTCGATCCAGATCAAAAGCTCCGTGTAGAGCATATCGCCAAACGCCGCATCCATCTGGTTCTGAAAGTGGAGTGGTAAATCCATCGCTCCTTGTTGCACCCGACAGGGCGTAATTGGTAATGAAGCTCATGAACTCTTGAGGTGGAGCGGATGCTGGGTGAAACCACTGGGCATATCAAAGCCGGCGAATCCGTAGGTTCCGTCCACATTCTGCACGTTTTTAATGAGCAAGTTCTCTCCTCCCTCTGATAAGAAACGTCGCGATGCATTTTTTCAACGCTGCTCCCAGTTTGCTGGCTAGATGTGCTCACATTGATGGGCGTAGAACCCGGGATGGACAGCGCTGATATCTGGCAATCCCGTAAACACTTCAATTGGGGATTTACCAGTATATGACTGTACTGGCGAATGATTAAAATTGGCTTGTACCATAGGAATAAGATACACCCAGTCTTGATAGGCAATATAATAGTCCAGTATCATCGCTTTCAAAACTTGTAGTATATCCCGGTACACCTGTTCCACGGAACCATTCAACCACGGACTGACAACTAACTCTTGTTTTGCCATCATTGTCTTGCAGAGAAGTGCTGTTACTTGGTTCTACAAATGTGTCATTGTCACTAATTTATATCGATGACACCCTCTTAACAGCTGTGCCACATTAGTATCGCCTCCGCTGCTGCCGAACTAGTATGGTCATCACATGAAATTTGCTCGCAGAAATGACTGAAATTGTCCTTGCTAATCAACAAGTATTTACTTGTACCAAACCATTCTCCAAGAAACAGAAAATAGCGCCATTTAGAGCGGTAAAGAGGCCCCCGTCCGGACCCCCCCCCGCTCAACGTGGCGACAAAATAAGCCACTTTTGAAAAAAACGTCGTGCTCGCTGCACAATAGAGTGGTTTAGCAGCCCCTCGAACAAACGTGTAGAAAGCAAAGACAAGCGCCGATCGGTAGAGTCGGGCGAAAGTCATTCGTTGGTTCTCCGCGGCAACGTGTGGCTCGTGGCCTACACGTTGCAACTTAGCACACAGAGACATGTATACTTATCCGGCATATATCCGTAGCGTACACTTCTCTATACGCGGAGGCTAAACCAGTGGCCATAGCTCACAGTCGAAGCCACCAAGAACCAAGATGGAAGGTCTCGCCGAGCATCGCATGCCTGCTCCAGCCCACTCTGCACCAAGTACAGCTTCGACCCAGGAGCCGACTACGCCCGCCCATCTTCCAAGCCCGCCAGCTACCACCCCAAGTAGCACCACGAGGAAGAGGAAGCCGCAGATACGCTTCTCGGCCGAGATGGACACGGTCCTCCTGCAAGAGGTTCTCGCTCACAACCCGTTCGAGGCCGGACGCGGGTCGAAGACCGCGGCATGGGCCCCGATCGCTGACCCTGTCGGCGTCGATGCTCGCCGCTGTCGCGACCACTGCGGCTTGCTCGTCGTCGGCTTTAAGAGCAAGATAGCGGCAAGCGAGAAGGCCTCAGGGGTGGTAGAAAGCCACACTGAGATGGACGATCTGCTCGCAAATGTTGCCGAGCTCGCCGCTGAAGAGGAAGAGCGCAAGGCCGAGAAGACGGCGGAGAAGGAGGCCAAGGAACGCGATAACGAGCGTGCCGACGGCATGCGCGACGAAGCGATGAAGGGAATGAACAAGCGCAAGACCAAGGGTGATATTCTTCCTGCGCTTATTGAGCGCGTTAGGGAGCGCGACGAGTTCAACAGGGAGATTGCTATCCGCACAGTCGCCAACGAGGAAAACCGTTTGGCGCTGGAGCGCGAGCGCCTGGAGTTGGAGAAAAAGGAACGAGCTGCATTTATTCAGCTGTTAGGATCCTAGACTACGAAGCTTCTGGTGCCGCAGTAGACGCAAACGCGATGTAGTCTTCTAGGCTTGGTGGTCTAACTCCAAAACATCGACTGATCTGATTTGGGTTGACGCAGTTCCTGAAATTGGTCAGCAATGCTGCAACGAGATAGTACTTTCCGACTGGCGATAGAAGTAGCTTCGATGAAACCTTCATGTCAATGAAAGGCCACATGCGTGTAATTCTACCAAAGCCCCACTCCACCACCACACGTACAGTACTCATTGCAGCATTGAACCGCTCTTGTTGTCTTGTGAGGCGAGACCCTTTGTATCCGACCTGAAGCGTCGTCCGGTTTGGATACGCAGGGTCGCCATACAGGCAGTAGGTATCCGAATGTACAGACGATAAGCGCTCCAGTACATGGCTCTCGCGGAGTAGATATACATCGTGACGTCTACCAGCAACAGGACCAAAGAAGTCAATAAAAAGACCGTCTGGGGCCATGACTCCCTGGTACTTCAGCGCGTGTTTGCGCTTATGCCCATTGTAGCACTGCCGCTGGTCACGCATCGGGCGCACAATACCACGCACCGTGCCATCTATGAATCCTATGCATCGCCCAATAGGACTGCCCTTTGTAGCGACAGCGTCAGCGTACTCAGTGCACCTGCGCGTGCTTAGGATTCCACACTCCAATGCCAACAGACAACCGAACCTGCTATAGAGCAAGTCGATCATGAAGCGAAATATCATGCACAATGCAGGGCGAGAGCGCCCAAAATGGACGCACAGATCGCCATACCTACCCGGATACGCTAGCCACCTCAATACAACGCACAGTGCCTCCATGCCCGTGACCGAGACTCGGGATGGCAGCTTGTATATCGCCTCCAATCCCAAAGCATCGTGCAGGCGGACGACGTCGCACTTCCAGAAACGGAAGCTGAAACGACAATCACCGTCCCCGAGCGCGTTGAAGTTGAAAGCTCCACTGAGAGAGAGAGAGCTGGGCGCGGGTCAGGAACACGGGAGACGAGTCAGAACGCCTCCTCAATGGAGACGAGACCGAGGAGCGCCGCAGCGTACGCTGCCTCCTCGTCCTCCTCCATTGGTAGGCTGTGCAAATGCTGTATTGAAGGGTGCTCGTCCAGTGGCGGCGGAAGCTACAGCGATGAGTGGCTCTCCAGCGCCGTGTATACTTCTCGATTTCCACACGTTTGTTGCTGCTAAACGACTGGAAATTAGTCTCGGGGCACGAACAGCTCAAAGCTAGGGGTAGGGGGTTATGGTGTCTACACGTTGCTTTGCCAAACCACTCTAATGTCGCTAAAAGCAACGCAGGTGGTTCAGCAGAACCGCTTCCGCGCTGTGCTCCCCCCAGTGCGCGATATTGAATAAACGCTGCACAGAACGAGATTAAGTATCGCTCTCCGATGCACGAGTGCATTATAGCTGACGAAACGGATCAACCAGCAGGCACTTGAGCAAGCGATTGAAGACCGTGCTTTGACTAGAACTAGACCGACGGCTAAGCACACGCAGCTCAGAACCAGTTCAAGAGCAAGAAACGTGCTGCCCCCACATCAGCACAAACCAGACAAGCGTTTTAAGAAGCCCGCGAATCGCAAGGTCGACGTGACGTTCGGTCATAATGAGCACCCCAGCGAGAAAGGGGCACCCAAGACGTGTTGTTTTAATTGCAGTGGCTCGCACTATTTGAATAAACTACCCGACGACAACCAAGGAGGACCATGAGCGTCTTACTGCGAAGACCAGTAAAAAGGGAGGAGGTACTCCGCGTAAAAACAACCCCAATTTATAGCGGTTAGGTGAATGTATGTATATGCACACTCGCTCGATCGTACTGGGATATATATATTTTCGGTGACCTTCTGCGCGTACAGTGGAGCTGACAGAATAGCATAACCATGACCGTCTACGAATAATTTTCTCCACAGCACCAAGACGATCATTACTTAGCACTACACTGCTCCAATTTGCCGCTCGTCCACGGCATCGACCCAGTGCAAGAATGGATGCGAAATCCGACCAGAATCGGACTACAAGCGGGTGAACCCCTTCATTGTGGCAATTGTGGGGTAATGCTAGACCTGTATGTTGAACTCGAAGATGTAAAAGGGACTGAGAGGTTTGGCCTTTTCGACTTCTTGAAGAGTTATTGGCAGATTGCACTAGCTGAGGAATGTCAGAAATGGTAATCGTATATGACACACTGGAAGGTGTACACGCCACGACGCGTGCCCCGAGATTGTACCGATGCTGCTCTATTTTTCCAGTCGACAATTCAGAACTGTCTTGGAGGAAGGGCACCAGGGACGCCACCAACCGCCTGCAGGTCTGTTAGGTGTGTTCAGTATAGGCGCAGCAATGGGGGGCTAAGTTCTACCGAGCTCGAGACGGCAGCGCAAATGCCCAGGTTGCCTGAGTGTTCTTGTGCAACAAAATTAAACACACCTGTTGCATTTCCGTGCTATGAGATTTGACACCGACACTGGAAAAATGGTAATTTTTTCTGCCAAGCGCAAGAGCCGGGCACGGAAGCCGACAGCGATAGTGATAGCGATGCTATGGTGAGGCGCACGAGAAATTTCAAGGACAGATCACGAAGTGGGAATGTGGAAATATTCGAGGAGAGTCAGGCGCGAACTGGCGCGATCCGGCTAATCTGGTGCAAGCAGAATGACGCCAGCACCCCGAGTCCGGTAGAATCGGGGCAACCGACACAGATCGAACTGGATCGACGGCTCGCGGCGTTATGGGAAATCACTGCCGGAATATAGAAGCTGGCGACAGGTTGGAGACAGAATCGAGCATGCGACAGAAGCTGGCATCGTGCGAGGACCCCAGCCGCAGGCCAAGATCCCGGGTCGTTTGTAGACACATCGTAGCACCAAATGAGAAAGGATAAGTTGTCTGCGCCCACGAATACAGTGATTACAGTGGGCTATGCAAGTCATCTAACGCACCTAACCGAGTACGAGCTTTGTTTGTCGTCGGTTGTGTGTCCGTTCTCGACCTTAAACCATCGACCTTCCCTGTCGCATATCATAGTTAGCGCCCAGCCACTCATATCTCACCCACCCTACTGCATCACACCATCCTCTGGACTCGCTTCAATTATACAAAAATTACAAGTATAGCAGTGCGTTAGAAGAATGCATACTAGCCTTGATGTAGCGCGCAAAAACGGAACGCCGCCGAGCGAAGCGACGGCAGCCCCCATTGGCCAAAATGCTGCCGAGCGCAGCGAAGGCGGCCTACCCTGTCGATATAGCGGGACCGTAGGGCCCGCCTTACCCCTAATTAGTTATCATACCACGGCGAGTAGTGCAGCGAGCCCGTAAGGCGAGCAGAACGGGGGCTTTAAATTACCCCGCCGCGCAGCGGTGGCGCTTGGCTTAATTAATATACTAACTTTAATATTAATACTGCCCGCGGAGCGGGTGGTGCTCGGCTAGTACAATACAAGTACTAAGAAACAAAGGAGCGTGGTAATATCAAGCCACCATTCAGCGAACTGTTCCGCATAACTTATTGCAAGGAACTGAACCGAATCCTACACTAAAAGCGATGTATTGAGTTTCATGAACGACGAAGATGCGTCGTCAGCGAGTTCCAACAAACGCCAACGATGTATCCGTCAATACGCCCCCCATGTATTCAGCCAAGAAGAACATAATTTTTTTGACCGTCTACTCATTCAGTTTCAGGCGGACTACTGTTTACCAGACATATTTGTTGTGAAATTGCCCACACGACGTATTTTCTACTTCTTCAGTAGGGCCCGCATCGAGCTCTTCCTAAGTGGAAAGCCATTAACAAAATTATGGATCAGAACAGTAATATGAAAGTCAAAAACCAGCTTGTAGCACTCAGCAGCCTTTAGTGGAGAGCGGTTAAATTTCCTATCGGACGTGTGGATGAACGTTGTCAAGATGCACTTGCTAGGGTGAATGCTTGCGCTGATTGGCACTATTGTAACCTATGGATTGTTTCGAACTTGACCAAAACACGATGGCTGTGCTATCGCAGAACCAATGGAGAAAGTGATGAAACAAAAAAATGGATGGAAATTGGTGCTGTGGCGACTGGTTAAACCGACTAGTGTGGTCATGCGCGGCGCATTCTCGCCATGTATCATCCGCGCACTGCGTATATCCACTCCTATGTCCATGATATCTGAAGGCAATGATGAACTCGTCCTTTCGCAAAATGACGAAGCAAGCATCACTGTCTACGGTGACATGAAACGATTCATCGTAAAAATGGTTAGTTCGGGAGAATCGGTTATTACAATAATCTACGGATTGAGTCCTATTAATTTATGTGAGACGCGTTGGAATAGTTTGCAAGGATGCGTCACATCTCTTTTACGTGTTGGAGGCGCCGCTCAATATTGGATCTCGGAGTATTTAGACCTTATTCAAACGTGTCGTATATGTTGCAGCGTGATGAAAACTCGCAGGCGGATGTTGTGGTTTCATACCGAGACCTATATCATGGATTTCAAATCAATTTTGATAATCTGGATCTAGTATCGCTCGTTGAAAAATAATGGCAGCAATGTGAACAGCCGCTAATGTTTGCTTGTGTGGAAGCTCGCTGTATAAATACTTCCGAGCGCCACTCGCGCGTCCGGACGCAGCAGGGAGATGCGGATGAACTCGCCCATGTGCGATAGATACATCTTGATCTGGTGCAGAACCGTAAAATTGGGGCCGTTAGAGCTACTTTGCGTCCGTGAGCGCCACGAAACTAACGAGACGCCCAACGGTCGAGTGATTGTCGAGTTTTTACCCTGACTTAGAGCTGGTCGCGATCGCCAAGTTTAGCGTCTATCCGGGTATCGTACCGGACCCCACTTCGCTGCTCAGCGTCGCCGACGAATGACCACCAACTAGCTGCCCGTCTCGGACAAAACCCGGTCGCATCGTCCACGACGACCATGTGTAGATTGTACTCGTCAACGAGAACGACAATCATCACACGTCCCGCCTGTATGACCGCTTGCCATGAGTCATCCAAAGCGGACAAGCCACGTTGGCTGACGGAAAGAGCAACGGCTTGTCGCCCAGGAAGCTCTCCGGCCCTCACCAATGCGTACCCGGGGGTGGAATGCGTCGTGCTGCAGCTGGAGACGTGTGCGTAGATAATGCACTACGACAGTCATAGGCACCTGGGCGATGGCTTAGTCATAAACTAAAGCTGAGGTGAGCGTGGATGTCTTTTCCAACAACATCTTGAACGACGGTGGCGGCAACTGCACCTGAGCTTCGTACGACACCAGCACGACCGTCACGATGACGGCTGGATCATCTTCGTCGACGGAGAGGCGGGCGTGATCACCTACTCCAACAGCATCGTTTGCGTCTCGGGCGGCAAGAGCTTCGTACTCCACCAGCACATCCATCATTGTGCCGTAGTCGCTGCTCCAAGAAATTGATACTTTAGGCCCTATGGCCTACGTAGTCAAGGTAGGCGAGTGACTTGTTCTCTCTGAGCTCCCGCCACAAAACAGTCCGCCGACGCGCGCTGCATCTTTGTCTGCACTGAGTTCTAGCCTAGGGGTAGAAAGCAATATCGAGCACATAAACCATTCAGACTAGTACAGACACGATTTGCTGCCCGTGGCTTTGTCCTCATTGATGGAGCCGAAAAAATGAACGATTTTGCTGGATTGCCGATCGGCAAAACAATTAATAGAACGGATTTGCCGACATAAAGCCGCAGCAAAATCCAACACTGCGTGAATCGTCTAAGTTCATGCAACAGAGCGCCATACGTACGGTAAGTACTGTATGTGTGCTTGTATAACAGTCAGGCTAGGCTTATACATTATGTCATTCCACTGCATCATTTGGCACACCAAATGATGGAACTGTACTACACTGGCTACCGGCCTTCGGGGGCCGGGGTATTTTTGAAGTTTTTTTTAACTTCTTGATATGGTAACCTTGGTCATTCTTATGAAAGTTGCATAGGCGGGCTTTGCATGGATTAAAGCTTCTATCAGTTTTATCATCTTCTGCTGGCACTGTAAAGTGTGTTGGCGCTCTTCCCACTTGCACACATCAGCCTCTATATCTCAAGAATCCGTATCGAGCTGTCCTTTCACCACCAGCCGACAGATCTCACAGTAGAGTTGTATTAGATCCGGCCGGGGTGTGCCGATGGTCTAAGTGGTCCGTACATGAAGTGAGCGCAGTGGGAGCTCGGTGCGGGACGCGTCAGCTTCTTCGACTTGTGTCAAGTCGTCCCGCGTACGCGTACGTCGTCTAAAACATCCGGGTTTTACCTATTCGTTGCGCTTGTTGTCCAGACGATGACGCAGCGGTCACGGTCGACTGGACTTGGAAAACCCGTTGATAAGGCAACTGGTGAACCACCCGAGCAGCGATCATCAATCTATCACTTTCTGGTGTGTATGTTTGCTGTAATTGTTACCCGAAAAGTTGCCATACTCTCGCATCCTCCTTCAGTACGCTCTATTGCTTGACCACGCGCGCCTTGATACGCCTGGCAAGTGCATACATAAAGCGGCGAGCACGATTCAGATCTACACGGTACCACCAGTGCAGAGAACTTCCTACGCAGGCTTATAGCCGTTCTGTTGCCCCATGACAACTCCTTCCGGGCTTCGGACTCATATACCATTCAGCTGGGCACGTTAGAAATTGTCCCTCCAGTATTGTTAAGAGAAGCGCAAGCACCTGTTTTTCGTAGTTTTTGCTACCAAGAATCCTTGCCATCTACAAACCTGGTTAACAAGTTAGTTTTGAAGCTCAATCGGGCCCAGCACCACATCATTACGGAACGAACAATATCTAGAAGGGAGCAAAACGGAGAATGCCGGGCTGATGCAACCAGGTCTGCTCCTCACGTGAGTAGACGTCACTCTGGTACCTACACTACTGAGGTGAACCACGCAACTGCAACATTAGGATTGGTGCTTCCATTACTTTTTATGATGGCTATACTCTGTACGACCACCAACCTACTTCGATCTCCGTCTTTTCGTATTGTGTACTGCAGTGGCGTAAACTTCACGTCTTGGACTCCTAGGAGCTGCTTTCTTTTCGTATTTATATTGGCTTGGTTGATGTTTCTCCTTCCGCCGCAACTTCCCTAATTATCGTTTCGGCGTCTTCGCTTGGATCTGGTGCACTACCAATTCCATTGCTGTTGAAGCCTTAGCCTTTTTTTTTAGTGATTCGTGGCGGTTGTTTGGTATGCTTCGGTTGCCTTATAACATGGATCTTGTGCTGCGCACACGTATGCTCCCTCATTGCGGATCCAGACCTGAATACTTGGCCGCATCCGCGAACAATACACACGAGCTCCCTCGGTTCTTCTGTCGATGGGCGTTCCACCACCAATGCGATACTGTATGAGTTTCAGAGCGTTTCTGCAGTGTCTTGTCAGCTCCCAAAGCAAACGTGAACACGCCCGTTTATCGTGGCGTAGCTAGCACCGTGAATGAAATCTTCACGATAAATGAACATATTCTCATCACCATACGGTATTTTCTCCTTTTCCTACTCCAGTGCGGCCTGCCGATTCCACCCAAAACAGTAAATGAAGCTGTCGTTTTGAAAATGTGATGATCATCGAGGATGGTAAACTGGAGTATTCATAACGGTCGGTCTTCTCTGAGATGGTTAAAATGTATCGATGGACTGATTGGCGCTTGTCGCCAGGTAACGATTTTAGGAAATCCACTTACCGGTATTCTCTGTTAATTACTGACAGTCAAGTTTGGCTAAAAACAAATGTATAGAAAAGGTGATGTCTGCCGTGCATCGTAAATCAAGAGAAAGTGCATTGATTATTCTAGCAGCTCATAGCAGAGCGAACTGTTTTCAATGGTGTCGTGCTCGTCGGCTACAGCTCCGACTCAACCATCTTCCAAGCTAAGAATCGCTAACTCAGCGATCATCTCATTTGCTATAACATCTACTTCTTCTACTGCGAGTCATGCCCTCTTGTATCCGGATTTCAATGTCTTATCGCTTAATTCAGCCCACGCACGCTCAATCCAGCTTGATATAACCGCTATCTCTGGCAGTACTAGCTTGAACGGAACTTCAGTCTTTCTACGCTTCAGGTGATCTTTCAAGAGCTCTACCCAATCCCCGCGCAACTACTGCTTCAAAGGCTTATTCCAAGCCACGTTTGTTGGCTGGCAGACATCGGTGACGCTTTTTGGAACTTTCATTAGCACCGCATTGATGCTTGCAGCGTAATCGATGAGTGCTTTTGTCCAAACGACCAGAGAAGTAATCCCCGAACACCAAACCCATGGCGTAAGCGAGTGTTTCACACAGAGTTAGAAGCCACAAGAAGCAAAACGGTTGCACGCTATTTGCATTTGCCCCCGCAGCGCACCCAAATTGTCTTTGCTCCCTTTTTCAAAAATTTTCGCACTGGAAGGTACTAACAAAATAGAGCTGTTAACAAGCAGCGAATAAAGAAATAGTTAAGAGCACATCAGCTTTATCATACCACAATAAATAACTAGTTCAAATAAATAATAAATGTACCAGTTTAATCTTCATTGTAAATAGATGTGATCCCGAGGTCTTGCACCTTTTGAGCAACATCTTTGCTGAAACCTGCTGCAATTTTGGTCAAGGTCTTCTGGTCTCATTTGTCTTTGTCTAGTTCTAGCTGGCATTGAGATTGGTAAACAAGTAGAACCGACGCAAGCTCCTTGTCGTTCAGCGCAAGTAGCTGCTTCTCTCCGTCGCTCTCAAACGCGAATAGTAGGGTTATGGCTTCGATCATCTTCTCCGCTTTAGATAGATTCATCTCAGGGACAAATGAACACTTGATTAATTCAACAGTATCACCAAACATGCGCATATGCTCACGAATCCGCACGCGAAGGTGCTTGGTGTACCCATACTTAAGTATTCGTCGCCTGTCATTGGTTTGCTTGATGTCGATCAAGTATAGACAACTTATCTCTCCATCTGTTTTAGACATGATCGCCTTCAAACGATCTGCATCTATGTTGAAGGATCTCTCAAATGTTTTTGCCTTCTGCTCGATAGTACCAAACGCAGAGGCAAATTCCGACTCATCGATCCACTATTTGAACTTGAACCCGATACTTGATCGCGATGATCTAATCGTATGTATGAGACCAGCGTATGTAAGGTAAAGCTCCTTACTTGGTCCATTGAGAAGATTCTTGACTTTAGGTAAAGTGAACATCTGATAGTCTGTAGTAGCCCTATATGTCGTTTCCTCCGATTGTAGAATTTCTTGCAATCGCTTCATCTCAAAGCCTTGAAGTAGATGCCTTCGCGCCTGCGAGTACTGCTCATGAGAACATGATGCTCATCGCCATCATCATCTTTGAAGAAGACAAGATCGGAATCTTCAAGAAGCGGTGGCACGGGCGGGTATTCGACTTTCTCAATGGTATGCTCATCAGACAGCTCTAAGATCCCAGCCTTAGCAAAAAAAACACAGAGCCGTGCTTCTATGAGAGTTTCTCTTTTACAACCAACGAGCCATCTATGATCTGTCAATTAATAGTACTCCGGTACTACTTCTTGCTGATCAACTGTGCATAAGGTCTTAACGGCAAGAGTTGCTTCAGATCAATGTAGATCTTGTCATTAGCTGTGTACTCAACGAACGTATGCATCTTTAGCGATATACTATTACTTCAATTCAATCTGTTTTGGCTGTCGATACAACCAACGCAGGATACGCCGCGCACTGTGCCTTTCGAAAGGCCGCGAGGTTAAGCCCATATCGAGGTGTTATCCACTGAGCCTGAAGGGTCGGCATGCGCTATTCCACAACTTGCGTTCCTTCCCATGGACGATCTTCCGGCGGAAACTCCTCTTTTGCAGTCAGAAGCCCCTCCGCGTAAGTCATCTCCTTCCAAGCCCCAAGACGATGCGTCGACTCCAATCAACCCCGACGACACTCGCCCTGTAGAAGCGTGCAAGCCGCCCGCAGATAAAGCGTTTGAAGAGCTCGACCTGCGGATACCACTCGATCATCTAAAGGATCCTGATGACGAACCTTGGCTGCCAAGTCCGCCTCCAGACTTACGGCTAAGCAAGATGATGACAAGATCAAGAGCATCATCTGGGTGCCCGACCGACGTCAGCTTTGACGAAGGACAAGCCGAAGGAAGTGCGATGTCGGATACTGCCGGTTGTACCGATGGTAGTCTGTGTCATGCACCATCTGAGCTCTCCGCCGGCAATTGGATTGTTGAAAACGAGGCTTCAGAAAGGTCTTGGCGCACACGCACTTTCCTTGGTTTGATCTATTCTTCAATACGTTGATGACAGGTTACAAGAAGGCCGACCAACCCAGATCCATGTACGACTGCACCGGTCTGAAAAAAGTGCAACTGTCCAAACACATTCTTGTGCATACCCTAGAGCACGAGGCTCACCCGATCGATCTATTTCTCCGGCGCCGGTACTACAAGTGCATGTTGTGCCCCACATTCAACAAAACGCTCTCTCCGAGCCCCGCCTCTCTTACTGACGGCTGGAAGGATTTCGCGAAAACACTCATCGATAAGGAAACGCGAAACGCTTGGTTTAAGAGTTTAAATGGTGCCGAACTGTACTTCTTTAAAGGGGCGTCGATAGAAGTTCTCAAGATGGACATACATTTTCGGTCGTTGCGGGTTGGCAAGCGATGTTGCGTGAAGAGCACCCAGGAGTGTCCAATGTGCTACTCAAACTCGCCAAAGGAGCCCCAGCCTGTTCGCGACGGATCAAGAGACTATATCCCGCTAGAGTTGGTTATGCTCAACATGGATTTCGATCGACGCTGGGAGAACTACCTGCGAGAGGAGGAGGGCGGGCGGTCGCACCAACTTGAGATGTTCGAAGATGGTATAGCCAATGGAACTGGCCTCGCTCAGTTGAGCTACGAACAGCTATCGCAACGGTTACGCGATTGCGAGTGTAGCCTAGCTCGGTTCGTCAAAATCAATCAACGGCTATTGATGGGCATGGAGGTTGTAATCAAAGCCGACTCTTCCCGCCGGAACGAGATACGTGAACTGAAAACGGAAATGGAAGATGTTCGAGAGCAGTTGGCAGACGTCAAGCGTAAGGAGCGGTCTTCGTAGCCCCTAGAGTAAGATTGGTAACCACGATCTTAAGTTATACCAACACCTTTCCAACCCAAGTCACTCACTACCAATGAGCCTTTCACGTTTGAGATTTAGACATTCGGTAACTTCACAAGTGTATTTCGTAAGATGCTTAAAGTAGACGTATCATCACTCAAAGCGACTATCGCAGACTTGCATTCCGAAAAGTCAATTATGATTGATGAGCTCAGAGATGAGCGTAAGCAAGATACGCCTGGGATGCATGAGCTCATCAAACAATATGAGATAACTCCTATCTACGACTATCAGTTGCTCGAAGCGCGTCGTAGGATCCGAAAAGGATTCGGACTCTGACTAGGATTCAGGGACCCAAACTCGGACTCGGAGCCAGACTGGGAATCGGACATCGACTGGGACTGGAACTTGGTCTAGCCATTTATTTTCCGATCTTGAGCTTGAAGCGGTTTCTGAGCTGACAATCGCCTCCCGTATTCTGCTTGAGACGTCTGAGCGTACATGACGCATGAGCCCACTGCGACCTTCGTTGCAGGAATTGAAATGGCGGTGTTTTTTGTATTACCTGTCGAATCATAGAGACGAAAGGATGCCAACTTCATCTGCGAGGAATAGATGCGTTAAGGCAGCCAATGGTTGGTGAACCGTTGGCTTTGTTGTTGAAGTTGGGCCGCGTTGCATATTTGTCGAAGTAGAAATCATCAAATTTGCAGTATGCTGTGTCGGAATAGTTAGATTTTGTGTACAGGGAAAAATCTCCTCAAAATTGACTCCGCAGGTCAGCTGTGCTCGTTTAGATCCGCGTTGCAAGCAGATACATTAAATAGTTGTAGCTTAAGGAAACCACCAACATGTCGAACTCAAGAGCTGCAGTTCTCCGTTCGGTGGGTATCTGAAACGAGGCACACCTTTCTCGACATCATAGGCGAATGAATGTAAATCATACGCTAACTGTGGCTTGGGAGCAGATTTCGCGTTTTGGTAGCGTTAGCGTCCTGCCTCGTTCTCAAATAGTATATCCATACGAGGACCCACAATATATGTTGGGCTCAACAGAAAGTGTCAGCTTCCCTTGCAGTGTGTTTTCGCTTGAAGCCCCACTACGAAGAATTATTTAGTTGCGAGATCTCGCGACTACAACTGACAGCAACATGGTGTTTGAGTCAAGAGACGACGAAAACTATCACGACCAGGTCGCCGATTGCTCGAGCGGACCTGACACGACGTCGACGGCTGCTTTTCCCATTGGGGCGGGTTCCGATAGCATTTCACGAATTCCACAGCGGATATTTGCTGTCGTGGCACCGTCGATAGTGAAGTTCACATCCTATCAAGCTCTCGTCGAGTGGTTGAGGCAACGTGACGAGTATGTGAAGGCGACGAAAAGTCGGTTGCAACGATGGTAAAGAAAACCTGAACACTGATCTGAAGAGTGTAAAATATTCGTTCGACAGCGACTTGCTGACAACGCTGTGTGAGGAGACTTGGGGCGTCTCCAAGATTGACCTGACTAATGAATTCCTGCTGGGGCAGCCTCACGCCACCACCGACAACTACCAGAATCAAATACTGCCGCCTGTGAACGAGCTTTTTCAGAAGGATGATTGTGATATTCAGTCTCAAGTCTCGGACTACTTCATGCCGTGCAACAAGTTGATGTAGAAGTAAGGTCTCTCGAGTTTTTTCGAAGGTGAAATGAGGGATAAGAAAAAGTATAAGCTTTCGGTGAACACTTTGCCAGCCATGTTAAAGGAGAAAGTGCGAGACCACTGGCAGTATCTGGAATCCAAATCTTATCCTTGTATTTGTAGACCTCATACTAATCAGCGGTACACCCTGCTGGTCTTGACAGTGTATGTTGATTTTGCGTTGAAGAGATTTAACACAGTCTAGGTCAGACAAACGGGTCTTTATCAAGCGGTTGCAGCATCGACCGGTTTGCCGCTGTGCTTGTAGACAAGTCACGCGTTTTACGTGAAGGACTGTGTCAGGCCATGCGTCACCCCAACGTGAAACCGAATGACCCAAACATTGTGATCACCCTCCATGTGCGTAACTGTGTACCGGTATTCTGATAATTGCAGCTCCCAATGAAGCAGCTGCCCCTTGACATGTTTTTGTTTTTGTTTCCGGATGCAGGGCAAAAATGTAGATAAAGTTGCGAAGGTCGCATTTTTTTATTTTAAGGTGTAGAAGAGGGTCGCACAGTCCTTCACACGGGGAGACAATCGGAAATACCCATTTTACGTAACAACATAGTGCAATTGAGCGCCAGTGAACGCACCGCCTTTACAACTCAGTAGTTCATTTTTGTTCAATCACATATCTTTCTCTCTGTTAGTTCCCGACTTGAGTAAGGATCACAGACCACCCGCTGTCGCTGACATCGCAGAATAAACAAAACGTCGCGTTGTCCTTTTGATGTATGTGCCGCACTGAATTAGCGAAAAGTTATGTTGTTTTGGCAAAGCCTAATGGCTCTGTTTCATTAGGAGTTAGCAAAATCCCTGATGTCACTAGTTGGCTTTCCGTTGCCCGTGCAACACATGGTCCATGCACTGCTGCAGTGGTTGTCCAGTTCTTACATAGTCAACAAAACTGCCCTTATCCAGTTGAACGCGCACATGAACTACCGCAGTTCCCGAGCAGTCTTTAGTGGTGGCATATATGAGAGAGCTAACACTCTCTTCAGGTCATGCGTGCCTCCCTCCGCTGGAATTACTCTTCCGCACCACGTGATGGACTGATAGTATAATTTGGGCTTCGTAGCACTAAATTTCAAACCGTGATTGTAATCCTGGAAACATACATGATTGGAAAACAGGTATGGTCATGATTGGAATTTATTTTTTCATTCCGACTCCGCGATTCACATATTTCCGATTTGGCTATTTCCGAGCGGAATAGAAACGGATGTAATTTCCTTTGGGTAAGATGGAAGGCCGAGGATGCAGCAGCGAGCAACGACGCCGAAAGCGGTAGTGGTGGAGGAAGAGCGCCGGTGCGTCCCAGGCCACACCGATGTCCTGGCTTTTCAGACACCCCGCATCGTCAGGACACTAAAACGACGTCTGATGACGAGATAAATGAGACGGCCGATGAAGCGGGAGCTCGCAGAGATGCCGGCCGGGGCGACAGCGAGCGTGCATACACGACTGGTTACGCATCAAGTGAGCGAGATGAGAGCCAGTCCGCCAGAAATGATCTCCATGGCCACAGCAGGTATAACATCGTGGTAGTTGCACGATCCACCAACCGTCTGCCACACGAGCTGGAAAGCTTGGCTTTCCCACTGTGCGACACATTGTACGAGCACCATACAAGTTCTGCCGGGGCGAGAGACGATGGCTCGTACCGAGCGAAACAAACGGCTGTCGAAGACCAAGAAAGGTGGAGATAATCTGCAGTTAGTGTCGGAAGGCTTCGACCCTTATCAGCGTGCGTACATCTGTACACACGGCACGAAGAAGTGCATGTCTTGCGTTATCTGCAGTCGCCCAAGAAAGCACATCCGCCTGTCGGACTGTTCATTTTGATACGTGGTCCAGTGGAACCTAGTCCGGGGGAGCAATGTTGGCTTTGTCCACAGCCACAAGATCTCGTCTACAAGCTACGCCACTTACCCTTCTTCTCGGGGTGGAGCAACCCTTTGGTTGACGCACTTGTGGAAGGGATGCTGGCCCTGGGGGCGAAACAGTCGGAAATTTACGACTACTTTCTCGAGCATGACCAGACGCCATCTAAGTGGACGTCGACGACATGGTGGGTCACCACGCTTCTTAGGTTTCTAGTGCGGATGACAACGATGCTACCGCCCGCGAGACTGCAGCTTTCGCGACGCCAGACCCGGAGAACATCTCGACTGTTGCACAGATTTATGCGTGGGAACGGGAGTGATGTCGTTGGAGACATCACTGACAAGGATGGTGGGTGCCCTTTCCCCAAACGCGTAAAATATGACGGTGGCTGGTGAGCGTACGCACAAGAAATGGTACGACCAAGCTCAGCGAGGTGAAAACATGCTGGAGAAGTTACGATGAGCGCCTCTCAGATGCTCTAGAACGGGAGCAGCCTTCCATTACGGTCTCATGGTGGCGTCTCTACAGAGTGATCATGAAATATAAAGAAGCGAACAACAAGAAACCCTAGCTTCGTCTGATGAAGGACCCTATCGCGATAATGGACCCCTTTTACATTCTCCCACCCAAGCTACTAGCCGCATGCGTAAAAATACTACTGGCATCGTACATATCAGCGAGCGCTATTGAGATCAAAGCAAACAGGCAATGAGTCTGGAACTGATGCTACAAAGGTGACGACTTCAGTTATGAAGGAAACTGTGATTACCAAGGATGTTTCGCGTAAGCATATTGAAATGTTCGCCAGAGTGCAAAACTTGAAGGAAGCGGTACAGCTGGGTCTGGGTATGCACAAGTGACTGACTTGTGAAGACATCCTCCACTTCCAGCTGCATACCATGACGTGGCTAACAAGGTTGCAGCGAAAGTGCTGAATACGTACCCCTACAAGGTGATTAATGGTATCCCTAACATGCCGGACTTCGTGTACTCTATGCTGTGGAGAGCTACACCACCAACCTGTATCACGGACGTATCAATAAGGGTTCTGTGCTTGCGGTTGGAAGATGATTTTCCTTCTTGCACAATTGCTGGATTCCAGGCATTGAAGAAACGGACAAGACGGTTGGATGGAGAGCCTGTTGACCAGATAATCTGTGGCCGAGCGTTCCAGCAATTGGTGGAGAGTTGCGTTGAGGCTGCCTTGCTCCCGTTGAACTTCCGCAACGATCACGGGTGTTGCGTTGTGGTTCAAGTGAGCGCGAGGCGCAATTTTTTTACTATTATCCATTTAATCAAGCTCCTTACCTGAACGAGGTCAATACTATTGCCTCCAACTCAAGACTTCTACACTCTACACTTACTGCTGATGTATGACAATGTACTCAGTCACATAGCGGGAGACGGAAAAACTTCGTATGTGTCCACACGGCCGCAATGATGTAGTCGATGGGTTATGGAGTGATAGCCAACCTGAATGCACGTTTTTTCAACGTGACGACTGTCGTCGCCGTGCTGCCTATACTTACGGCCCACACGCCATTGAAATGGGGGATATTCTATAACTTGGTGACGCGTGGGAAGATGCCGAAGAAGGTTACTGCTGTGTGGGTGGGTGGGGCCCAACCCGTACTAGGTATTTTTAACCCTGTCAGAAACATGCACATTGGCGTTTCACAAAGGTACACCTAGCTAATTTCCTGTGACTACTCGGTACCCTTGGTACGCTTACATTATTCGGGAAGTTGTTCCCAATGGGCCGCTGTTGATGATCCCCAGCTGGTTCGGACCGTGTAAAGTCGTGCTTCATTCATGTCGCCGTTGTTGGTGTGTCTTAATTGTCCTGGTGCTTATGCGAAGAGCTGATAAGAAATGTTAATCAACCAAAAAGGGCAGATGTAGGTGAAGTCGAAAAGCGCGACGGATGCGAGGCTCTAGCCACATGTTACATGGGCGCCAGTGAGTCCACAGAGGCATACGGGGCTGTTCTCAGACAGAATTATGAATATAAACCACCTATTTAACTCATTCAATGCATTCATCGTCTGCGCGTGCATAAACTATTCCTATCAGATCACACAACCCGTCAAAGTTGGATATATCGGGTGACTCTCTTAAACGCCACGCACTGTTGTTCTTGGCGTCGTTTACTGCTGAGGTCACTCAATCAGAAGCCGCGAATACGTCGCAGTTAGTCTTATTACTTATGTTTCAGGCTATATCAATTTATTGTCTCATTACAGATAAACAACGGATCATACCACATTTAATATAGTCGCAGAAAACAGAACTATGATCCGCCCTCACATCAATGATTTAAAAATCTCTGTTGATAAGTCAGTCAATGATTTACCCAGGTACGTCTGCACCCTGACCTGGCAGGTGACTGATGATGTTCTATTTCACGGACATGACAGGTTGCATTTGGAGATCTTCCATGAGCTTGCAAGGATTTTGGCCCTTCCTTCAACAGGCGTTTGGAGGTCTTCCATGAGTTTGTAAGGATTTTGGCCCTTCCTTCAAAAGGCTGTTTCTAATGTTTCTTTGAACTCCGGGGGCATTGCGAGTGAGTAAAAGTTCTGTAGATGTCTTAACATTGTATTCTCGCCTTGAAGCGAGCGTTGCGATCACATGGCCATGCAACCAACCGGAAACCAGAGCCCCGTGCAGTCACATACGTATCGCGCACGAATCTTGTTTCGGCCTAAACACCCAATAACAAATTTAGCTACTGTGCTGGTGATCATTGTCAATTATATCTAGTCGATACATACGTCATTTCGTTCTATTCGATTCAACTGCAGCGTGAGCTTAGATGCCCAAAATGTAGGAACGATTTTACGTCGTGTAAAGAGAAATAGTACAGCTTAAAACTTGGTACGTTGGATAGATTGCGTAGAATCCCTTTATTGAGGCTATGTATCTAATGGCATACGTACATATTGTGAGGTATTGATCAGTATACGCTCACTCTAAACCGTCGGCCACCCTCCAGTCACCACGCGACGACGCTCGGGCTCGAACCCGCACTGCTCAGAGCGACCGCACGGACCTTTCCCCCAAAAATCGCTATTGAGGTACCAAAACGTATACCATTGTCGACGATTGTGCTAGACAACGATCGGTTAGATACCAAGAAGCTCCCTTATCTAGGATAACCGCCAGCAACGCTGGCCCAAGGCCGCCATCCATAGAGATCTGCGGCTGGAGCGGCGGTCAGAGGCCCCGTGGCGGCTAAAATAAAACCTGGTTGACGCTCACGTCGACTACCTGCTCGGCGAACTTGACACGCCGGAACGGATACTCGAATAGATAGCTGATCGCGTTAAGCATATGTTTGACGTGGACGTTAATCGTGAAACAGCTCGCAAAGGGCGTAAAGGGAGCTCGAGAGGCCTCATCACGATAGCCCATCAACAAAGAAGAAACGCTACAGCTATGCTGTGAAGTTCTATTTGGGACTCCTCAACGGCAAGAAGGTTATCTATTTGGACGAGATGAACTTCAACTTATGGTGCTCACGTGGGCGAGGTCTGTGCATGATAGACCGCAGAACGGTGCGAGCTAGTGGGGCCAGTAAAGTCAAACAATATCCATATTATTGCGGTTATCTCGAGCACGTGCCTCACATACCAGGAGGCTCAGTTCGGCTAGTACACATCCAAATTGGAAAATGAGTTTATCCACTGCTTCCTCCTCCACATCCAAACTACTACAACGTGTAATGAAATCGCCCTCGTCCTAGACAGGAGGAGTTTGCATGTCTAGAGGTGCCGAGGCCAGAGTCGAGCTCACCTATGCATAACCTGATGGAGAATAGGTTCTCGGTCTATAAAAGTACCCGGAAGCGCTTCTGATCACGGCAGCACCCAGTGATATTGTGTGCTCCGCGCTCCAGCTTCCTCTGTTTGCGGAGATGGTGGACCCGGGCGTACGTTCTGCCACTCGTTGCCCCACCACCAGCCTTGAGGACATGCTGGTTGGTAGCTAGTCGAATGCAATCAGATAGGACATATTAGAACTTTCTGAAGTTATTCCCCCTCCCAGCGCGTGGTCAGATCCTATACCCATTATTGCTTTATCTAATGATGGGCACCTATAGTGTAGGTCATACTAATGAAATCGAGTACGTGTCGAAGACAGTCCATGCTCCCAGACCGTACTTGCTATCTCTGCTCCAATGTGTAACCACCGCGGTAACGTGTGTACTCAATACACCATGGGAAGCCAAATGTGTCTGACAAATGCAAAAACAGCACAATCGCGAGTCCAAAACTGACCAGATATGTGCCGATATTTCGATACTCAAATCAGATGGCAGTTAACAACGCGAGCGTATATTGAGACCAGTCCAAGAGCGAGAAGAGCTGCAGCGCGCGCTAAATTGCGTGTTGTCAAGCACGCATGCATGGCTGCTATGCGCTTCCACTACCATCGGACGAACCTGGGGTGGCATTGTGGTGGAACGGGATCTGCCAAAATCTTGTTGAGGCTTGATCGGGCTACCACAGCCCCCAGACACCGACTAAAGGAGGGGCCCCCCCTTTGATCCGTGATCAGCTGAGCGGTTCTCACCTTGTGTACCCGTCGGTGGGCTGGATCTGCTCTCTCGGGGCTCCGAAGATGCAGCACTTGGTGATGTCTTGGCGAGAAGCGGGGATGGGGTTGGAGCAGCGCGGAAATCCTCGCTCTGCGCCCGGTTATTTGCCTTGATCGAGTTTTCCTTGATCTGGCCCGGATCTGTTCCGAGGCATGTAGTTGCCTTTCCGGGTGTGTTTGTCGCTTACCTATAGCAAGATTGTAGTCGAGAGGAGAAGCGATTACCGTCCAAACAGCTTAATCTGGTCAATCGAGGTTCGTGCTTGATGAAAGGTCACTATAGTGGGCAAAGTTGGCCAATATATTATCCATACTTTAGCCACACTACCAGATCCGCTTTTCCTGGGCACTTGTCGTTTTGACGGGGCCAATGTAGTTCCCGACGCGAAGGATGACTTGGTAACACTTGTGCAGTAAAGGACAAATTCAACTCTGATTTATGTTTAGCATCTACGTCCCTACGGCTACCATCCCAACTTGCATCCTACAACTAGACAACAACTTGATTTTTAGCCTGGCTGCGCCCCTTGGTTCTTCCCATCCTTGGTCGATCGACGATCGCGATTCGCCGTCTCGATCCACGATCTTGATCCGCTATCTCGCTCCACGATCCTGATGTGTGATCTGGATCGGCGTTCTAGGTTCGCGAGCTTGCTCCGTCGTTTTGGTAAGCTTTTGTCAGCTGTAAATAAAGAAATGCTGACTGTCGAAGTCTTCGTTGCATCCCATTCTCCCTCGCCTGTGTTGCCGACGCTGGAGTACGTGTGGCTGAGGATGCAGAAGTATAGCCGTATCACACCAGAAAATATCCGACCGACAAACTCTCCGACCTGTAGTAGATAGTACCTGTACAAGAACTGACACGTATGGTACTATATCACGGTACTTTTATTAGTGCTTTGGGGGGGCTATGGGATGTCTAATAACAGATAACCTGCTTTAAGCCTAGTTTATATGCGGAATGAAATGGCCTGTGGTTGAGAAAAACACAAAAAGAAGAAAATCATGCAATTCTGGCTCCAGTGTCACGTGCCCTTCACCAAGTAAATTCAACAAATTGCCATGAATATCCGCGGCGGGGTACACTATAAAAGCATTGCGGGAACCAGCCACAACTGATGCCACTCATAATCCCCAAATGAACGGTCGCCACTTGAAAGCCGTTAGACACGCAATTAGTCAGTGACCGACAGGCGTGCGAACCGGGGAGGCTGTTCCGACAGAGAAGCCGGTCTCTCAGTCTTCATTT
Source organism: Phytophthora fragariae (assembly GCA_009729435.1). Classification (NCBI taxonomy): domain Eukaryota; phylum Oomycota; class Peronosporomycetes; order Peronosporales; family Peronosporaceae; genus Phytophthora; species Phytophthora fragariae. The sequence goes on along the minus strand of QQOI01000048.1, from coordinate 240,201 downwards.
ATAAAGCTACTGTTCAGGCCTCGCTCAAGCTCGGGCCCATGTGGCGAGGCGGGTGAACGCCTTTTGACCGCCCAGGTGTATAGCGCTGTGCTCCAGGGTCTGGAAGGTACTTCCGTCCAGGAAGCCCTCCACTTGGAACGCCTGATCGTAAACGTCCAGGTAGCGTGTGCTCGTTGTGGTAATTCCTCTAGGTTCGTTTGTCTTCGAACCGGGAGATGCACCACGGGGATAGGTTGTTCGTATACCAATATCGGTATTTGGAGAAGAGCGTAACGTTACCAACTTAGACGTTGCTCCAACAACTAAGATATCCAAAATCAATACATTTATACACACAAATATACAGCCGTTCTTTTTCTTAGACCCTTGAACGGTGGATCATACACCAGTCAACTTAGCTGCTCTTCCAGGATAGTGGTCAATCCCGGTCAGGTTTAGCAAACGCACACCACCTCAGAAGCACTGAGGAACGGTTCAAACCAGTTTCAGTACCTATCACACAAGATGTCCTTCGATCACAATCCTGAATGGGATCTTCTTCCCATCTTTCCAGGATGTATATGGGATATGAAACGTAGGATCGCCTAAGCGCACACTACAATTGGGATATGAAATAGGGCATATTTACCACGAGCTCACCCTAATTTGGACTTGGTGTTTTTTTGGGTTGGAGTCCACACCTCTGGTTGTCCTTCTCCAGAGGGCCTTGTACCTTTGGGCGCTTTATCGGGGTCGCCGGGAATGCACGTCCGGCCGAGCTGTCCGAGCACTTGCGGGTTATAGGGGAAATTGAACTCTGTTTGGGTTTTATCTCTGTGGCTATCTTCCTGCAATAGAAACACATTCAGCTTTTGATTACTTTCAGTATACGTTGGGGTGGCGTCATCATCTTAGGCGTGCTCACCGTGGCGTCGTGGGTACAGGCGTGGTACTTCAATGTTCCATGGAAACTCCCTGGAACCTGGTTGGTCGTCCTGGTCGGTCGGGTATCACTTGGCTTGTTTATACCTCGATCCTTCCTTCCAGGGTGGCCATTGTTCTTCGGTGTTCTTCGGCACGTCCAGCCATGTCAAGACGGCCAGCCTCTGGTCTAATCTCGACCGGGTCTCTTGATCGCTCCCGTAGGCTTGACCAATCGTCCGGCAGCTGGCCCTTCCAGACTCATTACGTCCCGCACCACCGCTGTTACCCCCCCCTTCCCCTACGTATCTCAGAGGATGAGCGCAGAGCTACGCCCTGTGGTTTCTGGTTCAATTTCAGCCGTCGCCATATGTTGCTTTCGGGGCGCGGATGCTTCTCGTGTACTTGCGATTGGTTATTGACGTGGTGCGTGCTACTCATGTTCCCTCCTATTTCGCAGCTCAGGCGCTGAAGCGGGAGGAACTGTTGGCGGTCATGGTGGAGCAATTGTTGACTGCATGTATCGTTGTTTGCCTTACTGGCTAACAATCTCTGGTACGTCTTGGGTGTATCCAGGGGCGGGGCTTCGGATATCTGCTCTCTATAACAGACGCTGGTAGCGCTCTATCTTCGCGTTAAGGTCACCTGAGCGATACAGCGCGCGCAGATATTTGAGCACGGCGCCAGGCCCGCTCGATGTGACGCCACACACGGCTAGGAACCGACCAACTCCTACTTCCGCGCGCTTGCTCAAGTTCAATACGTGGTCGTGGTAGTCCGGCGCGGTCGAGGCCAGGCCAAACCTGCCCTCCAAGAAGTTGTCAGACTTCTGCTGCTTGGAGATCGGCGCCTGCCACATCCGCGGTTCTTGCGCATGTCATGCGAACCAAGTTACAGTAAGGTAATTGACTGACAATCGCCGCTGATTCTTCTTTGCCTTGTTAACGTCTGCGTATCCATCCGTATCGTCAGGCTTGAATCGATTGGGCAAATCTTGTACAGGGTCGCGATTAACCTTGGCCTCAAGCGCGTCCATGCGGGTATGTTGGCGCTGCGTGTGCTCGATAAAGTAGTTAATGACAGCGGCTTGGTATTGGATGATCTTCTGTGCTTCAATTTCCTCGATTGTTTTTATGGCTTGGGCGGGTGGTTGTTCGGTTGTGCTATCTTGTCAAGGTTCGCGGGCGCGGTTGGCAAGTAAGTTGACCAGGCGAGGGGATCGACAATGGATCTGCCGCCGCGGGGAGCATACGCTTAACTCTCTTGATTGCTGGCGCATTGGGGTTGGGTTCCTTCATCAAGGGTAGTGGTGAACGATACAGGCGGTAAGTACATCGAGGACCGGTTGGTTAACGTGTGTCTTGTGGTATCAAGGTCTTGACAGGCCGAGAACAGAAGACGCTGCACAGCGTCGATCTTCGTGAGAATTGAACGCTTTCAGCTCTTGCAGCGACACCTTTGGTTTCACCTTGCTTTGATAATCATGTGAACTTGTTTGCTGGTGTTAAAGATACAATTTAACCCCTTGTTTGTTGTGGTCATGTTCCAGCAGGCGCTGCGGTCAAATATCTAGCGGGCTGTCAACTTCCCAGAGGAGTCCGCATGTTGGGGCCCGCCGCGGCGAAATGAGTGCGATGTCAGCGCAGCGATGGCACCTGACGGTTTTGCAATGCAGTCCAACACGCGGTTGACATGGACGTACATAGACGGGTCGTGGTCAGCACAACGGTCTTCGGAGCGGGAAGGCCAAGCGTTGTTGTCGGGTGGCCCAGAACCTTTGACTTGGATTTTCGGTTGGGTCAATGATGGTTCATACACGGTTTATTGCCTACAAACCGCGGAGACTCGTGTATATCCGATACGACAGCACCTCTGTGGTTAGTTACCCAATCTCAAGCTGTTAATGGTATTCCAGGATACTGTTGCCCACGCTCGCGCGTTGCGTAAATAATATGCACGCACAGAAAAAATTCCCTCTGAGCCGGCTACAACTCCTCAAAGCAGCATTTAAAAACCACCCATCTACCGGCATATTTTACCGTTGTAAACAAACAACACGTGACTGGACTTCTACGGCAAAGTATCCTTCTTGAGCTAAATGTAAAAAGGCGTCCGCCGTGCAACTCTTGGTATCGGTCTCGAGCGCAATGCAAAATCTGACTTAACTGAGCAGCAGCCTTAATAATCGGAGAAGCAGATAGTTCGTGTTTGCGCACTGTCATACAATACAGCGTCTTCAGTCGTTGCAATACTGCAGGCGCGCTACTATGTTGTCCCTGGACAACACAGAGCTGCGTTATACGAATGATCACAACGATTAATCCACCCAACCACTACGAAAAAAAGATGCAGAGCAGCGACGTACGAGAAGCTGCGCAGCTCCTTTTGCTGCTTGTAGTCCAACTTGGCATTGCGTTGCTTCGCCTCCAGTTGCAGACGCTGTTATTTGTGTTCAGCGTTGTACAGCAACTCACGCTGTCGGCGCTCTTCTTCAATTAAACGAAGCCTGCGTTTGAAGAAACACTAGCGGGGACTGGTCCAACCACTCCAATAATTCGAATGGGATAGCTATTTTGTCTTCTTATATTAGTTTGAATGTTTTGTGATATTGTTCTAACGGAATACTCGCGGTGACGTTATAATGCATACCGTCGTTGCCACTTTGGTAAGTGAATTGCTCACCATTGGTCGCTGATAGGTATAAGTCGGCTTGCATCGGCAATGAGTTCAACACTGAAACGAAGTAAGTGGTGAAATACCTAACCACGAGGCGGCTTTAGGTTTTCTTACCCAAATATATGTATACCATTTAGCAGAAAGTCGTGCTAGCCTCTTCATGTTTTTTAATAAATACCAGCGGTCTTGCTTGAAAAAATCAAGAAGGTGTCAAAGTGCGTACAAGTATGCATGTGCATGTAGTGGTGATTATCACCGTGATCCCGCCCACATCACTAGTGATTTTTGGCTCAATTTAATGGTGGGTGACTCTACCCAAATCATTGGTGTTGATTGCTTTTTCGCTGGTGTTATTTCCCAAGTATGTGGTGATAAAGCCCTTCACTCGGATGAAAAAAACTTTTATTAATAGGTACGGCGATGTAACAATTTTGGTTAAAAAAAACTAAGATAAATTCACTGCTGGGCTACCCCATGTTCAAATTAGGTGTGAAAACGTGCTTGACAAATTGGCTAGCGAGTGGCGGTATGCATATCAATGATGGAAAAGCCGGATTTTACCAAAACCGGATTCGGAAAAACTGTTGCAAGTGTTTCGCAGACTCTTTTCGAAGCCAGTCCTGCTATCGGTGTATTTTGCTGAGGGACATGTACATGAGTGCCGCTTAGTGGTCCTAACGGCACATAATGACTTAATGCGAAATCTGCGAGCGACGAGAAGCATAATACATGTCCGCAGATGTCGTTCGGCGACCTCTAGGCCGTAAATCACATCATGGCCTGGGTCCTGCTGAAATTGCATTTACGGTTATTTTCGATTGATTTGTGGGACTTGTTGGACAAACAGCGCAGGCCAGTCGCAACGCGACTCGAACGTGCAAAGGATAGTGAAAAGGGTGCCAACCAAATACGAGTTGTATTCCATGGGCAAGGCCAAGGGAATTGTGTTTTCCACATGAAATTGCAATACCGGTATACCGATACATACAGGTCCGAGCCTGAGACCGGCCTCTGCAGGCCACGCATTCGGAGCTCCCTCATTCTCACTTCAGACCGAGAAGACCAAGACCAAGAAAGACCCGCCTCTCCTCGTCTCATATCGGATTGAGCTAATGGTCACTGCACAAGCCCCTTTAATGTAACCTGTGTTTGACCCCCAAAGATTGTGGTAAACGGAGTGTCAGCAAAAGATACAACGGAGCTTCAGCAAGCAGAGCTTTGAATATAAAAAGAACATCCTCGTTGATCGGCTCCCTGATTAATCGACATTTGATGCAGACGTGGACGACCTGCTACAGAAGCTGGGAAACTCAAGACGGCCAAGGACGTCTACGTCATGAGCACGCGCTCTATCAGTGACACGGACCTTGTGCATCAGCAGCAACTCACTCCTGGGGGGGTATCTACAGCAGGCACTGGTATTTTTGAGAGTATTGTGACGTACGCATGTACACCACGAACGCTTATATTAAGATACCATTAATAGAACGTGATAGCGTATGGATGTTGTACATTTATTAAGAAGCTTCAATACATGAACTCAGACCTATAGCGCAAAAGCTACGGTATGCTATTGCAAACTACGTCGGGCCCGGTCTCACCTCAAAATTGTTTGGAGGCAGTCATCCCGTACACACCACATGCCTACGTATCAAGTTGCACACTGAGATTGGAAACAAAACTTCTGTACCGGAATTGCTTGCCGTTGGGTGGCGAGAGCAGCCGAAATATAATCTTCGCCGATCGTATGCTCTCCTTGCCACTTGATTCCAGCGGATCGTAGAGCAGTACATTAGCGGGCGCTATGTCCACTCCAGTGCGTACCCGACACGTTGACCGGTGCTACCATTTTCTCGCTCCCGGAAGCTAATCTCTTCTTCAGGGCGTCTGCGTTCGTTGTATAGGTCCCGACCGATACCTCTTCAATCAGACGCAGGACCGTCGGATTCAGGCAGAACACATCCCTGAGCCGGAAGAGGTCTCGCATTCTAGATTTAACTGAGGAATCGCTGAGCGACCCCTGCGCAGTAAATTTATGTACATAAAAGTATGGTGACATAACAAGTTAGTATGTGCGTAAATTTATACATTCACGTGTCTCGTATCTTATTTAAATGACTTGATAGGCTTTCGGGGCGAGGAATAGGACTTGAGCGGCAACCTTGCCATAATGGAGGCACCAATAGCTTAGCTGTCGATCAGTTTTTTTCTCTCTCGAATTGCCCCCCATCCTCTCACTGTAGGAGCCCACGACCCCCCCCCCTTCGCCCTCACCCGCTTCTTTGCCCAGGTTATCATCCTTCCTTCCGTCGCCTTCCTTCCTCTCGTGCGTTCATCTCCCTCGCTGCGGTCCTCCTTCTCGCTGACACCTTCGCTCTCGCACCCCTCCATCATCTAAATACCCTCCAGATGCTAGGAGCCTGTCTCCCGGTCGCGGGTCACCCGAATCCATCTTATATTATTGGATATTTGTTGACGAAGCGTTGGGCCAATTTTTGGTCATGGTCGTTCTTGAGCGCAAATCCACGGATGTTAAGGCGATACTACAGTATGTCTTTTGGTTGGACATGGCCACCATCTTGTAGGCAGTTGTCGTAAACCTCAAGCACACGAAACTCGTACGGCTTTAGTGTGCGTGCAACCCGGTGTCGTTTTGCAGAACTGGCCTGGATCAAAGGAAACGTGACTTATGAAGGCTAAACGCTAATCTGAGAGCTCCTTCTGTCAGCCAAAAAGGGTATCCTTTCTAACGCCTACATCACCTGAGAGCTATTTCTGTCGGTCAAGAAGGGTATCCTAGCTAACGCCTTGGTTTTTATTGGGCCCCACTTCGCGGAGCTCCACCATATACCGAACAATTGGGTTCGCTCTGCCAAGGGGGTGTGCATGTTCTTGCGCTGGGCGTCCATCCTTGTGATATTGAGTCTGATCCAAACTTGAGCAAGAAGTTCAAACCGGAGAAAGGATGGTCCGTACAACCCGAACTTGTTCACTCACTCTAGTTTTCAAATTAACTCGACCGGATCTATCTTAACTCGACCGGTCGGTGTCAACTGAACTGAGTAGGATGGTACATATGTTAATGGGACTCGTACTGCAATATCAGATTAAAATCAGCTATACTTTGATGCCAAAACGGAACTATCTCTGTTGAGCTGTGATATACATGTAATACCACTTTAGGCGCTAGTCTCTTTGAAGAGCTCGAGTCGCAAGAGGAGACCGGTCGCCACGTCGGGGAAATTGTCGACCAAATAGTACGTATGTCCTGTTGATAGACCACCATCTACACTGACTTGAGGAGCACTGCACTGAGCCCTCATCGTAATGTAGTTATCCTGGTCAGGTGTAAATACATATCTAGGCGCAGGTGCTGGAGTTGACTGCTGAGGGGGATACAGATCGATTGAGCTGTGTAAATTACTAGTTAGCCAGGTCGTTCCATCTGGAAAACCAAATGGATCATAAATCGGGGTAGGGCGAGCGTTGACGTCGTGTATTGCCATGGTTGATCTGGCTGTGCCGTTGCTGTCTAAACATATGGATGTGTTGATGAAGGTTGGAACGGGTAAAGTGTCAGTTTAATTCTAGAAGTCGTAGTTCGAGGGGTCATGAATGAAGTTGTAATCAATTCCACTGTGTCGTAACTAGTGTAGTCTGAGGAGCCCAGAGTTGGATGAGACAACGGCGATTGTTCCCATTGACTATAGGCTCGACTGAGTTAGTGTTCGCATAATTTGGGCTCCATGGATCGTAACCCTGCTCGATCCCTGCATGTGCAGGCTCTATATTTCGCAATATACCCACGGCACTGTTCCGATCATTCGGGATCGCCACGACCGTAGATCCAGTGATTTGTCCAACAAGTAGACCCGCCTTCACATTTGACTCTGTATAAATTGGCAAGATCATGTCGCGGAAATTTGCGATCTCAGTCTCTTTCGTACACGCCTACACACAAATTTATTTCCAAAATCGTTTCCAACTCCGAGAACAAATTTCGCCAGGATGACATGAGAACACAGTCCAAACTTTAGAGGCATCGAACAAGAACGAGTGTTTACGCTTAAATGTACAAGCCAGCCGTCGACGGGAAGGTTCATCGGATGCGCTCGACTGGTAGACCACTCGAAGTTATTGCGATATAAGTGAGATGTTTTTGATTTCTCGGTATTTACCAAAACTAGCGAAGCCTCCCCCAGACGCTAAAACGACAGAGCTCGCTAATCGACGCATTGTTTTCATAGCGTCGGTGTCCTCATCTATCTCGAGGATGAGGAGAACACGGACTTTTGTCTCCACAGAGGTGCGAATAACTGCCACAGCCTTAGTCTTAAGCACCCATTTCGCCCTTTGTTTGATTTGAATGTTAGGTGCAACTATCGCAGCTGTCGGTGAAGGTACGTCATCCTCGCTAAAGATATCATGCTACGAAAAAATTACGCGTATTTCACTTTCTTTTCGCTTGAACATGTCGTTTTACCGTTGCGTGATAAAATTCACAAGGGTTATTAGTGGCGGCATAACTTAACGGTGTGTGAAAAACCTTCCATCTCCAGTACTTCTCTGTCCTACCAAATTATAATCATTTGGTTTTTTGTGTCCCACACAAGAATGTTAGAATTATTTTATTGGTCAAAACTCAATATGTTTAGGGCTACAAAAGTCTTTGCAAAACGGGTGGCCGTGGATTCTAAATCGTCGCATTATACTTTCAACCCCCACCCCAAGAAACTATCAGCATGACTCGCACGCTCGGCACCACCGACATTACGCCCAAGATCCGCGTTGCCGTGGCGGTCTTCCTTACTACTCTTAGTAAGGAAGGCCGCTACGGCACGGTGGCTAGGGCTAAACAGCTCTTCCGCCTGACCCGCTAGTCGATACAAGGCATCTGGGCCCTCCGGGACGACTCAGAAGCGCTGGTCCAGCCCCGCAAGCCGTACTCGCAACGCGCGACCCGTCTCAGCCCTGACGAAGTCCCCGTGCGCGTTGCAGCGGTACCTCTGTGACAACGGCAGACGCTGCTGGCGCTTGAGGCAGCCTCAGGCATACCCAAGTCGACGCTGCAGCGTCATCTCAAGAACAAGGTCCTTCGGCGATTCATCTGTCGCGTGAAGCCGACCCTCTCCGATGCACACAAGCTACAGCGGCTCACATGGGCCCTTGCGCATGTTGAAAGGCCTATCGGTAAGATATTTGTAATATTTCGGTAAAATATTTTGAAAACGGTTTTTAGGCGGTACATTGTACCGTTTTGATGCCATATATAATGTTGTACATATAGATGAAAAATGGTTCAACATGTACAAGGCTTCGTCTTGTTACTACTTGGCTGCCGACGAATCATTACCTTGCCGATCATGCCCCAACAAACGCTACATCGATAAGGTAATGTTTCTTGCGGCTGTCGCACGGCCACGGTACAATTTTTCGACCAAAACCTACTTTTGACGGTAAAATTGGGATTTGGCCAATTGTTGAGAGAGCCACGGCCAAGCGGACCTAAAAAAATCGGGTAGCAGGGACCCCGATCACGAAAAATATCAACATGTCAAGAAAAGTGTACGTAAAAATGCTAAAGGACACAGTTTTCCCGGCAATCCGCGAAAAATGGCCCGGTATGTATTTTTCAAACCATTTTACCGAATATTTTCATATTAACGCTTATTTTGTTACTTATATAGGGCGCAAGGACCGTGTAATTCGTGTTCAGCAAGATAATGCTGGACCTCATGTAGAAGAAGATCATGGTGAGGTGGTTGAAGCCGGGAAGGAAGGGCGGTGGAAGATCAAAATGGTTTGTCAGCCTGCTCGTTCGCCTATGTGCAACATACTTGATTTGGGTATATTTAATTGTATCCAATCTGTACAGTATCGCCAGCCGACAAACCAAATTGACGGCCTCATCGATGCAGTTCAAACTGCATTTAATAGTATTCAATACCAAACTATAGAAAAATGCTTCCTCACTTTACAAAAAGTGATGGAATGCATTATTATTGACGAGGGAGGTAACAACTTCAAACTCCCTCGTGTTCGCAAGCTTCTCGGTGGTCATGGCGGTTTTCCAACCTCTCTTACTACCACAAGCACGATTGTTGAAAATGGCTACAGAGCGCTCACGTCGCAGATTCTTAATTAATAAACTGCCTTTTTTGTCGCCGTAATTCTGAGGATTTGATAACTAATTCCGTATGTAAAAATGAAAAGAAACCTCATTGGCTAAAACGATTCTCTGATATGCCGCACGTCGTCATAACCGGCAATAAAACCTCACTTTATTAAGGGCTCAAAACGTCGTCTTGAGGCCAGTTTTCAAGGATTTGTATTGAGCCATACGATCCACAAATCCATCGGAGGCTGCTGTAAAACTTCAGATTAATATCGCTAATTAGGAGTGAAATTACGAAAAAACTATTTTCCTTCAGACTCGGCGCGACAACCTTGCTGTTATTTTCTCTAAAACTGACGCTATGTAGCTCAAACCAATATCTACGAAACCAGCAGCACATGAGGTTTCGTATAAGGGTCTACTTGCTTTGTAATTCCTTGTTCACATTATACTAGACGCAGAAGTAGCAATCATCATACTTTGGTGGGACAGAGAAGTACTGATCCACTGTTCCGAGAAGTAGCTGGTAAAGGCTCCCAAATGTGGCTTCGCCTACCACCCAGAAGTCACCCGCTCCTTGACAGTGCAGTACTCAGTGAAAGATGTAGTGAAATGCATATCGATAATGCCCTTAAAAACAGGCACGCCCGCTTCTGGATCGATATGACGCGTTTGTTTGTGAATGTTATAAAGCACGTGAAAAAAACATCAAGTATTTCCTGTCACTAAAGACGTCTATACCCCGGAGGGCATTGAACTGTGCGTCTGCAGAATCGCCCAAAACGACATTAATGCTTAGCGGACTCTGAAATATTCGTTGGGACTCCTGAGCCACACAGCCAAATGCTAATTCCTATCCACGATACGTCCTTGCGCTCACAATTAGAATAACAGCTCGAACGGCCCATGAATCCGCACGTTATCACAGGATACCCCAGATGGCTTAATTTAGATGTCGAATCAGTATAAAAAAAGGAAAATGCTCATCGCCATGCAACTGGTTTACTTTTGTAAGCAGGCCGGCCCAGAACAAACGGGTTTCCCTCGCTGGCTTAAGCAATCCGTGGGTAACCATCGGCATCGTCTACGGGTTCAACTAGAAAAGCCTTGTCTCCATCAATTCCGTCGTAGTATAGATAGACTCTTTACAGCTTTTCTGGTATTTTGAGAGAGGTTCTTCTTTCGGAGACGTTTTAAACAACCCGTTACTTGCTGCCGCGATGGCATACCCAAAGGAGGAGGAGGTACATCAGTAGTGCGCCGAATGTTACTCCAGATATGACGGAGCCTAAGGCCGCATAAATCCATATATGTGATAACACCCTGAACCTCCATAGTTATTGGCATCCGGTGAGCACCGTAGCATGTCTCGTTTTCACGAAAATGCACTTTTTCGATCAAGAACACGCACCACACATGCTTCCCCATTACTTCCGCTAACCACCACATCGTGCTCTATTGTGGTCTTCCTCCAGCCTTGCAAACGACGGACTAATACATTACAATCGTCTTTCAATCGTGAGGTGGTCTTCATTGCATTTTCTTCAGTTCATATCACACTTCACGTACGCTCCAGAACAGCAGATATCATATGCTCGGTGCTTCATTAAGTCATCCAGTATATGATGCTCGGCTAGTAGTGTCCTCGCAATGCGTGGTATCGTTTGCCGCAAGACACTAAACAACTAAGTCTACTAAGTTTAATGCTGCGGTGAGTGTGTGACTGATAGGGTGGTGTGCCAGTGAGGTTAGAGCCGGTTGCGGCATGGGAACCAATCAGTGTGGATAAAGCCGCAAAGGAGCGGCTTTATTTTCGCTCCCTGGTTCCGCCCTGATTTGCAAAAAAAAGCCGCGTGAAACGACGAAAAGCCGAAAAAGCCGCACGCGATAAACCGTAGATTGAGACCCCGAGATGGGGTATACAGTGTATACGCATGGATACAGAACCGCTGTGGGACACACCGAGTAGTTGTGGCCACAACACTCCCGCCCCCCGTCCCCGTAGACCTCGCGCGTGATGCGCGTACGCCTCCCCGAATGGGGCGCCATCAGAGCTATGAACGGCAGCAGTTTATAGACTCTCGACTACCGATGAAAGGTGGTAGGCACCAGCTCGTGTGTAGGCACTGTTCCACGGCATACGAAGACAGAAGCAGAGCCGACTCCGCACCCGCACCCGAGCTCATTGCAGCACGAACTAGCAATTACCCGAATCCATCTCAAGTGCTGTCTGTATTACAATGAAGCCGTCACGCAACGCAAGGTTGGTCCTCCCCCTGTCGCCCGGGTCGTTCTTCAAAAAGCGATACGCGGCACAACTAGAATCAGGTCAAGATCCGACAACGCTGCTGATGCTAGTTCTACTACAAGTTCTGACAAGCGTCAGCGCTTTATTCGAGAATTGTTTTGACAACGTTTTCACTGAGGATGATCTTGAGGAGTTTGAGCGTCTTCCTGTTCAATTTCAAGCGGACAACTGCCTTCCTGATCGATTTATTGAGCGAAAATCGACACGTCGTCTATTTATATTTCTTAATAAGGCGTGCATCAAGGCTCTTCCGAAGCGTCACGAACTGGGAGGACGCATTCTGAACAAGTATAGTTCGGCTGCTCAAGAAGATGAGCAAAACAAGCTACGCGAGAGGCAGAAGTACAGTGGAGGACGCGTAAACTTCTTGTCTGACGTCTGGCAAAACGTAGCCAAATCTCACTTGTTGGGATGTCAGCTCGGTGCCGCGAGCTCAGCTTCTCCATCTTCACGGAGAACTCCACGCACGCGACGCACGCAACGTTCAGGTGCCGCGAGCTCAGCTTCTCCATCTTCACGGAGAACGCCACGCACGCGACGCACGCAACGTTCAGGCTGCTGGCGCCCTCCATCTTGTCCTGGAACTGCTCCATCTTCTTGTGCGACTTGGCCCTGCAGCGAGCGCAGATTCTCCATCTTCACGGAGAACTCCACGCACGCGACGCACGCAACGTTTAGGGCGCTGGCGCCCCTCACCTTCTCCTAGAACTGCTCCTCCTTCTTGTGCGACTTGGCCCTGCAGCGAGCGCAGCTTGGAGTACGCGACACACGCGATGATGAGGACGCTGGCGCCCCCGACCTTCTCCTGGGACCGCTTGACCTTCTCGTGGTATAGGATGGCAAGCGTCATGACCCGGAGCCTCCACGCTTATTAACAAAACTCTTTGGCGGGTCGCCTTGTCCGAAAAACCCCGGATAATATGCGCGCTGAGCCCGCCGCATAAAGCCGCGGCTTAATTATAAAGCCGATCGGCTAAACAATCGGTAAAGCCGAAAAGCCGAGAATAAAGCCGCGGCTCTATCCACACTGAACCAATTACCAATTCTTCAGCTGCTGAGAGTCTAGCTCGGACATACAATTATGTGCGTGTAAATATAGAGGGCACAGTCTTCGCAGAGGAGGGTACAGCTTTTCTGTCCAAAACATACAATTGGTTTAGTTATATATCATGTGGGGTCGTAACATACGCTCCCTGCAGATCGGGGACGAACCATACCAGCGGGTTTGGAGTATACTGAGCGGCTGGATGGATTATGCTTAGCAAGATAATTCTGCTAAATGTCAAACAGCGCTTCGAACAACGAGACGAAGCTAAGCGCCATATTGACCCTTTGTTGTACCTGCCTAAGTATAGCTTTAACTCTTTCGCGAGCCACTCGGCTAAACCATAGTATACAAATCTAAGTCAATAATTTTTAAAGGAGGCATTTTGCTCCCTTTAAGGCCTGTGATGGGCAGCCTTCAAATCTTCCTTTTAGGATTTGAAGTTACTTTTATGAAAAAAAGTGCCATGGTTCTGTACTTTCCTGTTACGACTATGAAAATACTGGCGTGACTCTGTGCTTGAAGTCGCTTAAAAGAGGCATTTTGCTCCCTTTAACGTGGTTACATACAGGTACATTGCTTGAAGAATAGGTAAAGGAAACAAAATGCCTCCTTTCATCACGAAAGGGTTAAACGGCTTTGAGTGTTTACTGTGGAGCGTGGTGATTGGTTGAAAACCAATATGCAGTGAGTATGGATTTGTGGGGCATGGTGATATCTGCGGTACTCGGCGTTCTCACATCCAGCCATGGATCGGTTTGGATACTCTGGACGTAATGAGTCTGGATGGATCAACTACCGGATGACGGGTCAAGTTTACGGGAGCGACCAAGAGCCCCAGTCAACACCAGACTGGTGGCCGCCCGTCTTGACATGACTGGACGTGACAAAGAACACCGAAGAACGGTCACTCTGGACGGAAGGATCATGGTAGAATCAAGCCAAGTAATATCCGACCGACCAAGACGACCAACCAGGTTCCAGGAAATTCCAATGAAACATTGAAGTCCTACGCCTGTACCCACGACATCACAGTGAGACCAAGCACGTCCAAGATGATGACGCCGCCTCAAGGTATAAAAAAGTAAGTCAAAAGCTGAATGTGTGTCTATTGCAGGAAGATAGCCGCAAAGCTAAAACCCAATCAGAGTTCAATAGTACGTGTAACCCGCAAACGCTCGGACAGCTTCGGCCGGACAAATACCGGCGACCCCGATCAAGTGCTGAAGGCGAAAGGCCCTCTGAAGAAGGACAACCAGAGGTGTGGACTCCAACCCAAAAAAACTCCAAGTCCAAATTAGGGTGAGTAGCGGGTGTGAAGCTCGTGGTAAATCTGCCCTATTTCATATCCCAATTGTAGTGTGCTCCTACGTTTCATATCCCATATCGCGGTCGTTCCGACATTCCTACATTTTCCGACAACTAGGATATTGTACAGCGACAGGACGAAATCGGAAATTAAAAAATATATACGGTAGATAGGCTGTGTGGCCTTTCAGTCAGCTTTCATGCGGTGCTCACAGCCGCAAGGAAATCGCCTCTAGAGGTCTGTGGGCCGAGAAATGAGGCATTTTGTATATGCACCTGTTTAGGCCCCTGAGCACTGTGCTCTGGAGGCGGCAAATTGATTTATGAGGTCGATGCTCTGGTAGGGGGCCACAATTAGAAGCGGTCTAGTGATAACAGTAGCATGGAGTGCCTTTTATTGGCTATTTTATTAGCCAATCAGTGAAAGAAAATAAGTAAGAGTTTTAATTGGTGCAGTCTACAGCCAATAGGCGTCTACCACGCAAACATTAGTGGCTGCTAGACGATGAAGGGAGCCGACACACAGCCCAAAGCTCTCAGTCTCCTTTTTTCAAAGCTACTGCTCAAGCCTCCAGACACTGGCCACGGCAAACACCCGCCCGCCCCCCCCCCAATACCGTAGCTCAATGGTTAGAGCGCAGGGCCTTCGGCCCTGAGATGCCCGTTCGAATCGGGTCGGTAATATCGATCAAGGTCGCAGCCTGTTGGTGCTGCTGTGTCGTGCACGTGACGTCTGCTGGTGCGTGTGTGTGGATCGCTGTCGTTAGTGTGCGTGTTGTGAGTATTACGTGTGCATGTGCATATTGGCGACGCCTGTTGTTCTATGGGTACTGTAGTATTGGCGCTGTATGTTGTTATATTCAATGTGTAGTACGTATATGTGTGTGCTCTAACAACGCGTTTAGACGTGACCTGCAAAGGCCAGAATGTCTTGAGTGTCTGTAGGAGCCGGGTCCTGGATGCGTCCGATGGCAAGCAGGCGCTTGTACGCGGCAATGCGCTCTTCTTGATCTTCTGCAGGTACAGCAGCTGCATCGTTCATCACCATCGACCACGCAAGCAAGTCTGCGGTGCTGATGTCGGCCACTTACATGCACTCTTCCACGCGCGTGACAACAGGTGCATCTGGGGCCAGCGCTTTGAGCTGCGGGTAGTACCGTACAAGGTAAGCGGTGAGTACGCTCAATAGCTTAGTACTGAATTTGAGGCGTTTTTCCTTGAGTCCTGTACATGTACTGAACAGGAGTCCCTGTAAGCGCCCAAGCCGTTCACGTGTCGTATGATCCTGCGCATCGACGTCAACGACAGTGGGCGTAGCATCGGCTTTCAAGCCGCTCAGGACTCGAGCCACCTTGCGGTCCTCGCGTGCAGTGTTGGTAATGTACGCAAACGCCTTGTTCGTCTTGGTCATGTCCCACGCGCCCCGGTCGAAGATCCACTGAGCTGCGAGGTGGTCGTCGCCGTTCTCATGCTGCGCTCCGCCTCTGCGGAAGGAGTGGGAGGTCAGCTCAGCGGTAACTCCTGCAGGCTCGGCCACGCGCTTGAGCATCCTATTGGCGTGCCCCTGCATGCTGTCTTCGCCTCGCTTCACCTCGCGGTCCCGCGGCTTCTTCTGTGCTGATGTTCGTGTCGATGTGGCTTGCGCTCTTGTAGGTTGCGACGGGGGGTCAAGGTTGTCATCCGCGGCGAGGACTGGCGTCGTGGTCTGAACTACGGGGACCTGCAGCAACCCAGGGTCGCCTGCGAGCAAGTCGTGCAGCGGAGCGCCAGCATCAAGCGGGGCAGCGTCTTGAGGCACCAGGCAGGGTAGATTGCCGATCAGCGACGCACACGGGGCTTCTTGCGCTACCAGTGCCACCGCAAGCGCATGCAGTGGGCACGTCAAGAAATCGTCTCGGTCGGGGACTAGCGTGAGGCCCTGCTCTTCGGCCGTCTTGACCCGTAGAAGCCGTAGGTAAAATACACCGTCCGCTGACACCGAGACGTGCTGCTTCTGGACGTACGCGAGATCCGAAGATCTACCGAAGCAGTGCCACATCAGGCAAGCTAGTGCAGCATCCTGTAGTCCGCATTAAAACGCGCAGTACTGTAGACGTAGCGTACCAAAGCCTTTAAATCTTCTTTAGTGAAGGGTGGAGCCTTGTTCGTTAGCCCTCCGTTTTCACGCTTTAGACAGTGCTTATCTAGTGTTTGCCTTGTTTTAACAAGATTAGCTCCGTAGCCACACGCAGGTGAGGATATTCATCGAATAACCAGAGTTTTACATTTCTGTAGTACGAAGACGCAGTGTTGCGAGCAAGCTTACCGTTCTTACCTTCATTCGTCGCGAGATAGTAGCCGAGGCGATCCATGGTAGCGGTAAGGCGTTTGCCAGAAGCGTCCATGAGAATGCTAGCCTGGACAAACTCCAGGCTAACATCCTCAAGCTCCAGCATCCGCTTGAACGCGCTGATCGCTGTTGTGCGCGCCTTTTGGGTGTTCGTCAGGACAAAGGCAGAGAGGCTCATGATGAGCGTGTCTCTTCTGCTTTTGTAAAGTAACGGATGGCTGTCTACCAACGTCCACACTCGTTGTCCTACTTTAGGATCTGTCCGAATTGTCTGAATCGCTGGAATATTTTGCAAATATGTGTTTGACTTGAATACAATAGTGACGTATTCATATTTTGGCAAGCCTTCCGACAAATATTTGTCGGAAAGTGTCGGTACAGTAAACCTACCCCTAACGACTCCTATTCGCAAATAGTACCATATTGTAGCACTTGGATTGGCTAAAATGTGAACTACTGGTGCCCGACCAAAATCCTGCGAGTCTATCTGTCGGAAAGACCACTATATTCATCCATATACATCCTGGAAAGATGGGAAGAAGGTCCCATTCAGGATTGTGATCGAAGGACATCTTGTGTGATAGGTACTGAAACTGGTTTGAACCGTTCCTCAGTGCTTCTGAGGTGGTGTGCGTTTGCTAAACCTGACCGGGATTGACCACTATCCTGGAAGAGCAGCTAAGTTGACTGGTGTATGATCCACCGTTCAAGGGTCTAAGAAAAAGAACGGCTGTATATTTGTGTGTATAAATGTATTGATTTTGGATATCATAGTTGTTGGAGCAACGTCTAAGTTGGTAACGTTACGCTTTTCTCCAAATACCGATATTGGTATACGAACAACCTATCCCCGTGGTGCATCTCCCGGTTCGAAGACAAACGAACCTAGAGGAATTACCACAACGAGCACACGCTACCTGGACGTTTACGATCAGGCGTTCCAAGTGGAGGGCTTCCTGGACAGAAGTACCTTCCAGACTCTGGAGCACAGCGGTATACCCCTGGGCAGCCAAAAGGTGTTCACCCGCCTCGCCACAGCATTGTCGCTAGAGACGTGAAAGTAACCCCACTAAGACATCTCTCGAAAAGTAGAAGAGGGAGACCAGCCCGGGCGATGGGGCCATGACACCAGCTATCGGTACAAGACTCGGTAGAAAAATACGATGACTTTCGATTCGAATCGATGCGTTGCTCTGGTCTATTTCTCAAGCGTGATTTCTACATCTGCCGAGTATGTGGTGGGCATCATACAATGATAGAGCGCCGACTTAAATCTACAAGCAAAACATGTAGTGACCTAGAGACCTGCCAGATTTCCTGGAAAGTATTTATTGGATCGGTCCAGGACACGTGGGCTATGTGGGTGAATACATACGGACACATCCGTGGTGTAGTCCCTTGTAGTACAGATCACCCCGCGCGCATTACGGTAGCAATGAAGGTGTTTTTATCGGAGCAAGAAGAAATTGGAATTCCGCCTCGCCTCATGCTCGTGAATTAGAAAAAGCAGCACAGCACATCTACACCTGGCTCCAGCCGTATATTACCCACCTTGAAGCAAATGCACAACGCACTCAAATGTATCCGACATGAAACAAGGATCGAAACAAAATCCAGAAGCTCTGTCCAGCAACTCATGCGACATCGATGTTACCACTCTGGAATGGATGCCGATGCAGCATTTTTATTTGGATCGACGCTTGATAGAGATGGCTACGGCTACGTCAGAAACGGATCTGATGAATACCCGTTTGTCGTTGGGGTTTTGTCCATTGCTATGGTCGATGGATGTTTGCGCTTCTTATCTTCAGACGCGTACTGCCATTTTCACGCCGATACTACATTCAAATTGAGCGTCATTGGGTGTCCCGTTATAAACTGCGGCTTTTTTGACAAGTCCAGAGCGTATTAAGTAGGAGCATTTTTTGTTGTTAGCCGGCAGACATCATATGAATATGGATACTGTTTTCGAAGGTTCGTGGCATTAGTGCGTGACATACGCGTAGTTACGATAAAAGTTGATTCCGTTATGGATGATGCGGAAGATGCATAATACATCTCATTCGCGTCGATACCTGAATTTTTCAGGTGCCAAAATGCTCATGTTTTATTTCATGTACTCTACAACGCCCGGAAACGCGTCCAGCACCTTCCGACTAAGGACCGATTGCTGATCATGACGTCGATTGTTGAAATGCACTATTCAAACAGCGCGAGAGAATTTGAAGCAATCCAAGTTCGAGGGTTGGTACAATGGCGACAAAACGTACATATCGCGGCCTTCACTGACTACTTCGAAGCCCAGTGGCTACAGGGTCACTATTGGCAGGTGCTTGTCTCGTCAGAGTAATACTCTGACGGGGTGCTTTCATACACAACCATACTAGGTACCAACTCGACCTCGATGTCAACTAGTTCTTTAGCTGTTGGTGTTAAACTGAAATCTCCATCCAACCACGCAACTGCTTTCTTCCGATGCCTATTGCAGACAGATCGGGACCGTTCACAAAATTCCAAGAGATCTGCCGGGACATCAATTAAACGCAGCTGATTCCAATTGAGCGCACTTCTTTCACCTTCGTTTGCGCTAGTAGTCCGCGTACCAAACAATGGTAACGGGTCGCTATACGAGAGAGTGTTAGGTTACAGCTTTGCAATCGAATCACGTTCCACTTCACTGTAAATGTAATTTCCTAGCCGCGTCCATGAGGTAGGATGAAGTTTTTCCAGGTAGTCAGCTTCGATTTCTTCCGTCCCGTCCTCGTGATGGATAGGACGGGGGTATGCAGAAGCGTAGTCCGTACAACATTTCCCAGTACCCAAGTAGTCTGATAACGGTTTGTACTCGTCGGATTTTGGACGACATTTTAGTTGTGCAAGCTACTGCTGACGTGTTGTCAAGTTTGAAGTGTACGTGAATAGGGGTGGTACCGCTGACATCCTCGCGCCACGATGATGCCCACATATGTACCGCGAACACACAGGAAAGTAGTTCGCGATAGTCAATGTCAAATTCGTTTGAGCAGTTGGTGTGGAACTCTGAAATGAGTCGGCGCTCCTGCTCTGTGAAAGTGTACGCGAGTACGCGCTCGCGATTCCGCTCTAGTGCGCCAATTCCCGTATCAGAAGCAACCATCTCAATAGTGATGGCTGCGGGTGGATTAGACTGCAAGTAGTCAAGCGGTACGCCGTTCAGCGCGGTTTTTTTTAGTATACGTCTCCACTAGACAAGGTCTTGGCGCATTTGATCCGTCACCGAGACGCGCGACCACCTCTGAAACGATCCCTCCGATTGACGGAGCCGCTGCAGGAATGGCTGGGCCGGATGGATGCATGTTGCGGCATGATTAAGCGATCGGAGGAGGGACCTATACGCACCTCTTGTCATGGTGTGAGATAGGTACGCATTGGGGTATCGCCACAGTGCGTGATGTAGTGTCGAACACAAGGCCAAGCACCTTTTGGCGTGTGTTCCAGGACGTGAATTTCTCGTCGTTGACTGAATCGCGGCCAAACACGTTGGTCATTGCGTAACGTAGTGATTGTTCAGTGTCATAGCAGTTAGAGCCAAGTCTGTGGATACGCAGACATGGTCGTCGACCCAATGGTAGTTAAAGAACCCGCGGGGATATGATGCGTTGCCGGTGTGACCGTGTATATATGCGATGGCGTTTCCGGCAACCCCGAAGAACCTGTCCAACCGAAGCAGGCTGCCAGATCAATGATCAGTGCGTTGTCTTCCGGAATCGACCCGGCAAAAAGGTGCGCGGACTCGCTGTGAACCCCCAAGTTCCGAAATGCGGCCGCTACGTCCCCCAGTAGGATTTTAATTGGGTGGTCCAGGAATCGTCGAGATTGACTTAGAAATTTCCGGGCTAAGGTATCACAGGGTTGGTACGTAGGTTCAGGTGTAGATGCTTGATCTGTGTTGGCGTTGACGGACACCCTTCTGGCGAAGAAATGTCGTGGATGACCGGACGTGGTCGGGTCGCCTTCGCCTTTATCAACCACTCCTAAAGGGCTCAGAAAGAGTTCCGGCCAGAATTGAACGATGTCAAGGTCGAGGACAAGCAGCCTGCCAAGGTCCTGCTTTTTCCTGATATTTTTACGGAGTACGTTAAGTCGCGTGCGTGCCGAGGGGTGGTTGGGTGGAGGTGTAGATTGGGGTGGCAGTGGGGAGTGTACAGTTACCCGCACACCTTCGTTTGCCATTGTCAGTGGTTGAGGTAGTTGAGGGTAATCGCGGCATGCTGTTTGTAGTTGCGATGGTAGCCTGTTTTTGTTAGGACGATAGTCCTCGGCCGTTTGACCGCGATATAGCTCTATGAAGTCCGAAAGTGTGGGGCGTGCCCGCCGAACGTATTCTGATAATACTGGTTGTAGTGGCTTATTTAAGAGGGACTCTGAAGATTCCGCGGGCCGGTAGAGGTGGGGGTAGGTATTGCCGGTGAGCGCTAGATTAACAGAGACTAGGGCCCTGGAGATCCGTGCCGTCGGATCGACGGGGCACGAGCTTTCGGATGTCGTCCGGCATGCTGGTTGTGCGCGTGGGTGCTGACCGTCGGGTCGTGGCTGAGCTTGCAGCCGAGTGCGCAGGCACTGGGACCGGGCGCTGGGCCGGAAGGCTTTGGAGCGCGAGCAGCTATTCAATGGAACGGTATTCAATCGCCTCGGTCGCCGCGCAAGTCCTTCCACCATGTTCTGCCAAGTGGCTTACCGCCGGACCGAGGTACAGATTGGCGTAGTGTAATGTCCGCACTACACTGTGTTCCCGGGATGGGCGGACTGATTGTCAGTGACAA
Source organism: Phytophthora fragariae (assembly GCA_009729435.1). Taxonomy (NCBI): domain Eukaryota; phylum Oomycota; class Peronosporomycetes; order Peronosporales; family Peronosporaceae; genus Phytophthora; species Phytophthora fragariae. The sequence goes on along the minus strand of QQOI01000048.1, from coordinate 218,718 downwards.
ATCGGCGGAGCCGGTCGAGTAGATTGTGCATGTGGGTGTACCAAAATGTGTTGCTGAAGGATGTCAGGCCACTGAGAGCGAGGAGAATCGCGTCGTATTTGGCGCACGTCGAAGGCGCTTGTGGTAGCTGAGCGGTTGAGTAAAAATCGAGCGAAAAATTGGCGTTGCTAGAGCTCCGCGCTAAGCGTTTGTCATCCGACAAGGGTCGGAACAGCGTAAGAGAGAGTCCTTGAGAGCCGATGCGTAAACCATAAGGCCTGATACCATTGGGATTGTCATTTCAAACGGAACGTCGAGGGCAGCGCGAAATCCAAGAAGAGTGTCGGTGGTAACGTGAACTCACCGTTGGGCTTGTGAAGACAGGGTAGGCTCCGATACGCAGCCAAAATATGTGACGGGTGTGGCGTGTAGTCGCCTCTACCCCGGTGCATGTTGGAGGGAAAGCTAGACGTGCGAAGTTAACCAAGCTGGACGGGGGGGCTACCGTTCTCTGCAGGTAACTTCCATGATGATACTGATCGTAGTTCGGCTAAGTCTGGCTGTTGTGCAACATATGGCCGCGGTCGGGGTGGTGCAAGAGATGTCGTGACCCGCGGACCGGATGCCATCATGTGCTCTCGCAACTCCATAACTACGGCACTCAGCGGCCTCACTTGCGCTGCAAGTTGAGCGACTGCATCATTCGTTGGAGGTTGGTAAAGCTGCAGTAGAGGTCTAGTCGAAATTGTCGGAAACGGTGCATGTAAAGCTGGGGGAACGGTGCTGGCACCACCATGGTGGTCAAGGAACGAAGCCAGGTCGATGGCTGACTCACCGATAGTCGGCTCCTCGCGCGGCGATGGGTTGTCGAGATAGATGACCGGATGGTGAGCTGGATCTCCCGAGCTCGTCAACGGCATCGACGAGCTGCTTAGCGCCTGTGCAGCTGGCTGCGGAATCGGCTAGGGTGAGACGGAGGTAGTCGTCGAACTCGCGATGGCTATACACCGTTCACCCTTATTAGTCGTGCGACTTTATTAGTCGTGCATTGGCACTTTAGTCACTTCACAAAACTGGTCGTTTCTACAAAACTCCACTTTTCGCAGAAATAAGACCGGATTTGAAGAGATCACGTCAGTTTGGTGAGGAATATCAACATATCATTGGATAAAAATATTAACTGCCAACGCTATGGCCAATCAAAAATCGAAAATTTCGAGCCGAAATCCTGACACCAGAATTAGTCAGGGACCGACTAATAAGGGTGGGCGGGGTACTAGTCGCCGCACTTGTTTCCATGCGCATTGCGCCCGCCGCTGTACCAGCTTTCTTCTTGTCAGCTGCTTTTGCGCTTAGTGCAGGGGGATTTGGCACCACAGGAGGCTCCGCCAACAATTCATCCAGAGCCAGGCCGGGTGCGGGGCGGGCGAGTTTCTTGCGGCGCTCCGCTGACCGGGCGGCCCCCTCCGCCTTGCACTTCAGAAGCCACTTGCTGGTGCGCGGAGTCGTCGCTGCTGTTGGCGGTGGTCGGGGTGCGTCGCCTTGGGTGTCAGGTGGGGGCACCGAATCGCGTGGGCTGGGGATCAGAGCTGATCGAAGCGAGGTTGGCGACACCGCGGTGGCCGCAGAGGATTCAGACGGACGTGACGATGTCATAGTCGATGAGCGGCAGCGATGCTGGAGAGGAAGAGGCGAGGAAAAAGTAGGCGCTGGGAAGCTTGTTTGGTGGAGGGCGAAAGGCTGAGTGAGCTCTCCCTCCGCTAGTTGGTCTGCCGCTCTGCGTCAGTTCGTTCTGAGCGGCGGTTTCCTAACTACCGCTTCGGACATGTTGCCGGAAACACCTATTCATGTCGTATTGCAACGACTTCCGCATAGTGCTAATAATATAGTAGCGGGTATTGACTCGACACAGTCCGACAGCGAGTGAGAGGACTATGCCCTCTATATTTACATGCACAATATAGTATATCCGAGCTGGGGAGGTTTATCAGTACCCCTAACAAAAGCGTCAGCATTTATCATTCTCCCTAACGACAAGCTCAGCGCTATCTTAGTGGCTGAAACGAGCCGCTGTTTACTAGCACAACCGACGCTATATTCTGCATATAGCTCAGTTGCGGAAGTCGCCTTCACTTTTAATGGAAGGTGATAGAGTGGAGCTGTTGCAGCACTTTGGAAGAGAACGTATAGAACTGCTCGCGCACTTTGTTACGGCTGAATGTTGTACATACTTTGTAAAGATTGTGCATACGACGAGAGCAAGAGTATTCGTCAGACGGGCTCCAGCGTATATGGAGTTGCACTAGAGGAGAAGGTGTGTGCTCATGGCTCGTAACTGTGTCTGAAAAGCGCATTTCTTCCTATGCCTCTTGAGCCGTTCGTCGCACGAAGTTACCTGGCATACCGGCAGGCTCGTGGTACATCAGCAAGTTCGCCATAGCGATATGTGCACATGTGTCCAAACGGTTTCATCCTGTCTAGTCCCACAGATGCCAGGATTTCAAAGTGCTGTAGCCAAGGGACTTGACTCCTCGGTAGCTCGCGTCATTCGCTCTATTCGGAAAGACCACTCAGTTGATTTGACGAACCAACCTGCGATGCTGTACCGAGCAATTGCAGCATACAAAAACAACATCAGGTGAAGATGATGACGGATGCCTAAGCTACAACGATTTGATAAGCATTCCTACTAGAAAATCCAGCTTCTCGAATTGCCTGCCACCTCGACAGCAAAGGAAGATTTTTCTTTCTTTTTTAGTGTCGGTCACGTCGTTACTAGGCAGCACAAATGGCTTCCTGTGCTCGAAAATGAAGGTACTCACATGAGAAGTGCAGCTTTCAATGGCATATGCCTCACGCTAATAGGAAAAAAGGGGAAATGGAGCAAACAATCATGCTGCCGTTTGCGTTGCTCACAAAGATACAGTTGACAATTCTCTTGGTTCTATGCGAATTGCTTGACTGCAGGTATTTTCTTTAATGGTTGACCTCTCTTCACTGAACGAGGAAAGCAATTGGAAGCGCAACAATTGCTTGCGGGAATTGGATTCCAGGTTAACTTGAAGTTTTGCTCATTGTATCTCAAGTTCAACGTCATTCACCGATTCAGAGGCGTTGCTCCAGCTATTACTTCTGGATGTCCATTGCTATACAAACGTCAAGCTCCCAACATGTTAACAGAGTTTGATAGAGTTCTATATGAGATTATAGTATGAACCCCATGTTGCAGGAGTTGATAATGTCATAGCGGACGCGGGGTAACGAATTTCCAACGGTGCCCGAGCACTAACATTATATACGAAACTAACTTCAACGTGGTCACAGTACACATCCCCAGCCACGACCAGCGGGCTGGAGGCGATCTGGCACGCTATCGGCGCGAACATGCAGTGGCAGACTCCACATACGACAAATACAGCCACGCATTTGCCGTCTGGGAGGGATTCGCCACCCGCCGGGGCATAAATACATGGCTCGACAACGTCCCTAGCATATCGCAGGTCGAATATATCACCGACTTCATCCTACAAGGTTTTCAACACGGGTATGGTTCGAACCGAGGCGTTCGCAGCTCAACGATCCTGATTACATTACTGGGCATCCGGCACTTCTTCGTAGCCGGGGGGCCTGTCTGACCATCCACAGATACGCGTGCTCCTCAAAGGCATCAGCCGCATTGATACTCCAGCTCGCAAGACTCCCGTGTCAATCCAGCTTGCTTCACATCGCCCGACATGACCGCCTCTTCGGACCAAGCACTCTGGGAGGTTCTGTGTCTGTCATTTGTCTTCCTACTGCGCCGCTCCGAGATCACAGCAATCGACAACGGCAGATTTCGCTGGTTCGCGCTGCGAGCATCAGACATAGCAGTTCTAGACCATAATGGAAAAGCTACGTTGACAGCATAAGCGGCTTCGGCCGTGCACATCCGGCTTCATGGGTCGAAGACCGAGCAGACCGGACAATCAACATCGCGCATGCTCCAACGGTCTGGCCACAGGTATCTATGCCCTGTACTAGGCGCCATCCACTTGCTTTGAGCAAGAAAAGAGGCTCAAAATGGAGTTACCGGTGTCAATGTACGCAACTTCAGGAGGAACAACCGCGTCAGTTGCATCCCGCAGGGTTGCGAGTGAGATCCAGAGAGCTGCGAGAAAAATTGGTGTGAGTCCGTATGTCTACAGTACTCACTCTCTACGCTAAGGGGGAGCCACGCACATGTATCGCTCAGGCGTAGACGCCCTCACAATTCAGTTCCGCGGGCGGTGGGCATCGGACCCGTTCAAGATCTATACTCGTCTCTGCAAGGAATCGGTCTCCACCATCGCGTCTAAGCGGGGTAAAGATTGCAACAACACTGCAGTGACGCCCCTCATACCGACTAATATAAATGGTAGCAGCTCGTGTCCAACTTGGACAATAGCTGCAGCCGGCACTTCGGCCGTCACACAATATATGCTGCAGATTTGCCCCATTTCGCTCGCGCAGAACACAGTGAAGGAAATCACATTGAATATCTCTTACGCGTGCTCAGGACAAGTTACCCCGGCTGCGCTACATGCATATCGCTTTTTCTGAGGCCCCCAAATGAAAGACGCGTTATTTTTACCGTACAGTGTTGTACCTCCACGATAGATTTGTGTCAGCACCACAAAAGCAAGAAATCGCTGAGCAGTGTTGCGATTCCACCATAGGATGTGAGTGTTTTTACACGTTGTGGCTGTTCTGCACAAGTGCACAAAAGGTTCCCGTTTGCCGCGAGTTATTCTTGACCTGGCAAGTTGTTTTTGAGTGAGCAAGTAATTCATGACCTGGCAGGTTGTTTTTGACCTGGCAGGTTGTTCTTTACCTGGTAAGTTGTTTTTAAGCGGTCAAGTAATTCTTGACCTGACAGGTTGTTCTTCACCTGGCAAGTTATTTTTGAGCGGGCAAGTAATTCTTGACATGACAGGTTGCTTCTGACTAGAAATTTTATTTTTATTTTGTAAGTGACAATCTCGTGGTTGTGGGCATTTAAAAACTGAAGAGTGGTGTCGACTAGGGGCTGGAGGGGGTGAATTAAACAAAAAGAGCGGCTGGGCCGCATACGGGGAATCAGAAGATGCCGAAGCGAGTGGCTTGGAGGGCGATTCCTGTTAACGTAGCCTAGGAGGAGGCAGATATAGTGCGCGACAACCTCAAGACACATCAGATAAACAGGGGTGACCCCACGACGTGCACTATTTGCAGCGATGGCGAGCCCCACAAAATGCGGTATAGACAGCTAACCTGCAAGTCAGAATACTGTTTGATGGGGGAATCGAGGCTGTGCCGATGGCGTGGAAAGCTGCGTGTGTGCCTTTCGACTGGTAGGGCATCCGTCTACGAATTCGGAGAGCACTTCAACCGAGTATCCTCGCCCAGACGACTCAAGCTAAGTTGCTGTCGTTAGCTCACAGAGGAGCGTATGAAAACGATGCGGATTCGTCACGCTCTCTCCAGGAAGTTTGGAGTTTCACTTGAAGACTTGCCAAGCCTAGTTAGCGTCCAGAATTACGTCAGTAACTATGCACGCACTCAGCTTGACAATTACGACCAAGTCGCCGACATCAATAAGTGGCTTGGGGACAGAGCGTTCAACGGAGCCGAGTCGATATCGCAGCCTTTCACTTTCTCGTGGAACATGCATTCGAATGAAAGGCCGGTGATCGGAGATGGATCCGATGAACATCCTTTTCTTGTGGGCTTATCGACGAAGGCTATGATGATGAGGCTTTTGATGCCACCCGAGAGCTTTGCCCTGCGTATTGATGTCACCTACGAGCTAAACCGACTTGATTGCCCGGTTATTATGGTTGGTGTATCAGATCGCTCACGTGAATTTCACCTGATTGCTCTCTTCATTGTGTCACAAGAGATACAGGAAATCTACGAAGCTGTGCTATGCGCTTTAACCCGATTATTCACGTGGATTACTGGACAGTAATTGTCAGTCCAATTTGCAATGGGAGACGCCGATAAGGCACAACACAACGCATTGTTTGCGGTAATTGGCAACAACCCTCGGTTCAAGTTTTTGATGTGCTTTTTCACGTTATGAAGAATGTACACGCTGCGCTACGTGGAGTTCCTACGTATGCGTGCGCTATGGCGGTGAATGACATATACAACCTACACTTCGCAAACGAGGAATACGAATTCTTCGCGATGCGGGACAATATTTTGAAAAACTGGTTAGTGCAGCCAGCACTTCATGGATTTGCGCTCTATATGAAAAAAACAATGGTTATTTGGGCAATTTTCTAATTGGCAAGTGTTCGCCTCCTCAAGCGGATATGGAACTACCAATAATTCGGTGGAGACATTCAACAGTGTCTTGAAACGAGATTACACGTTTAGGCGCCGATTGACGAGGGGGACACTTCTGCGAGAGCTAACTGAATGCTGCCGTCATGCCTAAACCAATCTACGCCCGTTTCTTAACGCGATAATTCCGTCTGCGTCGCTTGTTCGCCGAGCAAAAGAGATGGCTCGTGGAAACTTGCTGCAAGTTTGGGCCCAAGGCAATGTTTCAAATGCAAATCTTGGCGACCCAATGATCGTGCACGTGCTCTCACGGCCAGCCCATCGCGTGCAAGTGAATCCAACAAAACGTGCGAAGTTGGCATTGCTGTATTGGCCCAAATGGGGTCGAACTACGCTCGAATGGAGGTTGAATATCAACCATTAACAGACTGGCCTGTTGATTTGCGCGCCCACTGGTGCCCATACAAGTTTTTTTTTGCGTTGGGACCTGTGTCCACATTCTTCACGCGCTGAGAGTAACAAGCCGAGCTGATAGCGAAGGGAGACAAATTCTGGTGAGTCGCAAGAAACCCAACGACGGCGTCTTCAGCAGTAACTTCCAAACTGGTCGCAGTCGGCTCGTAGGTACTACTTTGACTAGGTAGCAATCCGCGACACAGCATTTAGGCTGAAGAGAGAGAGAGAGGGGGGGCATCGATCTAATACATGACTTGCATAAATCGTTGTAGGGATGTTTTCCTGTTTTGGTATTTCATTACTCAAAATGTTCATTTTGCTTACATAACTCTACTCGGCTTTTTTTCTCTATGTTCTTCTTTGGCACTCAACCGGCCCAACGTCGCTGCTGTAACGCCCCTCCATGTGAGCATAGCAATGTTTAATCTGTACATTGGACGCTGCGTATTGTGAAGAGATGATTACAATACCAATCAAACGAAGTACATAATGTTTTCAATGTTTCAACCAATTGATTTATCGGTTAAGATTGACATTTCTGGTAGTATCATGGAGAGTTTACCTGCGAAGAAGATAAAGCTGCTACGAAGCCATCACATCACTGCTAGTAATACAACAGTGACGTTTCGTGAATTTATGAACGAGCAACGTTTCAATTTAATTGATGTTCTTTGTGCGCTTTGCAGTAGCTACATATCAGGTGAAGGGCTACGCCATCGGCGCTGACCAGCTTCCAGTGATGGGGCTGCGTGTGCGCTACATGGTGAATCCGATGTCGATGGAGCATCAGCAGTCCCGTCATAGAGTTGATGCGCTATCTCGATAGTGTCTTAAGTTTGCACGCATTCGCTTGCCCAGTTGGCTGCGGAGGAAAGCTTCATCATTGAGTTGTCGATCGTCATTCTGCGCGACCACGCGTACGCCTTCGCTTTCGGCGTGCTTCCAGCAGTATACCCAGAACTCGCACTCCATGCTGTAAGAGGGAAAGTGACGCTAAGAGGCGTTCAACAGCTATAATGACTGGCGCACATTCCACTTACAGTGCTCTCAGTACACAAGAAACGGTTACGGTACTGTCTTTCGTAGAACCGTAACGGTTTAGCCGTCCCGTATCATACTCAGATGTACCGTATTTACTGGGTCACGAATAGCATGCCAGGTCAAGACTTTCTTATCAGGTCAAGAATCACTTGTCTGGACAAAAATTAGTTGCCAGATCGCGATTTAGTTGCCAGATCAAAAATACACAGCAAATTTTGCTATGTTAAAATCAAGTGCCAGACTCAGTATCACTCCTGATTATCTGACTCTCGCTTTGATTGGCTCCGCGGAAGAGTCACTTTCGGATCTCTCCGCCCCTCAGACTCGGATGGCGAAGCGAACTTGCGTGCACAGAACTGAAAAAGAGCAAATCGCTCTACTCAAGCGGTCGAAGGCGAACCAGCAGTGGTCCAACGCAGATGCCGAGCGGGGGTTAGGTGTGAAATTACGAACACTCAATTTCTGGAAGCAAAAATACGGGGACAAGCTGGATACTCTTGTCGGGGCTGATTTTGTACGAGCGGTGAAGGGTGGCCGCCCACGCAAGGCGATCCTGTATGAAGAATTTGTCCTCAACCACTACAACGCTTCGCTTGCGTGAGAATGTCTTGTGCACTTCTGGCGAGATACTCCTGTTTTGTCGAAGCCTGGAGGTGTTTCTCGAGGATAAGCTCAATCCCAACAGCCAGAAAAGCTGGGCTCGTGAATTTCTGCGGCAGTATACCAAGGCCGATGCTGTCCTAAATTCGGGAAATGACGCTGTCAATAATGGAGGAGGTGACGCAGGCAGTACCGGGGGTGATATCGTTCTCAATTCGGGAGGTGACGCGGGCGGTGACGCTGTCAATAATGGAGAAGGTGATACAGTCAGTACTGGGGGTGATGTCGTCCTAAATGCTGGAGGTGATGATGTCAATATTGGAGGAGGTGATGGAGTCACTATTAGGGGTGGTGTCGTCCTAAATGTTGGAGGTAACGCTGTCAATAATGGAGGTGATGATTTCATTATTGAGGGAGAAGGTGGCTGTAAATTTTCTGATGGAGGAGATGCAGGTAGTCTGTATGAAGACTGAGGAAGCAATAATGAGGATGACAGCGCTGAAAACAGTTGTTTGGATGAGCCCGACAAATTCAATATTGATGATGAAGCAAACACCATCGAGTTCAATGATTATGATGCTAGTTGGTTCGAGATGGAATTGCCTGGAGACAAATCTAGCGCCACTGGTTTTAGACGAGAAACACGTTCATTTTTCCGGAAGAGGTTTTCTAAAGAATGTTTTTTAGAGTGGTCGCGTGGGTCAGGAACAGGATACATGGTGATTTTTGGTGACGATCTCAAATGCCTCGCTACTGGCAACTGCTTATCGGAGACAATAATGGACTACTTTCTTTTGCGGTACATCTCACGACTACATAGTATTACGTATATGTGTACTACTAATTTATTTCGCCTGATGGAGCTTGCGTGGAAGACCGAAGGTCCGAAGAAGCAAAATGACAAACTTAATAGCACATGTAGTCGTGTTAAATGGGGATCGATTCCATTTGTGTTTCTCCCGATTTCTGGTTGCAATCCCTGGAGCTTTGTTATTGTGGAGAATGCCTTGCAACGGGTCCGACAAACATATACCACGTCGACTCATTCAAGGGAGTTCAAAGCTCTCCGTACATCTTTGATGTCGTGCAATGGTTCCAGGTGCAGGAAATAAAAAGACACACGGTTAATGTACCCCTACTCCCTGGGGGAACGGTATATTTTATACGAAACCGCAGCAAATTAACAGTTTGGACGGTGGCGTTTACGTTTTACACTCCATTGACCGCATATGTGAGGCGATCGTGGAGCTGCACAAGGCAAATCAAGCCCCGAGATGCATTCGAGAAAAGCTTACAGAGTGGGTTAGTGGGAATTTTAACGCTGGTGCTGCTGACAATTTTCGGTCGAAGCTGCGTCAAGAAATTTGTTCTGCTGCGGAAAAAGCAAACAAGATGAGCAAGTTCAGTTCATCGGTGATTAGCGCACTAGTATGAAGCCTTTAATATTACAACCTTGTGCATTATCTTAATTTATACTACTAGCATTGTACATATTTTTATATTGTACTCATCTGCAGCTTGTGCTGTCGAAATTCCCAGTGAAAACGCTCTCAAGGAGCTTTCCCCTCTCTGGAATAATTTGGGCAGCCTGACGGCTGCCTTTTCAGGTAAAATGCGATCACAACTGCGCTCTGGGGGGCCGATGGCTCGGTGGGGCTTGAAGAGGACTTCTATATGCGTCTATCGATGCATCGTCGGGGTTGTGGGTTGCTCTGGGAGCCTCGCAACTGCCCGAAGAGCGCTGGCGAGTCGAGCGAGAAACCGAGAGGGAAGTGTGGTTCAGTCAAGTGGTCCACTTAAAGGTTGCCACTATGTCGCGCTTTTTTCTGCGTGCAATTTGCCACACGTTTTTTCCGAATGGTGTTAGATCAATGGTGTTTTTCAGATCTGTTCAGGCAACGCTAATGTTTTCTCCTGCAAATGGTATGCCGAGGAATGAGGAAAATCAAGGGGGCGCCCATTGCGGAGCGCCTGAGTAGAGCACGAACCTACAGCTGTAACCATGCCATACGATACTGACAGCGGAGTTGAGGTGAGGAATCTTACAAACATATCTTACCCGTGCTCGTGACATTATGTGGCGTTCGCCCATGATGTCACGCGGCAATATTGAACGGCGTTAGCCATCGATATAAATATCATGTGGCGTTTGCCCATGATGGCACGCGGCAATATTGAGCGGCGTTAGCCATCGATATAAACATTATTTGGTTTTCGCCCATGATATCGCACGGCAATATTAAATGGCGTTAGCCATCGATATAATGGGGACTATGATAATAAAAGCGGTGTAATATCGAAAAGTACGGGCAGTATTGACGAATGCAGTGCAATCTACGCGGAATTATCGTTCACTCGTCAAAAGGGTGAAGACCTGCGTATCCCACGAACGAGGAGGGAGCAAAATATGTTCGAATTCATCGCTTCGTCAGCTATCAGCAGATCTTGGATCGAGGGGAGCGCTATATCATCGCTGTTTAGTAGGTCTTGAAAGGGAGTAGACCTTCTGTCCTCCACGTCACCTGAATCGAGCGACTGGGCAACGAGCTCAAAACCGGACGGCTCCCTCATCATACTGTGTTCGCCATGCCCTGCTTTGTGTAGCCGGGGCCTCGATTTAAGGCCTCTCTTAGGAAGTGTGGAAGGTTCAAGGACTCTATCACTCCTCGCACAAGACGCCTCAGGCAGCCACCAGTGCCTATCAAAGTGATGAGGAGCCAGCTTGAGTTGGTCATCCGAGTCAATAATTGTCATCGGCTCATGAAGACATGGCCGGCCGTGAATACGGCGAAACGATCCGTCGCAAGTACTGCGTTCCAGTCCCTGCACGACAATTTTGCGAGCTTTGTTTCAAAGCTCGTTCGTCTGGGAAAGAGCCCACACGCTTATAATTTGCACCACAGCTGAGAAGCGATCATCGCCTCTGAAGAGAATAGGAATATTGTTAGTGTCCTTAGCCACTTGAAAGCTGATGCGACGGGCAGATCCTGTCCACCAGGGGCAGCGAAGCTTCTATGCCATTGTCACATCAATCGTAATGTGCTTGCGCAGGCGCAGAAGAAAATAGGCCAGGTCGACGTGCAGAATTCGGTGGTCATCGGCAAGAAGAAGCACAACACATTGGCTACCGAGAAGTTCATGGCTAAGTACTACGAAACGATCGAGTCCGATACGGAGGAGGAGTATAATGCGAACAGTACTCATCAGAAACACTGTCTCCGTTGCGTTTGTACAAGCAAGTTAACGGTCGGTCGGGATAACGCGGGGCATTGGGGTCGCGTTCTGAACGAGTAGGTCTCGCAGCTTTGATAACGCCCATGTATAATATGGTTCGGCTTCACGAGGGATCCAAATCTGCGCCAACGGAAGTACAGTATTCATACCCGTGACTATGATCGCGTTGAAGAGGGGCATGCGGTACTTATTTGTCTTGTATGTAGTATGTCCATGAAGTACCGCGCCGAGTTGGTAGTTTCCGGGTGGACCCACATCAAATACTGGAGGCGGTTGGCGGAATCCACCTCGTAACTGTAGTGGAAATGCTTAGCTTTGAGCAGCTCGAAGAGCGCCTCCACACTGGTACTCGAAGCCAATATATCTGAGCGAGCCTTGCCTTTGGCGTTGGTGCTGTCTTTCGGAATTACCAGGGAGTTATCATCCCTTGCCAGTATGGATGCGTATATCTGAGATGTGGACACACCAGCTTCCGACTGCGCGCTCACGCGATCCGTCTGGCTCAACTCGACTTGGGCAGTATGCCGAGCATGTCGTTGGCAGTGCGCGACGTGTACTCTGACATCGAAGGAGGGTGGGTGGTTGTGGGCGTGACTACCGTCCCGTGTGTACGCGATTCGCCATGCACCTGAAGGCTGGTACGAGTCGACAGCGACAATCTTGATGCGCATCTTGCAGTTGATTGCCTTAGAACGGCACATATTTCGCACCCGATCGGCGTCAGTGAGCTTTCATGTATTCTAGGGTCGTCCGGCCCGATCACAAGTGAATCCTCGTCCTACAATAGCCCTGTCTTCAATTTTTTTGACACGCTTTCGCGAGACTTTGATCTTGTCTCGCTTCATCCAGTCGTGCAAACCTGCCTCTGCTTCTTGTTCCGACGAACACGACAGTGGTGCATCAATGTTGTACTCCTTATTTGACATAACCTAACGCCAGGCGTAAAAGAATCGAAGAGGCCTTTAGGGTGCGCAGTTGGTTGGAAAGTGAGCTTTGGTGGCAGCTTGGTGGTGAGTGGTTACTTATTTTTTACATTTCTTAGAATGTGTAGGACAACTAATTTTACTACAAGGAGAGCGGCTTCTTCGATTCTCCATGAATCGAATATAGATCTACTATATGAATGTTTGCCGTATCTCTAAAGAAAGCAGTCTTATCAACGTACTTACACTGAAGTGTTCCCATTATATCGATGGCTAACGCCGTTCAATATTGCCGCGTGACATCATGGGCGAACGCCACATAATGTCACGAGCACGGGTAAGATATGTTTGTAAGATTCCTTGCTTCAACTCCCCTGTCAGCATCGTATGGCATGGTTACAGCTGTAGGTTCGTGCTCTACGCGGGCGCTCCACAATGGGCGCTCCCTAGATTCTCCCCGAGGAATCTGGTAGAGTTGTAAAATAGTACTTATGTAAAATACTTAAATACCGTTAAACACATTTCTAGTCCTAAAACGCTAAATACAAGGTAGCTTCGCTTTGGCTGGGAGACCACCTTTGATATAATATACCTCAACTATTACTATACTTCATAACGTTATTATATTATTATGTGGTAATTGATTCTGCTCGAGTTGGCGCCAGTATGCGTAATTTTCTAGCCACTACACCGTAGAAATATTTGACCGCAGTTGGAGTAGTTTGTGGCGGCTGACAGACGCATTGGCGGTGTAGGGTACGAGGACTACGCGGTCTTTCAGGAATTTCTTGATCTCCATGAGCTGGTCGTCACACACCTGGTGGGCCTTGATCCATCGCATGCCGCCGCGGCATACCGCGACTATTAACCCCAACAAGCGGTCGTTTAAGACCAAATTAAGGATAAAAATCGATTTCACTTGCTTTGAGTATGTGGTGAGTCGATTTTGGCCCTAACAGGCCGGTTAGGATAAAAGTACCGTGAACCATACTAAACTCAAGTGAAAATGGTATTGTCCTTAAATGTGTCCTTAAAATCTGACTGTTGGGGCTATAGATCATAGAAAGTATTTTCCAGAGTTTGTATTTGTTTGTAACAGCAATTTGTTTCAATCTTCTAGCAACAAAATAAAAGGAGGGCCTTTCCTTCACAGCCGCACTGCGGTCTGCTGTATGACCAGGACTGCGCGTGCTCCATACCGAAGAGCTCGAGAATGGTCTCTGCGTACGTTTGCTGATTCAGGCGCACTTCGTCGCCATTGGCCGACCACTGCAGTTGCAGGCCCAGAAAAAAGTTGATGTCCTCGTAGTTGTTGACATCGTAGGCATCTTCAACCGCTGCCTTGAGCTTGCTGAGGTCCTCGTCTTTCATCGCGAAGGCGAGGATGTCATCCACGTACACCAGGATAATGACCAGGTTTTCATCTTTGCCTTTAACAAATAGACAAGTGTCAGCCGTGCCCTGTCGAAAACCGAGCCTGAGCAGGAATGAAGAGAAATTATCGTACCAAGCCTTCGAGGACTGTTTCAACCAGTAGAGTGTGCGCTTCAAACGCCACACGTGCCCATCTGAAGGCTCGAAGCCTTCAACGGGCTCCAGATAAATTTCTTCGTCTAGCTTCGAGTTGAGAAATGCCGTCTTGATGTCGAGCTGCATGCGTTTCATTTGTCGCTGCACGACAACAACAAGGACAAGTCGAGCCGTGCTGTGCTGTGGCGCACCACTGGACTGAACGACTCCGTGTAGTCATCATCATACCACTGACTGAAGCCCTTCGCAACAACATGCGCCTTGTACTTGTCTAGGCTTCCGTCGGCATGCAGCTTCTTCTTGAAGACCCATTTTGACTTGATCGCCGACCGTCCGGGTGGCAACGGGACTTCGACGAAAGTGTAGTTCTCAAGCAGACTAGTAATTTCGTCGATCTTGGCGTTCTCCCACTCTCTTTGGTCATCCGAAGTCTGCACTTCACTGAGGTTGACCGGCGCTACAGCAAGAGCCCAATTGTCGAGATCACTTGGTGTTAGTTCTCGGTAAATGAAGCCGTCACGAATGTTGGTCCCATCAAAGCGAGCTGGAGCCATCCGTTCCTCGATCATGTTGCAGACATCTTCCATGGTCAAATGTGAGGCTTTGAAGTCCAGACGCCTCTGACTTGGCTTGGACATGCGTGACGATCGCCGAGGAGGCGGAACTGCCTTCTCCAGTCGCGGATCACCTCGAAGACGAGCTTCAATGCCCCGAGCTCCCGCTGGCCCTGCACGCGTGGGCTGGCTTTGCGAAGTACTTGTCTCTGGCAATGTATCTTCCATCTCGATGTCAGTCTGTCTCCTCTTCAATCGTGGTGAGCTTCAGCTGTCGTGCGGGACGTTCGACCAGATCAAACTCAAGCTCAGCCTCGATCTTGACCTCGTCGTCCTCTGCTGGAGGAAGAAACTGCTTCTCGTAGAACACGACTGTGCGCGCAGTCACCACTTCGCCACGTCCTTGGCCAGGAATGTGCACTAAATATGCGCCCCCCCCCCGTAGCGTAACCAACGAATATGCCGTTGCGAGTCTTGACATCCAACTCTCCTTCGGAACTAGCGTCTGGACCTTGCACCCGAAGACGCGCAAATTGGAGATGTCCGGCGCCGATCCTAGCAGCGCTTCCATCGGGGTCTTCCCGTCAAGCACCTTGCTTGAACACCGGTTCCGCACGTACGCAGCGCAGACAACGGCGTCTGCCCTGTACGTCATGGGAAGATTGGCACCCTGCATCATTGATCTCGCCATTTCGACGATCACACGGTTGCCCCGCTCCACCTTGCTGTTTTGTTGTGGGCTGTAGGGCGTGCTGAACTCTTGCAGAATTTCCTTCTTCGTGCAGAACTAAGCGATGTCGCTGCCAACGTACTCCTGGGCGTTGTCAGACTTGAGGAATGCCACCCGATAACTTGGTGCGTAAGCCTTCAGCCTAGTGATGCAGTCCTTGATCGCCTCCAGCTGAGCACTGGAGTTCTTCTCACGTAGAGGGTACACCATCTCCAGGTGAAAGGGGTCCACAACGATATTGATCAATCCCGTGTATCCATCTCGGGCAGTCACGTGCATCGGCCCCATATAGTCGATAGCGATAGCAACTGGTTTTTCTTGAGGACGCGCTTGTCCTTTGACGGGAAAGGACGCTGTACAAGCTTCCCGCTCACACAAGTCGGACAGGACCGCTCCATGACACCATGCCACGGCAGGTTGAGGTCGGTGAGCAGATGGTTGAGACTCTGCTGGTTCAGATGTCCGAGACGACGGTGCCACGTCTCGACATGAGGCGCCTCCCTCACCATCAGAGCCGCATCCGGTAGCGTATTACTGGTAGCATTCACCATGTGCATTGATTGGCTGGCGCGTGTCGCCTCCAACTTTATGCCACTGGGCGAGCATACAGTGCTGCTACAAACTATAGCCGCACTCGGATTTTTGGTCTAGTGATCTGAATATTTTGTTTTAAAACGTGTTGTTCTGGTCAATAGTAGCTATAACAACACCAAATAGGACGCAGTACCCCATTTTTTCCAAGTCCGTGAATTGATCCGAGGAGAAAAATTTGACAAAATCGGGGGTGATCTAAACTATAGACGCACTTTTACCAAAACTGTAATTTTTCAAAGTAAAGAAATCGTTTTTGTTATTGATGGACATATCCCCTATTGTAGGGCCAAATCCAGCTTATACGCGCAGATTTCGCGTCCAATTATTTTTCGGAGCTGCTCTAGACCACATACACATGGTCAAACATTATGAACCCATTTTGTATGGAGACACCACGTTGGACAGTTCTAGAGGTGCATGGTGGGGTATATTATCGAAACAGGCCGGTTTAATCTCTTCAATAACGTCTTTAATATACGGTTTAATCTCTTCAATAACGTCTTAAAGACGTCTTAAATTCCATTCTTGGTTGCAGCAGCAACAGATACGAGATTGCGTGCAAGCCTATGAACGAACAGAACTTCTTGCAGCACGCAGACATCTTCGCCATTTCGAACCAGCGGAGCTTGGCAATAGCAGTAGCCAACAGATTGTCACCAGAAGCCACCGTGAGTGCGGGAAAAAACTTATTTTCATTCTTTCGGCGGCTATTTTCAATTCAGTGCGGATACATTGCATTCTGGTAGATCAATTACATTCTTGATGGATTATTTTCATTTTGGGTGTCTTTATACGAATGAGGCCTCAGAGAGACCGTTTGCAACCGAAGCGAAGCGAAGGTCTGCAATGGTCGGCGCGTGGGCCGGAGTAGGTGCCCTTACAAGGAGT
Organism: Phytophthora fragariae; assembly: GCA_009729435.1. Taxonomy (NCBI): domain Eukaryota; phylum Oomycota; class Peronosporomycetes; order Peronosporales; family Peronosporaceae; genus Phytophthora; species Phytophthora fragariae. The sequence continues at coordinate 201,904 of QQOI01000048.1, read as the reverse complement.
TAATATCTATTTACTGACGCCTTGCCCGCCATGAGCGAAGCGAAATTGGCGGTAGCTCACGAGGCAGCGACGTATTTTTATATAAATGCAATTACACCCTACTAAATGAAACCTAGCCAGAAAAAAATGAAAAGCAATCATTTTAACCATGAATGGAAAGTAGCCGCGAAAAGGATGAAAAAAACCGCGCCCGAGTGTACGAGGCTCCACCAGCTCGCGAACATTGATGAGGTTGTCCAGGTGGCCAGTCATGTGGCTCGTGGCGCCGCTGTCGACAATCCACTCCCGGCGGCTATCCGCACCTCCGTCCTCGACCGAAAATGCCATGCTGGCAGCTTCAGCCTTTGTCGCAACTTGATCCACGTGCTCGTTGGTACAGTCTCTCGCAAAATGTCCCATCTTCTGCCAGTTAAAACACTTGATCTTGGTGACGTCCAGTTTCTTCTTGCTGGACTTCATGTTGCTCTTCACCTCCGTGTTGAAAGCAGCCGCAGCTTTGCCACCACCAGAAACAGCACTGGATGTCGAGTGTCGCCCCTTTTGCTGTGCTCGGCGGATTGCTTCCGCCTGACAGCGATTCAGCATGTCCTCGAACGTACTGGACGCTTCCAGCACTCCGATGAACCCATTCCACGCAGGCCCGAGGCTATGCATGAAATTCTGCCGCTTCTCCTCATCGCCGACTTCCACGTGATGTTCTTGCAGCTCATCCAGGACGCGTCGTGTCAACTGGATGTGCTCCACCATGGAGGCTTCGCCGTCCAGATAGAGCCCCATGTACTATCTCTTGGCCGCTCCGATGCTTGCACTGCATTGACATTGTATGTCATGCGCAGGTGATGCATGATCTTCATCGGATGAGGCAGCAGGTAGACTTCCGCAGCCAGCTTCTCGCTCAGCACAGCGAGGATGATGGAGATAGCCATCTTCTGCTTCATCAGCCGGTCGTACAGCGGGGTAGCAGAAGTGAGCAGTGACGATCATGGCGTTGCTGGGGAAGCCGATGCCGCTGCAGCAGCGCTCTTCTCTGTCTTGACGTCCGCTGAACTCGGCGCCGGCTCTTGGAAAGCGTCCCAAAGTCCCTTGATCTCGAGAATCAGTCGAACTTGAGTCCCCCACGCTGGAAACCCGGTTCCGTTGAAGGTCTTGAGCTTCGTCGTGAACGTCGTCGTAGTAGTTGGAGTCGTCATAACCTATTGGTAGGTGTTGCCTGAAGGAAATGAAGTTGACGAGTTGTAGGAAGCTCTTGAGGGATTGGAGGAAGAATGGGAAGTGAGATTAGTTGTAGGGCTGTAAAAAGGAAAGCGAAGGCAGTGCTCCTGACCTACCTACTACATGCAGTCGATGGCTCTCCATGGGGCCCTACTGGTTCGTGGCTACACGCCACAACTTCAACTGCGCATCGACATAAGATGACCCGAGTCGGCCGTGCACCTCATCTGCACGTCTGCCTGACTCTGTAGTGATGTTTGTGGGTTCGTCGTCAAGTGTCGATTTCTTACATTAAGGGCGATATCTGCTCCGATTAAAACGCATTCGCCTTAAACTCGAACTGCACCGTGACCTGCGGCTAGGCACTATGGTCTTTGACCTTAGAGAGCAGTTCTTTGCATCAGTCCGCACGAGAATTTGTGGCAAGGCTCGCAGAGAGCCAGCCAATCTCATTCTTAAAATCCGCCTTAATTGATTGCATCATTTCAGCTCATTGAACCCCTTCCTCAAATAGCATAAAAGCGGCTTAAAGTGTTTCTCTAAATTCATATCCAAATATAAATTGTGCAGAGGTCGCTATATGTCAAAGGTCGGCCTGATATGGGGACCGGTTGCTATAACAGGGTTATCTATAATTAAATTAAGTCAAAATTTATGCAGTTGCACAATGACAGGGTGAAGCGACCCCTCGTTTGCTCGGACGAGTTTCACGTCTAAGCAAATATAAGTTGTCTTAATCCTTTCGCGAACGGAGACCCAATATATTTATGCGAGTGGCTATGCTATTTTTGGAAGGCGGAGACCCAATATATTTGTGCGAGTGCCTATGCTATTTTTGGAATTGCCCGAATATTTATTGTGAAAACCGACGATTATGTCCTATTTTTTTGCAAATCGATCGCTTTAAGCGCTTATTAAGCGGATGAACCCTTGTTTTGATATATATAAACAGGATGCCACTCCGATTTGGTGTCCCCCATCCCTGTTCATATATCGCGGATTGGCGTCGATTTATAAGCAAATCGCTCCGAATGCCCAGTATCAGCTGGGCATTCTGAGGGCAGCTTGTATATATAAACGGCGTCCCAAATCAACGTGGGCTGCGAACTCGACGCTGTAGCATATATAAATCCTAATGAGCACATATAATACTTATCTCTCCGTATATTATGCGTGGAGCTACTTTTGCGCGAGTACTACTGGTAGCTGAGGCCAGAGCTACTCTGGCTGCTGCACCTCTGCGGCTATTTAACACCGGTAAGCCCAGGAAGCAGAGCGTTCATTAGCACTTGGCCGAGATTTGCATATTGACGCTCTATCGCCAATCCTACGATTTAGTATTTTCTGTACCCATGTTTATATGTTTTCGACCCCTCCTTATCAGCTTAACTGGACTGGACATCTTTGTCGGTTTTCACAATAACGGTATTTAATTAACAGCCAATCTGCACTTTCAAAATTAAATAGTTTTTCATCTCAGTGAGATTTTGTTTTTGTTCTCTGGATTTTATATCCAGAGTCCTACCAGAGGTATGAATTCTACGTACATCATATACCCTTATAAATTCGATAACGATTAGACCACAAATAAGTTCAGATAACCTTGTTCATTTGATATCCTGCTAGGGAATGATATTATTTGGTGAATGTTGACCCATCCGGAGAAGATTAAGATTCATATCCTGTTAGAAGGGATACACTCTCTGATTTCATTTTATATGCAACATTTGATTAATCTGCTACACTCGCGCAACATAAATGGATAAAAATTTCAAATCAACAACCTCAAGCGCGTGCACGCGGACGGCACCACATGGACGAGGAGTGAGACCTCAATGAAGCTCGATCTCAAAGAGCGAGACTTGTTCAACGAGGAAAAAAACATCAAATTGCACGTTAAGCTTACCATTATAGTTGTATCTGGCGTGTAGGCCCGAGTAGCAGGGGCATCCTTCGGAGTTTGTCGTCGTCGAGATGAAGCTCCGCAGAGGCGTATCGGGTGGAGAAAAGACTGGGAACGTCGGACGCCCGCGCAAATGTGGAAACCGCACCGGCTGCAAGTGCGGTCTCAAGCTAAAAGCGCTCTGGCAAAAACAAATGTAACTTTTCATTACAACTCGTGTTTTCTTGTCGCTTGGTGAGAGCTACCCAGAGTACCGCGGCAAGGTCGTGCTGTACGCGGTTGTGCGCGACACCGGACGCACGGCGTGCGCAGTACAAAATGCTCAGCCCGAATGGATGATAAATGATCCAAAACGATCTCGGAAAAAACGCTCGAAAGCAAGCAAACATGGTTAGCGATGGGCTTCCGATGGCGCACGGGGCAATATTCTGCGGTGCCAAACCGGCCGTTCACGCGCCCCACGAGATAAATACTTGAAGAGGTCCCTAGGACGATGTCTCAGAAATTACAGTAGCTCCATAATTATCACATGCTGTTCCATTCGTGATTTAAGGAATATAATCAAACACTCCGAAAAATCTGAGTGGATATCCACTCGGTTAAGATAATTCCTCGAAAATGTCGTGACGTTGTGCTGAGCACCTGTGCTGTTCCAGCACGCTGAGATCGCGTTACAGATGCTCCAATACATGTAACGCGAGTCCAGCACATCAGTTGTTGTTTTTTCTAATCAACCGAACAACAGGAACGTCATATTGGCAACAGAGTCGGGGGCCAGATGCCATCCACTCTTGCCATGTTGGTGGCGACATTAGCATTCCTGCTAGCAACGCTCGCGACGGCCGTGGCTACAGGAGATCAAGACAGAATACCGAAGACCCCGCACCACCCGCAGCAGAACTTTCAGAATGAAAAGACACCAGACTGGCCATCACTTCGATTCCGCTTCAGACTCAAGCGCAAATCCACCAACGTTTACGGGCATCACGAGTTTGACATGCTCGCTAAGCCCGTCGTGTCTGAAGATGGCGTCAGCGTGCTCTACGATGTCTTCGCCACATTCAAACAGGGCACTACGATGTACAACTACACGCTGATCGACGGCGTCGGCTATTCGTCAAGCAGTTCAGGCACGACAGCTCCGTTGACGGCGTGTTTGGAGTCCGAGTCTGGTTCTCTCCCACCAATCAACAGCATCGTGGCAGCGCTGAATGAGGCGACTTTGGTTTCAAGTGATTCGGCTATTGACCATGGCGTCCAGTGCTCAACAGGTCGACTGTACAAGGTCTCAGTTAAGGACATTGAATTCGCAGTTTGTGCGACTGGGTCATCAGGTTTCACGATGCGAAGTAGTGACATGGACATCGAAGTGGTGTACCTAGCTGCATCCATGGAAGTCATTGAGTCTCCTTCAGAGCGAGAGTGCCCCAAAACGATTTTGCCCAGTGTGATGACGTCGGTCGGGCAGGCTTTACTTACTGGAAAGCTCGATGCTGTTCGTGACACAAGGATGCTGAAAGCTGCATTCGACTTCTCGTGGGGAGATTCGACGTGCTCCTGTAAATCTACACCAAGACCGTGTATTTTCATTCATGGACTCGGAATCAAGCAGGGACTACCGCAAAACCAAAACTCATTCGAGGACTACTGGGGAGATTACTTGCCGGAGCATGCGCCTTGCTGCTCCTCGATGAAGTTCGCTGTCTTGGATACGGAACATTACGCCTGGACAGATGCTGCTCTGCAACGGAAGTCTGTAATCGAGTACTTGCAGTAAGCAACTCCAGCACGAAGTCTGCAATTTCCGATACTATTGTCATCACACATTCGATGGGCAATCCCATCTTAGCTGGAGCTATTGCCACTAAGAAGTGCAGTCTCGCTGCCAGCTCCTCCTGGGTAGGTTTAGCAGGACCAATGAGTGGAAGCATGGCCTCGGACTATTTCCAATCTTCGTGCGCGCACAGCACCAATGATATCGTGGAACAATATGCGGATATTGTTGGTATATGCCCAATACACTTTCTCTGACTTGGCGTTCAAGGAGCCGTCGTCGTACTTTGTTTCGTGATATCGACGGAGAGACAACAGGACGTGATTCTGACAGCGACGTCAGTATCTACAGCGGTGGAGGGAGCGATGACAGCATGGGTGACAGCGAAGACGAAAATATGGAGGAAAACTAATCACGTGGGTGACAAGAAAAGAATTACATCGATCGAAATCTGCAATTTTCTCTTTTTACAATTGAGCTTGGTTCAATATTAGCGCAGATACGTTGAGCAATATGAGAAACTGGTACGGTTTGGACTTTTGCTTTGGTTCATTGGCAGCACCGAACTCTTTTTTGTCGGTACAGACTGCGTTAGTTATGGTCAGTGATACATCATAGCGAACAACACGTTAAAAAGTCAGGGGCCTCAGGTAAATGGTTGTAAAGTGTCGACCCTATTATTTTAAATTGTTTTTCTATTTCCTTATTTTATCGGAAGCATCGATCACTGTTTCTTTATCCATTCATCGCCTGCTCATTGTCGACACGGCAACCCATTGCTTCCTACCACGTGCGACGTGCACGGGCACAACTCGGCTGCTCGAAATCAGCAGTTTCATTTCTCGAAACGCTCACTGCTTGCTGTGCATTCGCAAGTCCTGTGTAAAAATCTCAATGTATGCTGAATCCAAAGTCACGACGAAATCACCACGCCGGCACCAAGCTTGAACACGCAGGCAGCTTGTTTTTCGCGCGTGCATTACATGTATTTAGCAGCATACGCAGCATACAGTACTCCTAACGAACCTTTCGCCGGTCGATTGGCGAACCCATTTCTGGTCCATCCTCCGTTGCACATCAAAAAGCGACTTGCGACCTCTCCCTCTGCTTGGTCTCTGCCTCAGGATGAGACCTTCACTTGTACATGCGAATAAATTCGAGTGAGGAGGCGGCACGGTACCTCGCCTTCAGCTGCTCGCCGGTTGTTCTCAAGCCATGGGTCAAGTGACTGGGTTGCAGTCGCTTTACCACCTCTCTCACAATCCGACCGAACAGCTAGAGCAGAGCCCACGTTAAATAGCTATCGTTGTAGCTATGGTTCAGCCGCATTGCGAGCATTCCCCCGAGTGGATGATGGGCACGGCGCTGCATTTGTACGCGCGATGCGGTCGGGCCGATGCGGCCGAGATGCAACTTCGACATGGCGCCGACACGGAGATCTGCAACGCGCAGGGCTTCACACCATTGCTGCTCGCAGTTCGCTTCAACCAGCTGGAAGTACTTCAAGTTCTGCTTCAACATGGTGCGCGCGCCGATGCGTTGGCTCCGCTGGAGACCGGCTTGGGTCATGGGGTCGAATTGGGCTCGTGTGTCCATTTCGCGGCCGAAAGCGGTCACGTTCAGGTCCTCAAGTTCTTGGTCACGGCTGCAGCTCTAGATGCTGATGAGTACACTCGAGGACGACTTGGCATCACGCCGGTGCACTTGGCGGCGCGACTTGGTCGAGTAGATGTCGTACGCTTCCTGGTTGCAAGAAATGATGTGGACGTCAATGCACGCGATGTTCGAGGCATGACGCCGCTCCACCACGCGTGCGACTACCCCAATGCTGTCGGTGATGAAGTGGCGTCCCGTTCACCTCCGCAGCTTCTCCATGACGCAGCTCACGTGGAAGTCGTGGACGCTCTTATCAACGCTGGCGCGGTACCTGACGCTCGACGCACTCAAGACTGGGCGACGCCGATGCGGTGCGCTCTACACCAAGGCCACTTTCTAGTCGCCAAGGCTCTCGTGGATCACGGCGCCTACAGTGCCGTGACCTGGTGGCTCCACAAGATCAAGACGCTGCTATCCGCGTCGTGGACTCGAGATGCAGCACCGTACGCCAACTTATCGACAAGTCGGTCCAAGAGGAAGCAGAGGGACTCCGCCATTTGGGACACTGAGCTATCGACTGGGAATGAGCCCGTCGATCTTGGTCGACATCACGAGACTGCTCTGCATGAGGCTTGCAAGGCTCAAAAGCTTCGACGACTTCGCGAGGTCTTGAAAAGACAGGGTGTATGGGTCAACGCGCGTGTATTTTCAACAACATGCACGGACGAATGTTCAGGGTGGACAGCACTTCACATCGCAGCGTCAAGGGGATGGCAGGCTGGGCTTGCATTGCTGATCGCTCATGGTGCGAATGTAGAGCTGACGACGGGGGACAGCGACGTGTCTTGTGGAACCACAGCGCTACATCTCGCGGCGCAGAATGGCCATAGCTCGTGTGTTCAACTCTTCTGGATGCTGGAGCTGATATCAATGCGTGTGACGACTTGGGCGATACGCCATTGCTACGAGCACTTCGAAATGGACGCTCATGCATGGTCAAATTGCTACTCCGTCATGGAGCTAAGTGTGACTACCAACCAGATCCAGTATTTCAAGTGGATGAACCACCGCACTCGGGCGCAAGTGAGTCGATGATCGGGTCTTTCGACCCTCGAACGACGTCAGCACTCCACCTCGCAGCTTTTTTCGGACTGGTTGCTGTCGTTCAAGAGCTGGCAAAATCCTCCTCTCTCTTCTCACTTGATGCGGTCGATGTCGATGGCGCCACGCCAATCTGGCTCGCAGCGCTCATGGGTCACTTGGAAGTTGTGGATTTTCTGGCCCAACAAGGTGCGAACTTGCACCACCACGTCGCTGGAGATTCCGCGACAGATTGCACCGCCGAGTTCGGTCATCTTGAAGTGCTGGAGTACATCACGACGTCATCGCCTGGTCGACAAGGGTGGAGTTGTAGATCACTTACCCACGTGGCTTTGTTGGACAAGACAAGATGGATACAGCGTGGATATGTGTAGAGTTTAGATATTAATACATGTACAGTAAACTAGTTTGCGTTGAAGACATCGCGGCACGCACCATCATAGGATATCATGTACAGGACGCGTGCAAATACTACACACGCCTCACACTACAATTGCTTGCGTTTGCCTAGTATTTGTCGACATTTATCAGTTCTCAATTGACTTGTACTGCTCTGAGACCGAGGTACGCATGGACATTAACTTCAGCAGTCCCAACTAACCATCGACACCCTCTTGTCGAAGAGTGTAGCAAGAACTCAACTACATTGCCCTGGAGAGGATCGCGCGACTCCCATTTCCACCTCGCGCCGACATTGTAGGCACACTGCTCACGATGGCACTGGACCGACTCAGCACGACAGAGGCTGGAAGTGGACCAGACCAGGCCCCCATGAGCGGTACACTCTTCACTGGCGTGGTGTCCCTGCCCTGGGTGATATTCTTGACGGAGATCACACTCTTGTTATTTGATACCGTGCTCGTAGTCTGCACCGCAGGAGTCGGAGGTGGAATTTGAGTCCATTTCGCAGCCTCCAGCGGCGGGTTCTTCCCCACAGCTTCATTCTGGTCTTTGACGCTATCACATGCAGCGTTCTTGGAAAGCTGCTCCTTGTGGCGTTCGGTCTCCTTCTGTAGCTTCACGCTCTTCTCCGTATGACGGATGTTCTTCACCTGCAGAGCAGGTTTGTCCTTACTGGCATCCCATGCACCGCCAACCTGCTTGAGCTGGGTGCGAATGGCATCGTACATGTGTTGGCCACCGAGTTGCTGCATGGCGTCCTGGAACTTGTCCGACTGCGCTTGCTTCACCATGTGCTTCAACTTGAGCTGGTTCACCTTGGTCCAATCCGCCGCGTTCGTCTTATCGGAGATCGACATCAACCCTTTGGCGGTCGGTGCCAATACCAGGCGTTGGTTGTTCTCGAGATTCAGGATCTCACGCAGAGTCTGGCACGCAGCACGCTTCTCGGGTGCTAAGCCGAGCACCAACCGCAGCACGAAGCTGGCACCTACCGAGTGCATTTGCTGCTTCGACTGCATCCCGTTCGTGCCGAAGCGAGCAGCGATGACGCTGTCCATCTCGCCGAAGCTGTTTCGACGGACCAACTCCTGCTCGCCGTACTTGGTGAGGGCGGCTGACACAATGATCAACGACAGCAACGCCTGCTGAGTCTCTTGGGTGTCCTGGATGCAAGCCAGTGTCTTCGGGTTCAATACGCTGCGCACCCACTGGTCCACGTGCTCACGCTTGGAGCTGGCCTTGCTGTTGATCGGCCTGGCCACCGCGTCGTCCTTGGCAGTGAAGTACTTGTGAAGCTTTGCGAACCGCTCGAAGTCCGTCTTGCGGATCTGACGAGCTCGCTGCACGCTCCATGTGGTCACATCACTGAGCATGAACGGCTTGGAGTTCTTAGCGGTGGCCGTCTTGACGACTGTCACCTTGATGTTATTAGTCGCATTCGCGTTGGTGGTGAGGTTTGCGATGATGTTGCTCCCCGTCGACTGAACTGCGCGAGTCGATGTTTCAGCTACAATCTCAGAGAATTTGGCGATATTCACTGCGGTAGCACTGGCTGGTTTAACCTGTACGTTCGCGGGGGTGACGTTCTTGGCATTGTTCGCCTTTTGTCGCGATGCGGCGTTGGTCATTCTCGGGGTGCTTGGGAGCGCGGCCCTCGAAAGCTTAGTTACGCTTGTTGGCTTACTGGAAGATTGCAGATTGATAAGAGAGATGCAGCCACCTCATGCAGCCTAAACGAGTGTTTCCGAGCGTGACGAAGGACAGGATGTCAAATATGGGATAAGATCTTGATGCTTTTAGGTATCCTCATTTTAGCTGCAGTTGAGGCCAAGCAATTAGTGATAATGAACGCCACTCGAGCAACTAAGATGTCGAAGTAGGATGGTTCTTTAATTGATAATTGGCAGCAGCGTCACTCTTGTGGAATTCCATGAGCCACCAATTTGACGAGCTCTATTATAGCTACGTTGCCGGGAGAACTTCACCCTTTTGTTGCTCTGCATCCGATTTTGTATCATACACGGTTTGTCATCCCTTTCACACTAAGCTTAGATTTTAATTTTGATATCTTCTCTTTCCGTACGGCGACAGCGCTCTTCTTGGCCTCTGTTCTACCCTAAAGGTTTGCTGGGCTCGCCTTGGGGACACGACCCTGATAAACCCGCAACATCACGTCTCTAATAAGCTTATGTGCGCGTTTCACGCTTTCACTAAAAAAAAGCTGATTGCAGATAGCTCTACATTTGCCAACCCCCTGTTTTGGACCCATCTCGGGATCTGGTGTTTGTTTGCCAAAATCGTAAAAAAACCCACAAGAATAACTGGACCGATTCCCGTAGGATCTGTCGCGGCCATTTTGTACAGATTTCGTACAGAATTCCATAAAACGGCCATTTCTAGACAACTCGAGTCCGCTGTCGACTCGACAGATTTCACTTCTGTCGGAGGGTACCCCCCCCTCCGACAGATTTCTAGATGTGTAGATGGTATAGCTAGAATGGTGAATATTGCTCACACACTCCTGCACAGCTCACTGGGGCTGTTGACACTGGCAAGCATAGTGCGGACGATGAAGACGAGTTCATCGACGAGTCTACGAGCGCTGCCGCCGCAATGCCGGCGCGGGGCGAGGCCACCTGCAAGCGGTGTCAGCGAGACAGAAGCAGTCCGATGAGGGTGGATTTGCCACGGAACTCGAGATCCCTGTAAATACGCCCTCATCAGACTGCTTATGTCTCCTGCTAGGAAATGACGCTGCGTTTAAGCTGGCCTCGTCCTCCACAGTCAGTCGAGGGCCGTGACATTATCACGGCCTTCGACTGCATAACTATTATACGTTCTAATGCCGGTGTCACCGAGTGGGAAGACTCGCCGCCCCGTCACCCGTGTTCTAGCGGTTGAAATTAGTCAAATACCACAACGTCGCAAGACGCTCATTGAACAAATGGCGGGCCCGTTCGAGCCACTTGGTTCATTGATGATAGTTAGCAGCGCCATAGTATCGGAATCGCTGTAGCCTTGCGGCCCTGTGGGCCCGCAGCGCTTGCTTGCAGGCACCATGATCGCTGCTGAGTGGTAGGGAGTACTATTGACGTGCGTGGGTGAGGGTCACTTCAACTTGAAAGTGGTTCCTCGGATCTGTACCGAGTCTATACATTTAGACAGCAAGTGGTCTGCGGGCTGTACGAGGTCTGTACACCATTTTTTAGACACGAAATCTGTACGAAAATAGCCCACGGGAATCGGTCCACTATACCAATAGTTATGACTATTATTAATAATTCGCAGCCTGCACAACATCTTCATATGCTTCTGCGGACAACATCCGGTGCTTTCGCTGTATTACCCTGTAAGGAAGGCTACAGCTGAGCTACCGTTCATTCTGCGATTTTGCTTCCCAGCCTTCGACTCCTTCCGGCCGAAGAATGCGTTTCTCTTCTCTGTTGGCAATTGCCACCGGCTTCTTACTCGCGTCCAGCGAAGCTTTTTCTCTCGAAACTTCAGCCAAGCTATCGACCGAGAATTTTGGAACAAGGTTCTTGAGGACGGACGCTACTACGAACGACGATGAAGAGAGAGGTGTGAAGGTGACACTTTCAACGCCAGTGAAGATGAACTTCGCAGGGCACCTTCGCGACAGCGACGAGACGACGAAGTGGCTGCAGATGTGGCTGCTCAAGGGAGACTCCGAAGCGAGCGTTGCCGCAAAACTGGGGGTGAATGGATTGGAGAAGGTAGCAGCAAAGAAGCATGCGAACTGGGGAGCTTATGCCAAGTATTTGCATATGCAAAAGAGAGCGGGAAAGCCGAACTATTTTGCCCATTTTGGCACGGGTTACCAGAGCGAGAAGAAAACAAAGGACGTGGTGTGGCGGTGGGCTGTTGGAGGCCAAACCGAGGCATATGCCGCCGGATTGCTGGGGATGTCAAAGCTCTCGAAGGACCAGTACAAGTTGCACTGGAATTACAATGCGTATGAGGAGTTTTTGAAGGCTCAAGAAAAGATGGCGGATCTGCGGAAGAAATTTGGAGGGAGGGTAAACCGTGCCCAGTGAGCTGGTTACTATCGTCCACTATCTGCCAAGTACTGCAGCACTTCGAGGTACAGTAGATTAGCTAGAGAGGGAGCAAGCTTAAACAAAAATGGTTTTCAGGTCTAGAGTAAAGAGTAAAGCTCAATTAAGCAATGTTGTGCAGGCCCCAGCACGCGTAGTTAACCGTAAGCTTAGTAGAGCTTTTGTCCGTTGAGTAGTCCTCCATCGCAATTACCTCACTGCCTGCCGTAAATCACACCCGTACACATCCAAGTTAACATACCTCTCGCTAAAGTACATGGTTCTGCAGGTAGTCGATCCAGACTGCCAAGCTTGTTTGTGCTGGATACGCTTGCACCACGACACTACACTGGCACGTCACTGGCATGTCCAGTCTGGTCTGACGCTCGTTTGAGCATGTTTCCAACGAGATCGCCCACATTTCGCGCCCAACACAATTTCCACATATGGATACCCGTACTCGATGTTTGGTCAAATCTTGGGCCTGAATATACAAGTACTGTGTAAGCACACATTAGCGCTAAGCTGCCGACCAGGCTTCGAGTTCCAAGCCGAGGCCGTGATGATGCTACAGACGGCCGAGAATGTACCTTTGCATACTACCGGTAGCGCCACAGTCTTCAGCTTGGCGCCAAATCTTTGGTGAACACGGAGATAGCGAACTCGAGGCTGTGAGATAGCACCAATGTAGACAACGAGGTCAGGCTCGGTGTCATTTCGTTGCGTTTTGGCCTACCGAGACCCTTAGCTCCATTTTCACATAGTACTGAACAATTTGCTTTTGCCTACTGACGTAGGGAGGTTATGATGTTAGCTTCATCGCGATCAAGCAGACTCGATGCACGTAAGCTCAATGACTCGACACATTTATCTCCAAGCTGTCGTGTCATCACTCCCAGTTCGTATCCACGCGCACACTTTCCGGGATGGCGATCGTGATTTTCATGGACGCGGCGTCACTGGCATCCACATCGCGGCGACAGCTCCAGCCCGCGGAGCCCCCGCGCTTCGAGTCGTTCTTTTCGTGCAGCGACTCCAGCAACATCAACAGATTGGGTGGGGCATTCCTCTGCTCGGCGATATCAAGGATAGCTCCGTAGCCGATAGCACTTGCGTCAACCATACCCTGAACCACCGTGTTGGCCGTAGGTGCTGAAGATGGAGCAGTGGCGTTTGATGAGGCAGATGACCGGCTTGATGAGGGCGCTGGATCCGTGCTGTTCGACCAGACGGAATAACGCGATGGCGCGGGGGCTGGCGTCGAGTTCCACGCTGATGAAGACGCGGGTGCTGATGCAGTCGCTAGCCTTCCGCTATTGCCGCCAGGAAACAGCGAAATGATCGTGGACTTGGCGCTCTTCGGCTGCACCAGCGCCTCCATGGTCTTCCAATCGCGCACCAGCGCACACGTAACTAGAGCCGAGAAGAGATACCGCTTCGGATCAATGTTGAACTGCTCGCGGAGCGGGCCTGGCTGGCACGAGCTGTGGCGCGTGTGCGCCTTCTTAGCATCGCCGTGGTAAAGCATCGAGTACCGCAGGAACTCGCCCACCGTCATGCGGTGCACGCACCTGCGCGGGAACGCCAACCAGCGCGGATCCAGCTCCAAACGCTTCACATTGGCCGTAATAGCTGCGACCCACTGGCGTTGGCCTTCAGGTGTGAACGCGTCCAGAATCAGCTCCTCAGTCCCCGCGGCGTCGCAGATCTTGACGCAGTTCGGACGCAGCGAAAACTTGCCGCGGTAGTCCAATGGCTCGACCTGCATGCCTCTGACCAGCGACAAACTCCCCTTCTTGTTGCTTCTGCCGGACTTGCCGTGGAACGGGTTCTTGGACTTCTCGAGCTTGTCCCCGTCGTGCTTGAAGTACGCGATCTCCTTGTCGCTGAGCTGCATGTACCGCATCCTCCAATTGGCCTGCAGGTTGCCCACCCCCCGCGCGCGTTTGTCCAGGTACGCTTCCATCCTGCAGACCTCCGGGGCCGTGTCGGCGTCCTCGCGCTCCGTCTGGAGCTGCAGCTTGGACAGCGCCACGTACTCGTGCAGCAGCTCCAGGATCCACACGGGCAGGCGGTGGCGGTAGAACTGGGCGATGGCCAGCACGTCGTCCGTCGTCTTGAGCGACCGCTGCAGCGCCCGGTCGTAGAAGACCAGGGACAGCAGCATGGCCGCCAGCTCGCGGTACCGCTGCGTGGCCGCGTACAGGTCCAGCAGGTCCTTGAGCGCGCCCAGCGACACCGTCTCGTTCGTGGCCATGCACTGCTCCACCAGGTAGTGCACCCACTGGCTCAGCGCCAGGGGCAGCGCCGCCAGCTGCTTGCGGAACAGCGCGGGCGCCATCGTCTCGGACACGAACAGCAGCACGTCCAGCAGCACGGCCGCGCACCCAGAGGCCTCCGCGGCCGCCAGCAGCGCGCCCTTGTCGGCGAACGAGCGCAGCGGCAGCCGGTACAGATCCCGGAAGTCGCGCACGGCGTCGGCCGCCAGCTCGCTCTCGTCCAGCAGCCCCAGGTGCACGCACAGCAGCTGCGCCACGGCGTCCTCCGCCGCCATGATATGATATGCTACACTTCAGGCTGAAGTGATCAAGTCTTCAGCTCTTAAGTGCGTATCAGACTTAAGTGCGTATGACCGTTTTACCTATATATCGGTTTATGGCTCGGTAATTATCGGTATATATCGATATACTGGTACTGGTGTGCCCAGCCGAACTTAGTGCTAAGTTCTTCTTGGCTCGCGTGTCATTAATAACGAGCGGCTGTGGATCACGTAGTGTGGCGATGCCTGGAGCTGCGGACGCCAAGGCGTTGGCGGCGGCCATGCGGCAGACGCTGAACCTGCCGGCCACGCGCTTCCCGATGCGGGCCAACGCGGCCGTGCGCGAGCCGCAGCTGCACGCACGCTGCGTGTCGGCGGCCTACGCGGAGCAGGCGGCGGACGAGGCGCGGCCGCTCTTCGTGCTGCACGACGGCCCGCCGTTCGCCAACGGCAGCCTGCACATGGGCCACTTCCTCAACAAGACGCTCAAGGACGTGATCAACCGCTACCAGTTGCTGCGCGGCCGGCGCGTGCGCTACGTGCCCGGCTGGGACTGCCACGGGCTGCCCATCGAGCACAAGGCGCTGACGCTGCTGCAGCTCGAGGCCAAGGACCTGGCGCCCGCGCAGGTGCGCGCGCTGTCGCGGCAGCTAGCCCGCAAGGCCGTGCAGGAGCAGCAGAAGGACTTCGAGCGCTGGGGCGTGCTGGCCGACTGGAGCGGCCCCAGCGTGTACCTGACCATGGCCCCGGAGTACGAGGCCCGGCAGTACGACGTGCTCAAGCGCATGGTGCACGACGGCCTCATCTTCCGAGGCTTCAAGCCCGTGTACTGGTCGCCCAGCTCCCGCACGGCGCTGGCCGAGGCCGAGCTCGAGTACCAGGATGACCACGTGTCCCAGGCCGCCTACGTCAAGTTCCGCTTCGCCTCTGTGGGCAGCAACGAGGCGGCCCGTGTCCTGGACAAGTACGGGGAGAAGCTGTCGGCTGTGGTCTGGACCACCACGCCCTGGACCATCCCGTCCAACCAGGCGCTGTGCGTCAACGCGGAGCTGGACTACGTGGTGGTGCGGCCTCGTGGTGCGGCCTCGGACGCGTGCTACTTGATCGCGAGCGCGCTGCAGGAGAGCTTTGCGACGATGTTGAAGGGAGACGCCGAGACGGACGTGGAGCTGGAAGTGCTGGAGACGCTCAAGGGCGCCGACCTGGAAGGCGCGCACTTCACGCACCCGCTCGTGAACCGCGACGCGGTGGTGCTGGTGGGCGAGCACGTGACGACTGACGCTGGTACGGGCGTGGTGCACACGGCCCCGGGACACGGTCAGGACGATTACTTTGCCTGGATGGCGCACCATTCGAAACCGGGTGAGCACCCGGACATTCTGTGCCCGGTCGATGGTGATGGCTGCTTCACTGCTGAGGCGGGACAAGGACTCGAGGGTTTGAGTGTGCTGGGTGAAGGTAACACGGCGGTCATCGATCTGCTCAAGACCTCGGGCAACCTGCTTTCGATCAACGAATACCACCACCGATACCCGTACGATTGGCGCACCAATCAGCCTGTGATCCTCCGCGCTACGGCTCAGTGGTTCGCACGACTGGATGCGCTTCACGCGCGCGGAAAGCGGGTGCTGGAAGACTCGGTGCAGATGGTGCCGCCGAGTGCTCGTCGTCGCCTAGAGGCTACGCTCTCAAGCCGTCACGAATGGTGCATTTCTCGCCAGCGGGCGTGGGGTTTACCTATCCCAGTGTTCTACCACAAGGTCACGGGCGAGCCACTGATCACAGAGGAAAGCATTGAACACCTCCAGAACATTGTGAAATCCTACCGTGTTGACGGGGAGGACGGCGAGGTCGAGCGTGAAGGAGCTGACTGCTGGTGGGATTTGTCTGTTCGTGAGTTGCTGCCCGAGTCGCTTAAGGATCAGGCCGACCAGTACGAAAAGGGCACCGATACGCTCGATGTGTGGTTCGACAGTGGCAGCAGTTGGCACGCTGTGCTACCGAGTTTGCTTGAGCCAAACGAGGAGGGACAGATCCGTGCCGACGTGTACCTTGAAGGCTCGGACCAGCATCGCGGATGGTTCCAGTCGTCGCTCCTTACGTCTCTGGCCATGCAGGGAACGGCACCGTACAAGAATGTGATCACTCACGGCTTCACTCTGGATGAACGTGGCAGTAAGATGTCCAAGTCGCTTGGCAACACCATTGTGCCCAATGACTTCATTAATGGCTGCACGATGCCTGTACCAGTTGCTGACAAGGGCTCAAACAACAAAAAGAAGTCCAAGAAGAACAGTGACAAGGCGCAAAAGGCCCCGAAGGTGAAGCAGATGAAGGTGCCGGCGTACGGTGTGGACGTGCTTCGCTTCTGGGTGGCTACTACCGATTACACTGGCGACGTCAGCATCGGGCCTGCTGTTGTCGGCAAGGCGAGCGATGCACTTCGCAAGGTGCGCAACACGGCTCGCTTCTTGCTTGGTAACCTGCAGGATTTCGATCCGGCACAGCACGCTGTCACTCACGACAAGATGCAGTTCTCGCTGGACCGCTACATGCTCCATGAGTTGAACTCGTTGGCTCAGTCCGTGACGGCTGCATACGACGCGTTCGCGTTCAACCGCGCTCAGCATGCGCTTTCGCACTTCATTTCGACCGATCTGTCGGCTTTCTACATGGAGGCTACCAAGGATCGCCTGTACTGCGACGCTGCTGACTCGCAGACTCGCCGCTCTGCACAGACTGTGTTGTGGCTGTCTCTGCAGGCGCTAACTCGTGCTCTTGCACCTGTGGTGCCCCACACTGCCGAGGACATTCGCCTTCATTGGGAGTCTCAGCTTCAAGGCGGCATTCCCCTCGAGGACGTGCCCGGTAGCGTCTTCCTCGAGAAGGGCTGGATGCCCAGCGCCGAGGAGTGGAAGAATGACGACCTGGCACGCGACTGGACTGCTATCCGCCAGCTTCGCTTCGAGGTAAACCGCGTTGTGGAGCAGATGCGTCAAGCGGGCCGTGTCGGCAGCCAACTCGAGTGCAATGTGTACGTCGTGGCCTCCGAATCAGACACGCGCATTGCAGACTTTTTGGCTCCGCTTGCGAACAGCTCGTCGGAGCTCGAGGACGTGCTGCTGTGCTCAAGTGTGGAAGTTGTGGCGTCCGAGACGGAGATCGAGAGTGCGGAGCAGTTCAAGGCCAGCTGCCAGTTGGCCATGGGTCCCAACGACGCTCCGATGGACGTGAAGCTGGTGCTGACTCCGGCAAAGGGCCACAAGTGTCCACGCTGCTGGAAGTACGCGCCTGAGGTGGATGCTGCAGAGACGCAGCTGTGTCTGCGCTGTGCCCAGGCCACGGATTTGCGCAGTGTCGCTGATCTGGCCAAGTCGCTAATTGAGGAGGACGCGTAAGGGGTCTAGCCCGGAACTGTGAATGCCACTCACCTCGCAGCAAGTGGCGTGCTTCGCTAGCATTTGTTATGTAAAGCGATCGTAATAGAGCAACAATGTGCATATCCAAGTGTTAGCTTCCTTCCACTTTTTCGCGGCCACCGCTTGAAAATGCAAACATCATTGCTCAGGCAAGGGAGGATTGCAGCAAGAACCAAGACGTGAACGAATTATCAGTCATGTAAACGCAGCAAGCTACAATCTACATCACCTCCTCGAATGACCTTCACTTTTTACACTGGGTGCAGCTTACGCCTTCTCCAGCGGATGCGGGCGCGTGCTCACGTCGAAGCGGTCCGGACCCACGCCGATCCACTTGATGTGCGTGCCCAGGAGCTCTTCCACACGCAGTACGTATTTCTGAGCGGCAACGGGCAGCTCCTCGAATGTCTTGCACTTCGAAATGTCCTCGGACCAGCCATCCATCTCTTCATACTGCACCACCGACTCCTCTAGCAACTGCAGGTTCGACGGCATGCCGTCCAGCTTTTGGCCCTTGTACCAGTACGCCACGCCGATCTTGACCTTCTCCAGGCCAGTCAGCACGTCCAGCTTGGTCAGGTTCAGCTCCGTGAAGCCGTTCACCATGTTAGAGTAGCGCATCTGAGGGATGTCCAGCCAGCCGCAACGACGAGGACGACCCGTGTTGGTTCCGAATTCAGCACCGACCGTGCCCAGGTGGTCGCCGACCTTGTCGCGCAACTCCGTCGGGAACGGACCCTCGCCCACACGCGTGCAGTAGTCCTTGACGATGCTGATGATGCCGTTCAGGCGGTTTGGAGAGATACCGCCGCCTGTGCACACACTGCCGATGCTCGGGTTGCTCGACGTCACGTACGGGTACGTGCCGAAGTCAATGTCCAGCATCGTAGCGTTAGCACCCTCAACGAGGACCTTCTTGCCGGCCACGTAGGCGTTGTTCAGGTACGAGACCGTGTCCACCGTCATGCCCAGGATCTTGTCCTTGATGGCGCTGTACGCCTTGATCTCGGCCTCAGCGTCCGCCTCCAGCTCCGGGTAGTTGTCCTTGTAGAACTTGACCAAATCGCGCATCTTCTCCGAGAAGTCGTCGAAGTAGCGCAGGTCGCCCACGCGCACGCCGTTGCGCAGCATCTTGGACGAGTAGGCCGGGCCGATGCCCTTCTTGGTCGTGCCGATCTTGTTGCGGCCGCGGCGCAGCTCGTTGATGCCGTCCACTTCCTGGTGCAGGTCCAGCACCATGTGGGCGCGGTCCGAGATGAGGATACGGCCCTCGTAGTCCACGCCCATCTGCTTGAGTTCATCGAGCTCTTGCAGCAGACTCGGCAAGTGCACCACGACGCCGTTGCCGATGATGCAGATGGCGTTCGGGTTAAGAATTCCTGACGGCACTAGGCGGAACTTGTACTTCTTGCCTTCGTGCACAATGGTGTGGCCAGCATTGGATCCGCCGGCCACGCGCAGAATGACATCGTACGATTGGGACAAGCTGTCCACCAGCTTGCCCTTGCCTTCATCCCCCCATTGGGCGCCCAGCACCACGTCCACACCAGAGTTCAGGCCGTCGGTGTGGCGGTGCGGGTTGGCCACGGCGCTCTCGAAGCGGTTCAGCTTGGCCACCACTTCGTTGAGCGTGGCCAGCGTAGACGCCTGAGGGCCGGCGGGCTGCTTGTCCTGATTGGCGTAGCACGTCTTCTCCTCGGGCTTATCCTTGTATCCGCAGTCACAGTCGCACTTGGCGGCCGAGCTGTCGAGGTCGGCCGCGCTGGCCACCCCAAGCACAGCCACCGCGGCGGCCACAGGCAGTAGACGCGCGTAGCGGCCACTGCGTTGCTGGGCCTGGCCGGCCTCAACGGCCAGCGCGGCGCGCATTGTGGCCGAGGCGTGGGCCGCGCGGAACCGCTGGCTCTGGCACTGGGCCGAGAAGCGCGCGGCCGCGCGCGCAGCCTTGGACACCACGTCGAGACGCATCTCTCTCCTGCTTGCCGTCCCACGAATCGAGATGTGAGCTCGAGGTGCTGGGCCTTTGCCGCCACCCAAACAGCATCCGATGCACGCAGCAATCGGCTGGCCACGTGCGTGTTCGATGAAGGCAGCTAAGCTAAGCTTACTCATTCAATGGCTGCACATTCTACGACCGCGTCGCGTATCTTGGCTGCCTTGGAGCGTCGTGATACTGATCGATGGAGGCGTCCAGCAATTCCAGGCAGTCGAGTTGGAGCTGACTCACGCCAGAGATATAACATAGCTCCTTCCGCCATACAAAAACCGAGCCTTTCAGAGAAAACAACAATAGCAAGGTAATACTAGGTTTTGCAGGTAATACCCGTAATACTTAATGTGCCAGAAACAAGTCAGTTCCAAAAATACCGTGTTGCGCCACGTTTCTACCGGTATCGAGTCCACCGGTAAGTACGTGTGAGGGCCGCCGAGGGCCCCTCAGCCACTGGAAGCCAGCAGCCAGGAGCTCATTCGGAGGATCCACGCGGCGCAGGGAGACCGAGGAAAACCCGCTTCGATGCGTCTCGACGTCGTGTCCAAGGCTTCGCGCGCAGCCGCGCGCTTCTCGGCCCAGTGCCAGGGACAGCAGTTCCGCTCGGCCCACGCATCGGCCACGGTGCGCGCCGCGCTGGCCGTGGAGGCCAGCCAGACCCAGCAGCGCAATGACCGTTTCGCCGGCCTGCGGCCCATGGCCGCGGCCATGGCTCTGATAGGCGCGGCCGGCGTGGCCAGCATGGACGATAGCTCGGCCGCCAAGTGCGAGGGCGCGGCCAAGCCTGTGAGCCGTGAGGCCGTCACGCAGGCCATGCTCAAGGAGGTGGTGGCCAAGCTGAACCGCATCGAGAGCGCCGTGGCCAACCCGCATCGTCGCACCGACGGCCTGAACGCCGGCGTGGACGTGGTGCTGGGCGCCCAGTGGGGCGACGAAGGCAAGGGCAAGCTGGTGGACAGTCTGTCGCAGTCGTACGACGTGATTGTGCGCGTGGCCGGCGGCTCCAACGCTGGCCACACCATCGTGCACGAGGGCAAGAAGTACAAGTTCCACCTGGTGCCCTCGGGCATCCTGAACCCGAACGCCATCTGCATCATCGGCAACGGCGTCGTGGTGCACTTGCCCAGCTTCCTGGAGGAGCTGGAGGGGCTCAAGAAGATGGGCGTGGACTACGAGGGCCGCATCCTCATCTCGGACCGCGCCCACATGGTGCTGGACCTGCACCAGGAAGTGGACGGCATCAACGAGCTGCGCCGCGGCCGCAACAAGATCGGCACGACCAAGAAGGGCATCGGCCCGGCCTACTCGTCCAAGATGCTGCGCAACGGCGTGCGCGTGGGCGACCTGCGCTACTTCGACGACTTCTCGGAGAAGATGCGCGATTTGGTCAAGTTCTACAAGGACAACTACCCGGAGCTGGAGGCGGACGCTGAGGCCGAGATCAAGGCGTACAGCGCCATCAAGGACAAGATCCTGGGCATGACGGTGGACACGGTCTCGTACCTGAACAACGCCTACGTGGCCGGCAAGAAGGTCCTCGTTGAGGGTGCTAACGCTACGATGCTGGACATTGACTTCGGCACGTACCCGTACGTGACGTCGAGCAACCCGAGCATCGGCAGTGTGTGCACGGGCGGCGGTATCTCTCCGAACCGCCTGAACGGCATCATCGGCATCGTCAAGGCCTACTGCACGCGTGTGGGCGAGGGTCCGTTCCCGACGGAGCTGCACGACAAGGTCGGCGATCACCTGGGCACGGTCGGTGCCGAGTTCGGTACGACCACTGGCCGCGCCCGTCGCTGCGGCTGGCTGGACATCCCTCAGATGCGCTACTCCAACATGGTGAACGGCTTCACGGAGCTGAACTTGACCAAGCTGGACGTGCTGACTGGCCTGGAGAAGGTCAAGATCGGCGTGGCGTACTGGTACAAGGGCCAAAAGCTGGACGGCATGCCGTCGAACCTGCAGCTCCTGCAGGACTCCGTCGTGGAGTACGAGGAGATGGACGGCTGGTCTGAGGACATTTCCAAGTGCAAGACGTTCGAGGAGCTGCCCGTTGCCGCTCAGAAGTACGTGCTGCGTGTGGAGGAGCTCCTGGGCACGCACATCAAGTGGATCGGCGTGGGTCCGGACCGCTTCGACTTGATCACGCGCCAGCACCCGTTGGAGAAGGCCTACACTTCCTCCAACTAGAGAGAGATGAAGACTTGCAGTTGGCTCCTCTCGGCCTCAGAACCAAGAGGAGTTTGCAGGTGGACAGCCACGTGGACACTCCAAAGACTCGCTAGACCTTTTCTTAGTGAAAAATACATGTCCGCAAAAGCTTCAACTTGCCTGAAGATGGACAAGACATTGTCTTGTCCATCTTCAGTTTAGGTACCGTACACAAAATAGCAACCGATCGTCGCGCGGCTCGCAACCGTCGGCCTTTTAGTTGATCTCAAAGTCAAAGTCTCAACGTAGCGTAGCATAATGACGGAACGTCAGTTTAAGATCAAAGTGGGCACTCTGCGTCGGTGCGTACATCCGTATCGTACGATGGCAATGTCGTGTGTCTATTGTAACACGTTAATGGTGGACAGGGTGAAGAAGGACCTGGAGTACTACGCCAAGGAGCACACGGCCCAGCAGCAGAAGATCGACAAGATGCGCGCGGACGGCAGGGACGAGCACAACATCCGCAAGCAGGAGGAGGTTCTGGTGGAGACGGAGACCATGCTGCCGGACTGCCAGAGTCGACTCAAGGAGGCGGCCACCGACGTCTCCAACTTCATCGAGGCCAACCGGGAGGACGTCGAGCCGCTCGAGAGCTTCAAGGAGGCGCAGGAGCTGCTGGCCGCCATCCCCACGCTGCTCCAGTAGAGGACCGAAGCTGTTGCTGTAGTAAGCAGGCAGCCAATCCAACCCAAGCCTCTTCTCTTAGATATAAGTTGTGGTTCTTGTTGAGCCCCCGGTTAGACACGAGTGACGCCGAGCGCGAGTTTGTCTGGTGAGCCTTTGCGCTCAGGAGAGCAGCGACTCGACGGCTTCTCGGGGGATAAACTTGGTAGACTGAGCTTGGCTAGTGACCCGGATGACGGGCTGTGCAGGTTGTGGCTGCGTGGCGTTCCAGGTGCAGACAACACGTCGGGCGGGTGATCGGCGGACGGTGGCAGCGGGTGCACGCTTGCGTCGGTGTCTGCTGCTGTGTCGTCGGGTATCCGAGCGGCCGCACTCAAAGGAGGTCCGTGTGACGTCTTGGTCTTAACGGGGGATAATTTACGTGATTCGGAGTGCGAAGCTGAAGCGGATGCTGAACGGGATAGCGATGGACCTTCGACGCCGAGCCAAGGGTGGTCTAGCACCTGGTTAATTGAGAACCTCTCCGACGGATCCTCGCACAACATGCCTAGAAGCACAGTGCGGAGCTTCCCTGAATACTTCCACTTGGGTCCGTGGCAGAAGTCGCGCGTTTGTGCCAAAGCCTGCAGTCAGAAAGCAGAACAGCGTGTGAGATCCTTCGACGAGGTTTACGTGAAAACGACTGCGACTTACCACTTTGACACACTCGGCAAACTTCTTGGGCTCCTTCAGGATCGAAAGTTCATACATGGACATCCAAATCGACGAGAAGAGCGTATTCCCCAGCACCAGCTAGTGCGAACCAAATAATTGAGGTCAGGAAAATAACTAGAAACCACCTCCCCGCAGCAAGCGACGTACCTCAAGTAAAATGCATCCGATGCTCCAGATATCCGCCTTGAGCCCGTCGTAGCTCTCATGCAGCAGCAATTCAGGAGCAAAGAAGCCGGGACTACCGCAGAAATCGTGAAGTGCCTGACCGTGTTCTGATACTGCCTTGGTGCACAGACCAAAGTCGATGAGCTTGATCAGATGCGCATCTTCAGGCGAATACAAGACATTCTCCCTGCGCACACAACGTCAGTTAGTTTTGCATAGAGTAGTCATTCAGCTCCAGTACTACCAGCTTACGGCTTCAAGTCTCGATGGCAGTAGTTGTTGCGATGTAAAACTTCCACTGCCTGTGCGAGGTGTAGAAACAACGGGCGAATGATGTCCTCCGTCACCCCATCTAGATGCGCTCCAAAGAACTCGAACAAGTCCTTGCCGCCACGCTCCGTCACCAAATATATATGTTTGCGTGTATGAATGACGTCCACCAACTCCAGAATCCCTGCGTGTCGAATGGCAGGATCGCTCAATGAGGCGATTTCAGAGCTGATACGGTGGAGCGAGACGAGATCAATCAGCTTCTGCTTGTCGATTGCCTTGATCGCTAACTGTGGCCGCTCGAGCGTGCTCGAAGTGTACACAACAGCGTACTGGCCATAGCCTAGCACTTGTTCCAGAGGATACTTGCCGACTGCAGTCGGTGTCTCTGGCAACTGAGTCGTTAGACGGGGGATAGCACGCAGGCTTGGGTCGCGCGCAGGGAGATACTCCCACATCAACTTCCGGTGGTTTTCAGCGAGCTTATCGAACTGAGCCTTCATCTCGCGCACGTCGTCGAAAAATTGTTCCTGCTCCATCTCAAGGTGCTGCGCCTTTTGCATCGCGTCTTGCGCCTCTGCCTTGAATGAGTCGACCTGTTCCGTCAACAGCTTGATCTTCTTGCTTTTCCTACCAATCTTTCGTAGCAGATGACTGGTATCACCGGAGGCAACGGCCTCGATCGATGGAGTTTCTGCGGAGTCCAAGCGAGACGTGCCAGTATTTTCGCCAACAACAGAAGTCTTGCTGCTTATATCGTTCCCGATAATGGCCGACAGGAAGTCTCTATCCAAACGCTTCCTGGAGACAACCTACTCACCGCAACAACTCACTCAGTCCACTGCGTTCTATGACACATTTGCATTATCGCAAGGCGTGGCGTACCAGTTGGTGATCTTGAAGTTCTACTGAAGACTACAAACAATTGCAGAGCCACAGCTTAGTTCTCG
Organism: Phytophthora fragariae; assembly: GCA_009729435.1. Taxonomy (NCBI): domain Eukaryota; phylum Oomycota; class Peronosporomycetes; order Peronosporales; family Peronosporaceae; genus Phytophthora; species Phytophthora fragariae. Next base: position 176,973 of record QQOI01000048.1, on the reverse strand, counting down.
CAGCCAGCTCAATTTCCACAGCACATACTGGCGCTCACCACAGGCAAACTCGACAGGATTTCAACCGGTGTCGCCGAAGCTGGAGTGACAGTAGTTTGCGTTGACAGCAGCAAGATTAGTCGGTTTATAAACCTAGCTCGCTCCTTTGAGGCAGGTGGGCACACACTTTGTAGGACGCTCAAAACTACATCGAACAAGGCTTCGGCGCCGCCGTTTGCAGCAAGTACCAGCACTTCCATCTCGCTTCACTTCGAACGCACTACTCGACTCGAGGGGTAAGAACCAGTCCAAGGCCGACAAAAGCGTTTCTGCCTAATGCAGTTGGCACTTGCTGAGCTAAACTTACCCACTCGCGTGTATATCCTCGTGCTGCCTGCGCAAGAAAAACTGTCTTCGTCACGAACCCATTTATTAGTAAGAAAGAGTTGAGTTGACATGAAGCTCGAAGCTCCACCGGCTTCGTGTCCAGCACATTTTCCACGCATTCTCACGCCATCGCTTATCGCCGGTCCAACTGAGGGATAGTTCCATCGCCATCTCTCTTTCGATTGAATTTCATTTCAAAGCAATATGATGCAGCCTGAGCCGCTGCCTACCTTCTTCACTGGCGATGCAGCGCCTGCTGCTGGTAGAACTCTTCCAATTTGGCCAGGATATCCATCGTATTCTGCTTGAGAATCTTCCGGATGGCCATCACGATCTCTTTACCAGTGAACTCCGTGTCCTCGTCAAACGCGTCCTGGAAGTGGAAGTAAATATCGTTCATGAACTCCTTGAAGAGCTCGCTCAAGGCCGCGTATTCCTGGTCGTGCTTGGCTGACTGTAGCTGGGTCATCTCTTGCTCTTTCGATGCCAGTAACTCTTCCAAGTGTTGCGCATCGGAGTGGAATCCTTCGGCTTGTTGTTTCAGCCCCCTGGATTCACTCTCGAGCTGCTGAACACGAGCCACGAGCTCTTGGACGCGAGAGTTCTGAGCAGTTTGGGATTTGGCTGTTTCGTCTTGAAGCTGCACCTGCTGGCTTTGCGCTTGACTCAGCCGATTGTTCACCACCTCACGTTCGACATCCCACTGCTTCTTCTGGGCTGTCAGCTCCGCGACTTGTGCCTCCAGCGCAGCCTTCTCGGTTGCCATCCTCTCGATTGAGTCCTTTGATCCTTGGCGGACCTCGTCTTCTACCTGACGTTGAAGCTGTTCCAGCTGCCTGTGCGTATCTTCTTGAAGTTTTGCCTTCTCCTTCGCGAGCTGTTCGTCCTTCGCTGCAAGCTGTGCTCGAAGTTGGAAATTTTCTTCCTGGTACACCATCATTTGCTCCTGTGTGCGACTGAGCTGCTGCTGGACGCTCCGCAGCTCCAAGCGAAACTTCTCCTGTTGCAAATGGTTGCCGTTTTGTAGCTTGTCCAAGAGCGTCCGGTTCTCCATCTGAAGCGATTCGTGTTGGCTTTGGAGATCCTCAACACCTGATTCAAGCTCACCGTTGGCTTCCTGGAGACGAGCATTTATCTCTTGGAGTTGGTCGCGCTGGGCCAGAGCTTTTTCCAGATTTTTCAGCAGCATTGAGGAAGACGACGACGATGAAGAAGATGACGTGGCAGGCGAGAAGGACGCACCACTGCCATACTTGCCCGAGCTTGTGGAAAACTTCGTGGACTTGACCGAGTTTTGCATGTTCAGAAGCCTATCCATCTTGGACTGAAGGTCCTGCAATGTCGACTCGATAGACGTCGACGACCGCTGCAGACGGATGATGCCGTTTTCAACGTCCGGTGATGATCCAGATCCTTGCACCGCCGGCGTCGAGTAAGACGGAAACGACCGGTTGGCATACGGCGTAAGCGAGGAAGAGAATTGGCTGGGGGCTGGAGAGATCGCTGAGGGTGGCTGCGATGGAGGGGCGAACGAAGACGAAGAAAAGGACGGCACCAGGTCCAACTTGGGCGGGGACCACCTACCAGTTGTCGACCCATAAGAAGCTGTGGTCCCGATAGGCGGTGCACTCGACCCCATGAGCGCGAAGGAGGATGGCGTGAAGGCAGGCGCGGCCTTCTCCTGCGCCGGTTTGTACTCGGTCAAGCTTGAATGACCAGCAGTACCATTCTTCACCATCGACGACTGAGCAGTTGACGGTTCACTCGCGCTGATGTCCTCAGACTGCAGTTTGCGCTTGCTCTCCTCCAGTTGTTCACGTAGTCGCGCCAAATCCGACTGCTCCTTCATGAGGCGCTCCATATCACTCGACAACGCAGTCAAATTTGAGTTGCTGGCCCCCACATCCACATCAACTGCTTCAGAAGACGAATGCTTCAGTGGCTCAATCACCTTTGCAGCCAGCGACGTTGCACGCGGAGCGGAAACAGCCTCCGACTGCACTGGAGTCTGCACTTCGTTCTGCAAGTTGCGGAACGACCCTGGCCGCTCGCCCGGGAGTTGCAGACCAGCCAGTAACACCGGGACGTAACCTGCGGGTGGATCTCCCGACTGTCCAACAGAAGCTGCTCGGTGCAGCGAGGCCTCCACCTCCCCGTTCGGCTCCATCGACGATCGGCTGTCGAGCTTCGTCTTCACACTTGCAATCAGCCCGGAGCTCTGACTGCCCATCCTGGACAAACTGGCCATGCGCTTCACCAGGTCGTCATGGCCTCCCTGCGTCTGTGCGTCCTCAGCTTCAGCTTCAGCCACCGGCGTAGCGCCAGCGCCAGCGCTCGACCTCGAGTTCTTCTTGACCTTGACCAGCTCAATCTCAGCGATGACCCACTCCATTGTCTGCGGGAACGTGACCGTCACGAGTCTCTTGCCGGCCTTCTGCATGCTCACGAGCGCCTCCGAGGCCAAGACGGCCACGAACGGGTCAGCGTCGGCCGCTGCGCCCACGTCCACGAGCTTGATCCTCCTCACGTCCCCGTCCTCGGTCTGCTCGGCTGCTGGCCGCTGCGTCACGTCCAGCGGATTGGCCGAGAAGAAGCTGCCGCGGTCCTGCACCGAGCCCTGCCACTTGCGGAGCGCCACGCCCGCCACGTCACCGAACGTGAGCGGCGCGGCGTCCTCCCTGCCGACGGCCAGCTGGTCCACGAGCACCGCGGGCCGCTGGCGCTCGAAGGCCTTGCCAGAGAGCACCAGAAGCTGCGCGCGGGCCAGCGCCACGGCCCGCAGGAAGCGCTCGCTCGTGGCCGCGTCCTTGAAGCGCATGGCGAAGTTGCGCTGCGTCTGGCGCTCGTAGAAGTTGACGTAGTTGTCCTTCTGCGGCACGAAGCGTGGGCCGCTGGGGGCCACGGGCAGCTGCAGCAGAGGCGTCTTCTTGGTGTCGTACAGCAGCAGCGAGAACGCGTCGCCGCTGCTGCTGCTGCCAAGCAACGCGCAGCCCACGGCCGCGTCCGTCTGCTGCGCGTACGAGCCGCTGGCGTCGTCGTAAAGGTACAGGTACACGGCGCACGAGTGCAGCAGCGAGCCGTCCGCCATGGTCAGAGGGGGGGGTATTGACTCGGCGCAGCGGATGCAATGCGCGACACTACGGACAGGACAGTTGAAGGCGGGATACGTTCTGACAGGTAGAGCGTAATCACTAATTCGTGAGGGATGTGTTTATACAGGTTTCCCAAACCTGAACATATTGGCTGATGTGTTCCACACTACCGACACACAACCAATACACCAACGTATCTGATACGGCGGCGGTGTCAAATCAGCGGCGTGTCAGGGCAGACGCAAGGAGCTCGCTCCCTTCGGCGCCCGTTCCGGGCTCAGTTCGCACGTGACGAGGCTATTGCTGGTCATCATCGATGACAAGACGCAGACCAACGTGCGGTGGGGGCATACTGTCCACCCGCCGCTCGTCGACGAAGGTTGCGCGCGCGTGGGGTGAGCGGCACGCTTGCCACAGGCGTTTTTCTCACGGGAACGGAGGTGGCGCCATCGCCGGCGCCGGGGCTGCTGCCCTCGCTCCGGAGCTGATTTCCGCTGGATACTGTGGTTGGCGCAGCGGAGCCCGGGGGATGAATGGCTTCTGCCGTCAATGCCACTGTGCACCGTGACTTTGCGTTACATGGGTACAGGACGCTGCGCGGGAAACGTTTGAGTTTCGAAAGGGCGCACAGCAGCGATATACACTTTGCATTGCAAGTTTGCGGAGCTAGGTGCCTTGCCTCGACAGCAATTGCAGCTCGGTTAGCTTTACCTTGCAGGCCTGCAATGCACCCACTACATGACCAGTGTGCAGTGTCCCAAGTACACTGTAATGCAGCAGCTTCAACGTCCATCCGCCAAGGTATCAAGCTGTGATTCCCCAGCTCGCGCTATGTTGGACCCGGCGCTATGGGTCCACTCGAGCAGGAATTTCCGCCCGCCGGAAAGTTGGCTGCAGCAAGTCAAAGTTAGTGAAGGTCGGCTAGATTGTACAGGCTAAAATGCTGGATATACGCCTCCACGCGTGTCGAGGCTACGGTAATGGCCACCGCCGCTACGGAGCGGACGCACCGGACTCACGCCGTGGGATATTAGTCCGCCCGAGTCTTATCCAGCTGCGCTCTATGGATTCCAATTTGACCAAGCGGCAGCCTGGTCTCACTTCGAAGTAACAGTGCCCCCGGCTGGTGCTGCCGCTGCAGGCTGCAGTGCAGCCGACTGTGCACTCGACAGTCGCCCCCCGCTCAGTTGCCTACAGAGCGAGTTTTGCATCGTGCAAAGCTTGCAGTGTCTTGCATCCTCGGAGGCTTCATACAGCCAGTGCGCTGCGTTCGGCAGATCGGCGACCAAGTTTACGAACCCTGCACTGTAGATGATGGCCGGCCGAGCTGCTCAAAGTGGGAGTGGCGTGCAAGCCGAGAGCCAAAGCTGGGTACACTAGTGGTTTTCACGGTTGGCAGGTATGCAGGTTGCAGGAAAAACGAACCAATCAGAGGAGGTTGTTCAAACCTGCAAGCAGGTTACCTACCCTGCCTTGACAACGGCAGCAGGTTTGATCTGCAGGTTTCATATCGATTTCTATTGGACAAAAATCGTGATATCCCTGTCACTGGTTAGCGCGTGCCACACTCGTCTCCCGTGACGCCAGACCGCATTCTCTCTTCAAGTATCGCGCAGATTTCACCTGCGTCACCACGCTTATGTCATCTCACCTCCTCTTCGCTTGAGTCATCTAATACGGCATACGGGGCCCGAGCCGTCAGAAGCAGGTAGCCGCACGAGCTCCTTCCTACTTCGGTTGCAACACAAACCAGCAAACACATACTCGTCTGTTATTGGGTGGAAATGAAATTCCATCCGATATTGTGCAGGTTGCATGTCCTCACGGTAAGAAGGCTGCAGGTTTGCCATGATTGGCTACATGAGCAAACCTGCAACCTGCATACCTGCCAACCGTGAGAACCACTAGTAGTGCATGCCCTGCACTGTAGGCTGCAGTGCTGGCCGCAAGCAAATCGCGTTGCAGTCCGTCATGCCCTTATCTCGCGTTGATGGCAGCTCGCTGAAAAAACTGCCGACGCGCGCAACACACGCCCTGCCGTAACTTACATCTACAGTACTTTGCGGCCAGTTCAAGCCAAAACAGAAAAGATCCACGTGTAAGACGGGCGATCCATACAAACTCCCAGTCACGCAGGCTTCTCTTCGAGAACAGCAGCTCGCCACCAGCAGTGCTTGAGCTGAGTTCATCTAACAACGTGAAAGGCCAGGTCGGAGCAACCGATTGAACGCGCAACGCGGCAACAAGCGGCAGCGGCGCACTCTCTCACTCTCTCGACAGGGGGCGGAAGAACATCTTGTACAGTACGTACATACACTCGCTTCTGACTGGCGAGCGGCGCATGACATGGGCCGAACTAACTAACCTCTTGCTGCCTTCCAGAGTCGAAATCCAAGCCAAGGCGCCTTGGGATTCCTAGGCGAGCGCCATGTTCAAGTCGCTGTTCCGCTACATCCGCAGGCTCTTCAGCCACATCAAGCCCAAACACAGGGAGGACCAGCTGCAGCGCAGGACCGAGTACGGCGCCGACATCGACATCGAGGAGGCACTGGCCGAGCAGCTGGAGATACAGAGGCGCAGCGGCCGCGTGCTGTCCTCCACGGCCAGTATCGCCGCAGCGCTGCGCCAGCGGCCGCGTGAGGACATCCCCGTCTTCTCGACGCACCTGGGCAATGACGAGCACCGCGCACCCTCAGACCCGGCCATTAAAGCCGCAGTGGAGGAGATGCAGAGCCTCACGCCCGGATACATCGGCCAGACCGGCGAGAAGCCCGAGTCGCTGGTGAACGGCGTCGTGAGCAAGCGGGTGCCGTCCAGCAGGATCTCGTCCAGCAGAGGCTCCTCGTTCAAGGTCCCCTCGTCCGTACCCGAGGACGGCGAGCCCGAGGTGGAGACGGAGACCAAGAACAAGGACAATGACAAGGACATGGCGTCTCCTGCAGCGGAGCGAGCATCGGAGATGAAGCCGCGTCGCTCGTCGATCTTCGACATGCGTTCGGAGTGGATCTAAAGTCCGGGAGCGAGATGTGGGAGATCACGACACGCGCACATCAGAGCGGGCAAACGCGTCGACGGGCCGACGGAATCACTCAATGCCCGGTCGTGTTTTTTTGTATATAGAGGGATGAATGGCAGCACCCATTGCGAGCCGAAGCAAGTGCGGGGAGACTAGAGCAACACCATAGACGCCACCAGGCCGGCCAGGAGGTGGAGCGGGCGGCGCGAGGCGAGGTAGGGAACTTATTATTGCCCCTAACGTTATAATTGGCTCGATGGCAGGCTAATATGAGGTACCATAGCATGGCATCATGTGTGTTGGCTTTGCGTGTGCGTCGTAGGAGAAAGTAGCCAGCCAGGTGGGACAACCCGCAGCAAGCAAGGCAAGCGCGCTCAGGAAATACTACGTAGTAGCAACAAGTGCATTAACAAGTGAGCTAGGACACGGGTGCCGCCCGGAAAGATCTGCCTCCAGCGGCGCAACCCGCAGACGGCACGACGGAGCTCTGGCCGCATTAAGTATACCGGTAGTTAAATTTAAGCGTAGATAGATACAAACACGAAGTAGATTGCAGGTTTCATTGCAGTGTCAGAAGTTCAGCTGGTGCAATGCAACACCCCAAGCAACCGCTGATGCATTTGCTTGGTCACCTGCTGCACGACAATTGGCGACACAGTACAATGTACTGAGTACATGTACAAACTCGTCGGACCAACGCGCTTCAACGGCAGGATTCATCCACATCCTGAAGCTCTACGGCCTGCACTTTGTCCGTCGCGCATCGTGCCCGTCGTCGTCAGTCAGTCCACCTTCAGGTTCAGGCCCGCGAAAACTTTGCTTCAGGCTTCAGCCCCGGGCAGCCGTCGCGTTGTAATTCTTCGCGCCGAGCCAAGCTGCTACATGTACCGTACAGTACACGTGGCGCCTGCAGATGGAGAGCGCGAACTGGAGCACAGCAGCGCTGCTGCACACGCACCGAGAGCACCACGTTGAAGAGCTAAGAGTGACATGTCATTCTTTCGCCTCTAATACCGGTATTACTACCAAAACCACCGGTACGTCGGTAGACAAGAGTGCCATGTCACTCTTGCTCACCAAACCGGTATCCGTACCGGTGACCCTCCCGCTTGAACTCCTTTTGGCGGGAATCGAGCTTTTGGTTTGGCGCCTGCATTCAAGCAGAGCATTCCGACAGTCAACACTCCAGTCAATAGTCAATAAAGCCATTGCTCAGCCTTCATCACAGCGACTACAGTACCATGATGGACCACCTTTTGCCGCTCATCTACCGCGAGCTCGAGTACTTCGACGAGGCCAACAAGGAGAACCTGGGCTACGTCATCCGCCGGCGCGCGCGGCCCGTATCTTCCTCCACAGTCTCCTCAGCGTCACCTCCGCCGCGGCCTCCAAGACGCAGCAGCGTCAGCCCCAGCGCCCGAATCCAAGGCGGCGTAGCCTCCAGACGCGGCCTCAAGCGCCGACGAGAATCCACCGACGACGGCAGCGCGGAGCGAGCACCCGCCAAGAAGCAGCAGACGCAGATGCAGACGACGGAGGCCACAGCCACGACAGGCTCAGAGCAGAAGAAGGAACAGGAGAAGGAGAAGGAGAAGGAGGAGGAGATTGCAGTCGTCGCAGCTGCAAAGGAAGAGAAGATTGTAGCCAAGAAGGAGAAGAAACAGAAGGTGGAGACAGTTGATGCAGAGCAGGCGACGGAGTTCGTGACGCCCGTGAAGAAGACGCAGGAGCCGACGATTTCCGCCAAGAAGCAGAAGAAGAAGATGCACAAGGTGAAGAAGATTAAGAGACCGACCAAAGTGACGGCGGAGGACAAGAAGCAGCAGCACAAGAAGAAGAAGAAAACTGTCAAGGTGTCCAAGAGCGCGACGCCCAAGCGCATCCCGCTGCAGGATATCACGCACCTCTACGTGAACGAGCACGCGCGCTCGTACGAGTGCCAGCAGCGTGAGCGCTTTGTGGCTGGATTCACGACATCGGTCGCGATCCGCTTCTTCTAGGTACTCGCGGACTTGGTAAGTAGCTGAGGTGGAAGGTGTGGCTGATCGTTATGCTGTGATTGTTATTGTTGCTGTGATGCCAAGACCGCAGCTCCGTCGTCGTGCATCTCCAGTCCAGATTCTTCATTTTGTTTTGTTTTTCGCCCCGCATTTTCTTCAAGCGAGGCTTTAGACTAGCCTATTTAGCGTCTTCACCTGCGCGCCGCTCCTCCCTCTTTTTGAATGAATCGAGGTGAAGGGGTTCTACGTATTCAAGACCTCATCTTCAAGACTCAAGATTCTTCTCTGCGTGTGTCTGCTTGCATGTGGGTCCGACCTGCCTATCAAGACCCAGGATCTACTCAGCTTTGCACGCCTCATTACGCGTGTTTGCTCGCGTCGTATCCTTGGAAACCAAGGCCCCTCTGTCCATATCAAGACCTTCTTTGTGTGCGAGGACTGCATCCCATTTCATGCGGACCCCAGCATCAACTCGTCGCGTATAATTGGCGTCAAGAGCGAATCGACGAGTCTCATTTCAAGAATTCACGACGCGGGCATCACTTCAAGTCACTTCGAGTTCCAGTCTGCCACCTACCTGGCTAATGCTGCACCTCATCACGTGCACTGAAGCATCCAGGTGCTTGTTATCGGGCAGTACAATGTGGACGACGTTTCCAGCGGTCCTCTGCCTACGTTGCACCTCATTTCGTGTACACTCGGGCATTGGGCATCAGATGGATATCAGGTTTGCAGTTGATCTCTGCTGCTTTTGACGGACATGGGCTAAGATGTACCTCATTACGTGTACGCTTCAGCCCTACGTACATGTTCGTCAAGCAGAAGAATCGATGTTCAATGTTTCGGTCCGATCGTTTGCATCTCGTCCGTGAGCTGCACCTCATTACGTGCGTGCTTCGGAACAAGATCAATCCTCGAGAAGACCGAAGGCTTGACACGCAGATCTGGATTCACTGAATGTCTTCTCACCGTTGATTGCGCCCCGCAAGTCGAAGAACTGGAATGTCCAAAGATTAGTTGCCAAGCGTCCGATCTAGGCTACGCCTCATCACGTGTATGCCTAGGCCTTCCGAATCTGCCAGACAGCTTCAAGGCACCGAAGTACAATCGCCTGACGGCATTACGCCAAGATATCTGCCGACCGATGTCAAGTTAACGCAAAACACCCCACCCCGCCTTTCACCTCATCACGTGCGAGCTCAAGCCGGTTATTCATCTCCAGAATATGTGCCAAGTCCACTGCATCTGGCCTGCGCCTCATTTCGTGCATGCCATTCCGCGGCCAAGACTCAAGCCCCCTGAAATCCCGGCATTGCCTTATTGTACAGCCAGCGTCAACCTGGTTACGAAGATTTCTTCATCTGCTGTCGATCGCGTATCAAGTTAGAGTAGGTAGCTGCTTTGCATCAGTATTTCCTGTAATCTACTACTACGTAGTAAATTTTTGCACTACTACGTTTCCTATCTGTATAGCAAGCCTCGGTCCTTGGCTTAGCTTGTCTGCAACAAGACTCCACTGCTACGGTAGTTGAAGTCTGCTAACGTAACACTTGCCTCAGACAAGATTTCAAGTTTTGCGATGTTGTGAGCAGGCAAAAGTGCATTGAACCGGATCATTTGCTTTATAGTACAAGTTGAACCACAACATACAGAGCGTGGAGAGTCTACCGTAATTTACCAGCTCACGCTGCAGATTCGTGCGGCTGCGCCTTGGCAGGCTGTGAGCTTTTCAAGCCAAGCACCTCCATCCATTTCCCGGAGGCCTTGGCTTCTTGTGCCCACGCCAGACGCTGCGTCAGCATCTTGGACGGGTTCGCCCATTCACCCCAGAAGACTGTCAAGCCACCCGATCCCTTGGTCTCCTGCTCCATAAGCGCCTTGGTAATACGCTGCGCCAGCAATTGAGACGGATACTCGACCAAGTGATACGAAGCAGTGGCCAGCATGCACAGCAGTCCAAAGCGAGAGAACATCCTGCAGTAGTAGTTGGGCTGCGACTTGACAGTCGGATTGTACAGCACGAAGCTGTGCAGCAGGTAGACTGAGAAGCTGATCTTCCCCCAGTAGCGCAGGAAGCTCCACTCAAAAATTGACGACAACGCCGACGGTAGCAGCATCTCGCACACGAACACCGTGGTCAGAGACACACTGACGAACGGGAAGCCCGGAGTCTTGGGCGCCGTGTTCTCGTGCACCCAGATGAAGAACAGGCCACGGAAGGCGATACTCAGGAACAGCGCAAGCGCCGAGAACTCGACCGTGCGCAGCAGCAGCTTGGGCAGCAGACGGAACTGGAAGCCGCTGGCCTTGATCCACGCGTCGAGCTTGACGAAGATGACGGCCGCCATGGACCCGGCCAGGAACGTCGGGATATGCGGCCGCAGCACCGAGTGGCTCGTGCGGTAGTCGTTCCATCCCTCGTTGAGCACCCAGTAGTAGGCCGGGATGAAGGGCACCCACCAGAAATTGCGCAGCGAGAGCGTCCCCACCACGAACACGGGGATGAAGAAGTAGTACGAGATCTCGAGCGGCAGCGTCCAGAAGACGAAGTAGCGGTACTCGAACTCGAAGGTCAGCAGCTTGTACAGGTCGAAGTTCTCGGGCTGCTTGATGAGGAAGTAGCGCTTCTTGGCCTCGTCGTCCATGCACCAGAGCGCCACGCACGTGAGCGCGAAGAGCGGGTACACGCGACAGAAGCGCTTGGAGAAGTAGTCGCACAGTGCGAAGAACCACTTGCGCACGCCCGCGCCCTGATTCATCATGCGGATGGTCTTCTTGGTGAAGAGCCACGTGAGCAGGAACGACGACAGCACGAAGAACGAGTCCACCGCGACGGCGCCAAGGTTCAGGTCCTGCATGTACTCGTGCGAGTGCTGCGTGACCACGAGCATGGCCGCGAGCCCGCGCACACCGTCCAGGAACAGTACCTTGGTGGGCGGCGCGGCCGCGACCGCCGCCTTCTTGGCCTTGACGGGCTTCTTGTCCTTGTCCTGCTCGTCGGTCAGCAGCGGCTGGTCCTCGGGCGTCGACTGCACGTGCAGGGCCACGGCTGTGGCTGTGGCCGCCGCCGCGTCTTCGGCCAGCGTCTTGGTGCCCTCGGAGTCGGGTCCGTGCGAGCGCAGCATTGGTGAGGATGAGGCTGTGGACTCCGTGGGACGAAATGCCAAGTGTTCGACACGACCGCTTTGCTGTTCGGGGCGCTGGGTGCACCCATGATGGCCACAGGTGGCTGCAGGTGCATCCCGGGATTTGGCCGCATACAAAACGCAAGTGGGCGGCCGCCTCTACCTCAAACAGACGGCACTTCCTAATCTGCGGCCCAGCCCGCAGACCAGAGTCCGGACAGAGACGAAGACCTCCGAGAGCCAGTAAAACTGGCCCCCTTGCCTTGGGTGGGAAGTCCCTCATACTGAGGCCAAGGTAAAAAGGGGGGAGGCCTTCTCTCCACTGCGTGCGCCGCGGGGGCAGCGCAGTGGGCAACCCGAGAGGTGAAGCCTACCGTAAAGTTACGACCCGAGGGGAGGGGGCGTCGGCCGCCGGAGCGTGTCGACCCCCTGAACCATTGCGAATAAATTCCTGCTCTTCTTCGTCCAAGTCCAAGACGCCACCCCGTTCGCTGCGCCCAAGCCCAGTTCCATGGTAGTGAACTCCTCCGAGACCGTGATGCCCCGTTGAGATCCAGTACCGGACCGTATTTGTAGGAGCAAGCACGTCCAGACACCTCTCCGTCCAGTGATGACAAGGTTCCGCAAGCGCACGTTTTCTTCAAGACCGTCAAGGAGAGCAAGAATTTCCGTCCCATAAGGAGATGTCAGGATCAGTGTCAAGGCGCAAGCTAGATGGCGTAAACGCTCCGGTTGAGATCCGGTCGCCCGTGCCCGCCCAATGTCCCCTGTCCCAGTGCGATGCAGTGCCCCAACCAATGAGCTACCATCCGGATCGACCGTGCACGTATAACTAACCCCGGACTTGGTCAACGAGTCCACGGGACCTCTTTGGAGTGCCCCCCCGTGACGTCTGAAGTCCCAAGCCAGCAGAATGAGACAGCGAGGAGGATGCAAGCGAAGTCATGGTAGATGACAAGAATCTCTCAGCTTTCAAGCAACTAAGTTATTTGCTCGAGTAGGTAACTAGTTAAATTGAACCAGCTGACTCTCTCTCTCTCTCTCTACCTCAAACAGACGATGACTTTCGTGTTCATATTGCCCGCATATCTGTGGCTCACACACGGCGACGCTCTTGCTCGATCTTTCCTGATCAGAGTTCGCCGATGGGCACCGGACGGCCGTCATGCACTGCAACAGCGCACAATTCACAATTGTTTCACCTCCGGACTCCGGATTCCGCAGGCTCGATGCATCGAACTTCGATGCGGAATCTGCCTACAAGACGACGATTAGTCGATTTCGACGCAAGTCCCGCGTATCCTACAGTTACTAGAGCGCTTAAGCAGTTCGGAACGAAACGAAAATCTGAGGAAAATCTGAGAAAACCTGAGAATTTGTCGTGTGTTCAATCTCGTTGCGTTGTCTGTGGACGATAACTTTCGTATGCGCTTTTTGCAACGAAACGGAATCAGAGGGGAAGCCAGTGCAAAATCAACGGTCAGCCCGACAGCGAGGATGACGTCCTCGGCTGCCGCCGCGCGGCACCAACTACGCTAGCTAACCGCTTGCAAGTGTGATGCAGTGCGAGACAGTTCATGCTGTCTCGCACTGCGTCACCCTCTCACATGGTGTAGTGGTAGAATGGCTCTGCAGTGGCGACGCTACACAAAACGGCAGTAGCCCTTACAAGTTGTATCAAAATACTTCGTGGAGGAACACATATGTGGGCGCTGAGCTTCTATAACTGCAGAGCTAGTCTTTTCAAAATACTACTCCATAAATCCGCATCATATTATATACAGTAACAGAAGTCAGTAGTTTGACAATTGCCTCGATCTGAGCAGCTTGTTGCTGGCTCGCATAGCAGAACCTGCTGCCGTCTCTGCTGATCCAACTGATTTTAAGGCGCTGTTGCAGCTCCTCTCGGGGTAGCTCAACCTTGGCTGCGTCCAACGTAGCTTCCTTCAGCTCGTTGCCAGTCAGGGGGAGATTATGAACTGATTTGATTCGTTGCGTTACATCCAGCTTAAGCTCCGTTTAGGATTCTCGTAACGAAAAATGAGAACGAGGTTTTTATTCGTTCTGAAATTCGTTTTGGTACTGTAGCTTAAACGCTCTACTGTACAGATATCGCACCGGCTCACAAGGTTCAACTGCAGGCCAAGCAAGCCATGACGACGAGTTACATTAACAGACAGACAGATACACACATGGGCCCCACTCACGCCGTCGACTCGTGCGGCTTGCCCTGCACCAGCGACATGGAGCTGCTTCTGATCTTGAGCACCGTCTTCATGACGGCCGAGGACTTGGCTTCTTGGGCCCAGGCCAGTCGGTTCGCAAGCACTCGGGCCGTGTCGGTCCAGCCACTCAAGCAGCCGGGCCCCTCCTTTTCCTTCTCCTGCTCGGCCAACGCCTTGGTGATTCGCTGGGACAGCAACTGGGACGGATACTCGACCAAGTGGTAGGAAATGGTCGACAGCAGCAGGATCAACCCGAAGCGGGAGAACGCCTTGTCGTACCAGTTCGGCTGCGAGCCGATCGCGTACGCGTACAGCACGAAGCTGTGCAGCAGGTACACAGAGAAGCTGATCTTCTCCCAATAGCGCAGCACGCTCCACTCGAACACGCCGGATATACAGGACGGCAGGAGCATCTCGATCACGAAGAGCAGCGTCAGCGGCACACTGATGAACGAAAAACCCTTTTGGGCCGGAGCCGGGTTCTCGTGCACCCAGTGGAAGAACATACCGTGGAATGTCACGCTCAAGAACACAGCTATCGTGATGTACTCGACGACGCGGATCGCGATCACTTGCCATCGACGGAACTCGAAGCCGGTCGTCTTGATCCACGCGTCGATCTTGACAAAAATGACGGCAGCCATCGAGCCGGCGACGAAGGTCGGGAAGTGCGGACGCAGCTCCATGTGACTCGTCCGGAATTGGTACCAGCCTTCGTTGATAATCCAATAGTACGCTGGGAAGAACGGGACGAACCAGAAGCGACGCAGCGCGAGCACCCCGAGCACGAACACTGGGATGAAGAAGTAGTACGTGATCTCAAGCGGCAGCGTCCAGAACACAAAGTAGCGGTAGTCGAACTCGAACGTGAGCACCTTGAACAGGTCGAAGTCCTCGGGTTTCTGGACCAAGTAGTAGCGCTTCTTGGCGTCAGCGGGCAGCGTCCAGATCACGAGGCTCGTGAGTGCAAACAGAGGGTATACTCGACAGAAGCGCTTGGAGAAGTAGTCGGCCAGCGTGAACATCCACTTGCGGACGCTCGCGCGCTGGGCCACGAGCCGCATGCTCTTCTTCATGAAGAGCCACGTCAATAGGAAGGACGAGAGCACGAAGAACGCGTCCACGGCAATGGCACCTAGGTCGATGTCGGCCATGTACTCCTTCGAGTGCGACGTGCAGACCATGAGCGCCGCGAGTCCGCGCACGCCGTCCAGGAACAGAACTTTGGTGGGTGCAGATGCAGTGAGAACTATACTGGACTGCGTGGTGCTCGGCCGCTTCTCCTTCTTGCTGTTGTCGTCGCCGTTGTGCGCCACCAGCGGCTGCGACTCAGCGGCATCATTCACGGTTAGAGCCACGTCCAGGTCGGACTCCGAGGGCTTGGCATTGCGCAGCATATTTAATGGTGCTTGAGCTGTCTGAGGGGATTGCGACAGTGGTGAATTGTTTGGCTTGGAGCAGTGCGTACACCGCCACTCGACTAATGGACGTGTCCGGCATGGTGGATCCCGACATATCTTGGCTGACTTGATTGGGATCACTTACGTCACTCTTAGTGGCACTACGTAGAGAACTGACCAATCAAAAGGCAGATTGAAGCAACATACCAATCGGACAAGTGGACACCTTGGCTGGGCGACGAGCGTATGGGTCTGGGGCGATTGCGTAGCGATCTTCCCCACTCTTCTCGCTGCTCGCAGTGCATGCCACTCCCCTACGGATCAACCACACACACACTGTACTAGCAATACTTTCTCGCAAATGTCTTCTGCGTGGTACATGTAGCACAGTGGTTTTGGCAACACACAGTGGTCAGAACGCTTGCAACACCGACGCCGACAGCAAACCGCGGTGTCTCCTTTCTCTCTATGCGCTTAAACTGACCGACTAATAGATTAATACGTTATTTCGCGGAGACTCTTATCCGTACGCCTCGGGGACGGTTTCATTTATCTTCTCCAGTGATACGCTCGGGTGGGTTACTGTGTCGTTCCCTCTCGCGCTGCTGTAATGCAGAATGCAACAAAATTGTTTAATGCTACGTACGCATTCTGTCAGCTTTATCAAGACGCTGACCCATTTGAAGTTGCCAAATGCATGATAGAACCAACATTATTGGTTTTAGCTTTTATATTATCTGTACGTTGAAGTGCTTCTCGCGCGTGTAATCCAGAGGAGAGCGTCATCCTAGCACCAACGAAGTCGGTGGTCGAGTTTAGTTTGCAAGTGACAACCCGCAACCCCACCTCTAAATGACACGGCCGCGGCAGTTGCCAGCTCGGCCGGCGCACTTTAGACCCGGCCCGCGGTCCCAAACTGCACTGTAGTGAGCTCATCAAGCTGGAGTGGGCCGGGTTGGGCCGACAAACAGCGACATACTTCTCAGGAAGAGCTAGACTAAGGTGGTGAAGCCAAGCAGTGCGAGGCCCGAGGTTTGCTGGATCAGGTAGCACGTAGCAGCACTATTTTCGGCGTTAGTCTGGGATGACGTCGGTATCCCGAACTTGGACGAGTGTGAGAGCTAGATTCGAATCTAATTTCAGCTCGCTTCAAAGCGAGCACGAGCAAAGCAGTCCGAGTGCTTGAATAGCTCAGAAGTTGTCCGAGAGCACTACCCAAAATAAACAAAACAGCTGGGGAGCTTCAACTTGAGGACAACTTCAACTTTGGGATACTTGATGAAGCACAAAAGTCGAGGGGGGCAAAGCACTCTTGGCCAGAAAGATGGCCAAGCCGATAGATCGTCGGCGCACGAGCCTGCGCTGTTATTGGATGTGGTAGTCGTGCCAGTGTGACGACCACGAACAGCGCCTAGGTCAGATCGTCTATTACGCAATATCTAGTGGGGAACAGTACAGGCGGGCAATGGTAGAAACAAGGGCAACTCCATCAGTACATTTAACAGCGCGATCAGCGCTGCCTCTCCGAAGCATGCGTGTTCAAACCAACAGCTTGACAGTAGTAGATACATGTACCGAGTGGATCCAAAGACGAGTGTGTCAATCGATCAACATTATTAGTTTTTATATTATCTGTACGATGCTTTGAAGTGCTACTTCGAAGTACCCAGCTGCCCCTTTAATCTAGAGAGAGCACCAGACTAGCACCTACGAGGTCGATGGTCGAGTTTAGCTTGCAAGTGGCAACCCGGCACCCCGCCTCTAATTGGCACAGCCGCGGGAGTTGCCAGCTCGGCCGGCGCGCACAGTGGCAGTCGGCGCACTGCTCACGATCGCACCCGGCCTGCTCTGCGCGACAGCGCCTGGGATCTGACCGCCCCAGGCCCCCGACGCCGATGCGTTCTTTACGGGAGACGCGTTCTTCACGGGAGACGCGTTCTTCACAGGCGATGCATTCTTCACGGGCGATGCATTCTTCACAGGCGACGCGTTCTTCACCGGCGACGCATTCTTCACTGGCGCAGCCGTCTTCTCGGGGGCTGTACCCTTCACCTGCGCCTTGGCCTTCGGAGCCCCCGCGTCCTTCTTGGTATGAGCGGTGGCAGCCGCCTTCACGGCCACCGGCGCCGAGGGCGGCACCTGCGCCCACTTCTCGCCTTCCACGGGCAGGTGCTTCTTCACGGCCTGGATCTGGGCCTTGCCGCCAACGGCCGCGCCGTTCTTCTTCGCAGGTTGGGGCGCCTGCTTCGACTGCGGCTTCACAGCCTTCTCGGTCGAGTTCGATCGAGGACGGATATTCTTTGCCTGCAGCGCGGGGCTGTCCTTGCTGGCCTCCCACACCACCGCGCCGCCGGCCTGCTTGAGCTGTGTGCGGATCGCGTCGTACAGGTGCTGGCCGCCGAGCTGCTGCATGGTCTCCTGGAACCGGTTCGACTGCGCCTGCCTCGCCATCTGCCTGAGCAGGTTCTGGTTCGTCTTGGCCCAGCCGTCCGCGTCGGCGGCCGCCTCGCCGAAGGCGGGCTGCAGACCCTTGGTCGTGGGCGTCAGCACGAGGCGCGCGTGGCCATCGTGGCTCAGGATCTCACGCAGGAGCTGGCACGCCGCGCGCTTCTCCGGCGCGAGACCCAGCACGAGCCGCAGCACGAAGCTCATGCCCACCATCTGCGGCACGTGCTGCTTGGAGCGCAGGCCGGTCGTGCCGAAACGCGCGCCGATCACGTTGTCCATCTCACCGAGACTGTCGCGCCGGGCCAGCTCCTTCTCGCCGTACTTGGTGAGCGCGGCCGACACGATGAGCAGCACGAGCAGCGCCTGCTGGGTCTCCTGGATCTCCTGGATGCACGCGAGCGCCTTGGAGTTCACGGCCCCGCGCACTTCGAGCGGTTCCAGAAGTTGTAGAACTTCTGGAACCGCTCGAAGTCCGTCTTGCGGATCTGGCGCGCGCGCTGCACGCTGCCGGCAGTCACATCGCTCATCGCGAACGGTGTGGTGCTCTTGGCGTTCATGTCCGCGTTTGACTTGGCGGCCTTGGCAGTGGCATTCGTGCCCGCGTTCTTGTTGCTGGCGTTCGCATTCTTGCCGCCGTTACCGTTCTTGTCGGTGGTGGGCTTCTTGCCGGCCGACGCCACCTCACGCGTCGGGGCTGCAGCAATGGTGGCCGCGGCCTTCGGTGCCTGCGTTGCCGCGGCCGTGGCCTTGGCGCTGGCCGGCTTTACCTGTGCAGGGCGGTGACAGGGGCAGCGGCGGCGGTCGGGGTGGGTGCGTTCTTGCCGTTGGTCTTGGCGTTGTTGGCCTTCTGTCGCGATGAAGCGTTCGTCATGCTCGAGCAATCGAGCACGAGAGCATCAGAGCGCAGGAAGTTTCGACCCGGTCCGCGGCCCAAACCGCACTGGAGTGAGGGCATAATGTGCGCATCTAGCTGGAGTGGGCCGGGTCGGGCCGACAAAGCGATACACTTTACTTATCACGGAGGGGTAAGCTGAGGTGGCGAAGCGAGGACCCGAGGAAGTTGAGATCAGGTAGCACGTTGGAGCAGCTCTATTTTCGGCTTCAGTCTGGGATGACGCTGGCACCTCACATTTGGACCAGTATGATAGTGTGGTTCTAATTCCAACGCAGCGAGCATGATGAGTCTGAGTGCTTTACCAGCTTAGAAGTTGTCCTAAATGTTTATGCGAGTGTGTGCGCACCTACCCAAATAACCAAAACCGCTGGAAAACTTCAACTTGATGTCAACTTCAAGGGTGAATCACTCTTGACGATAGATCGTCCGGTTAATCATGTGGAAGACGTGCTAGTGTCAAAACCACAAGCAGTGCCTAGGTCAGATCGTTTATTACGTAATATTTAGTAGATTGACGGGGAAGGAAGGACGAGAGCACGAAGAATGCGTCCACGGACGCGCTGGTCGCGAAATTTGGCACGTTCGAGTGCGCGTTGGAGGCTTTGCTGATTTTGCCGATGTGCGTTGGCCTGGTGGTGGCATCTCATGGTGGCTAAAAACAGTGTACTAATTGGAATTGGTGTTGTATCGGACCTCGTGATACCCCCTTCAAAGCCAACAGAGACTGGGAAATGCTACTGTAATATCCCATGCTTCGGGTCGTGGAGAGCTTGCTGTGCAGCAAATACAACGAGCTGATCTTGGTGAATCAACATCGAAACATTGAACCTTAAACTTCAAGGGTACTCCGAGGTATATCCTTCTCGGCAAGACGTGCAAGCAACTACAAACAAACATGACGTCAATTTGGTTTTTCGGTTTCTGTAGCAGCTAGAACTACAATCTAAGAAAGGAAGTGCCGTACGAATCAGCACAGCTCAAACGAGAGCTACCCGAGAATTTCATCTTCATCTTTCACTTCGAACTCTGTCGGTTCCCCCACCACTCTTGCTTTAGTCGCAATACCCTTGCATACGTCGACTACATCACGTGTGAACATGTCATGCGGGAGGATGATGTGCGGTTTCCCTTCGCTTGTTGTGGCAACCTTGCCATCGTAGATACGGCGATACGTGTCCTGATTCAAGTTCTTAAGGACATACCACTGATCCTCGGCGAAGTAGTCTGGCAATTCAACAGCGGTCAACTTCTCTCCTCTCGTCAGACGGAATTTCCAGTCATCGTTTACGACGGCGTTGAAGACATCGTCCATTATCGGGACATCATCACCATATCTGCAGTTAAAGTCGTACAACTTGGCGAGATTCCGCGCCAACTCATACAAGAACGCACAGCACGAATCTTCGGCTGTCATTCCCGTGCATCGCAGATGCTTCTTGGTAGATCCAGGTTGCTGCTGATCCGGCAGCTCCACCAGCACGTGGATTTGTTTGGAGCTTGGGGCGAGGTCTCCGGTCATCTTGAAATCGGCCAACAAATCTTGAATTGTCCACGATGGCATCATCTTGTTCTCAGCGATCATCTTCTTTACTTCGGGCGTAGTCTCTCCACCTTCCAGCTTCTTCCCCACGTCACTCTTCTCCAGCAGCCACTTGCCGTCCTCCGTCTTGGCCAGGAAGAGATTCAGCTCGTCTGGGTCACCCTTGATCTTATCCCGCTTCGTCTTCCGGATCGCCGCCTTAAACGTTGAAACCTTCTCGGCATCGTCGATCTTCACCTCGAACGTGTCGTCTGCCATACCGACTATCGCACACTGTAGCGAGAGCGCCACCATCTTTCCTCGAGACGGGGGATTCTGGAATGAGGTGGCTAGAACTTCCGTTCGTCGTTGTGCAAAGTTTATGGATCGATTGATTGAGGTCTTGGTCGATGTACTTCAGTTAACGCAAGAGTTGGGCTGTCACCCATGTATGATGGCAAACAAATTGTAGTACAATAGCAATCCGAAATTTTAGACTGTTTAGACCTGGAAGTGATGGCTTTTGGGCGATTGATGTTCGATTTGGGCTGTCGATTCAATCAATCGACCCGTAAACTTCGGCTAATACAAAGTCGCGCTGCGATCGAAGAAGCTCTGAAATTTGGCTTCTGAATTTTTGTCCATGATACTACATGTTTCTCTTATCTTTACATGAGCTACCAACACTTTACTTGTGTCCTTTATTGTATCCCGCGCAAAACGATAGAATACCTGCGTGTTACCTGTGTCGTCTATCTCAGCTAAGCGCGAAATCTGTTAGCAAACGACTTCATTCTACGACGTACAGTGTAGAAACCTCTGTGTGGTCGGGTCACCGCTACCTGCAGTTTTTGCATCGTGCCATAAGAATCCGACGCACAACTGCTTACACCTTGTTGGACATGCGCGAGCACATGAGTTTTTTTTTCTGAACTCCTTGGCCGACACGGGGCCGTGGCCCACACCCAGTTGCGGCTTCACGCAAAGTAGCCAATAGCGACCACCCCTGGTGCATCGTCCTGTTTATCTTCTTCTTCTCGCTGGTGTCCATCGTAGGTGATGGACACCAGCGAGAACCGTTCCGCGCAGCTTGGTCACTATCTGCGGCAGGTATCCGTCGCAGGCAATGACGTACAGCAGTTTGCTCATGCAGAAGACGAACGAGTGAAAACTCGAGACGAGCCCCAGAATGAGAATCCATGTGAAGCTCGAGGTGGTGCTGTTGTCGCCGAAAATCGTCTTGTATCCCGTCAGCAGCGGCAACGAGTTGACGCTTCGTGGAACTTTATCAAAACTATTGTCAATGTTTATCAAAACTGCTCACAAATGATACGATTGACTAAAATCTACAAACCTGTACAGCAAGGCATAGCACGAGACTGCACCACGAACCCGCAAAGGCAAATAACCTGCCGCAATGGTAGCCCTATTCCAGCAGAAGTTGTTCGGCCCCAAGGTCGTTCAAATCCAATTGTATAACCACCTAAAAATAAAGCTAGCGGAGAAAATATGTGTTCTGTCTCAAGACCCCCGATGAGGTCTCTTGCGCTGAGTTTGCAACATACAAACACTCAGATTCAGCGGATCCATGGACACTTTCCAGTCTTAAAGCTCGCCAATGTGAAGGGCTCACGACCTTTTCGTCAGCAGCTATTCTAGAAGAGCTGTCGTTACACAACCCACATCGGCTTCGTTAAACGACACAACGCAGCAAATTGCTGAAACAAGCTTATTGTTCCTATTCAAAGCGACAATCTCGTGAGCGTGAACAAGCGATTGCATAATATGCACTTGTCGTATCCAAAGCGCTTGGACTTATGTAATATTTGGCGAGACGACAAATATTACATAGGTCGAGTCGAAGTGGTGCGGCGCATCGAAGTGTACGTTTTCTTCGTATTCTCGTGTGATACGAACTTGGGGATCTGGTGGGCGCTGAACGTGCTGTGGAGCAGCTATGCCTTGCTGACAGCAAGTTGCTGTACAGGTTTGTAGATTTTAGCCAATCGTATCGTTTGTGGGCAGTTTTGATAAACAAAGTCGCGCTTCGCACAATGAAGCTGGACGATGCTCCTACCACAGAAAGTAAGACGGCCATCAATTGACGTGCTACGGTAGTTGGCTGATGACGTGATAACAGCTGGCGAATATATTACGTGGGTATAGGGGAAATATAAAATAGCATCTGGTTGGTGTGGCATGTGCACACCACGGTGTCTCTATCTTTCCAGGACAATTCTATATTTGGGAACTGTCGGACTTGGGCGTTTTTCGTGACCGGAAAGTTATGTGGACTTTCGGTACTATTTTCGGTATGAACACCAAACATTGGTAATTCAATATGCAACATGTATTTCACGCTAGAATTCGCCAGCACTACTTGTCGCCACTACTCTCCACCTACAGGCTTCGTCAGCACGCTGATCACCTTGTACAGGTAGTGCATACGCAGATACGGCTGCAACCTGTAGATGGTGTCGTTCCACGAAGCTCCCGCGACTATCATTTCTAGCACCGCGATGCACCAAATGCCGCAGGAACTCCCGTCTTGCTGCTTGCACCAATCGATCTTCTTGTAGTCGAGCTTGCCTTCCAGGTCTAGCACGTGCTCCATCTCCTTGCGCACACTACTTTCAATGGCGGCGTAGTTTCGCTCAGACTGTAGCGGGTCAAACATGTGACATAACTTGGCGTTCTTGTCGATCATGAACGCAACCCAGTGACTGCCTACGTTGAAGATTCCAAGCACACGTTCATACTTGGGATCCGCAGCCCCCAGCCCCCTGGCAACACTCCGTTTCTGCGCCATCGCTGCAAAATCATGGTAACTAGGATCTACGATACCCACGCGCGAGTATTCGTCTCTCAAAGTGAACAGCGCCATCAATACTGACGTGGAGTGGAGCCAAAGATTCTCGCGAAAGTCGAGTAACTTGTAGCCTTCCACTTCTTCGTTTTCAAATTTGTTCACACCAAGATTGAGAGTCTCGATGTAGCCTTTGAATTCCGACTGTACAGTAGCAGACAACCAATTAAGTTAGTGTCAGTTACTTTCGAAGCATGCAACCTCTCTCTGTACGAACCTTTGTCACTGCGTTTGTGTCATTGAACGGAGCGCGCAGATCCTTGATAGTCCACTCGACGGTTTCCATCCACGCGGTTGTCTTCATGACCAGAACGAACTGCTTGTTGGCCTCGTGCACAATACGCATGTTTTCCAATTGGTCCTTCGTAAGACTGCCGTATCCTGGCCAGTATGCAAGCAATTTTAGGCCCTTAGGGCGTAGCTCCATCGCACAAATAGCCTCCATCACCTGCTCCAGCTGCGGAATTGCCTTGACTGGAGGAATACTCTGTCCGACGCTGAACAATTGGATTTGAGCCTTGCCTTGTACATTGACGAACGGCAGCATCAGCGTCTCCGCCATCGGCTTTGCGTGAAATAGGCTGTATGTTCCGTCCAGCAGTCTCGCAACATCTTCCAACTTCGCGGGTGTCGTAACTTTGCCAGTCCGATACTTTTCGGCGAGGTTGTGTGCAAGCAGGTGCTCCTCCTTTTTCTTTTCGTCTCTGCACTGCGCTTTCGTCATTCCGTGGACTAGTGGTCTCTCTGCAAACTTCCACTGTGGACGCCCCCCATTGACTTCATTACTTTCGGTGCAATTCGGTGTGTCTTCGGTGTCCTTTTGGGCAGCTGCCCTGGAGGACACCTTGGACGTCGGCATGGGTGCGATTGGCGAGGCAGCTACGCCGTCGTTGTCATTGTTATACCGGGAACGCGATCCGCTCTGCGACGCGGGTTGCGTCGGGGGCACCTCATCATCACTCGCTTGCGTACTTGTATCCAATTGGGTTGCAGGATCAGCAAACGACGTCTGCGACAGAGTTGCAGCCCCGACAGAGGCTACCTGCGAAAGCCCTGGAAAAGAAGCCGTGTTGCTGCAAGAGAAGTCGACAACTTGGCCGTTGTTGAGCGCCTCGTAGAAGTCCTCCAGCCACTTGTACGCAACGGAAAATGTAGGCGTGGTCTGCAACGCCAATCGATCCACAATTTTCTCTGTCAGGGCCTTCGACTGGATGTACATGTCAGACGCCGATACAGGTTTCAACTTCGGAAGCGGAGCGGCTGAAACTTCGAGGGAACCTCCAGCGACCACATCTCCCTCGGCGATATTGTTGATCGCACTGTGGACGATCCAGCGGGCAGGAATTGACTTCATCGGAAGAATCACGGTCTCGTAGCCGAGTTTGATCCTGGCGTACATGACGTGGTGACAAGGCAGCAAACAAGTCTCCATGAAGATACACTTGCAACGACTCCGCTACGGAAACCCACCACCAAAACGTTAGTGCGAATCTTCACCAAAAGTTCAACAAAAATTAGCAATATCGTGTCGTACCTCGACGTTCACCTCGTACGTCACACCAGTAGAGCTGCTCGTCACTATAGCCTTTCCAGGGGATAGTAGCTCGACGTTGTAGTGTGTATTCGATCTTGTCGCCAAACCGTGCTGCTCTGCCACTAGCCTAAACGCGAATGGGCTGATCTGCATCCCCAATGCAGCCAATTCAGGATCTTCGTCTGGTCCGCGGGGTCTGCTCCCAACGCGGTGGTACTCTGCGATGTACTGGTCCTCCGCGTACTCCTGCAGCGTAATCAGGGTCGTAACTAGTTCATCAATGCTGCTTGTGCCTTTGATCACGTCCTTGATCTTGCCCCACTTGGATTCGATCCGATTGTTCGTGTTGTTGGTCAGATGCGGCACGTTGCCGCGGAGATACGAGACCCATTCCTCCTGCGAGTTGTCCCAGTTCTCCAAAAACGTCTTTTACAGAGGATGGGTTTCATCGCCGCCCAAAAGTTCCTTCATCGTGCTCCTTGCCTCGTCGTACTCCATCTTGCTGCGCGCGTACACTAGGAGTTCCATCATCGCCTTCACTTGTTTCTTCACGGACGAAGCCAGCCTGGCTGCTTGCTTTTTAAGCCAAGTGACAACGTGCCACTGACATAGCAGCTGACGTGCTTGTGGAAACTCCTCCTTCAACACGGTCTTCTCGTGCATGGCCTTGTCGGTCATGAACACCCGAACCTTCTCCCACTCAGGGTTGTTTTTCTTGAAGATCTCGATCACGCACCGCAGGTTCACTTTGTGCTCGCTCTCGACGAGCGCGTGGTGGACGTATTGTCCCTAGAACATAAGTAGAAACATATACGGTTAAGCTCATTAAAGGAAAGTATTCATTCATTGCAACAGCAGCTCACCTTGCCAAAGACATCATGCACGACGAAGCTGAAAAGCTTGTATCGATTCGCGTTGGTGTCGTGCGTGGAGTCCACCAGCACCACTTCGGGAAACGCTTTGAAAAGACGCTTCATTAACAATCTTAGCTGAGTTGCCCCCGTTTTGGCGGCAGAACTCGTCCAGTACGGCTAGTGCTCGTTGCGCGTCATTGAGGCCGGCCTGGGTTTTGACGCGTTGCCTCTGGATCATGTTGTGGACATCTTTCAGCTTGGTTTTCTTGCCTACCAAATATACCAAAGATGTACCAAAGTTAAACCAGTAATATCAAAGTTGAAAAGCAAGACGCATTTACCTATTCGCTCACAGAGATACTGCAGAATGCCCTTCGCGGTTGCTCCAGCCTTGCGCAACACTTCGACGTCCTGCTGCAAACCCGCGTCCGTCACAGTTCTGTTCCCCGAGTGCTCCTCCCACACGTGCTCGTTGAGATCATGGTTGTGGGACCCACTGACCGTCACTCGAAGCACCCACGAGTCGTCCAACGTAGCCTTAACGCGAGCATTCACCCGAGCTGAGCATTCAGTTCCTCGGACCTTCTCGTGCTTCCGCCGCCCTTTTCCGCGACTGTGGTACGGTTGGCCGTGCGTACAGACGAGGGTCTTTGAGTACTGGCCCCACTCTTCCGGCAAAAACTGTTCCTTCTTTCGCTGCTTCTTGCCCTGGCGCTTCAGCCTCAAAGCAGCCCTCTTGATCTGATTGTTGCGGACAGTTACAGAGGTACTCGTGCGCTTGGAGAAGTGCTGGTACGTCTTCACCTGATACGCCTGGAACACTTCATGAAAGTCTTGCCAGCTGCCAAAGATCGTTGGGAAGGTTTTGAAGAGCGACAGCGCGGATGTCTTCTTCTCTCCAGCTCGACTTCGGTGAAAATTCGGTGGGACTTCGGTGTCTCCAGATCCATCTTCAGATGCAGCGTTCTCCGACTCTTCCTCACCGCCTTCTTCCTCCTCATCTTCACCCGCGTCTTCCTCCATGTATTCCGAACCGTCTTCTTCCTCACCGTCTCTATCATCCGACGCACTGCTCCTCTCTCCTTCATCTCCAGCTTCTTCGCCACCACTGAGGACATCAGTCTCCTCTCCTCCATCTCCATCTTCTTCGTCACTACTGAAGACCTCGGTCTCCTCTTCTCCGTCTCCAGCTTCTTCGCCACCGCTGAGGACCCCGGCCCCCTCTCCAGCGTCATCGTCACTTGTATCGGGAGAGATACCAAAGGTTTGTCGAATCAGGTGCCGTTCATGCCGCCTGAAAGCCCGTGTTCGTGTCCCCCCATCTGCTTGCGCCTTCTTGAATGCTTTAGCGATGGCTTCGGCACGCTCGTCGACGCGTTGTTTCCTCTGCTCTTGTCGGATCATGATTCGCGACAGCTCAGCACTTGTCCGCTGCGAGGCTGTGACTGTGCCGCGCCCTGGGTAGACCGGAATACCATCGCTGTCCTCCTGTGATACAGCCTAGCGTTATGAACAGCTTATACGAGGGGGGGGGCGAGGGGGGGCAGACGTACCATAGTAAGCGATGCAGGTGGCGCGTGCAAGACGTCCGCGTTGGGAGCTGTGAGGTCCAGGGGGGGATCGCTGAGTGCCAGTGGATTTTTAGAAATTTGAGGCGCGCAATGTATTTTATTTTTTGTTGCACGAAAGTTCAACCCAAAACCCTGTGTCTGGCTCTTTGATACCCACCAAACATTGACCGA
The DNA here is from genome assembly GCA_009729435.1 of Phytophthora fragariae. Lineage (NCBI taxonomy): Eukaryota > Oomycota > Peronosporomycetes > Peronosporales > Peronosporaceae > Phytophthora > Phytophthora fragariae. The sequence continues at coordinate 149,891 of QQOI01000048.1, read as the reverse complement.
AGCCACAGTACTTACACACAAAATAAAGCGTACTTTCTGTGGTACCAGCGCGTTCCGATGAAGCTCTGAAATTTAGAAAGTTGCTAGAATCTGTATTGTTTGTTGTCCATGATGCTATATTTTTCTCTACCATCGCCAGTGGCTTTACATTTCTTCGTGTTCACAAACCATTGACCAAGAGGAGCATCTGGTGCGCCTGCTTCGCAGCCGCACCATCTGCATCGTGCCAGCCACTGTGTTTCAAATGCAAGTATAGTCCCAAACCGGTTCTAAATGCACATTGGTGGAGGGACGCACCACGTGAATGAAGCGGTGGAAGAAAATCTTTACTTACGTTATTCGCTAACTATAAAGGCCTGTACATGTATTCTTTTGGCACTGCCTACTCGATGTTACCACAGTGGGCGTAGTTCACTCTTACGTATTTCGCGAAGGCTGGGATAGGATGTTTGAATTGCGACGTTTTGACTACAAGTAGAAATTATATAGTAATCTATCAGAGCACAAACCCAGATACAAACACCAACACAGTCAGGCTCGCGCATGCTCTACCTCTCGAGTCGTTGGTAAATTGTAGACTGATCTTTCTTCACGGCTGTCGAAGCTGGCTTAGTCACGTATCTTCAATCTAGCTTTAAAAAAAATTAAAACTTCTTTCAGTCAACTCAAATATTTCATCGCACATCTTCCTCTGGATGCAAGAACTTTCGTATCCTGGCGCACAGGAACTTGCTTTCGTTGGCACAACACGCACATACACACGCTTTCTCCCGTACGAAGTTCTTTTGTTTTTAGCGATGACCACGGGCATCTCCTGCGCCTGCTTCGCAGCCGCAGCATCTGCCCTGTATTGAACCTAATACAGGGAGTGAGAAAGGCTGGACACACCGCCGGCAGGTCGCTCATGTCCTCGCCTCGCCCCTTTGATATTTATTAGCCATCGATAGTGTACCGTTACCGAACTGCTCACGCAATCAAACCTTTTGGGGACCCTTAGCCACCGGTAGTGTACCGGTATATCGGTACCTAACTGTCCACGCAATTAATCCTTTTGGGACCCCCCCTAAGCCTCCGGTAGTGTACCGGTATATCGGTACCTAACTGTCCACGCAATTAATCCTTTTGGGACCCCCCCCTAAGCCTCCGGTAGTGTACCGGTATATCGGTACCAAACTGCCCACGCAATTAATCCTTTTGGGGACCCCCCTTAACCACCGGTAGCGCACCGGTATATCAGTTACGTCCCATGGAATTGTAGTTATTTCCCCAGGCCTGCCCTAGCCCAATCCGACCGTAGCACCGCACGTCCAACGTGCTGCAATACTTTCCATCCGTCTTGTCCTTGCCTGGGTAGGTAGGTAAAGCGCCGACTGCCAGCAGCGCGAGGCTGTACGAGCATTGACCAGACAGCTACTGGCCCGTTCACCAGACGTGTCGGGGATAGGGACGGCTGGGAGGGGAACACAGTCAACCTGGGCTCCGGCAAGCCGCAGGCGACCCCCGCCGGACACGCAAATAGGTCGAACGACGACTCCGTCACCACGCTGGACACTGCCGAGCGCTCGAGAGCGCCTTGTTCGCACGGCCGGGGTGCTCTGAGTGCACCCCGCGCCCCCACGGTCTCTCTCCGTGGTCCCGCCACCCTACTCAACACATCGCCCTCATCTGTGCATTGCCCGCCACTATCGCTTACCTCTCCGTTTACTCCTGTAGCTAGTCGACACGTCCCTGGTCGCACGGCACTTCCTTAGCACTAGACTACAGGAACCCGCTTTCGGCGCACTTCTTATATTAGTCTTGAGTCGTTACTGTCCAGCAACAAATCGCAACTGAGGGTCGAGCTGCCAGACCGCAGCTCGTTGCCCCCACCAACTTCCTATCGCTCCTACCTACTGGCGCCTATTGTCCTACCTCGACCTCTCCCTCTTCGTCCGCATCACCTTCATCGTGGCCTCCTGGCCTCACGCTCGCTCGCTGTCGTCGCCTCTCCTCCCCTGCCTACTTACTCCTACTCCTACTCGCGTGTCGTCTCGCCTTGCGATCTTCTGCGGTCGCCAACTTCAACTGTAGCCCCCTGTCGCCCGTGGCGCTAGCCCACTGGCTCGCTTCCAGCACCACTTCGCCGTCCTCGCCACATCTTCCGTCACCATCCGTCACTGGGTGTGCCACACCGTCTACTGCGTCAGGTCGATCACGACCTGGACGCCGTTCCGTTGATCCGGCCCGTGTTCCGGAGAGGAGTGACAGGCCAGCCCACTACAGAATTAATCCTTGTTGGGCTGGGCTATACACTTCGCTCCTATCCCAGGAAAAGGGTTAAGAAGTGCTCCAGAACGGATGATCCCTTCGCGCAACCTTCAAATCTCGTACCTAGACGAGGTGGACGTTACAAGCAACATTTCAGTAATCTAACATATTCAGAGGGTATTATGATTCATGAAAGTAACTGTAGAGTACTTACATAGTTTTTCCACGAGACCTCTATGAACTAATATCACCTATCACCCATAAATTACCAGGTCATAGTGTTTTCGAGGAATAGGACGTCCACTTGGATCCCTCCTTAGCTCTGAAATAAATTTCAGAGAACATTGACACGTTGTGGGTGGGTTTGATAAAGTTCCACGCATCGGCGCCGGAGACCTTCGCGCAACACCCATGCGCTCTGATTATTTCATCGATCAGAGCTAATTGGCTAATAGATTTCGGACTTAGCTGAGGTGGACGACACAGGCAACACGCAGGTAATTTATCATTTTCAGAGGGGTATTCTGTTCAGCTAACGTTGTTGTTGGGATTTCTATTTTCCCTTTTAAAACGATTACATCATACAGCGCAAGGGTACTGTATGCGTTTTTCCAAAATCGCACCTCCACTCGCATAGCTCTTTAACTCTGAAATAAATTTCAGAGAACAAATGGAAGCTCTTGTCGCCTCACGTTCCTCATTCCAGAATTCGCCACCTCCAGAAAAGATGGTAACCCTCTCGCTACAGTGTGCGATAGTCGGTATGGCAGACGACACGTTCGAGGTGAAGATCGACGATGCCGAGAAGGTTTCAACGTTTAAGGCGGCGATCCGGAAGACGAAGCGGGATAAGATCAAGGGTGACCCAGACGAGCTGAATCTCTTCCTGGCCAAGACGGAGGACGGCAAGTGGCTGCTGGAGAAGAGTGACGTGGGGAAGAAGCTGGAAGGTGGAGAGACTACGCCCGAAGTAAAGAAGATGATCGCTGAGAACAAGATGATGCCATCGTGGACAATTCAAGATTTGTTGGCCGATTTCAAGATGACCGGAGACCTCGCCCCAAGCTCCAAACAAATCCACGTGCTGGTGGAGCTGCCGGATCAGCAGCAACCTGGATCTACCAAGAAGCATCTGCGATGCACGGGAATGACAGCCGAAGATTCGTGCTGTGCGTTCTTGTATGAGTTGGCGCGGAATCTCGCCAAGTTGTACGACTTTAACTGCAGATATGGTGATGATGTCCCGATAATGGACGATGTCTTCAACGCCGTCGTAAACGATGACTGGAAATTCCGTCTGACGAGAGGAGAGAAGTTGACCGCTGTTGAATTGCCAGACTACTTCGCCGAGGATCAGTGGTATGTCCTTAAGAACTTGAATCAGGACACGTATCGCCGTATCTACGATGGCAAGGTTGCCACAACAAGCGAAGGGAAACCGCACATCATCCTCCCGCATGACATGTTCACACGTGATGTAGTCGACGTATGCAAGGGTATTGCGACTAAAGCAAGAGTGGTGGGGGAACCGACAGAGTTCGAAGTGAAAGATGAAGATGAAATTCTCGGGTAGCTCTCGTTTGAGCTGTGCTGATTCGTACGGCACTTCCTTTCTTAGATTGTAGTTCTAGCTGCTACAGAAACCGAAAAACCAAATTGACGTCATGTTTGTTTGTAGTTGCTTGCACGTCTTGCCGAGAAGGATATACCTCGGAGTACCCTTGAAGTTTAAGGTTCAATGTTTCGATGTTGATTCACCAAGATCAGCTCGTTGTATTTGCTGCACAGCAAGCTCTCCACGACCCGAAGCATGGGATATTACAGTAGCATTTCCCAGTCTCTGTTGGCTTTGAAGGGGGTATCACGAGGTCCGATACAACACCAATTCCAATTAGTACACTGTTTTTAGCCACCATGAGATGCCACCACCAGGCCAACGCACATCGGCAAAATCAGCAAAGCCTCCAACGCGCACTCGAACGTGCCAAATTTCGCGACCAGCGCGTCCGTGGACGCATTCTTCGTGCTCTCGTCCTTCCTTCCCCGTCAATCTACTAAATATTACGTAATAAACGATCTGACCTAGGCACTGCTTGTGGTTTTGACACTAGCACGTCTTCCACATGATTAACCGGACGATCTATCGTCAAGAGTGATTCACCCTTGAAGTTGACATCAAGTTGAAGTTTTCCAGCGGTTTTGGTTATTTGGGTAGGTGCGCACACACTCGCATAAACATTTAGGACAACTTCTAAGCTGGTAAAGCACTCAGACTCATCATGCTCGCTGCGTTGGAATTAGAACCACACTATCATACTGGTCCAAATGTGAGGTGCCAGCGTCATCCCAGACTGAAGCCGAAAATAGAGCTGCTCCAACGTGCTACCTGATCTCAACTTCCTCGGGTCCTCGCTTCGCCACCTCAGCTTACCCCTCCGTGATAAGTAAAGTGTATCGCTTTGTCGGCCCGACCCGGCCCACTCCAGCTAGATGCGCACATTATGCCCTCACTCCAGTGCGGTTTGGGCCGCGGACCGGGTCGAAACTTCCTGCGCTCTGATGCTCTCGTGCTCGATTGCTCGAGCATGACGAACGCTTCATCGCGACAGAAGGCCAACAACGCCAAGACCAACGGCAAGAACGCACCCACCCCGACCGCCGCCGCTGCCCCTGTCACCGCCCTGCACAGGTAAAGCCGGCCAGCGCCAAGGCCACGGCCGCGGCAACGCAGGCACCGAAGGCCGCGGCCACCATTGCTGCAGCCCCGACGCGTGAGGTGGCGTCGGCCGGCAAGAAGCCCACCACCGACAAGAACGGTAACGGCGGCAAGAATGCGAACGCCAGCAACAAGAACGCGGGCACGAATGCCACTGCCAAGGCCGCCAAGTCAAACGCGGACATGAACGCCAAGAGCACCACACCGTTCGCGATGAGCGATGTGACTGCCGGCAGCGTGCAGCGCGCGCGCCAGATCCGCAAGACGGACTTCGAGCGGTTCCAGAAGTTCTACAACTTCTGGAACCGCTCGAAGTGCGCGGGGCCGTGAACTCCAAGGCGCTCGCGTGCATCCAGGAGATCCAGGAGACCCAGCAGGCGCTGCTCGTGCTGCTCATCGTGTCGGCCGCGCTCACCAAGTACGGCGAGAAGGAGCTGGCCCGGCGCGACAGTCTCGGTGAGATGGACAACGTGATCGGCGCGCGTTTCGGCACGACCGGCCTGCGCTCCAAGCAGCACGTGCCGCAGATGGTGGGCATGAGCTTCGTGCTGCGGCTCGTGCTGGGTCTCGCGCCGGAGAAGCGCGCGGCGTGCCAGCTCCTGCGTGAGATCCTGAGCCACGATGGCCACGCGCGCCTCGTGCTGACGCCCACGACCAAGGGTCTGCAGCCCGCCTTCGGCGAGGCGGCCGCCGACGCGGACGGCTGGGCCAAGACGAACCAGAACCTGCTCAGGCAGATGGCGAGGCAGGCGCAGTCGAACCGGTTCCAGGAGACCATGCAGCAGCTCGGCGGCCAGCACCTGTACGACGCGATCCGCACACAGCTCAAGCAGGCCGGCGGCGCGGTGGTGTGGGAGGCCAGCAAGGACAGCCCCGCGCTGCAGGCAAAGAATATCCGTCCTCGATCGAACTCGACCGAGAAGGCTGTGAAGCCGCAGTCGAAGCAGGCGCCCCAACCTGCGAAGAAGAACGGCGCGGCCGTTGGCGGCAAGGCCCAGATCCAGGCCGTGAAGAAGCACCTGCCCGTGGAAGGCGAGAAGTGGGCGCAGGTGCCGCCCTCGGCGCCGGTGGCCGTGAAGGCGGCTGCCACCGCTCATACCAAGAAGGACGCGGGGGCTCCGAAGGCCAAGGCGCAGGTGAAGGGTACAGCCCCCGAGAAGACGGCTGCGCCAGTGAAGAATGCGTCGCCGGTGAAGAACGCGTCGCCTGTGAAGAATGCATCGCCCGTGAAGAATGCATCGCCTGTGAAGAACGCGTCTCCCGTTAAGAACGCATCGGCGTCGGGGGCCTGGGGCGGTCAGATCCCAGGCGCTGTCGCGCAGAGCAGGCCGGGTGCGATCGTGAGCAGTGCGCCGACCGCCACTGTGCGCGCCGGCCGAGCTGGCAACTCCCGCGGCCGTGCCAATTAGAGTTGAGGTGCCGGGTTGCCACTTGCAAGCTAACCTAGGCCATCGACCTCGTACGTGCTAGTCTGGTGCTCTCTCTAGATTAATGGGACACCCGAGTAGCACGTCATCGTACAGATAATATAAAAACTAATAATGTTGATCGATGGACACAGTCATCTTCGGATGTACTCGGTGCATGTACCTACTATCAAGCTGTTGGTTTTAGCACGCGCGCTTCGGAGAGGCGGCGCTGAGCGTGCTTTTAAATGTCCGGATGGAGCATTGCCCGCACTGCCGACTCCTTGTTGAAGTGGCCTCCACCTCTTCTCTGATTGGTCACGATCATTCCTCAATAGAGGCCCTTCCCTAAATGAAAATCAAAGTCTCCCTCATTCCTGATATCCAACCTACTGAGATCTCGATTCCCCCCATGTCCACACCCGACGCAGCAGAACGCGCGCGCGTGAGCGACCTATTCGCCGAGGTCGTGGGCAGCTCCAAGACGCTCGTCAGCGGGTTCCTTTCCGTGGACGCGGCGTCCGACAGTGCGTCGGTTCAACTGGTGTGGGCCACGACGGACTTGGTCAACAACGTGACGCACAAATATCAGGTGCAGCACCACGTGAGCCACTTGAAGCAGACGCAGCCAAAGGTTCTCGACACGGGCTTCCCCACCCCTTGGACGGCCGACTACACGAGTGTTTCACCCTCCACAAAGCGCGTGGTGACGCTCAAACTCGACAAGGGGAAGGAGGGGGCTCCCGAGGGGGTTTTCTGTGGTGAGCCCTGAAACATTGTTTTAATCATGTTTTATGGTGTTTTTATTGATTTCAACATGTTTTTTTGCTGTTGAGAGCAGTTTTTGAAGATCGCAAGCTGGTGTCGACGTTCAAAGCACCCAAGACGCTGCACGGGGCCATTTACCTGGGAGAACGGGAGGGCGGAATCGCCTGGTCTCACGATGAAAAAAACATTGCATACGTCGCGGAGAAGAAAGTGGCCGAATCTCCGGCGTTCTGGGAAAATGTGAACAGCAAGAAGGAGATGAAGAATGAGAAGGAGGAGAACGACGAGTCGACGACCCCTCTACCCGGTGCCAAGTTTGAGTACGAGGATGACTGGGGCGAGCAGTACGAGGGAAAAAAGACGGCGTCCATTTTCTTGGCTTCTTTGGCCACGGGCAAGATCGAGGAGGTGAAGGGGGTGCCTGCCAACTTGACGTGCGCTGATGTGGCCTTCGTGCCGGGAGATAACGAGCTGGTGTTCGCTGCAACTGAGACGGACAACCCGAAGAGACTGGGCATCATCTACTGCTACAACCGTTCAATTGCACTGTACCATGTTGTCTTAGACAAAGAAGATCAGACGAAGAACGTGGTGAAGAAGCTGGACTTGATCCCACAGGATGAGGAGAGCAGGGAGATTGCAACGATGAGGAACCCGAGATTCTCTCCGGATGGCAACCAACTCGCGTTCCTTGCAACGCGAGACATCGCCACACACGGAACGTGCAGCTTCTTGTGTGTGACGGACTGGGCCACGAAACAGACGTCGACGGTGATTCCCATCAAGGACGAGCCCGACGCGTCTGTACTTGATGTCACCAAAGCATTTAACGGATTGTTCACTGGTTCATTGGGTGAGAATGCCTGGTCGCCTGACGGGAAGTACATTTACGTGGTGACTCAAGTGGGCTCGCGTCAGGTGTGGACGTACGTTGAGGTCGCGACAAAGCGATTGATTTCGCCGGAGTATGTGGAAGGGCTTGGCGTTGCCGCTGAAACGGTGGTCGACCGCAAGGGCGACTATTTCTTAGTGATGGTGTCCTCGCCTACGCGTCCGGCAAGTGTGTTCCTCGTGCACATTGACGCAGCGAGCGGCAAGCACGTTGGCTCGCCGATCGCGATTGAGGATCAAGAGGGAGCTACGAACTATATCAAGCGCTGGGAGGTTTACTCCATTCCGACGTCAGTATCGGACGTTCCAGCAGCGGAGAAGAAGCTTCCTGAAATGCCTGCCGTTTTGAAGGACTTGCTGATCCCATTGGTGTCAAGCTCCAGCGACTATGAGGCAACGGTAATGCTTCCCAGTAGCACACCGCCTGCCGATGGCTACCCCGTCATTTTGGAGCTGCATGGCGGGCCGCACGGAAACTCACCAGTCATGTACCGGAACATATGCGACTTCTGGGCTGCCTTGGGTTTTGCAATCGTCACTGTGAACTATCGAGGCAGTACTGGGTTTGGAATCAAGGCATTGGAGTCGCTGATTGGAAAGGTGGGCACTCAAGATGTGTACGACTGCCACTACGCGCTGTGCTACCTTCTTGAGAAGAGCTCGAGGCTTGGGCTGTCGTTAGACAAGTCCCGTGTCCACTGCTCTGGCGGAAGTCACGGTGGATTCCTGGTGACGCACCTCATTGCACAGTTTCCTGGTTTCTACAAGTCCATGGTCACGCGCAACCCTGTCACCAACATATCGAGTGTGTTCTACACTTCAGACATCCAGGACTGGGGTCTTGCGTGTGCCGGCATTCAGCGTTTCGAGTCGATTCACACGTCGCAGAAGCTGCAGAACTCCAAGGACGATCTCCCACCTCTCACTCCTGAGGCGCGTTTGGCAATCCTCAGCAAGCTCTGGCAGCACTCACCCGTGAGCAACGACTTGAGTAAGGTCACGACACCGTCGCTGTTTGGATTGGGCGGGAAGGATAAGCGCGTGCCGCCTAACCAAGGTCTGGAGTACCGGGCGACGATTGCAAGCTACGGAGTTCCAACGCAGCTTCTCTGGTATCCTGAAGACTCTCACCCATTGGGCTCTGTGGAGGCTGTTGGTGATTTCTCTGTGAACTGGGGACTTTGGCTGCTCCAGCATAACCCGAAGTGATATGCCGAACGCATTGATGGCCAATGTCGGCTCGAATAAAAATCCACGAACTACTGTAGTATTTCACGCTCGTCACGTCGGTAGATAATGCTTGCTCATGAGATACTGTTTAAGTAAAACCTGTCCATAACTCTACTCATTGTTTGCCATTTCTTGAAAGGTTTGGACAGTCGGTTTGGGCTCCGTCAGTTCAATCAATTGGCGTATCGAATCAATCACTCTGCGTGGATTCAATCAATCGGTCCCGGAAACTTCGACCAGAATGCACAATACGACCGCAAATTCTCTCTCTCTCATTCCAAAATCCGCTGCCTCGAGGAAAGATGGTGACAGTCTCGCTACAGTGTGCAATAGTTGGCAAGGCAGGAGACACGTTCGAGGTGAAGATCGACGATGCCGAGAAGGTTTCCACGTTCAAGGAAGCGATCCACAAAAAGAAGCGGGACAAGATCAAGGGCAATGCTGCCGAGCTGAAGCTCTTCTTGGCGAAGACGAAGGACGGCAAGTGGCTGCTGGAGAAGCCTGATGTTGGGAAGAAGCTGGAAGGTGGAGAGACGACGCCCGAAGTAAACAAGATGATCGCTGAGAACAAGATGATGCCATCGTGGACAATTCAAGATGTGTTGGCCGATTTCAAGATGACCGGAGACCTCGCTCCAAGCTCCAAGCAAATTCACGTGCTGGTGGTGCTGCCGGATCAACAGCAATCTGGATCTACCAAGGAGCGACTGCGACACAAGAGAATGAGCACCGAAACTTCATGTTGCACGTTCTTGGATACGTTGGCGCGGGATCTCGCCAAGTTGTACGACTTCAACTGCGAATTCGGTGATGATATCCCGACAATGGACGATGTCTTCAATGTAGAGTACTCCCTAACACTAACATGTTAGTTACTATACATGTTAGCTAACTGTTAGTTAGTGCCTGCTTTTTCGAGCTAACATGTCAGTAGCACATAGAGTAAAAATACGGATTTGCAAAGGCACCGATATATTTTAATATTAATAATAATATTTAAAAATGTAAAAAAAATTAAGACTCGGTTTCTATGCCAATCAATCCCAGCGCATTGGACATGCAAAAGCCAAACCTGCTAGGAATCACATGTGCAAAGTTTAATTTTTAGTAAAAGGAAGCAATCACCCTGCCATTTTTGGAAATGCATTCTGGTGGATTTCTTGCCGGCTCTGTTGAAACGAATAGAGAGTCTACACAAATATAGGACCGATTCCCGTAGGATCTGTCGCGGCCATTTTGTACAGATTCCGTACAGAATTCCATAAAAAGGCCATTTCTAGACAACTCGAGTCCGCCGTCGACTCGACAGATTTCACTTCTGTCGGAGGGTACCCCCCCCCCCGAAAGATTTCTAGATGTGTAGATGGTATGGCTAGAATGGTGAATATTGCTCTCTCACTCCTGCACTGCTCACTGGGGCTGCTGACACTGGCAAGCATAGTGCGGACGACGAAGACGAGTTCATCGACGCGTCTACGAGCGCTGTCACCGCAATGCTGGCGAGGGGGAGGCCACCCGCAAGCGGTGCCGGCGAGACAGAAGCAGTCCGATGAGGGTGGATTTGCCACGGAACTCGAGATCCCTGTAAATACGCCCTCATCAGACTGCTTATGTCTCCTGCTAGGAAATGACGCTGCGTTTAAGCTGGCACAGTCACGTTGTGGTATTTGACTAATTTCAACCGCTAGAACACGGGTGACGGGGCGGCGAGTCTTCCCACTCGGTGACACCGGCATTAGAATGTATAATAGTTACGCAGTCGAAGGCCGTGATAATGTCACGGCCCTCGACTGCCGCAAGACGCTCATTGAACAAATGGCGGGCCCGTTCGAGCCACTTGGTTCATTGATGATAGTTAGCAGCGCCATAGTATCGGAATCGCTGTAGCCTTGCGGCCCTGTGGGCCCGCAGCGCTTGCTTGCAGGCACCATGATCGCTGCTGAGTGGTGGGGCTTGCCAGGGAGTACTATTGACGTGCGTGGGTGAGGGTCACTTCAACTTGAAAGTGGCTCCTCGGATCTGTACCGAATCTATACATTTAGACAGCAAGTGGTCTGCGGGCTGTACGAGGTCTGTACACGATTTTTTAGACACGAAATCTGTACGAAAATAGCCCACGGGAATCGGTCCATACTTTGATCGAGCATTCTTATCGACTCGATTAAGGAATAGAACCGAAGAACAAGATACGTAAGAGGCTAAAAACTGAGTAGATTGCATTATAGTATAGTTTAATCAAGACATTATCGTACTATACAGTACTAACATGTATAGTTTTGAGCTAACTGTTAGTTAGTGTCTAGCAAATCCGACTAACATGTTAGTGGAGTACCCTACTTCAATGCCGTCGAAAACGGTGATTGGGAATTCCGTCTGAAGAGAGGGGAACACTTGACCGCTGTTGAATTGCCAGACTACTTCACCGAGGATGAGTGGCATGATCTTGAAACTTTGAATTGGCACACAAATCGTCGTATCTACGATGGCAAGGTTGCCACTACAAACGAAGGGAAACCGTACATCATCCTCCCGCATGACATGTTCACACGTGATGTAGTCGACATATGCAAGGGTATTGCGACTAAAGCAGGAGTGGCGCGGGAACCGACAGAGTTCGAAGTGAAAGATGGTGAAATTCTCGGGTAGCTCTCGTTTGAGTAGTGCTTACTCGGACGACACTTGATTTCTTAGATTGTAGTTCTACGGTTTCTGTAGATGCTACAGAAACCGAAAATCCAATGATATCATGTTTGTTTACAGCTCATTGCACGTCTTACCGAGAAGGATGTACTACGTAGTACCTCAGAGTACCGTTGAAGTTTCAGGTTTAATGTTTCGATGTTGATTCACGAAGATCAGCTCGTTGTATTTGCTGCAGAGTTAGCTCGTTTGCGACCCAAAGCATGGGATATTACAGTAGCATTACTCAGTCTCCGTTGGCTTTGAAGGGGTGTCACGAGGCCCGCTGATTCCGAGAATTTCTGTACGAACACAACACCGATTTCACTTAGTACACTGGTTGCCACCATCAGATGCAAACACCAGGCCAACGCACCTCGGCGAAATCAGCGAAGCCTCCAGCGAGCACTCGGACGTGTGTCTTGACTCCAGCAGCCTCAGCACGCTCAATGAAGCGCAACGCGCACGTGGGGCCTCGAGTGTTGATGTGGCCGCAGTGGAAGACGATGTTTTGCTTGCTGCCAAATTTCGCGACCAGCGCGTCCACATCCGCATCCTCCTTGAAAGTGGCCGAGGGCAGGTGCTCAGCATTAACAATGTGGCCAAGCAGCTCGTAGTCCTCGTTGCGGACGTCAACAATAACCGGGTGCTCAGCGTCCGACTGTAGAGCAGCAGCCAAATCCTCGGCCGAAATCCGCTCGACGGCCAGGAGATCTTCAGGAGTCGGCATCTTGACATGTGAGGTCCGCTGCAAATTTGGATGTGGTGGATAAAGCCCAAGCATCAGTCGGTTGAAGTGCAGCGTTTAAGCGCTGCGGTCAGGGTGCACTCATTCTCTGGACAGGAAGACGTACTGGCCCTATATGAGCGACGTACTGGCCTCCACTGCATGTTGCAAATGCTGCTCAAGGCCAATCAGAGCTGTAGTCACCTTGCTCGTGTCAAAACAAGCACTGCAGGCTCATCTTAGAGGAAACTGCTTCGTAAACGAACGTCTGTGGTGCCACCACTGGTGGGCTGCCATAGCATCTGCGTGTCATGTTGAAGACTCAGTTACATCCCGATCCTACCTCCGTAGACGTACTACTTTCTCGACTTTCCGGCAGCGCCGTTTTCTTCATTGTCCTGCACAGTCGTCTATAATTCATGCCCCAATTGTGATAGGAAAGCACGAGAGATCCTTGAGGTCTACGAGCACGATCGTCGATGTCTCGGAGAAGGAGGGTACAGTGATCAGTCGCACTTGCTGGTCCTTATCGCCTATTGCAAAACATAACCAACGTTAGAAATGCTTATACGCTCGAATTCACAAGCAAGGGAGCTCATCTTACCTTTAACGAGACGCGTACTGAAGCGTGGCTGGTTGCCGGAGAAATACACGTGTGGACAGGTTTCGAGGATGAACGGGTCCTCGTTGGCCATGGGGAAGCATGCTAAAATGTCTGGAGCAGTCGGAGCAGCGTGGCGCCACTCAACACACCGCTCCAGATAGTCCAGCGACCGCTCCTTGTCTTCGTCTGTTGTCATTTCAGCGTCGTCATCTTCGTCGTCGCCGCCCTTCGGAAGAGTGCACTGTAGCATACTACGCAGCGGCTGTCCAGCGTCTCCAAAGAATTGAACACCTCCCACCTGCGCCTCGTACGGATTCGTGACGCATCGGAATGACTTAAAGTGCGAGCTGCGCGGGAACAGGCACGGGTGGAAACTCTGCTGCGGCAGCGTATAGTTGCTCGGATCCGACGGGCCAGGCATCACATCGACACACATGGCCGCGGCCAGCGTCGACACCAGTTCGTCAGCATTCTTCAGTGGCTCCCCTTCCAGCGCCAGCTCCGCCGCTGTCTTGCGCTTAATCGTCGGTACCTGAACCTCTCCGTCCCCTGCAGCTTCCACGACGTTGCCCACCACGACAGTCCGTACGATCTTCGAGACAAACTCCTTCTCCTTATCATCTCCCAGACGGCCGGCCAGGTAGTCCATCAGTACGTGGTTCTTCAGTGGCTGGCTGTCCTTGTTGCGGCCAATACTTAAGCCCGACACCAGCGCCACATACTCACTCTCCTGTCTCTCTGGGAGCGGGTGCTGCGGCGGGAAGGACGGCAGAAAGACCTCCTCCACTTGGAACTGGCCGCCGGTGCCGTCCCATGGCACGCGGCCACGTACACCGAGCACCACACCTGTGACGAGCCTGGCCACGTCGATGCCGCCCACGAGCTGCACGCGGCCGCTCTCGTCTTCGAGCAGCAGTTCGTCCTCCTTGGTGGCCAGCAACTTGTCGGTCTTCTCGATGGGCGTGACGCCCTTCTCACTGGCCAGCGCGTCGAAAAGGTCCGGCTTGGCCTCTAGCACCTTGAGCAGCGTACCGATAAGTACGCACTCCTGGCCGTCGGCCTTGAGGTCGATGACCTTGGCCAGCACGGGCACGCGGCCGCCCGTGCGTTCCTCCACCTGGTCACTCACCACGTCGCGCAGCTGCTGCAGGCGGCTCACGTAGATGTGCGAGAACTGCTGCGCGTACGACTTCTGCTTGAGTACGAAGCGCTGGTACGTGGGCGTGTACTCAACCGAGCGGCGCGGGGTCTGTAGGGACAGTTGGACGTGGCCACAGGTAGGAACATGGAGAGGAAGATGTCAGCTATCTGTCGAGCATATGGCCGCGGAACGGCCAGCAGTACGAGACGCAGGGCAGACGCGCGTAGGGAAGGATCGAGGCTGGGGACGTACCATTTCCGTTGGCGCCATTTTCGACGATGGCCCGGCCACTATGAATTGAGTTTGTTTTAACCAATCAGAATGAAGGCCAGAACGAAAAATATTGTTTTTTGCTTCGATACCATTTCGGTATTTACAGATAGTCAATCAATGCAGTCAACACTTTGAAGTTGTATTTCCTGGTGACATGCAGATTAGCTGCACGATTCCGAATGCACCTCCACGTCCTTCAACTTCATCTGCTGACGGCATTTCGAGCACCGCACCATCACAATTGTCGGTCGAGAGGTTCGAAGACTGGGTCCGGGTGATACCTCGGGAGAATCGGTTTCTAGTCGAACAGTTTGGTGCACCACCGCTTGTAGGATGTGCCAGTCGACGCGAACGACGTCTACCATCCGTGAATTCCACGGGATCATGGGCTGGTTCTTCTTGGTCGAGTCATAAAACCCCACTACTTCTGCCACTGTCGGTTGATCCTCTTCATCTCCAAGTTCGTGCATGGGGACAGCAGTGCAACGCTGAGTGATCTCCCCTCTAAGCCACTCAAAAGTCGAGTGCTCGGTGAAGTAGACACGAAGTCGCAAAAGTTTAGGCGTGACAGTTTCTGCTGCTGTGACCGCATGAACCTCAACGAAGCAGTACCGAGACCGCTCTATACTGCTTTTGACCACGGGACGCAACAGCGGATACTGCTCAACTCGGTTCGACGTCGGAGTCAAAGCCATCGACAGAGCTTTCCACAGGTCGACAACGTTCTTGTCTTGAGTGTCACTCTCTGTCCGTGGCGACAGCGCAAGACCGAGCTGGTGGATGTTATTGTGCAGCTGCATCTTCCCAACCACGTCCAGAGTGTTCGTCGGCATCAGTCGCGCTGCTTCTACCAGCAACAGCCTCGCAGTGGCTATTTGTTGCGTGGTGAGGCGATGCAAGTCTCCACAGCACGCTAGAGACAAGGCCAGCTGAAGACGCAATGAATGTTCACGTGCGATTTTGATGGCGTGTTCCAGTTGGGACTGCACCAGCTTGGTCGAGCCAACCGGCGTGGCCAGCAACGCGCGCTGCAGGTTGATAAACCCGCTAGCTAACCACGTGAGCGCGTACAAATCCGGTTCGTCCAGTACCCGCGACAACTCCATAGCTGTCCCCAGCAGAAAGTGGCAGTACGGGTTGTCCAGCTCGACCTCGCTGGACAGCTGCAAGGCCAGTTGAACTCGAGTCTCTATCGCTCTGCGAAGAGCTTCGCGTCGAAATTCAAAACTCAGAAATGGCTGGTTGGATGCGGTGTACGAACTCGCCAAGCCACCGGTGGATGCTGCTTTATGCTCAGTCTCGCCGTACAACGCAACGTCGAGATCCTCGGCGTCTATCTCGAGAGCAAGCATCACCGCCAAGCGAGACGCCGCTCGCTGGAACTCAAACACCATGCGTGGTGATACCTGTTCCCACGATGGTTCTGCAGGAGGATCTTTTGGAGACACCTCGCTAGGTTTTTCACTCTGGTTGTTCGGCTTTGCCAAGTCAGTGTAGTCCAAGTCGAGCGTCACATGCGGCGCTGATGCCGCCATCAGCGCGTCCAAGAACGCGCCACGACCCAAATTGTGCTCGAACTCGACCCACAGTTTGCTGCCACCTTTGACGACGACCATCAAATCCTTCGTTCGAGCTGCCAGGCCATTGTTTTGCCCCGAGGCAACCACTGTTCTGAATGTGAGCTGCACCTGCAGGATATCGGAATATCCGATCGCTGCCCACTGTTCGTAGTCATCATACAAATGGACGTGGGGACACTGGAATTCACTGGCGAGTCGCTGTTGAGTGCTGCAGTCCAGTGTGAGCTCTGACGGGGACATGCAGACGCACGCTCGAGTGCGTTGCTGTCTCCTACGAAGAGCAAAAAGATGGGACTCTCCCAATGCGAGTAGTAGGTCTTTGTCGGTTCTGTATGGAGCCTTCTTGCTGCTCTTGAAGCAGCTCTTGCTGAGCAGCTCGTCCTCGGCCCATTCGTCTTCGTCGACATACAGGCGAGCCAACACGCCGTAGTGGCAAACGCTTGGGTTCGTCATGGAGCAAACCAAAGCTCCGAAAACTGGCCTTCATCGAGAGGCCTCCATCAGGAACCCAGCAAAGTTCATCCCGAAATAGGAGGCCATGCGATGTGTCGGTGGTGATAACCGATGAAGGCTTCCGCCAAGATGGCAGCACCAAAAAGACGTATCCGTGCCGGACATATGTCGGACCACTTAACGATTTATACTATCTTTTGTATACCTGACGATACACCCTGGACACATTTCGGACCACCCAGCTTTACTATTGATTTTTGTATGCCAGAGTCGGCTCATACATCTACCCAGAGCGTACAACCATCGGCCGCTCGCTCCACGACCTCCTGCTGATTCAGCCGCTGCTCGCACTGGGCAGTGGTTCGCTGTGCCTTTGCACGTTGTGCTGCAGCTCGTTCTGCCTTTCGCTCCCGCCTCACAGCAGCACGTTCCCACTTTTTGAGTGTCTTCTTCGACCTCTCTGTTTGGTGGCCAGCTTTGTCGTGCAAGTTCATTGCATCCCGGGCACGTTTTTTCTTCGGAGCTGACTCATCAGGGTGTTTGGCAAGCCAGCGCTGAGTGAATTTGTCGTTAGGGAAGTCATCAGTCAATGGCCGCGTCCCCGCCGTCTCCGCCGCCACTCGGAGCATGCTGCGCAGCTCTTCATACCCCACGCACATCCCATGCAGCGCGCGGTAGCGCACCATCTCAACGACGCCTCGGTCAGCGCCTTCGGTAATGTAGACCAGCTGGGGGGGGCTCGGCGAGCTTCGAGCGGTACAAGCCCGTTGATGCGTTGGTGAAGAGGCCCACGAGAGATGCCGTAAGCCTTAGCGGCCTTGCGCTCACTCAAGCCGCCAGCGACAGCGGCAATAGCAGCCTCCCACGTCTCCACTGGGACCTTGGTCATTAGGGGGGGGCTTCGGTTAGCTGCTGTGGCGTCAAATAGGATCTGAGGAAAGCAGATGGGGGCATGTTCGAAAGCTGGATCATTCCTCTCACTGTTTGCGCAATTTTCAGAGCCCACAGACTATTATTAATGATGATTCGCGACGATCGCCAGGGTGGTGCTTTTTGCTTATTGACTTAAATTTGTATGTGAGGCAAGTGGTCCGGAATATGTCCTGGTCCGAAATATGTCCGGCACGGATACAGTATCCGCTACCAGAGGTTCCACGTGGATGTGTGCTAACAGTAGCCATGAGGCTCCTATCTACTTATGTAACTCTGTCTACCTATTTACGTAACCGTAACCAGCCCGTTACATCACCCCCCTCTCAAAGTTGCACTCACCCACGGTGGGCACGGCGGGAAGTGATTGAAGAGACGAACTGAACAACGGGTACTGTAAGTACAAGTATGCTGACATGTTGACAGCATTCGCAGTATGCGTACCGCGTTGTCACCCCGGGTGACTCGCCCGTCGGTAGTAAGTATATGAAGCGAGCATTTGTCGATCCATTGGCTTCGCTCGAATGAGGATTGTGGGCGTTGCGATCGCTGTCCATGACTCCATGAGTCATGGACTTCAACGTCTGATTCAGTTTTGGACAGCCTCGAACTTTGATGAACCTGTGAATTGCAATTCAGATTTGGGTATCATTCCGCTGCCTGGACATCACCAAAAGCTTCAATTCGCCAGCCACTGCTGGTTTCGGCCGGATGGTTGTGGGGATCGGCCGACAAGATTCGGCGCGGCGACCACCGTGGGGACGGCTCTATCCTGTACAGGTGGGCACAAATGAAAGGGAATCGTTAATCCCACCGCGATTTTCCTTATTGCCACCGTAATGTACCATCAATCTGGTACCCATTTCTATATTGTAGAAATGTTTCTGTACGTAGGATTGGACGCTATCTGGGTGAGCTCCTCGTTTGCACCGCCAATTTCGCTTCGCTCATGGCGGGCAAGGCGTCGGTAAATAGATAATAACTCCTTGTCAGGGCACGTACTCCGGCTCACGCGCCGACCATTGCAGACCTTCGCTTCGCTTCGGTTGCAAACGGTCTCTCTGAGGCCTCATTTGAATTACTGTAATAATTCGTTATTGGATCTGCTATATCACCTGAGACTGAGGTCGAATAGAAACATTTCTACAATATAGACACATGTACCATATATATGGTACATCATGGTGGCAATAAGGAAAATCGCGGTGGGATTAACGGTTCCCAAACGAAACTCGAATCTACAGTATACATGTACACGAGCTGATGCATCGAGTCAGATGAGAGTCTCATTACAATGGAGATGGAGATGGCCCGAACCTCGACGCAGGAGGGGCACCCAAGCCGGCTTTAACAGCCACTTTCAACGCAAGGATTCACATGGCTCCGAGCATTTCGATGCGCATTAGATAGTTGTGGCTTCATCATGAAGTTCACGCGTTCGTGACCTCACGTCTCCACGAAAAAGTGTTTGTGCGTGCGGCCATTTGCTCGCCGGTTGTGGGGCCGAAGCTGGTTCGGAGACCGCGCCTGAGCGACTGGTTGCTCGGCGATTGTGGCGTCCTCGAAAGCGTGTGGCCGTGTAGTGGCGGGTATAAGGATAAGCCTTGACCACTAACACTGGGCCGCACAGAACGTGAGGCCAAGCTGGTATAGATGCTTAGAGGACGAAGAACCTTCGGACATTGCCAGAGGACATTAGATAGACACCTAGAGAGCAAGACGAGTTAGTTTACAATCTACTTCATAGCAGGCAAGCAATAGAAGAAGGTTTACCTGGAAGCGCCAGCTTCCCTATCGTGTGTTCAAGACCGGAACCCACTACAGGCCGCCACAGTGGCGGGGTAACGCTGTGCGATGTCTGCCAGCTGGAAGCGCATGGTCAGCAAAAACAACTTGGCATTTGGGGGCGGATAGGCGCCCGCGATAAGACGCTGAACAGGTGGCGACAGTCCACCGTTCGCTGGTCGGAACGACAGGCTCATTCGCCTTTATGTCGGGGGTCATGAAGGTCATCGCCGACGACGACGAGGCCTTCACGGGCATTCGAGCGTCACCACATCGTCGACACACTTTGGGTGGGAATTCGTCGGTGGCTTCGGACTCGGCGCACGCTCCGATCGTATGGAGACCGGTGATGCCTACGGGACGTTGGTCGACGTTGGTGTCATCACAGTCGGAGGACATCGAAGGGTTTCGAGCGACTATCGATGGGTCCATGCGGACGAAAAGGTCCATTAGCGACGCCACCAGCCAAAGTCGCCGCTCCGGGGACAAGTCCAACTTTGCACTGCACGATGTCGACGCCTTCAGTGTGGAGCGTGCCAAGGTGATTCGACGTATCAGCGAGGAGCGCTATGCCCGGTTCCTCGACTTCTTCAAGAGCAATGAACCCGAAATGGCTCGAGAGATTCAGGCGAGAAGTGCCTTCAGTCGAGAGCAATTGGACGCGTGGGTCAACTACATCGTGAGTCCCAAGGTGCTGCGTTGCATCATTCGTAGTCGATACAGTCAGCAGGAGCTTTTGGGTCTGTTGATGGTGTCTGCAGCCGTTTCAAAGTACGGAGAGAGCGAATTGATGGCCAAGGACAGGAGGGGTCACCTCAGTGCCCCGCAGAATATAAAGCTTCACACTTACGATGAGTACTCGAGTGAACCTGTACAGGCGGACAGCAAGGGCGCTGTAGCTATGGGGTTTGTGATACGAGTCAACGCACGCTTACCGGAAGACAGACGCGTTGGCGACAAGGTGCTTCGTGAGATTTTGGCCTATGCCAGCAGCATGCAGATCACCAACGAGACGGACAGTCGAATTGACGATAAGAGGCTACACAAAGAGGACGAGCGAACGAGGCAGATCGTCATGCGCGTTCAGTCGGACTGGTTCCAGGGGGCTATGATCAAGGCAAACGGACGATATCTCTATGATGCCATCCGACAAATCCTCTGCAACGTGGACGAAGCGTTGTGGGATGTCTCCAAGGACAAACTGGAGCTTCAGCGCGTCCAGAAAAGCGATCGACTCGGGGCTGAGGTCTTGCAGATTGAACGAAAATCTGCATCTGAAGTTCAGATTCGACCGAGAACGCCACCGCCGCCACCTCCAAGCGGCTTTCGACCTAGAATGCCTCCTCCACCACGTCCAGAGGAGCCGACAAGGGATGTCTCTATGATGAAAGGAATCCCTCAAGTTCCGAGGTTAAGTAATGCGCTTAATCGATCCTCGTCGATGCCTGTCCAAGAGATTCAAGAACGTGAAAGCTCGCCAATTTTCGGAAATGTCAAAACACGTCGAAAACTGCAACCGCTGGGATCTGCACCGCGCCCTCGCACACTTCCTCCCAAGCGCCCTCGGGGCAAAACACACGACGCTATTGCCCACACGCCGAGCGCGTTTATCATCAAGGCCCAAGAGCTTGAATAAGCAGTATTTGTGCCAGTAGTAGCATCCGGCCTTTGATTAAAATATTCATGCATGAACAACCTCGATTCATCAAAACTTAATCCAACTCATTTTTTAATTTAGGCGTAGGCTTCAGCTAAGGCATGCTTCCTGAGCTTCACTAAGCCAACCGATAAAAATCACAGTCGAAGGATAGGAACGAACCAGCATCATCATCAAATTTCATCTTCATCTTTCATTTCGAATGTACTGTACGGTTTCCCTTCGCTTGTTGTGGCGACCTGCAATCGTAGACACAACGATACGTGTCCTGATTCAAATTCTTAAGGGCATTCCACTGCTCCTCGGTGGAGTAGTTTGGTAATTCAACATCGGTCAATTGCTTCCTTCTCTTTAGGCGGAAATCCCTGTCGTTGTTTTCGACGAGTTGATCAAGACATGGCACACAGCTGCTTGAGCCTTGCGACGATAACAAGAATCATTGCTCAACCAAAGAAGATGCCAAACACAGTCTCTTTTGCAAAATTGTGATATAAACACCGACTATTTGGATAAACATCCTTCGCAACTTGACCACTCCTCGAAAATCTTCCCTCAGCGAACCAACCTCTTAGGCTACAGCTGATCAGGTGCAAACCATGGACGGTTTAACAGGAAGAGGAGTCTTGAACTTGGGCAAGCCCAGTCAAGAATAACAATGCTAAAATCAAGGCAATTGTATAATTGATAAATTTTACAAACGATACCGTATTCGAGCGCCCCTCCGGTAAGCGGTTGCAAGTCATCTCATTTTCTAAACCAATTGCTCAAGCATATCGCATCTAACCTGACACTCGAGATACATCCTTCTCGATAGAGCGTGTGGACAAAAAAAATGTTTTTTCAATCGACTGCAAATACACATGATATCAATTTGGATTTTCGGTTTCTGCAGCAGTTATTTTAGAACTACTTCTGAAGTGCATCAACTCAAGTGCAGAATTCGTCTTCAGCTTTCACTTCGAGCTCTGTCGGTTACCCCACCATTCTTGCCTTTGTCGCAATATCCTTGAATATGTCGCTTCCATGACGTGTGATAATGTCATGCGGGAGGATGAGGCACGGTTTCCCTTCGCTTGTTCCGGCAACCTTGCCATCGTGGATTGCCTCCCTCTCTTGAGACGGAATCGCCAGCAATTGTTTCGGACGGCATTGAAGACATCACCCATTGACGGACGTTTACGAGTTATGCAGTCAAACACGTACAGCTCGGCAAACTTCTCCGCCAACACATCCAAGAACTTGCGACACGAAGCTTCGACGCTCATTCGCTTGTACTGCATTTGTTTCTTGATAGATCCCGATTGCTGCCGATCCGGCAGCACCACCAGCACGTGGATTTGGTTGGAGCTTGGGGCGAGCTCTCCGGTCATCTTGAAATCGGCCAACACATCTTGAATTGTCCACGATGGCATCATCTTGTTCTCAGCGATCATCTTCTTTTCTTCGGGCGTAGTCTCTCCACCTTCTAGCTTCTTCCCCACGTCACTCATCTGCAGCAGCCACTCGCCGTCCTCCGTCTTGGCCAGGAAGAGATTCAGTTTGTCTGGCTCGCCCTTGATCGTGTCCCGCTTCTCCTTCTTGATCGCCTTCTTCAAGTCCCCCACCGTCTGACCAGCGTCGATGTCCACAGGGAACGCGTTTCCCAGCACACCAGCGAGTGCACAGAAGAGCTTCACCATCTTTCCTCGAGGCGGCGGGTTCTGGAATGAGGAAGGTGAGATGACTATTACTTCCGTTCGTGTTGTGCATGCTAGTCCGAAGTCTATGGGGGCGATTGATTGAGGTCTTTATGGATGCACTTTAGTCAACGTTGAGAGTTGGGCTGCCACCCATGTATGATGGCAAACAACTAGTACAATAGCAATCGGAAACGTCAGTCTGCTTGGACCTGGAGAACAATAGCTCAGAAAGAAGCAATATAGTGCACACTCTTTCTACTACATGTTGTGAAGTAGTCATAAAACCATACAAATTCGCACTTGGCCCTCTCTTGTGAAAAATCTTCCCTCAGCGAGCCAACCTCTTCGGCTATTCTCATATCTACATGAAGCGGCCCCACAAGTAAAAAATAATGGGAAGCGAATCAGCAACCCTTGCAAAACAAGCTCCTTGACACCACAACGTACCAACCGCGTCTTCCCCGTCGTCTGCACTCGAGTAATACCCGAGTAAACCGAGTAGCCGAACTTCTCGTACATGAGCGAGTTGGAGACGCCCACGAACAGGTCCACGAAGTAGCCGTCGTAGAGCTTCACCGACACGTTCTACAGGTAGTCCGTGAGCTTCTTGGCCAGTCCGAGCCGGCGGAACTCGGAGGCAACCGGCACCGCCGTCACGTGTCCGTGCTAGTTGGTACTTTGGCCCTCAGCCTTGCCCATGAGTGCAGCAGGTAGAACACATCCACAAGAGGTGTCAGTTGGAGCTCAATACTGGGCCAATTCGATCCGGTAGGGGCTCAAAAGAAGCTGCACTAAAGGAGTCAACGCACTCCGCCCATGATGGTGCTTTCGGGAGATCAGTGGACGATGGCGATGGCAACGTGGACGCCAGTCCAGGACACAAGCGGAAATGAGGAAGCTGCTGAAAGCTTGCCGCGGTTCAGGTCATTCATTATCTATTTGAAGTCTCGGATGGTAGTTCTGGGTGAAGTTGACTTTTGTCTTTCAATTGCAGACGGAAGTTTGCAGCCTACCAAACTGGGAAGAATCCGACTCGTAAAGTGAAAGATACGAGACGAAAACGATGGTGAATGGTGACTCATCACGAAGACGATGACATCAACAACACATCTCATCAGCAATCATGACCCCTCGGCTTGGCACGCCACGTCACACAAACCCACGCACCGCTGCACATTCTACCTAGACTTCGCATCCACAACCGAGAACTCGCCTATATGATTCCCAGGCTGCTGAGAACAAACGTTCAGAGAGAAGCTGCACGGGCTAGTATGCTACTACTACGTATATAGTTTCTATTTTGTGCGACGATGGAAATGGCCGGACTACTTCCAGGTCACGGAGGACCCGTCGTATGGGCTATGAGTCCTTGCTGATACGCTATCTTCTGTTTTAGTTGCTGAAGACTTGCCCACTTTGAGTCCATTGACATCATAACAAATCTATGGCAGCAGGGCGTTGGCGACGCAGCTTCAGACGATGTCGGGGGATGCCCGGAATCGCACCAGGGCTATGCTTAGGCTGGGATAGCAAACTCACTGGAACAGCAGCCGATTTTAGTTTAAGATTAAAGTGCGCAGTCGTATTGAGGGCATAGCCTACACTATGCGGCATCCACGTCAAGCCTCACGGCTTTCCAGTATAATACATCAGCTTAACTACTTTTCTGCAGCTTCTACATACCGACGCAAATAAGTAACCGGCTTCAGCTACCGACTTCAGTTTACCGGCTTCAACAACTTAATCTGATTTGGGCTGCATAGCCAGCAAACCTCACGGCCCAAACGGGTAAAAGACGTGCCTCCGAGATCTCAGGGTCGATCAATCGACCCGTAAAAATCTTGTAGACTCTCCCGATCCGAGCGGGGATTCTCGTCTCCCCACTTCTTCATTCCAAAATCCGCCGCCTCGAGGAAAGATGGTGAAGCTCTTCTGTGCACTCGCTGGTGTGCTGGGAAACGCGTTCCCTGTGGACATTGACGCTGGTGAGACGGTGGGGGACTTCAAGGAGGCGATCCAGAAGAACAAGCCGAACATGGTCAAGGGCGAACCAGACAAGCTGAATCTCTTCCTGGCCAAGATGGAGGACGGCGAGTGGCTGCTGGAGACGAGTGACGTGGGGAAGAAGCTGGAAGGTGGCGAGACTACACCTGAAGTAAAGAAGATGATCGCTGAGAACAAGATGATGCCAACGCGGCGAATTCAAGATGTGTTGGCCGATTTTAAGATGACTGGAGCTCTCACTCCAAGCTCCAACCAAATCCACGTGCTGGTGGTGCTGCCGGATCAACAGCAATCTGGATCTTCCAAGAAGCGCCAACAGCACAAGCGAATGAGAGTTGACGCTTCGTGTTGTGCGTTCTTGTTTGCGAGGGCGCGGAATCTCGCCAAGTTGTACGACTTTAAGTGCGCGTATGGTGGTGATTTCCCGATAATGGACGATGTCTTCGGTGCCGTCGAAAGCAATGACTGGGAATTCCGTCTGGAGAAAGGGAAGCAGTTGACCGATGTTGAATTGCCAAACTACTTCACCGAGGAGGAGTGGGATGCCCTTAAGATTTTGAATGAGAACACGTATCGTCGTATCTACGTTGGCAAGCCTCCCACAACAAGCTAAGGGAAACCGTACCTCATCCTCCCGCATGCCTATTTCACCCGTCATGAAATCGACATATACAAGGATATTGCGGCTAAAGCAAGCGTGGTTGGAGAACCGACAGAGCTCGAAGTGAAAGATGAAGATGAGTTCTGCACTTGATTTCATGTAGTTCTAGCTGCTACAGAAACCGAAAATCCAAATTGATATCATGTGTGTTTGCAGTTGATTGAATATATATATTCTTGTCCACACGCTCTACCGAGAGGATATATCTCGAGTGCCCAGGTCAGATGCAACATGGTTGAACAATTGGTTTTGAAAATGATAATGTTATGACTTACAACCGCTTAGCCGGACAAACGTTACGCAGATATCTTACTGGACAAAACTCCACTCGTGCTCAGCTCTGATTCGCCCGATTCAGAATCTGAGTATACGGGCCTCATTTTCTGTGTACGTCACTGCCGAGACAGTAGGGAGCTCCGTCGTGCGCCGACTTCTGCGAGTCTCATGCTTCCACGTATATACACTAAGCTTAACATTGACTCTGTGTATACGCTGCACTGGTGTGGGCGTTTCTGGCCATTGCGCAGTTCCGAAGCGGAGAAGTCCAGAAGCCCACAGTCTCATCAACATGGCGACGTCGCCCGTGCACTCCAACGGGCAGACAGCCATCCTCAAGGTTCCTCCTACCACTTGGCAATAGACACACAAACTCTGGGTCTCACTATGCAGTTATTTTTTACGCTTCAGCATACCAAGATCACTCTCAACACGACGTTCATGACTGCGCCTGCGATGCCCTCGCTCAACGAGAACTTGCTGCAACGGGTAGGAGGGAGAGGGAGACGGGGATGGAGCGGTATCAGTTAAGGCTAAGTGTTGTTGCTATTCTCCCGTCGCAGGACGTCTTCGACTATGACTTCAACCGCGAGCGCATCTTCCTGGAGATCGCCGCCATGCGCAAGGTGAAGGAAGAGGACAAGGTGGCAGCAGCAGCGAGCGAGAAGGACGACTCGGACGACGAGCTTGCTCGACAGGTAAGAGTCTCCATCTCCTCTCCTGATTGTCCACAACTAACGCTCTATTGCCTGTTTGCAGAGCGCGAAGCTGTCCCTGTCGAGCAGCATGAGCAGCTCGGGGCATCAGGACGGCACGCCCACCAAGCCCCGCAGCACGAGCGAAGAAGACGTCGCAGCCGCCATCTCAGCGTCTCTGCGCGAGTACTAACTTGATTGAATTCACTGGTTCTAGCCTAGCGCACGGGGTTGTCCTTGTGCATCATGTTGTAGGCCAGCCAGTACAGTCGGCCGTAGTCCACGTAGAGCTCGTCCCCCGGCTGGACGTCTCTCAGGGCCACGACGTCCGCTCGCTCGTCCTGCGGCCGTTTGTCGAAGCGCACGTTGAAGCCCCCGCGGCGGCCCCTGCAGTCGTTGATGTACCGGGCCAGCACCTCGGGGCAGTGCAGCGCGTCCACGTACTTGCCGTCGCCCAGCTTCATGAGGTACGACTTGTCCGGCAGCTTCCACGCCTGATGATTGGACAGCACGACGCCCGTGTACACGCAGACGATGGACCCTTCAGCATAAAACCTCGTAGCGAATAACCCCTGACCCGCCCCCGGGATGTTGGACGCGCGCACTTCCACGCCGTCGTCCTGCATGACGTATAACCTGGTGGTTACTGGAGTTTACACTGACATAACCTAAAGGTTACTGGGGTACGGTCTCAGTTGTGAAAAGGTTATCCGATCGAGACGAGGACCAAGGATGACGTCCACGCGCAAGTTCTGCTGCGACGACCTGTTCCGCTTCAACAACGTCAACCTGGACGTGCTGACGGAGACGGTGAGTGTCTCCGCTCTGCTGTCACGCCTCGCGCGCTTCCGTAGCGCCAGTATTGACCGAGTTCTGATCGTTTGTCGGCCACCAGTACAACATGTCGTTCTACCTGCAGTATCTGTCCAAGTGGCCGGACTATTTCCTGGTACAGGAGGACCCCAACAACACCATCATGGGATACAGTGCGTTGACTGCTTTGATGCTGCTTCTTTTGAGCCCCTTCCGGCCCCAGTATTGAGCTCTAAATGACACTTTTTGTGGTTGTGCTGTACCTGCTGCAGTCATGGGCAAGGCTGAGGGCCAAGACACCAACTGGCACGGACACGTGACGGCGGTGACGGTCGCCCCCGAGTTCCGCCGGCTCGGACTGGCCAAGAAGCTCATGGACTACCTGGAGAATGTGTCGGTGGAGCTCTACGACGGCTACTTCGTGGACCTGTTCGTGCGCGTCTCCAACTCGCTGGCCATCGGGATGTACGAGAAGTTCGGCTACTCGGTCTATAGACGTGTACTCGGGTATTACTCGAGTGCAGACGACGGGGAAGACGCGTTTGGTACGTTGTGGTGTCGAGGAGCTTGTTTACAAAGGTTGCTGATTCTTTTCTCATTGTTTTTACTTGTGGGGCCGCTCGATGTAGATATGAGGAAGGCGCTACCTCGAGATGTCCACAAGAAGTCCATCATACCACTACCGCACCCGATCACGCCTGATCAGCTGTGAGGTTGGTTCGCTTAAGAGAGAGAGTAGAGTGGTCAAGTGCGAATCCGAATTGAGCAATGATGCTGATGTGCATACCCCTGTTACCATCGCTCGATTGATATTCTCAGGTACTCTAGCAACTATATGTACAAGTAACCCCGTGTGCCTCCATGTTGCTGCAGGAACCCCTTCACGCCTTCTCTGTCTAAACGCGAAGACAAGGTGAATCTGCAGCCCCCTCGCCAATTGTAAGGCTCCGCCTCTCGCTCAGCGCCGCTTGATGCCTTCGAGGTCGAGTTTGTCTGCGCCTTTGCTGCTCTTCCAGGGCCACCCAGTGCCCACTCGCCCCTTCACGTCGTCCTTGCCGTCTTCATTGCTCGACGTTGAGTCCATCCACGTGTCTTTCGTGTCCATCACAGCAGCAGCAGCGGGTGCCTGTGCCCAGTCGCCCCTCTTCCAGTCGCGCGTGCTCTCGGCGCTGCGCTGCTGCGCCACCGCCGTGTCCACCAGGTCGCTCACCATCTTGAGCTGGTCGCGCGCCTGCTGCAGCAAGAGACTCACGCGGCGCTCGTCCTCCTCGTTGCGGTAGGCGTCGAAGCCGGCGCGCACCTGGCGCCGCACGTCCAGCCGCACATCGTCGGTCAGCGGCTTCGTGGTCCGCAGGAACTCGCGGTACTGCTTCAGCACGGCCGTGCGGTTCAGGAAGTACTGCAGCGACTTGACCTCGGGCCCCAGCGCCCGCCTCGTCACGCCCATAGCCACCAGCACTTAAGTGACAGTATTAATACCGAATGTAAATTAAAAACTGAAACATACCGGTAGTAGAATAAGCTATTGAAAAGGAATAAAACCTGTGTATTTTTATTCACAATCAACAAGTTGAAGTGAATCGAGTACTGAATCTTGTTAGCTACTATGCTGTGATCACGCGGACGCCAGCACTGGAGACTCGTTCCGCCGACAGGATGTCTGGCTGTGTGATGAACATCATGTTGCGCGGCACCTTCATCGACCGCGACAGCCACTCGATTATCGCAGGGCCGAACTCGCCGTGCACCGACACGAAGTCCACGCGGATCTTCGGGTACATGCTGTCAAACAGAGCCGCCATCTCACGAAAGGACGCGAGCACCGGAGTAGCAGCCTCCTCGTCCGTAAACACGTGCACGATGCGCAGCGTGTGTGTGTGCTCGTTACGACGCACGTAGATGATGGCCTTGTTGATGATCGTAAGGTCGGGCACCTTGCAGAAGAAGACGATGGGGGTATCACGGATGCTTGAAATGGTGCGGGCGATGGTGCGTCCTCCACGCGCACCCGTGTGCTCCACTTCAGGTGTACCATCGTCCGCCATTCCGATGAATGCCTCCTTTCCGACCCGCGACGGTGCCACGCTTTGGAGAAACGCTAGGACCACGCGGAGGATCGTCACTCGTTCGAACATGACAAACATGACGAACATCACCACGATGAAGTAGATGGCGAAGTACATGAGCACCGACGGGTCTCCAAGCAGGTTGGCGAAGATGCCGACCACAATAAGCAAGAAGCCAACAATGACAACAGCCCACGACGCATGGATGTCACGAGGAATCT
The DNA here is from genome assembly GCA_009729435.1 of Phytophthora fragariae. Lineage (NCBI taxonomy): Eukaryota > Oomycota > Peronosporomycetes > Peronosporales > Peronosporaceae > Phytophthora > Phytophthora fragariae. Next base: position 120,389 of record QQOI01000048.1, on the reverse strand, counting down.
CCGAGCGCTTGCCCTTCAGCAGCATGCACGCGCACGAGAACATCGCCATGAGACCCAGGAACGCGTACGTGTAGACACCGTTCACCGTCGTGGCGTCAGCGTTCAGGATCAGAACGAGGCTGGACGACAAGAAGAAGTACATGCCAATGATGTAGTGGCTGGTGCCGCGTAGCTTGTTCTTCTCGGCCAAAAAGGCAGGCAGGACGCAGTCATTCGAGAGTCGCTCAACCAAACCGCAAATACCGACGTACGAAGTGAGCACTGCACCGCAGAGGACGACAAAGGCGTCCACGCAAACCCACGTTTCGAACCAGCTTCCAACAGCAACGCGGCCAACTATGGCAAGCAGCGCTTCGCCGTGCGAGTAGATGCCGTCGTCGCCGTCAAGAGGCAGCACCGCGAGAATGCCTAGGGCCAAGCCGATGTTGAAAAAAGTGACAAGAGCCCACATATTGCGCAGCGTCTTGCGGAACACACCCGGCTGCTGCTCCTCGACGTAGTTGGACGACGACTCGAAACCAGTAATACCCAGCATGGACGCGCCGAAGCCGAAGAAAATGGCCGTGAACACGTTGCCGTCTAACATCGAGCCCGCGAAGTCCACCTCGGGCAGCTCAGTGCGCATGTTGTCGCTGAAGATGTGTGTGTGCTGGACACCGTACACGATGCACGAGACGAACAGGATCGAGAGTACGAGAATGTGGTGTAGGAAGATGACGACCGCCACGCGAGAACTCTCCGCCGTGCCCAATGCTGACAGAAGAGCAAAGGCACCGAGCAGAATGATCGTGCAGCTAACAGTCGGAATCTCCACTTGGTTGTTCAAGTAGTGGACACCGGAGGTGGCTGACACGACGCCCGTAGCAACGTACGATAAGATGCTCAAACACGCAGCCACCGCAGCAGTGCGCTTGGACGTTGTGTTGAGTAGTGCGTTGTAGGTGCCTCCGTTCAGTGGAATTGCCGTGACGACCTCTTCGTAGATGAAGCGGAATGAGAACAGCACAGCCGACACCATGAGCAGCGGGATCGGCATGAGCTTGCCAGACTTCGCAGCGACAGACGACGCTGAATACAGCACGCTGGACAGGATGTCGTTACCGCAGATAGCAGTCGCAGGCAGCTCGCCCAGCAGCTTGCGTGGTTGATTCAGCTCGAGTTGGATGTCGGCCAGCTCATTCGGAGGCACCTGCACGTGCTCCGAAGTACCGAAGCCGGGGAACTGCCAAGCCGGTCCTTTGGGGCCGTTGTCCACCACCTCGATCTCGATCTTGCGTCGTCGAAGATTAAGAGCTCGTGAGCTGTTCACGGAGCCTTCTTCAAGCTTTGGTGAAGACGCTTCACGGTAGAACGCCGTGGGCGACGGCGCCAACAACGCTCTAGCAGGATTGGACTCCATCATCACCGGTTCAGTCGAGTTGAAAAGCACTGGAGGAGACTTTACTTGGGGACCGGAAATGAGAGAATGATCTTGAGAGTGAACACTGGAATTGCACCATGACTCGCTAATGAATTAAAGTAGCGCCCGGTAGAGAAACCCCCCAGCTCGGTCGATGCCGTTGGACGAAGGTGCCCAATTGGGGCTGAGAGTTTTGATTCGCCTGTCCTATTATACAGACAGCCGTTGACCAGGACAGCCATTTGCTGGTGACGTAGGAGTCTGATCGGAGATGAAGGTTTTGATCAGCTCAAAGTATATGTTTACAACAGCGGGTGCTAGTGGGTATAGTTGTCGGGAAATCCCAACACGATACGCTTCGTCATCCTCAAGCCGACCATTGACACCCCCACCTGTCTCGGGCATGTGTAGGATTACTCTCCACGGTTCCATCCTCTGCATACGAGAAAGCCACAGCTTTGGGTCACATGGTATCCGGTGACTTGGAAGATAAAGGTGCGAGCAAAATGCGACTACGGAGACGATCTTGGCATAAATGTGGTCGTTGTCGTTCATTTGTCTCTTAAGACTACGGAGACGATCTTGGCATAAATGCGGTCGTAGTCGTTCATTTGTCTCTTCTTACGTTACACGCTATTGTGGCTTATCACATCCCTGGGAACCAGCTACGCGGTGATGACCCGAACGCCTACAGTAGATACCCGCTCGGCTGAAAGGAAGTCTGGTTGCGTGATGAACATCATGTTGCGTGGCACGTTCATCGTCCGCGACAGCCACTCGATCATCGCCGGGCCGAACTCGCCGTGCACCGACACGAAGTCCACGCGGATCTTCGGGTACATGCTGTCGAACAGCGCTGCCATCTCGCGGAAGGACGCGAGCACCGGGGCGTCCGCCTCCTCGTCCGCGAACACGTGCACGATGCGCAGCGTGTGGGTCTGCTCGTTACGACGCACGTAGATGATGGCCTTGTTGATGATCGTGAGGTCGGGCACCTTGCAGAAGAAGACGATGGGGGCGTCACGGATGCTGACGATGGTGCGGGCGATGGTGCCGCCACCTCGGGCGCCAGTGTGCTCGATCTCCTCCGAGCTGCCGGTGGCGAGGCCAACCGCAGCAGCCTTGCCGTAACGAGAGGGGGCCATTTTCTTCAGCATTACCAGCATGTAGCCCAGAATGGTCACTCGCTCGAACATGATGAACATCCCCAACATCACGATGATGAAGTAGATGGCGAAGTACATGAGCGCTTTCGGATCGCCCAGCAAGTTGGCGAAAATCCCCACTACGATTAGCACGAACCCCACGACTACCACCGTCCATGACGCGTGAATATCGCGCGGGATCTCGGAGCGTTTGCCCTTCAGCAGCATGCACGCGCACGAGAACATCGCCATCAGTCCCAGTAACGCGTACGTGTAGACTCCGTTCACCGTGGTGGAGTCAGCGTTAAGGATCAGAACGAGTCGCCAGCTCTGCATGAGGCACCTTCACATGCTCCGACGAGCCCAAGCCTGGGAACTTCCACGTCGGGCCTCTAGGCACACCTTCCACGATCTCGATCTTGCGACGCCGCAAGTTCACGGCCCGCGAGCTGGTGGCGGAGCTGGGGATGCGCGGCGAGGACACCTCCATGTAGGCCGTTGTCGGAACCTGGAGACTGCCCATCGTGCTCTCGCCTTCTCCAGCACTTGAAACCATTGAGCTGGGGATTTGGACTCGACTGGATGAGGACGGCTTGGCTCGAACGCGACGAAAAGCGGAATGAGCGAACGTGTTGAAGACGTGGGTCTCGATTAATCGGCGATTAAAACGTCATGGGATGTATGGCGCTCTGTACATTAGATTGTTGTCGCCTCTCCTTGTCGCTCAGAGGATGAACCAATGAATACGGCCGTGTCATTCCTCCCCAAATTTCAGTGCATCTTCAGCTTTGAGGAGAGAAGTTTAACAGTAAGTTAAACAGAAATGGGCAAAACAAGTGTCAAACGTGGTGCTTTAATTAAAAAAAGGAATTTGGCTTTGCTATCATGAATCTGAAAACTCCACTCGCAAAGACCTCCTTGCGGCAGCCAAGACTGGGTACTTAAGTACAACAATTCCTATGCATTTACCGGTACCGGTATTATAATTAAGCTATGGCTATTTCGAAGATCGCAATGGAAGTTTGCAAGTTATTTAGAATCCTGTTCAATAATTTGTGTTGTGGACTTCCAAGGTGCAAACAGAGTTACCGGAGGTTGACTTTGCGGGCTCGATGCTGGACGGCAACGTCTTCACGTCCATTTTCTTCGGCTTTGGTGCATCGATGCTCGGCATTACCGGTTTTGAGTCGTCGTCCAACTACGTCGAGGAGCAGCCGGGTGTGTTCCGAAAGACGCTGCGCAACATGTGGGCACTCGTCACGTTTTTCAATCTGGGATTGGGAGTCGGCATCCTCGCTGTTCTGCCACTTGACGGTGACGACGGTATCTACGCTAGCAGCGATGCACTACTGGCGAAGGTCGCTCGTGTCGCAGTGGGAAGCTGGTTCGAGACATGGGCTTGTATCGACGCGTTCATCGTACTCAGCGGCGCTGTGCTCACCTCGTACGTCGGTATTTGCGGTTTGGTTGAGCGCCTGTCGAACGACCGCGTGCTACCTGCTTTCTTGGCCAAGAAGAACAAGCTGCGCGGTACAAGCCACAACATCATTGGACTCTACTTCCTCCTCTCGGCAAGCAGATCGGCATCCCCGCACCGCCGCGTCTGCAGTCCTGTCATGCGCAATGTGGGACGTGCAGGGGGTGCACAAACCTGTCAACTTCGAGAACATTTTGGCAACACGATGTTGCACAGCCGCATCGCCGGCAAACTCTAAACTTTACACTGTAGAGTTTGCCGGTAATGCTTTAGTCTAAACGGAGTGACAACGGGTGGCAACTACTTCCTGGAGAACGAAGAGACTGGAGACCGGAGATACAGTACATGTACAGTAAAAGTTTTTTTTCTGAGAGCGGCCGATGCCGAGTCAATAGTATTGACCCCACCCTATTCCACTGCAATATACCTATAATACCCAGTACTGTATTGGGAGGGTCGACATGCTCATTTCATAAGGTGTCTGGCCGTGTAAACGAGCTGCTCCAGAAGAATGTCACCTGGCCTGAGGGGGGGGACCCGGCGTGATCTTTCGCCTCTACTTCTCTGAGGGCTGTGCCGGGATTGGCGACGAGGCTCCTCAGTAAAGCCGCCCACTGAAGCGCAGGTGAAGCTCTTCCAAATAGTCCAGCGCCCAACGTCTCCGCCAAACCCGCTAATCAGTCTTGTCATTCCCCATTTTGCAGAGTCGATCTCAAGTCAAGTCACGTCAATTCAAGTTCCTTCGGGGCCCAACACTATCGCAATGGAATCGAGCAGCTACCTCGAAGTCGCATCGCCGGTGCCGGTCACCCGCAGCGCAACCAACGTCCGTCGCCGCAAAATTGAGATCGAAGTGGAGGACGGCCCAGCGCGGGGCCCCACTTGGCAGTTCCCCCGCTCCGGCACCTCGCAGCAGGTGCAGGTGCCCGAGGCGGAGTTGGCAGACATTCAGTACGAATTGGACCAGCCACGCAAGCTGCTGTCGGAGTGGCCCGCCACCGCCATCAGTGGCAACGACATCCTGGGAAGCGTGCTGTATGCAGCTTCGTCCGTGGTCGCCAAGGCTGGCAAGCTCATGCCCGTGCCGCTGCTCATGGTGGCAGCCGTGCTCTACTGCTTCCGGTTCATCTACGAGGAGGTGGTCACCGCTATCCCCATGAACGGCGGCACCTACAACGCACTACTCAACACCACGTCCAAGCGGGCTGCTGCAGTGGCCGCCTGCCTGGGCATCTTGTCGTATGTCGCTACGGGCGTCGTGTCTGCCACGTCGGGCGTTCACTACCTCGACACCCAGGTGGACATCCCGGTTGTGGTCTGCACCATCGCGCTTCTGTTCGCCTTCGCGGTGCTGGCACTCGTGGGCATTGCTGAGAACTCTCGTGTGGCCCTAATCATCTTTCTGCACCACATCGTCGTGCTGAGTGTCCTGGTGGTGTCGTGTGCGGTGTACGGCATCAAGAACCCGCACATTTTCCGAGACAACATGAACGCGGACTACCCGGAGGTGGACTTCGCCGGGTCTATGCTGGACGGCAACGCGTTCACCGCCGTGTTCTTCGGCTTCGGAGCTGCCATGCTGGGTATCACGGGGTTCGAGTCCTCCTCGAACTATGTCGAGGAGCAGGCCCCCGGCGTGTTCCGAAAGACACTGCGCAACATGTGGGCTTTGGCTTCGGTGTTCAACGTCTCTCTCGGAATCGGCATCCTCGCCGTTCTACCGCTCGGTGGTGACGACGGAATTTACGCCAGCGCAGATGCGTTGCTCTCCAAGACTGCAGAGGTGTCTCTGGGGAGCTGGTTCGAGACCTGGGTCAGTATCGACGCCTTCGTCGTGCTGACCGGCTCCGTGCTGACTTCGTACGTTGGCATTTGCGGCTTGGTGCGCCGCCTATCGACCGACCGTGTGTTGCCGAGCTTCCTGGCGAAGACGAATGCGTTGCGCGGCACAAACCACTACATCATCGGGTGCTACTTCCTGCTGTCGTCCAGTCTCGTACTGATACTCAATGTGGACAGCACCATCATGAACGGCGTGTACACGTACGCGTTCCTGGGTTTGATGGCGCTATTCGCAAGTGCCGGCATGCTGCTGAAGGCCAAGAGACCCGAGATCCCCCGCGACGTCTCTGCGCCGTGGACTGTGCTGGTGCTGGGCTTCGTGATGGTGGTGGCGGCGATCTTCGCGAACCTCCTCGGCGACCCGTCCGTGCTGATGTACTTCGCACTGTACTTCATCGTCGTGGCCTTCGTGATGTTCGTCATGTTTGAGCGCGTCACGATCCTTCGCTGTATCCTCGCGCTGATGAAGAAGACGGCGCCATCGAAGTACGCGAAGGACGCAGCCGTCAACTACTTACGCACTCGCGACACCCCCGAGGTGGAGCACACGGGCGCGCGGGGAGGACGCACGATTGCTCGCGCCATCGCGAGTATCCGTAGTGCTCCGATCATCTTCTTCTGCAAGCGGCCGGATCTGTCGATCATCAACAAGGTGATCATGTATGTGCGTCGCAATGAGCAGACACACACGCTTCGCATCGTGCACGTGTTTGCGGACGAAGAGACGGATGCGCCCGTGCTGAAGGCCTTCCGCAACTTGGCGGTGCTGTTTGACAGCATGCACCCGAAGATCCGCATCGACTTCGTGTCTGTGCAGGGTGAGTTTAAACCCGCGACGATCGAGTGGCTGTCGAAGAAGATGGGGATGCCGCGCAACTTGATGTTCATCACGCAACCCGACATGGTGTCGGCGGCGTGTGTGTCTTCCGTCGGCGTTCGCGTCATTACGGCATGATACTCACTCACCCTGTGCGTTTGTCGCCCTTTCTGAATGACAGTGTCATGGTAGGTATTTACCGTAAATGCACGAATTCCGATTGAGGGGTAACTTTGTAATGGATACTTTGAAGTACTACGCAGTTGCTTTCAGTATGAGTGTCAACATGGCACTGTCAAGCATGCTAAGGTAGCTCCAGAGGGCCACCATGGTCGGAGCAAGATAAACTTCAATTTAGAGCATCTCCACCGGTTGTGAGTAAAGCTAAATTTTGGCTCTTTTCTAGCCAAATTTACTCAAATATTTAGTTTCGTCCACTCCACCGGTTGAGCAAATCCGTGAGCAAATTACGTTTGATTTTACTCACGCGAGATTTTTGAGCAAGTTTGCTCACGAGGGAGGATTGTGTAGAGCTATGAGCAAAGCTTTGAGGCTGCGACCGGTGCAGCAGAGCCCTGCGTTTGTCGATAATGTTATCCTACAGGATCGTTTTCTGCGTACTTTAGGTAAAGTTTTACTCACAACCGGTGGAGATGCTCTTAGAGCGAAGCAATAACAAATATTGACGCAATAGGGGGAGTCAGAATTGGCAAATGGTACAAAAAATATGGTAGACTTTCGGACGAAGAAATGGTAGGAACATTTGCAAAATATGGCACGGTTCAGAATTGAGCTCGTCTGCCATTTCACGCAAACTAATCCGAAGCTCCAGCAATGGGTGGAAAGTCATCGCTCAAGAGGGAGGCTGCTGCGTGTGCTGAAGGCCCCCTAAAACGCACTGCAGCTAGCCCAGGTACCTATTAGGTTACCTAATAGGTAACCTCATCATGTAGTACACACGCAAACCAGTGCATATAGGACCTTCATTTTAGGTGTTCTGCGTGGTCCTCACGGCCGACACGCAACAGTACAGGCTGCTAACCGAGGCGCGGCTCCGTAGCTGCAGCTAGAAGCAGCGTTTATCGATACTTACCTGTAGGCACGTTGGGTGCAGCTAGGAGCACATGTGCGAAGCATCTCAGTGCCGCCGGACGCCTCTAGCTCCAGCGCTGCACGCTGCAGCTCAATGGCCGCGCCTTCTTGCGGATTGATAATTGTGTAGTGAATAGCCATACAAACTTCAACATAAAAAGAGTGAATGTCGTGCCCTGCTGCGCGAAAAGCACGACTGACAGCAAAATGGTCTGCGGATGGCTAACCATTTGGGGAAATGGTCGACCATCTCGAAAAAGGTTTACCTCTGGAGGTGATCCATTTCGGATATGGAAATGGTCACCGACCATGAAAAATATGGTTGCCATCTCGGCAGAAATATGTCGGCAAAAAAGCTAATTCTGACCCCCCCCTAATTACAGTATATAGACATTAGGTGAAGTAGTGAAATATTCGCGAAGTATGGTTTGAAAACTTGGGATATCGTTGCTAACGGTATCTACGGAACAATTCTATCTGCTGACACGTATAAAAAAATAGGGGGTACGAAAGTCATCGTGGTCGTCGGTCTCATGATCGGGCAGGCAACCGCTCTCAGTTCTCTTCGTTCTCTTGTCATCCGTTGTTGCGCCCTAAAGAAGAGATTGCCGGTGATGCGGCTAACATGTTCTCGAAGTTCGACAGGTTTGTGCGCCCCTGCACGTCCCGCATTGCGAATGACAGAACTCTGCACTCGCAGATTGCAGATGCGGCGGTGCGGGCATGCCGATCTCTCCCTGATGCCGGGCATCTCCACTGGAGATTCTCCAGCGGAGGCAAATCCACCAGCAATTTTTCATCGAGCGGCTCGAGTCGAGCCTCGCCGAGCCCGATCCACTGGATCCGTTCTCGACAGTGTCGAGTCGACAGCGCAGAGCTGGTGCGCGGGATCCAGTGCGAAGTCGAGTTGCACCGCGAGCCCTGCCTGTCCTGGTCAGTGGCAATTGCCCGGCCAGAACGCAGCGATTGCTGGACGCGCGTGGGTGAACCGCAGATCCAGCTGGGCCGAGGCTGCAATCACGAAGTTCGCGCCGCGGGCCAGATTTTTTGCTCATGTGACGAGGCAGCGGACGCCTTTTTCCGGCAACCAAGAGCCTCTTTTTCGGCAACGGTGTCAAATGGGAGATGATAATAGCAGGAGGCTTGGTCCTATTCGCAGGAGGGCGCTCAGGTCACGAAGATGTGAAACTTAACCCTTTATGTATCCTACCTGAAATGAGGCCTCATCTTCCTCACAATCAATTTTTCCGTGCCGCCACCCAGCCAGTACCCCGCCGCCCAGCCAGTACCCCGCCTCCCAGTGCGTCGCCGCCCAGTGTCTCGCCGCCGCTCAGTGTCTCGCCGCCGCTCAGTGTCTCGCCGCCAGCCAGCGTCTCTCCACCAGCCAGTGTCTCGCCGCCAGTGTCTCGCCGCCAGCCAGCGTCTCGCTGCCAGTGTCTCGCCGCCAGCCAGTGTCGCCGCCCCGCCAGTGTAATTCAGCGCCGCCAGTGTAGCTCATCACCGCCTCTGTCGCCTGTGTCTCGAAGTGCCGACGCTGTAACACAGCCAGTGTAACTCAGCACCGCCTGTGTAACTAAGTGCCGTCTGTGTCTTGAAGTGCCGCCATTGCCTCGAAGTGCAGCCAGTGTCTCGAAGTGCCGCCACTGCAACTCAGCGCCGCCAGTGTCTCGAAGTGCAGCCAGTGTCTCGAAGTGCAGCCGGTGTCTCGAAGTGTAACTGAGTGCCGCCAGTGTCTCGAAGTGCCGCCGCTTTAACTCAGCGCCGCCAGTGTCTCGAAGTGCATGATGTGGAATTTACCGTGCCATCCCGAGTCAAGTTTCCGGGATGTGGCGTCTGCAAAGAGTGCCGCAAATGCATTTGCGAGAGACCATGGGTATGCGCTTGTGGTCAAGTCCGTGTGTCGAGACAGCAGTGGTCAGCATCGGAGGATAATTATGGGGTGCGATCGGCACGGAGCACGTAGGGCTTACGTATCACGCTCCATTCGGCGTCGAGTAAATGCAGGCTCGCGTCGATGTGGGTGCCCAATGGAGTTGAACATTGTACGCCGTGGTGAGGTCGGAAGTGCATCCGAGCGATGGTGTTTGGAGCATCGTGGAAAAGCTGTCGCTCACAACCATTCTCCGTCGACACACCCTGCCGCACACCCAGCGCACCGACGCGCAGCACGCACATTGGCTGTCCGCAATGCAATCGTGGCGGATGCCGAGATTGGAGTGCGGGCAGCGCAAACTATTGCACGTTTGAATCTACAGGACGACGACAACCTCCTGTTGCATAGAGACGTGTACAATGAAAGACGGCGGGCGGTAAACGAGCGTGTAGGTGGGTTTACGAGGATGGAGTATTTGCTGAGGGAACTGGAGGCTGGGGACTATTTCGTGGAGTTTGATGTGGATGATCAGTCCAGAGTAACGGACTTGTTCTTCGCGTTTGACCTGGCAATTGACATATATCGTGACAACAGCGACGTCATATTACTCGACTGTACCTACAAAAAAAACCGCTTCGGCGTTCCTCTGCTAAATATCGTCGGGATCACTGGGACCAACTCCACGATCCACGTAGCGCAAGCTTTTATCAGAAACGAGCAGGTGCCGGACTATGCTTGGGCCCTCCGGCAGCTTTACGCGATGATGGAGCAGCGCAATATTCGTCCCCCGCAGGTGTTCTTCAGTGATGCAGAGCTTGCACTGATTAATGAAATCGAGGTGATTTTCCCCGGAGCCCCTCACTTGCTGTGCCTGTGGCACATCGTGAAGAATGTGGAGACCCATGCACGGAAAAACACATTCAGACGAGTTCGAGACGAGGCGGCTTCGTCGTCAACTAGTGTCAAGTGGAAAGACTCAGATGGCCACCGCAATTTTTGTGACGCATTTTTGCGTGTAGTTTGGGCTACCAGTGAAGACGAGTATGAATACCGAAAGCGTGAGCTTCATATGCTGTCGGAAGCTGAAGCGGGATACATAGATGATGTATGGCTAAGCCATTGGAGGCGTCGTCTTGTTCGGTGCTGGACAGACAATGTAGTACACTTCGGTCTGCAAGCTACATCCCGTGTAGTGGGCTACCATGCAACGATGAAAGCATGGCTGGGGACAAGTCGAGGCGACTTCCTCACGATTCATTCGCGTCTGCGACATTGGTGGGTGCAGTCGGTGAACAAGTACTGGACGACGAGAGCTATTGAGCGTACGCGTACACCAAACCGCCTCCGCCGACCCCTATATGAGGCTGTAGTCTCGGTGATCACCTCACACGCTCTTAGACAAACCGACAACATTCGGCTATCGACAGAACTACTTATACGACCATGCTCAGGCTCCTACAGCGCCACTCATGGAATGCCTTGTGCCCACCAGATACATGCAGCTATAAGTAACGGAAACAGACTACAGCCTGAGCAATTCCACGCACACTGGTGGCTGGACAGCGGGGCAGCACCTGTACCCCCACCTCCACGAGTGCTCGAACCAGAGACGATTGCAGACAGGCGTGCTCAACGTCGCACAGATCGGAGACGCCAACGACAGCGAGGTAGTGGAAGATGGGGAACAAGGAGGATCCCTTCACAGTTTGAAATGTCGATCATGCAAACGCCAGATACCATGTAAAATGAGAGTGGTATACAGATAAAAAGAAGGACAAGTGTATTATAATTGCATTGAAAGTGTAGACCCCAGCTTTATACTACTAGCGCCCTATCATTCTTCGTCAATTATTATGGGGTTCTCTTGCGTTCCTTCAGCAAAATGGATGCGTGTCACTCCATCTCTTGTTTCTGTCGACGCAGGCTCCGATGTTGTGTCTGCTATCGCACTGCTGTCAATACTTCGACCCTCGCGCACTCTGCGAAGGTATGCCACGAAAGCGGTATGCCCGTCATGGTGGTCATTTGGAGTGACCTCGCCCTGCACCAGCTTGTACGTGCGAATCGTGCGCCATTTAGTAGTCCCCTCAGAGTAGATAAGCCCTGTAGCATCTGCATAGCGTTTGACTAGCCAGGTTACAGGTAGATTTTCCCGTGAATTGAGCCTGAGAGGAGTGTCTGCTTCGATGTTGACGCCTAGAACTCGCGAGATCCGGTGACCTCGCCGATCACCGGACACATGAAGGGGGGAGTAGTATTCAACGTACTCCCCAGCACATAGTTCTTCTGCGGGGAGCTGTGATGCCGAGAGAGGCGCCATTGCACGGCTGATCGAATACTGTCCGTATTGCTGCGCGCGCGATTGCTTCAGCGCTCGTTACGAAACATCCTTTCAGTTTTGAAACGAGCACAACCCATGTTGCTAAATGTTGACTTCACGACGCCTAATTTAGGTGGGTTGAACCAAGGCATGTTGAAGCCAAAAACCTGTCTGCGCCTGCATTAGAACAGAAAATTCTGCAATATCACATGTTGCATGATAGAATGTTACTATGTTTTAGTATAGAGCTCCTGCGAATACGACCAAGGCTCCTGCTATTATCATCTCCCGTGTCAAATGGGATTGGCCGAACCCATGTCGTCTACTGGTGTGTCCATCTGGCGGGTATGCCCTCCGCGCAATACAAAGAGTATGTCGGTGCTGCAGCGGTGGGCGGGGCGACGTGGTCGTCTCCCATCCAGGAGCCGAGCATGCCGGCAGTGCCGCCCGACTCGGGCGGCCCGAGTCCGAACGGAAGGAGAGATGCTGACGAGCACAGAAAAGCACTGACGAGCACAAAAATCGCGGGATATCACATAACCTATACAATTGTCAAGTATAAGAAATGTCGCATGGGGATGGATGTCATGGTGACCAGCCGCGCTACGCTTGGCTGGGCGCCCCCGCGCCTCGCTTCGCTCGGGCTATAAAGATAGTATGTACTGGCCAGCGCAGTGCTCGGCTCGCTGGAATGCTCGGCGCTGGGCCCGCCTACGCAAATTCCGCGCGGCCCAGCTTCGCGGGCACCCCGCGCGGGTTTGCTTCGTCTACGCGCGCTCGCAACCGCTCGCCTCAGTCACCCCTCCCGTTCTGTGCTCACCCGCATTTTGCTGTGCTGATCAGGGATTATACGGTGATTAGGATATTTTCTCGAACGGAAGCAACTGGCGCCTGGTTTCGCTGCCGCGTTCTTCAGCTTTGACGGCCAGGTGGTGAGCCAGTCAAAGCTCCAACGGCGGGCAAAGACGGCTGCCAGCGTCCAGTTTGTGGTGAGCGGGGACGGATGTCATTTCCCCTGCACAGCGCGGCTCGTGCATGAAAACATGTGACGTCAAGTCGCGCCCCCCTCAAAAGAGGCAACTGCACCGCGGAGGGGCGACCCGGCGTGTCCTTTAATCCCCTACACCACAAGCAGGCGAGGCGACATCTACCCTCGCCCCGCCTGTCTTTTGCTGCTCTATGGGCTCACCACAAACAAGCCTTTAACTTGGACATTGAAGTGGCCATACTGAGCGTCAGATATATCACGCGAGAGATTTAAGCGCGCTCACGCACCCGCCAGAAGTCCATGCAACGGCTTCATTTTCCATTCTGCCGCGTCCCTGTCCAGTCGAAAGTCCCAAAATCCCAAAATGGGCGGAAGCACCACCGGCAGCCTCCAGGTTCCAGCCACGGCCTACATGGAAGTGGCGTCTCCGCGCGTCCCCAGCTCCGCCACCAGCTCGCGGGCCGTGAACCTGCGCCGCCGCAAGATCGAGATCGAGATCGTGGAGGGCGCGCGCAGGGGCCCGACGTGGCAGTTCCCGGGCTCCGGCTCGTCCGAGCACGTGCAGGTGCCTCAGACTGAGCTGCTGGAGATCCAGAAGGAGCTGGAGCAGCCCCGGAAGCTGCTGGGCGAGCTGCCGGCCACGTCCATCAGCGGCAACGACATCCTGTCCAGCGTCTTGTACTCGGCCTCGTCCGTGGCCGCCAAGGCCGGCAAACTCATGCCCATCCCGCTGTTGATGGTGTCCACCGTGCTCTTCTTCTTCCGCTTCATCTACGAGGAGGTGGTCACCGCCATCCCCATGAACGGCGGCACGTACAACGCGCTGCTCAACACGACGTCCAAGCGCACAGCGGCAGTGGCTGCGTGTCTGAGCATCTTGTCGTACATCGCCACGGGCGTCGTGTCGGCCACGTCGGGCGTGCGCTACCTGAACAACCAGGTGGACATCCCCATCGTGGGCTCCACCATCGTCCTCCTTGGTGCCTTCGCAGTGCTGGCGGTGATCGGCATCACGGAGAGCTCCCGCGTGGCCACCGTCATCTTCCTGCACCACATCGTCGTCCTGCTCATCCTCTTCGTCTCGTGCATCGTGTACTGGGCGCAGCACCCGCACGTCTTCAAGGACAACATGCACGCGGGCTACCCGGAGGTGGATTTCGCTGGCTCCATGCTGGACGGGAACGTGTTCACGGCCATTTTCTTCGGCTTCGGCGCGTCCATGCTGGGTATCACGGGCTTCGAGTCGTCGTCCAACTACGTGGAGGAACAAGCGCCGGGGGTCTTCCGCAAGACGCTGCGCAACATGTGGGCGCTCGTCACCTTCTTCAACGTCGGCCTTGGCGCCGGCATCCTCGCGGTGCTGCCTCTGGAGGGCGACGGCGGCATCTACGCAAGCTCCGACGACCTCCTGGCCATGGTCGGCCGGGAGGCGGTGGGCAGCTGGTTCGAAACGTGGATCTGCATCGACGCCTTCGTCGTGCTGAGCGGCGCAGTGCTGACCTCGTACGTCGGTATCTGCGGCCTGGTGCGCCGCCTGTCCACGGACCGTGTGCTGCCGGCCTTCCTCGCCAAGACCAACAAGCTCCGCGGCACGAACCACTACATCATCGGCCTCTACTTCGCGCTGTCGTCCAGCCTCGTGCTGATCCTGAACGCGGACGCTACGACGGTCAACGGCGTCTACACGTACGCCTTCCTGGGTCTCATGGCCATGTTCTCGTGCGCGTGCATGCTGCTGAAGGGCAAGCGCTCGGAGATTCCTCGTGACATCCACGCGCCGTGGGCTGCGGTGATCATCGGCTTCATCCTAGTAGTGGTGGCCATTTTCTCCAACCTGCTCGGAGACCCGTCGGTGCTCATGTACTTCGCCATCTACTTCATCGTGGTGATGTTCGTCATGTTTGTCATGTTCGAACGAGTGACGATCCTGCGCTGCATTCTGGTCATGATGAAGAAGATGGCCCCCTCTCGCTACGGCAAGGCTGCTGCGGTTGGCCTCGCCACCGACAGCTCGGAGGAGATCGAGCACACTGGCGCCCGAGGTGGCGGCACCATCGCCCGCACCATCGTCAGCATCCGTGACGCCCCCATCGTCTTCTTCTGCAAGGTGCCCGACCTCACGATCATCAACAAGGCCATCATCTACGTGCGTCGTAACGAGCAGACCCACACGCTGCGCATCGTGCACGTGTTCGCGGACGAGGAGGCGGACGCCCCGGTGCTCGCGTCCTTCCGCGAGATGGCGGCGCTGTTCGACAGCATGTACCCGAAGATCCGCGTGGACTTCGTGTCGGTGCGCGGCGAGTTCGGCCCTGCGATGATCGAGTGGCTGTCGCGGTCGATGAAGGTGCCGCGCAACATGATGTTCATCACACAGCCAGACTTGATCTCAGCAGAGCGCGTGTCGACAGTCGGCGTCCGCGTTATCACGGCATGATACAAGAAGTATCAGCATTAGTTGAGCTAGCGTGTGTGAATACAAATATGATTTCGCTTTGAACTGAGTCCTGAATGAAGTGACGACATCTGGATGACAACATGGATATACCGGTAGTAACTGGGACTCACGATTGCTGGACGGGAACGAGCTGCTGGTGATGATGCAACGCTATCACAGCGCTGCAAAATCTCTATGACCTCCACGCTCAAGTATGCCAGCATTTGCATAACGTTTGCGAGACATGAGTGCCCGCCTCAACTGTGTGCACAAAAACCTGATAAAGTATCCTTTCGTTCGAGAACAACTTGAAGTGACTATGGGGTCAGTACCTAGCGGTACAGTATTATAGTCCAATGCGGTCTCAGAGCCCCCCGGGCCTTCCAGTTCCGTTCTCAGTTCTGAATTTGCCGTGTCAAGCACAAGCGCCTTCAGTCTCCAGTGTCCAGTGTCCAGTCAAACAGCAATGGCAGCCGACGCCGACTCGCTGCAGATCCCTGCCACCAGCTACCGCGAGGTCTTCTCTCCCCGCCTGTCGAGTGACGGCCCCAGCTCTCGCCCCGTGAACCTGCGACGCCGCAAGGTCGAGATCGAGATCGTGGAGGGCGCCCCAAGAGGCCCAACGTGGCAGTTCCCGGGCTCCGGCTCGTCTCAGCACGTGCAAGTCCCGCGTGACGAGCTCTCCGAGATTCAGAAGGAGCTGGAGCAGCCCAAGAAGCTGCTGACCGAGCTGCCGGCCACGTCCATCAGCGGCAACGACATCCTGTCCAGTGTCCTGTACACGGCGTCGTCCGTGGCCGCCAAGTCGGGCAAACTCATGCCCATTCCGATGCTGTTGGTGTCCATCGTGCTCTTCTTCTTCCGCTTCATCTACGAGGAGGTGGTCACCGCCATCCCCATGAACGGCGGCACGTACAACGCCCTGCTCAACACGACGTCCAAGCGGACGGCCGCCTTTGCAGCGTGTCTGGGCATCTTGTCATACTTGGCCACCGGCGTGGTCTCCGCCACCAACAGCGTCCGCTACCTCAACAACCAAGTGACCATCCCGATCGTCGGGTCCACCATCATCCTGCTGGGCGCGTTCGCGTTGCTGGCGGTGATGGGGATCTCGGACAGCTCGCGGGTGGCCACCGTCATCTTCCTGCATCACATTGTGGTGCTCAGTGTCCTGTTCGTGTCGAGTGTCGTGTACGGGATCCAACATCCACACGTCTTCCACGACAACATGCACACGGGGTACCCGGAGGTGGACTTTGCAGGTTCCATGCTGCACGGGAACGTGTTCACGGCCATTTTCTTCGGCTTCGGCGCGTCAATGTTGGGTATCACGGGCTTTGAGTCGTCGTCGAACTATGTGGAGGAACAAGCTCCGGGGGTCTTCCGCAAGACGCTACGCAATATGTGGGCACTCGTCACTATTTTCAACGTCGGCTTGGGTGCCAGTATTCTGGCAGTGTTGCCTCTCGGTGGATCGAATGGCATCTACGCGAACGCGGACGCTCTGGTGGCGAAGGTTGGTCGTGAAGCGCTGGGAAGTTGGTTCGAGTCGTGGATCTGCGTTGACGCTTTTGTGGTGCTTTGTGGCGCCGTGTTGACTTCTTACGTTGGTATCTGCGGTCTCGTGCGTCGTCTATCAACCGACCGCGTGTTGCCGTCGCTCTTGGCGAAGACGAACAAGGCGCGAGGCACCAACCACTACATTATCGGCATCTACTTCTTGTTGGCCTCGAGTCTTGTGCTCATTTTGAACGCGGATGCCACCACCGTGAACGGAGTCTACACGTACGCGTTCCTGGGGCTTATGGCGCTTTTCTCGTGTGCCTGCATGCTGCTCAAGGGCAAGCGATCGGAGATCCCGACAGACGTTCATGCGCCATGGGCTGTAGTGGTGCTCGGCTTCCTGATGGTTGTGATCGCCATTTTTGCGAACTTGCTGGGCGATCCGTCGGTGCTCATGTACTTCGCGCTGTACTTCATCGTGGTGGCTTTCGTGATTTTCATCATGTTCGAGCGCGTGACTATTCTCCGCTGCGTCCTCGTCATTTTGAGAACCGTGGCTCCCTCACGTTATGGCAAAGCGGCTGCAATCGGTCTAGCGACGCAACAATCACCTCAAGTGGAGCACACAGGTGCACGCGGTGGCCACACAATCGCTCGCACCATTGTGAGCATTCGTAGTGCGCCCATTGTGTTCTTCTGCAAGACACCAGACCTCACGATCCTGAACAAGGCCATCATCTACGTGCGACGGAATGAACAGACGCAGAATCTGCGTATCGTGCACGTCTTCGCCGACGAGGAGGAAGATGGCCCAGTGTTCAATGAATTCCGGGAGATGACAGCGCTGTTCGACAGCATGTATCCGAAGATCCGTGTGGACTTCGTGTCGGTGCACGGCGAGTTCGGCCCGGCGATGATCGAGTGGCTGTCGTGGACGATGAACGTGCCACGCAACATGATGTTCATCACGCAACCAGACTTCCTTTCAGCCGAGCGGGTATCTACTGTAGGCGTTCGGGTCATCACCGCGTAGCTGGTTCCCAGGGATGTGATAAGCCACAATAGCGTGTAACGTAAGAAGAGACAAATGAACGACAACGACCGCATTTATGCCAAGATCGTCTCCGTAGTCTTAAGAGACAAATGAACGACAACGACCACATTTATGCCAAGATCGTCTCCGTAGTCGCATTTTGCTCGCACCTTTATCTTCCAAGTCACCGGATACCATGTGACCCAAAGCTGTGGCTTTCTCGTATGCAGAGGATGGAACCGTGGAGAGTAATCCTACACATGCCCGAGACAGGTGGGGGTGTCAATGGTCGGCTTGAGGATGACGAAGCGTATCGTGTTGGGATTTCCCGACAACTATACCCACTAGCACCCGCTGTTGTAAACATATACTTTGAGCTGATCAAAACCTTCATCTCCGATCAGACTCCTACGTCACCAGCAAATGGCTGTCCTGGTCAACGGCTGTCTGTATAATAGGACAGGCGAATCAAAACTCTCAGCCCCAATTGGGCACCTTCGTCCAACGGCATCGACCGAGCTGGGGGGTTTCTCTACCGGGCGCTACTTTAATTCATTAGCGAGTCATGGTGCAATTCCAGTGTTCACTCTCAAGATCATTCTCTCATTTCCGGTCCCCAAGTAAAGTCTCCTCCAGTGCTTTTCAACTCGACTGAACCGGTGATGATGGAGTCCAATCCTGCTAGAGCGTTGTTGGCGCCGTCGCCCACGGCGTTCTACCGTGAAGCGTCTTCACCAAAGCTTGAAGAAGGCTCCGTGAACAGCTCACGAGCTCTTAATCTTCGACGACGCAAGATCGAGATCGAGGTGGTGGACAACGGCCCCAAAGGACCGGCTTGGCAGTTCCCCGGCTTCGGTACTTCGGAGCACGTGCAGGTGCCTCCGAATGAGCTGGCCGACATCCAACTCGAGCTGAATCAACCACGCAAGCTGCTGGGCGAGCTGCCTGCGACTGCTATCTGCGGTAACGACATCCTGTCCAGCGTGCTGTATTCAGCGTCGTCTGTCGCTGCGAAGTCTGGCAAGCTCATGCCGATCCCGCTGCTCATGGTGTCGGCTGTGCTGTTCTCATTCCGCTTCATCTACGAAGAGGTCGTCACGGCAATTCCACTGAACGGAGGCACCTACAACGCACTACTCAACACAACGTCCAAGCGCACTGCTGCGGTGGCTGCGTGTTTGAGCATCTTATCGTACGTTGCTACGGGCGTCGTGTCAGCCACCTCCGGTGTCCACTACTTGAACAACCAAGTGGAGATTCCGACTGTTAGCTGCACGATCATTCTGCTCGGTGCCTTTGCTCTTCTGTCAGCATTGGGCACGGCGGAGAGTTCTCGCGTGGCGGTCGTCATCTTCCTACACCACATTCTCGTACTCTCGATCCTGTTCGTCTCGTGCATCGTGTACGGTGTCCAGCACACACACATCTTCAGCGACAACATGCGCACTGAGCTGCCCGAGGTGGACTTCGCGGGCTCGATGTTAGACGGCAACGTGTTCACGGCCATTTTCTTCGGCTTCGGCGCGTCCATGCTGGGTATTACTGGTTTCGAGTCGTCGTCCAACTACGTCGAGGAGCAGCAGCCGGGTGTGTTCCGCAAGACGCTGCGCAATATGTGGGCTCTTGTCACTTTTTTCAACATCGGCTTGGCCCTAGGCATTCTCGCGGTGCTGCCTCTTGACGGCGACGACGGCATCTACTCGCACGGCGAAGCGCTGCTTGCCATAGTTGGCCGCGTTGCTGTTGGAAGCTGGTTCGAAACGTGGGTTTGCGTGGACGCCTTTGTCGTCCTCTGCGGTGCAGTGCTCACTTCGTACGTCGGTATTTGCGGTTTGGTTGAGCGACTCTCGAATGACTGCGTCCTGCCTGCCTTTTTGGCCGAGAAGAACAAGCTACGCGGCACCAGCCACTACATCATTGGCATGTACTTCTTCTTGTCGTCCAGCCTCGTTCTGATCCTGAACGCTGACGCCACGACGGTGAACGGTGTCTACACGTACGCGTTCCTGGGTCTCATGGCGATGTTCTCGTGCGCGTGCATGCTGCTGAAGGGCAAGCGCTCGGAGATTCCTCGTGACATCCATGCGTCGTGGGCTGTTGTCATTGTTGGCTTCTTGCTTATTGTGGTCGGCATCTTCGCCAACCTGCTTGGAGACCCGTCGGTGCTCATGTACTTCGCCATCTACTTCATCGTGGTGATGTTCGTCATGTTTGTCATGTTCGAACGAGTGACGATCCTCCGCGTGGTCCTAGCGTTTCTCCAAAGCGTGGCACCGTCGCGGGTCGGAAAGGAGGCATTCATCGGAATGGCGGACGATGGTACACCTGAAGTGGAGCACACGGGTGCGCGTGGAGGACGCACCATCGCCCGCACCATTTCAAGCATCCGTGATACCCCCATCGTCTTCTTCTGCAAGGTGCCCGACCTTACGATCATCAACAAGGCCATCATCTACGTGCGTCGTAACGAGCACACACACACGCTGCGCATCGTGCACGTGTTTACGGACGAGGAGGCTGCTACTCCGGTGCTCGCGTCCTTTCGTGAGATGGCGGCTCTGTTTGACAGCATGTACCCGAAGATCCGCGTGGACTTCGTGTCGGTGCACGGCGAGTTCGGCCCTGCGATAATCGAGTGGCTGTCGCGGTCGATGAAGGTGCCGCGCAACATGATGTTCATCACACAGCCAGACATCCTGTCGGCCGAACGAGTCTCCAGTGCTGGCGTCCGGCGTGATCACAGCGTAGTCACCTGCAGAAATACATTTGAACACCATTGCTTTTTCATCAAGTTACTGAAAGAGTTAACTCTATTTCAGCCGAGGACATTATTGTCCAAAGTGGACGTTTTTTAGATATAGGACTATTTCTAAAAGAAATCCCGTTTAGAAACGTTCCAAAGACATTTAAATCTGATCCACACCCCCAACAGTAACCAAGGAATGAAGCTGGAGGCGCAAGCGCTCGACACTGAGCGCCCTGCTGCCGCAAGCTCCAGCCCCCACGACTGTCCAATCCACTTCCTCCTTCATTTACAAAAGGTGCTGCCCCCATGCAACTTTAAGTCAACAGCAAACGAGTTAAAACGCTGCTACAGTACTAAAATATCATTTTTCTGATTTTTCCCCAGCAATTCCGGCGTCGCCGTCGCTATGAGCTCTCGTCGTGTCTTGTGGGAGTGGTGGGTATCGCTCTGATGCTCGTGGAATGTGAGATCGCTGAGCGTAGGGGGGACCTCACTTCGTCTTCTAAACTGGCAGTGCTGGTGCTCAAGAGCTCTGTTTTGGTGTCGACTGTACTGCTGGACGTGCTGCTGGTGCTAAGATATCGCTGTGACGGCCAAGTGAACCAACTGCAGAGCTCAATCCCCTCGAGAAGACACAAGTTTTCTCTGTGGAGACCTTTGCTGCTGACGCTGGAGCTGATTATCTGCAGTTTCCACGTGCCACCGGGAGTTAGTGGGGACTTTGAGATCGTGCAGCTGCACGGAGCGCCAAGTGCCGAGGACGACTCACTCTGTGAGGCTCTGCAGAGAGGCATTGAAGCTGTCAGGCGTGGAGATGGATGTTACTTGGTGTATCGGTACCCTGCAGAGGTGCTGGGCGTGTTTATGGTTGCGAGACTGTACTTGTTGGCGAGGTTCGTGCGCAGCTCATCAGCTCTGCACTCGCCCTGGATCTCTCTTGTGGGGTCGCTCAATGGAGTTGACGCCATGAAACCGTTCTTCCACTTCAAATCAATTTTCAAGCTGCAACCGTTGAACGTTCTTCTGCCACTCACGATGCTGAACACACTGCTTGTTGCTGCCATTGTGCGCGTTCTGGAGCGACCGGTTCAAGCTTCCTTCGACAACTATTGGAAGTCGATCTGGTTTACCCTCGTGACGCTGGTAAGTGTTCACCTCATAAGCTTTTCTCCAGCTACTAGATGGCTTACCTTTTTGTGTCTGTGCAGTCTGGGACTGGATTAGGCGACTATTTTCCAGTGACATATCTCGGTCGGGCATTTTCAGTAGTGGGCGGGATGTTCTGCGGTGTGCTGACCGTGGCGCTTATCCAGTCTCTTTTCTTCAATTTCCTCGACCTCTCCCCGAGCGAGAAGAAGGTGAGGTACCTCATCGAGCTGGAATGGTGGGAGAAGTCGACTCGCCAGAATGCAGCAAAGCTACTGCAAGCAGCATGGCGAGCAGGAAACTTGCGGCGAGGAACCGATCCAAGCGACCAGCGTCACCTTTTCTCGGTGATGAGGACCGCACGCCGACTGCGGATAGAGAAACCGACAATTGAGCTCTCGATCGAGGACCAGATCGCGGAGATGGAGGCTGCTGTGCTGGCTGAAGTGGATCGAATGGAGGCCGAAAAGCTGGAGGTGATCCAGCGTATCCAGACCAAAGCGATGCAGTTCTCAGCTCTGAAAGAGAAACTGGAGCGGGCAAGCTGACAGAATCATGTCATTATAGGTCAGTCAAAAAGGACCTTTTCCCAATTTTCGTTCGAGGCAACTTCAAATTCAATTTTGGCGCCCTTCGAGTCGAGCCAGTGCCGAATTAATCCTCGCCTGCTATTGGTCCATATCGGCCAATGAAAATGCGCGGATTAATTTTTCCAGCGGACCTTAGCCGGCCAATCCCAGCCAAGAAAGAAGCCTCCAAGAAGAGCAACAAGCCCAACGCCAAAGCCTCGTGACCGTCTCCCCTCTCTGTCTCCCTCTCTACGCGCCAGGCCCGTCCCCGGCCCCCCACCAGGCTCCATGTCGACCGACTGGCTCTTCTCCGCGTCCGAGCTGCAGCTCACGCCGTCCCGCCGCGACGGCGTCTCGCTAACGTCGGAGCTCGAGCGTCGGGGCGTCGCCTGCCGGCTGCTCGCGCGGCTGGCGGCGGCGCTGCGCGTGTCGCTGGCCACACAGCGCAGCGCCTGCGTGTTCCTGCACCGCTTCTTGATGCGGCGCTCGCTGTTGCAGTGCGACGAGCGCGTGGCTGCGGCCGCCTGCCTGCTACTGGCGGCCAAGGCCGAGAACGACGAGACCCGCGCGGTGGACGTACGGCGACTAGCCCAAGCGCTGATTACGGGCCACACGGTTGCGTCATCAGAGGTCCAGACCGTGCGCGACATTCTTCAGTTGGAGGGGGATGTGCTCGTTGCACTTGGGTTCGAGCTGGAAGTGGACCATTCGTTCTGTTATATCGCGGCCGAGGTGGACAAGGTCGTGGCTCTGCCGGCCCTTGAGCCCCGCGCCAATGAGCTGCGTCTGAAGCTCAAGCAAGTGGCTTGGAGCTTCCTGAACGACAGCGCAATCACGTGGACGTGTCTCGCGGTGGACGCACCGCTGGCCGCCAAGGCCGCGGTGTTCGCCGCCGGACTGTTCCAAGGATGCGTGTCGGAGGACGCTCTGACCCGAGAGAGCCAGCCCTGGTGGACGGTGCTGCAGACGCCGGTGGACGTCTTGAAAGGTGCTGGAATGTGCATTTCTATTACATGTTGAATGGGTAGAGTACAGTAGACTCATGTGGTAGTTGGGGTATGTGCCTTTAGATGCCGCAAGACACGTGCTGTCAGCTTACATGGACCCCTTTGTGGACACCAGTGTGCTCCCCAGCGCACTGGTCGAGTTGGTGAGTGTCTTCCACTCGAAGACGGAGTCCAGCGATGTCTGCGTGCTTGAGTCTGAAGTGCCTCTTGAGGCGGAGACCACGCCGTGCAATCCGCTGGTCGATGACTTCAAGCAGGTCGAAATCGACGCTGAGATCCTGTTCCGGAGCGTGGAGGCGTCTCCTGCCAGTGATGTGGAGCACACCACTGCGTGGATTGACGACTGCGTGGTGGTCGTGAAGGGCCAAGAGAGTCCGTCGAGTCCGTCCGACCCTTGCGCAGTGGAGAAGAGTATCCCGCTGTACTCCCCGCTCAACCGCGTCATGGACCCATGCACTGAAGGGTCCCTGCGTTTGAAGCGCTCGATTACGTTAGCAGACAGCGGCCGTGTCATCAAGAAGGCCAAGTTTGCACTATGAGGATCGCCTGAGCGTGAGGTCACCCGCGCGATTCGTGCGGGTGGACGAACGAGCCCTGGCGATGGAATGCAATTCCGCACCCAAGCATTTTAGAAAGGAAAACAGCAGTGAAGAACCAAGTGTGACGCAGCATTCCGACCTGCATACGAAGCGAGTGCTTCTGTATATTGATCACCTACATGGAACCAAGCAGTAAAGTAAACAGAAAAAAAATCTATCGTGAGTGAAAAACTTGCTTGCACTTGATGCCGAATTTTGACCAATTTGTTGTGAATACCGGTATGTTGAAAGGTGTCAGACTCGCATGGGAGCAACTTTTGAACTTCGGCAAGAATGCGGCTCTCATAGAGGCGAGCGAGTGACCGATATTCGGTTTGACTATTCGGAATTGTCTTTCCTTCACGCGTTTCTTCGACCCGTGGGCTCTTCAAGAAAAAGTTGACCTGCTGACTGGCCCAGTGACGTCGTGCTGTGGAATGCATTCTCGACCAATTGCTATTTTATCAGCGATACCTTTGAAGAAGCAAAAGTATACTTCTATTCGGGATCTACAGCAAGCACTCGAACCATTTCACAGGCATCTTCGCCTCGTTCACGAGGGAATCGCCATGTCGAAACGCCGCATCACCGTGGTTTAATTCTGTCGCGTAAAATCTATCGCGATACGTGTTGCCAAACTTTGATTCCGAGATCCCTGCTGCACAGCTTTGGAACTCGACCAAGCCGTCGTTTTGGTCGGATTTGTGAGGAACAATGTTCCCCAGCACCCGATACTGCACGTACTGGATCGAGTATATCCCAGCGTGCCCCTTACTGCACATGAGGGCGGATACATTGGTTCGATACGTCTCTCGTGCGACAGCGTAGGCTTCATTGAGCTCTGGAGTGCTGTACGTTTCGTTTTCGTACGCTAAAGACTGGATCCCGTCTCCTGGAGGGCACAACCCTGTCAGGTCCACAAAGGTTTCCATGAAGAAGTTTGTATCGTCCTTGCAGGAGTCCTGAAAGTAGTCGGAGGACATACTTCCGGTCATTGGCGCTGCAGAACTGACCCATGTCGCACTTGACGCTAGACTGCATTTCCCAGTTGCGATCGCGCCAGCCAACATGAGTCCCCCCATGGAGTGCGTCACAATAATCGTATCGGAAATTGTTGTTCCGTGGCTAGTGTTGCTCACTGCAAGTGCACGGTCACACACCTTCTGCTGCTGACTATCGTCAGTCCAAGAATATTTTATCGTATCGAGCACAGCGAACTTCATCGACGAGCAGCAAGGTGCGTGACCCGTCAAATCCCCCCAATATCTTGGACGTTTATCCGTGTTTGTCGGTTCCTCTTTGCGAATCCCCAAGCCATGGATGAAGATGCACGGTCGTGGTGTTGACTTGCACGAGCACGACTCGCCCAGAGAAAAATCAAACTCGGCCTTCAGCATTCTTGCCGAGTCGAAAAAATTCGTCTCACCGGTGAGCAACGACTTCTCACGCGATGACAACGAACTCGGTGATGCTACTGCCTTGCATCCATGGCCTGTGCTAACATTTACTGCGGGCGCCACAATATCCACGCGATTCGTCAAGTACTCCACAGTGATGTCCACATCGCTGCCGAACATTGTAAGCCCCGATGGGCCCAATGCACATAACCCGAAGTCAACGTTGTTAACGGAAAGCTTGAACGCGCTGCTGCTGGAGCATTCAATCACGCCGCCGCTGCTCGTAGATAATCTCGCCACCGGTGTAGTACCGCTCAGAGCTGAGACGATTGAGTTTATCGATGGCACGGGAGATGAATCCGCGCATGTCACCAACGGGTTGCTGACGCCAAAAGAGCTGTGCGACGTAAACGCTATTCCATCTACGAGGGTGTAGTTGTACACAGTCGAACCCTCTTCGAATGAAGCAAAAGTGTCGTAGAGTATGCTGACACTGGAGTTGTTATCGACGGTGAGTACGGGATTGGCGAGCACGGAGAAGTCGGGCTGCCCATGAATGTACATTGGCTTGCGCTTGACCGTGAAGTGGAAGCGCAATGACGGCCACTCGGTATATTTGCCAAGAGTTTGGGGATGCTGCTGAGACTTGGGCGAAACATTCTGATGACTTGGGGTGGCTTGCGTAGCGAGCGGAATCAAGGCTGCAAGAACAAGTGAACCTCCAAGTAACAACATTGTTTTGCCGGGGGTGTGTGCTGCTTCCGAGGTGGAAAATTAATAATGTGCACTCACGCTGGCTCACTTTAGGCGACGCCTGTGCATGTGCATGTACTGTACCTACGGGGCGCACGCCATGTGTTGCGATCGGCTAAACGGTAACGTTAGTAGGTACATGTGGATGTGTGCAAAGTGTAGTGATCATAGCAACGTAGTGTTTACCGGTACTGTTGGTATTCGGTGTGTAGATTGCAGTGTTCCCGAGAATTATCTTCGGCTGTGCTGCGACTCCACGCTTTCCTGGGTTGCAGTTTGCACTCACCTGTACACTTGGACAGTGGATGGAAATGCATGTAGAGCAGTTTTGTACCATGAATGGTACTGCAAAGAAACAAGTGGCTGAGGAACTCACTGAACAACCTCCCGCCTTTGAATCGTAAAGTTGAAGCTAGACAAGTTTGTAGTGTCGAAGCTTCGGACACTTCATAATTGCTTATCAGCTGCTCTAGTCTACTTCGAAGTACTATTTTTCGCGTGCTCCCTACAGCAGGCACTCGAACCATTTGACTGGCATCTTGGACTTATCCAACAGTGCATCGCCGGTCTTGAACGCCACGTCATAGTGGTTAAGCTTTGCCACGTAGAAGCGATCGCGGTAGTTTTTACCGAATTTGGACTTCGGGATGCCTCCAGCGCAGCTGTGGAACTCGACCATGCCGTCATGTTTGCGCGATTTGTGCGAAACAACACTCCCGAGCACCCAGAAGCCAACCTGGTATGACGATAAAATTCCTGAGAAGCTGTTGCTGCACATTGCCGCGTACACATTCGCTCGATACGCCTTCTTTGCAGCCTCGTACGCTTCATCGAGCTCTGGGGTGCTGTAACTTTCGTGCTCGTAGGCCAATGACTTGATTCCGTCGTCTGCGGGGCAAAAGCCAGTCGTCTCGACAAACTTCTCCATCAAGAGATTGGTATTGTCCTTGCAGGATTCCTGGAAGTAGTCGGAGGCCATACTCCCGGACATTGGCGCCCCCGTACTGACCCACGTCGTGCTGGAGTCGAGACTGCACACCCCATTTGCGATTGCACCCGCCACCATGAGCCCTCCCATAGAGTGCGAGACGATGATGGTGTCCGAAACTGTGGACCCCTTGCTCGTATCACTCACTTCGAGAATGTGGTCGCACACTTTTTGCTGCTGAATCTCATCCGTCCACGAATTGTTCACCGTGTTGAGCATCGCGTACTTTATGGACGAGCAGCACGGCGTGTGGTCCGTCATATTCCCCCAGTAGTCGTACGAGTCGAGGTTCTCCTCTTCTTCGGTAAGAACACCGAGACCATGAATGAAGATACACGGGCGTGGCGTCGATTTGCAGGAGCACGAATCCTCCAGCGAGAACTCAAACGCCGCTTCCAGCTTTCTGGAGACTTCAGAAGAGATCGATCCCCCCGTCAGCAAAGACTTAGCAATGGAAGTCACGGGACTCGACAAGGCAATTTCCTCGCAGTCGTTTTTCACACCATCGCTCAACTTCGGCGCCTGAATATCCACGTGATGTTCCACGTACTCCACGACGATCTCCATGTCGGTTCCGAACATCTTGAAGCCTGATGAACCCGAGAAACAGACGCCAAAGTCGATGCCATTTACAGAGGCCTTGAACGAATTACCAGGAAGACATGGGACGACGGTGCCGTTGCTGGTTAAAACACTCGACACAGCCTTGGCTTCGCTCAGCGCCGACACGATCGCGTTCACCGGTGGCAGAATGTCTGCGTCCATACACTTGACCACCGCATTGCTGCCGTTCAGATAGCTGCCTGCAACGTAGGCGTCGCCATCCACGAGGGTGTAATTGTAGAGGATCTCGTCTTCCATGAACGCTGCGAAGGTGTCGTAGAGCACCCTGGTACTACCGTCACTGATCGATACGGTGGGGGTAGCCAGCACTGCGAACTCGGCCTGACCGTGGACTTCCATGGCGTCGCGCTTGATAGCGAACTGGAAGTGAAGCGACGGCCAATTCGTGGTCACTTCATCCTGTTGGAAAGCTTGAACCGCGAACGGAAGAACGCCCAGGAGTACAACCGCGACTATCGAGTTCAGAAGAGAGGACGACATCGCTGATGTTGAGGTGACTGCGAGTAGATCGAGTTGTTGGTTCGGTGGGTCAAAACAAACAGTGCAAGCTCATCGTTGCCGGTGGTGGTGTCAAGTTTTACGCCCGAATGGGAACCGTTAATCCCACCGCGATTTTCCTTATTGCCACCAGAATGTACCATTAATCTGGTACACATTTCTAAATCCTAGAAATGTTTCTGTCCTAGGTGTTATAGCAGATCCAACCACGAATTCTTACAGTAAAATGCAAATGAGGCCTCAGAGAGACCGTTTGAAACCGAAGCGAAGCGAAGGTCTGCAATGGTCGGCGCGTGGGCCGGAGTAGTTGCCCTGACAAGGAGTTATTATCTATTTACCGACGCCTTGCCCGCCATGAGCGAAGCGACATTGGCGGAGCAAACGAGGAGCTCACCCGATGATAGTGTCCAATCCTACGCACAGAAACGTTTCTAAAAGTATACCAGATTCATGGTACATTCTGGTGGCAATAAGTAAAACGGAAAAAGTCATGACTAGGTCATGACCCAGTGACCTGATATCCGAAGATACCAGCCGGTTTTTACCTGTTACCTGACAGATAACAGAAATAGGTCATGACCTCGATACTGTGCTGCTATTGGATAAATACCACAATTTTTTACTTTGCCAGTCCAACGCCCCATTCGACGACGGCGGCACCAGCAAGCCCAAGGACAGCTCCGAGGACAGCCAAGGACAGCTCCACCCCCCGCGCGCGCACCGCCCCGCCCACCGCCACTCCGGCCGCCGCCACAACCTAGACCCCCCCCCTGCGAAGCGGCACGACCCGGCAGGGTGGTCGGCATGCTGCCTGTGCCGGTCGTGCCAGTGGCAGCGCTGGTAGCCGTCACGGCTCGCGCTCTCACAGCCGCATGTGGGCTCGGCGACTTCGGTGGCGACTGCGGCGACGACGAGTACGTCAAGGAGAACCTCGCCGCTGCCGCAAGGACCCCAAGACCCCGAAACTGTTGGAGCTCCACCCGGCAGGGCGGCAGGCATGCTGCCCGGCGGATGTGGGGTGGAGGAAACCCTCCGGGACGACATCAGGCACCGCGGCCCCGATCCCACAGGGCTGCCTTGTGAAGATTGCAGACACCAGGATCGCGTATGGGTAAGTGCTGCTGTGCCTGCCTCGCATGAAAACTTTGTATATTCAACGCTAACTGTTAGAATGTCTGCTTGCTGCTTAAATGCTTCGAAAAAGCGTCAATACTCCTTCTCCCCCTCTCACCGTCAGCTTTGTCGAGAGCTGCCGCGATCGACAACCCTCGAGTCACAAGAGATCGTACGTACTTGACCACGCATAATCGCCTTGAGAAAAAGTTGGCCTCTTTCGATGACGAACGCCATTTTCTTCCGTATGTTTGCTCCAGGTGTTCAATGGATGGTTGATTTGAGAGTCCGTCATGCCACTCAGTCCACAATTCGTGCACAGTTGATACTCCTCTGCTCATTGAATACTGAGGTATGTTATTGCTGTTTTGATTGGTGTAAACATCTCTCGAAGAACTGACATGAATATTACTTTCAGTGGCTTCTGGGGCTGTAGAGGTGCTGCTCGTGTTTGAGTTCGAGTCCGCCACTGGCATTAGACGGAACGTCATATCCCTCCTCAACAACGACGAGAGGCTTGCTTGGTTTTCTTTCAGCAACTGTACAATTTCACCATGGCGAGAATCTAACTTATTCATGACTTCAGAATGCTGCGTTGCAATGTGTGCAGTAAGTAGTGGCATCGCCACTTGCAACTGCATCTCAACCGGACTTTGGACGGCCGCAGCTGCGGCGATAGTCTGAGTGCGATACTGCTGAAATTGGTCGCCCAGGATGTGATGGTCGCGGATTCGAGTCGGAAGCCGGTCGAATAGTACAGCGCAATCTTGGAGAAACACCACTCTAAGGTACTGTAGCAATTCTAGAAATCCACGTGCTGCTAAATTCGTTTCCCATAACCCATCTGAAATTTGTTGCAGGCAGTGTTCAACATCAGGAAACACCAGCCTTTGCAATTCTGCCGGTGGATCGACTGCTGCTCTTTCCAGGTAGTACAAACGCGAGCGAGCCGGGTGACCAGAGAGTGCACGCATTGCTTCACGAGCCAAAGGGGCTGAATAAACAGCCTCACATGTATCCATCCCCCATCTACCGTGCCTACGTGCTTGGGAGATATCTACGTCAGCGCTCTCAAGTTGACGTACACCTTGCTGGCGATTGATGTGGGTCTTTTTGTTAAATGAAAGCCCTAAATGTTTAAACACAGCGTCGTAGCTCTTCTTGTGTGTTTCGTACGTGATTGACTTTGTACGCTGGCGGCCCCGAAGCAACTTAATATCGTACCAATCTTGTGACTGTCGGAAAGATGGAAATGGCTCCAACTTAACGTGAAAGAGCTCAAAAAAATAAAGAGCAACAGCACCAACAGGACACACTTTTACATCTTTATTGCGCATGAATCCGACGTGCTGCATCTTGCCGAAAGTGTTGGTTTTGCCATGCTGAATTAGCAAGACAAGAGCACTACATGGCTGAAACCCCTCACCGTCGAGCTCTTGAGAAAACATGTCTGCTAACTCCAAATCACGCACATTTTCACCGCGCAATAATCCAAAATGAGATAGAAGAAATGCTGTACGTCCTCGTACGTCATCCAGAAGGAAAAACGTGTCACAAATCTGCTGAAATTGTTCGGCGGAAGAGTAGCCATCCAGCAATGACCCGATGCCTCGATCCTGGTAGTTCTTTTTACGGGTCTCAGTGGCCTTGGCCTGCACATTCTTTATCAGCTGCTTTACCGCCTTGAACGTGGATGAGGATTAGAGTTAGTACGTAGGCTCACTTGCTGATTTTAAAGATCGACAAGTGCGCTCACGTAGCCACAGACTGTTGACCCCCCACTGTTTTGTCTTTGTTCTTTTTTGACTTCCTTCCTATAACCTTCTCCGAGAGAAACAAGTGCAGCTTTCCACCACTGACCGTGTCTCGATCCCGGAAATCGCGAGAAACACACCACTGCACGAATTATTTCTGGTACCCCTCGTACTTTCGTTTTGTGTTGATTGGGCGTGAGTCCAATGTTGTCTGTATTGTTGCGCGCTCACTCTCTTCAATCTCGAGCTGTACTGCACTGTATTGTGAAGCATGAGCTGCTGCTGCTGCCATTTCTTCAGCATACGAGCGGATCGAAACCCCGGAGCGCCGCCCCATATCCGAAGTGATAGCGGCTATTTTGTTTTTGCTAAAGCTATTTTTGTTAAAGCCGGATATTTAGGAAAGGTCACAATCTTGATATTGACTCGGGTCAGGACCCACACAATCGCTCACCTGATACTCATTAAGTAAAACGGAAAAAGTCATGACTAGGTCATGACCCAGTGACCTGATATCCGAAGATACCAGCCGGTTTTTACCTGTTACCTGACAGATAACAGAAATAGGTCATGACCTCGATACTGTGCTGCTATTGGATAAATACCACATTTTTTTACTTTGCCAGTCCAACGCCCCATTCGACGACGGCGGCACCAGCAAGCCCAAGGACAGCTCCGAGGACAGCCAAGGACAGCTCCACCCCCCCGCGCGCGCACCGCCCCGCCCACCGCCACTCCGGCCGCCGCCACAACCTAGACCCCCCCCCTGCGAAGCGGCACGACCCGGCAGGGTGGTCGGCATGCTGCCTGTGCCGGTCGTGCCAGTGGCAGCGCTGGTAGCCGTCACGGCTCGCGCTCTCACAGCCGCATGTGGGCTCGGTGACTTCGGTGGCGACTGCGGCGACGACGAGTACGTCAAGGAGAGCCTCGCCGCTGCCGCAAGGACCCCAAGACCCCGAAACTGTTGGAGCTCCACCCGGCAGGGCGGCAGGCATGCTGCCCGGCGGATGTGGGGTGGAGGAAACCCTCCGGGACGACATCAGGCACCGCGGCCCCGATCCCACAGGGCTGCCTTGTGAAGATTGCAGACACCAGGATCGCGTATGGGTAAGTGCTGCTGTGCCTGCCTCGCATGAAAACTTTGTATATTCAACGCTAACTGTTAGAA
This sequence comes from Phytophthora fragariae, assembly GCA_009729435.1. Classification (NCBI taxonomy): domain Eukaryota; phylum Oomycota; class Peronosporomycetes; order Peronosporales; family Peronosporaceae; genus Phytophthora; species Phytophthora fragariae. The sequence goes on along the minus strand of QQOI01000048.1, from coordinate 88,122 downwards.
TGTCTGCTTGCTGCTTAAATGCTTCGAAAAAGCGTCAATACTCCTTCTCCCCCTCTCACCGTCAGCTTTGTCGAGAGCTGCCGCGATCGACAACCCTCGAGTCACAAGAGATCGTACGTACTTGACCACGCATAATCGCCTTGAGAAAAAGTTGGCCTCTTTCGATGACGAACGCCATTTTCTTCCGTATGTTTGCTCCAGGTGTTCAATGGATGGTTGATTTGAGAGTCCGTCATGCCACTCAGTCCACAATTCGTGCACAGTTGATACTCCTCTGCTCATTGAATACTGAGGTATGTTATTGCTGTTTTGATTGGTGTAAACATCTCTCGAAGAACTGACATGAATATTACTTTCAGTGGCTTCTGGGGCTGTAGAGGTGCTGCTCGTGTTTGAGTTCGAGTCCGCCACTGGCATTAGACGGAACGTCATATCCCTCCTCAACAACGACGAGAGGCTTGCTTGGTTTTCTTTCAGCAACTGTACAATTTCACCATGGCGAGAATCTAACTTATTCATGACTTCGGAATGCTGCGTTGCAATGTGTGCAGTAAGTAGTGGCATCGCCACTTGCAACTGCATCTCAACCGGACTTTGGACGGCCGCAGCTGCGGCGATAGTCTGAGTGCGATACTGCTGAAATTGGTCGCCCAGGATGTGATGGTCGCGGATTCGAGTCGGAAGCCGGTCGAATAGTACAGCGCAATCTTGGAGAAACACCACTCTAAGGTACTGTAGCAATTCTAGAAATCCACGTGCTGCTAAATTCGTTTCCCATAACCCATCTGAAATTTGTTGCAGGCAGTGTTCAACATCAGGAAACACCAGCCTTTGCAATTCTGCCGGTGGATCGACTGCTGCTCTTTCCAGGTAGTACAAACGCGAGCGAGCCGGGTGACCAGAGAGTGCACGCATTGCTTCACGAGCCAAAGGGGCTGAATAAACAGCCTCACATGTATCCATCCCCCATCTACCGTGCCTACGTGCTTGGGAGATATCTACGTCAGCGCTCTCAAGTTGACGTACACCTTGCTGGCGATTGATGTGGGTCTTTTTGTTAAATGAAAGCCCTAAATGTTTAAACACAGCGTCGTAGCTCTTCTTGTGTGTTTCGTACGTGATTGACTTTGTACGCTGGCGGCCCCGAAGCAACTTAATATCGTACCAATCTTGTGACTGTCGGAAAGATGGAAATGGCTCCAACTTAACGTGAAAGAGCTCAAAAAAATAAAGAGCAACAGCACCAACAGGACACACTTTTACATCTTTATTGCGCATGAATCCGACGTGCTGCATCTTGCCGAAAGTGTTGGTTTTGCCATGCTGAATTAGCAAGACAAGAGCACTACATGGCTGAAACCCCTCACCGTCGAGCTCTTGAGAAAACATGTCTGCTAACTCCAAATCACGCACATTTTCACCGCGCAATAATCCAAAATGAGATAGAAGAAATGCTGTACGTCCTCGTACGTCATCCAGAAGGAAAAACGTGTCACAAATCTGCTGAAATTGTTCGGCGGAAGAGTAGCCATCCAGCAATGACCCGATGCCTCGATCCTGGTAGTTCTTTTTACGGGTCTCAGTGGCCTTGGCCTGCACATTCTTTATCAGCTGCTTTACCGCCTTTGAACGTGGATGAGGATTAGAGTTAGTACGTAGGCTCACTTGCTGATTGTAAAGATCGACAAGTGCGCTCACGTAGCCACAGACTGTTGACCCCCCACTGTTTTGTCTTTGTTCTTTTTGACTTCCTTCCTATAACCTTCTCCGAGAGAAACAAGTGCAGCTTTCCACCACTGACCGTGTCTCGATCCCGGAAATCGCGAGAAACACACCACTGCACGAATTATTTCTGGTACCCCTCGTACTTTCGTTTTGTGTTGATTGGGCGTGAGTCCAATGTTGTCTGTATTGTTGCGCGCTCACTCTCTTCAATCTCGAGCTGTACTGCACTGTATTGTGAAGCATGAGCTGCTGCTGCTGCCATTTCTTCAGCATACGAGCGGATCGAAACCCCGGAGCGCCGCCCCATATCCGAAGTGATAGCGGCTATTTTGTTTTTGCTAAAGCTATTTTTGTTAAAGCCGGATATTTAGGAAAGGTCACAATCTTGATATTGACTCGGGTCAGGACCCACACAATCGCTCACCTGATACTCATTAAGTAAAACGGAAAAAGTCATGACTAGGTCATGACCCAGTGACCTGATATCCGAAGATACCAGCCGGTTTTTACCTGTTACCTGACAGATAACAGAAATAGGTCATGACCTCGATACTGTGCTGCTATTGGATAAATACCACATTTTTTTACTTTGCCAGTCCAACGCCCCATTCGACGACGGCGGCACCAGCAAGCCCAAGGACAGCTCCGAGGACAGCCAAGGACAGCTCCACCCCCCGCGCGCGCACCGCCCCGCCCACCGCCACTCCGGCCGCCGCCACAACCTAGACCCCCCCCCTGCGAAGCGGCACGACCCGGCAGGGTGGTCGGCATGCTGCCTGTGCCGGTCGTGCCAGTGGCAGCGCTGGTAGCCGTCACGGCTCGCGCTCTCACAGCCGCATGTGGGCTCGGTGACTTCGGTGGCGACTGCGGCGACGACGAGTACGTCAAGGAGAGCCTCGCCGCTGCCGCAAGGACCCCAAGACCCCGAAACTGTTGGAGCTCCACCCGGCAGGGCGGCAGGCATGCTGCCCGGCGGATGTGGGGTGGAGGAAACCCTCCGGGACGACATCAGGCACCGCGGCCCCGATCCCACAGGGCTGCCTTGTGAAGATTGCAGACACCAGGATCGCGTATGGGTAAGTGCTGCTGTGCCTGCCTCGCATGAAAACTTTGTATATTCAACGCTAACTGTTAGAATGTCTGCTTGCTGCTTAAATGCTTCGAAAAAGCGTCAATACTCCTTCTCCCCCTCTCACCGTCAGCTTTGTCGAGAGCTGCCGCGATCGACAACCCTCGAGTCACAAGAGATCGTACGTACTTGACCACGCATAATCGCCTTGAGAAAAAGTTGGCCTCTTTCGATGACGAACGCCATTTTCTTCCGTATGTTTGCTCCAGGTGTTCAATGGATGGTTGATTTGAGAGTCCGTCATGCCACTCAGTCCACAATTCGTGCACAGTTGATACTCCTCTGCTCATTGAATACTGAGGTATGTTATTGCTGTTTTGATTGGTGTAAACATCTCTCGAAGAACTGACATGAATATTACTTTCAGTGGCTTCTGGGGCTGTAGAGGTGCTGCTCGTGTTTGAGTTCGAGTCCGCCACTGGCATTAGACGGAACGTCATATCCCTCCTCAACAACGACGAGAGGCTTGCTTGGTTTTCTTTCAGCAACTGTACAATTTCACCATGGCGAGAATCTAACTTATTCATGACTTCGGAATGCTGCGTTGCAATGTGTGCAGTAAGTAGTGGCATCGCCACTTGCAACTGCATCTCAACCGGACTTTGGACGGCCGCAGCTGCGGCGATAGTCTGAGTGCGATACTGCTGAAATTGGTCGCCCAGGATGTGATGGTCGCGGATTCGAGTCGGAAGCCGGTCGAATAGTACAGCGCAATCTTGGAGAAACACCACTCTAAGGTACTGTAGCAATTCTAGAAATCCACGTGCTGCTAAATTCGTTTCCCATAACCCATCTGAAATTTGTTGCAGGCAGTGTTCAACATCAGGAAACACCAGCCTTTGCAATTCTGCCGGTGGATCGACTGCTGCTCTTTCCAGGTAGTACAAACGCGAGCGAGCCGGGTGACCAGAGAGTGCACGCATTGCTTCACGAGCCAAAGGGGCTGAATAAACAGCCTCACATGTATCCATCCCCCATCTACCGTGCCTACGTGCTTGGGAGATATCTACGTCAGCGCTCTCAAGTTGACGTACACCTTGCTGGCGATTGATGTGGGTCTTTTTGTTAAATGAAAGCCCTAAATGTTTAAACACAGCGTCGTAGCTCTTCTTGTGTGTTTCGTACGTGATTGACTTTGTACGCTGGCGGCCCCGAAGCAACTTAATATCGTACCAATCTTGTGACTGTCGGAAAGATGGAAATGGCTCCAACTTAACGTGAAAGAGCTCAAAAAAATAAAGAGCAACAGCACCAACAGGACACACTTTTACATCTTTATTGCGCATGAATCCGACGTGCTGCATCTTGCCGAAAGTGTTGGTTTTGCCATGCTGAATTAGCAAGACAAGAGCACTACATGGCTGAAACCCCTCACCGTCGAGCTCTTGAGAAAACATGTCTGCTAACTCCAAATCACGCACATTTTCACCGCGCAATAATCCAAAATGAGATAGAAGAAATGCTGTACGTCCTCGTACGTCATCCAGAAGGAAAAACGTGTCACAAATCTGCTGAAATTGTTCGGCGGAAGAGTAGCCATCCAGCAATGACCCGATGCCTCGATCCTGGTAGTTCTTTTTACGGGTCTCAGTGGCCTTGGCCTGCACATTCTTTATCAGCTGCTTTACCGCCTTTGAACGTGGATGAGGATTAGAGTTAGTACGTAGGCTCACTTGCTGATTGTAAAGATCGACAAGTGCGCTCACGTAGCCACAGACTGTTGACCCCCCACTGTTTTGTCTTTGTTCTTTTTTGACTTCCTTCCTATAACCTTCTCCGAGAGAAACAAGTGCAGCTTTCCACCACTGACCGTGTCTCGATCCCGGAAATCGCGAGAAACACACCACTGCACGAATTATTTCTGGTACCCCTCGTACTTTCGTTTTGTGTTGATTGGGCGTGAGTCCAATGTTGTCTGTATTGTTGCGCGCTCACTCTCTTCAATCTCGAGCTGTACTGCACTGTATTGTGAAGCATGAGCTGCTGCTGCTGCCATTTCTTCAGCATACGAGCGGATCGAAACCCCGGAGCGCCGCCCCATATCCGAAGTGATAGCGGCTATTTTGTTTTTGCTAAAGCTATTTTTGTTAAAGCCGGATATTTAGGAAAGGTCACAATCTTGATATTGACTCGGGTCAGGACCCACACAATCGCTCACCTGATACTCATTAAGTAAAACGGAAAAAGTCATGACTAGGTCATGACCCAGTGACCTGATATCCGAAGATACCAGCCGGTTTTTACCTGTTACCTGACAGATAACAGAAATAGGTCATGACCTCGATACTGTGCTGCTATTGGATAAATACCACATTTTTTTACTTTGCCAGTCCAACGCCCCATTCGACGACGGCGGCACCAGCAAGCCCAAGGACAGCTCCGAGGACAGCCAAGGACAGCTCCACCCCCCGCGCGCGCACCGCCCCGCCCACCGCCACTCCGGCCGCCGCCACAACCTAGACCCCCCCCCTGCGAAGCGGCACGACCCGGCAGGGTGGTCGGCATGCTGCCTGTGCCGGTCGTGCCAGTGGCAGCGCTGGTAGCCGTCACGGCTCGCGCTCTCACAGCCGCATGTGGGCTCGGTGACTTCGGTGGCGACTGCGGCGACGACGAGTACGTCAAGGAGAGCCTCGCCGCTGCCGCAAGGACCCCAAGACCCCGAAACTGTTGGAGCTCCACCCGGCAGGGCGGCAGGCATGCTGCCCGGCGGATGTGGGGTGGAGGAAACCCTCCGGGACGACATCAGGCACCGCGGCCCCGATCCCACAGGGCTGCCTTGTGAAGATTGCAGACACCAGGATCGCGTATGGGTAAGTGCTGCTGTGCCTGCCTCGCATGAAAACTTTGTATATTCAACGCTAACTGTTAGAATGTCTGCTTGCTGCTTAAATGCTTCGAAAAAGCGTCAATACTCCTTCTCCCCCTCTCACCGTCAGCTTTGTCGAGAGCTGCCGCGATCGACAACCCTCGAGTCACAAGAGATCGTACGTACTTGACCACGCATAATCGCCTTGAGAAAAAGTTGGCCTCTTTCGATGACGAACGCCATTTTCTTCCGTATGTTTGCTCCAGGTGTTCAATGGATGGTTGATTTGAGAGTCCGTCATGCCACTCAGTCCACAATTCGTGCACAGTTGATACTCCTCTGCTCATTGAATACTGAGGTATGTTATTGCTGTTTTGATTGGTGTAAACATCTCTCGAAGAACTGACATGAATATTACTTTCAGTGGCTTCTGGGGCTGTAGAGGTGCTGCTCGTGTTTGAGTTCGAGTCCGCCACTGGCATTAGACGGAACGTCATATCCCTCCTCAACAACGACGAGAGGCTTGCTTGGTTTTCTTTCAGCAACTGTACAATTTCACCATGGCGAGAATCTAACTTATTCATGACTTCGGAATGCTGCGTTGCAATGTGTGCAGTAAGTAGTGGCATCGCCACTTGCAACTGCATCTCAACCGGACTTTGGACGGCCGCAGCTGCGGCGATAGTCTGAGTGCGATACTGCTGAAATTGGTCGCCCAGGATGTGATGGTCGCGGATTCGAGTCGGAAGCCGGTCGAATAGTACAGCGCAATCTTGGAGAAACACCACTCTAAGGTACTGTAGCAATTCTAGAAATCCACGTGCTGCTAAATTCGTTTCCCATAACCCATCTGAAATTTGTTGCAGGCAGTGTTCAACATCAGGAAACACCAGCCTTTGCAATTCTGCCGGTGGATCGACTGCTGCTCTTTCCAGGTAGTACAAACGCGAGCGAGCCGGGTGACCAGAGAGTGCACGCATTGCTTCACGAGCCAAAGGGGCTGAATAAACAGCCTCACATGTATCCATCCCCCATCTACCGTGCCTACGTGTTTGGGAGATATCTACGTCAGCGCTCTCAAGTTGACGTACACCTTGCTGGCGATTGATGTGGGTCTTTTTGTTAAATGAAAGCCCTAAATGTTTAAACACAGCGTCGTAGCTCTTCTTGTGTGTTTCGTACGTGATTGACTTTGTACGCTGGCGGCCCCGAAGCAACTTAATATCGTACCAATCTTGTGACTGTCGGAAAGATGGAAATGGCTCCAACTTAACGTGAAAGAGCTCAAAAAAATAAAGAGCAACAGCACCAACAGGACACACTTTTACATCTTTATTGCGCATGAATCCGACGTGCTGCATCTTGCCGAAAGTGTTGGTTTTGCCATGCTGAATTAGCAAGACAAGAGCACTACATGGCTGAAACCCCTCACCGTCGAGCTCTTGAGAAAACATGTCTGCTAACTCCAAATCACGCACATTTTCACCGCGCAATAATCCAAAATGAGATAGAAGAAATGCTGTACGTCCTCGTACGTCATCCAGAAGGAAAAACGTGTCACAAATCTGCTGAAATTGTTCGGCGGAAGAGTAGCCATCCAGCAATGACCCGATGCCTCGATCCTGGTAGTTCTTTTTACGGGTCTCAGTGGCCTTGGCCTGCACATTCTTTATCAGCTGCTTTACCGCCTTTGAACGTGGATGAGGATTAGAGTTAGTACGTAGGCTCACTTGCTGATTGTAAAGATCGACAAGTGCGCTCACGTAGCCACAGACTGTTGACCCCCCACTGTTTTGTCTTTGTTCTTTTTTGACTTCCTTCCTATAACCTTCTCCGAGAGAAACAAGTGCAGCTTTCCACCACTGACCGTGTCTCGATCCCGGAAATCGCGAGAAACACACCACTGCACGAATTATTTCTGGTACCCCTCGTACTTTCGTTTTGTGTTGATTGGGCGTGAGTCCAATGTTGTCTGTATTGTTGCGCGCTCACTCTCTTCAATCTCGAGCTGTACTGCACTGTATTGTGAAGCATGAGCTGCTGCTGCTGCCATTTCTTCAGCATACGAGCGGATCGAAACCCCGGAGCGCCGCCCCATATCCGAAGTGATAGCGGCTATTTTGTTTTTGCTAAAGCTATTTTTGTTAAAGCCGGATATTTAGGAAAGGTCACAATCTTGATATTGACTCGGGTCAGGACCCACACAATCGCTCACCTGATACTCATTAAGTAAAACGGAAAAAGTCATGACTAGGTCATGACCCAGTGACCTGATATCCGAAGATACCAGCCGGTTTTTACCTGTTACCTGACAGATAACAGAAATAGGTCATGACCTCGATACTGTGCTGCTATTGGATAAATACCACATTTTTTTACTTTGCCAGTCCAACGCCCCATTCGACGACGGCGGCACCAGCAAGCCCAAGGACAGCTCCGAGGACAGCCAAGGACAGCTCCACCCCCCGCGCGCGCACCGCCCCGCCCACCGCCACTCCGGCCGCCGCCACAACCTAGACCCCCCCCCTGCGAAGCGGCACGACCCGGCAGGGTGGTCGGCATGCTGCCTGTGCCGGTCGTGCCAGTGGCAGCGCTGGTAGCCGTCACGGCTCGCGCTCTCACAGCCGCATGTGGGCTCGGTGACTTCGGTGGCGACTGCGGCGACGACGAGTACGTCAAGGAGAGCCTCGCCGCTGCCGCAAGGACCCCAAGACCCCGAAACTGTTGGAGCTCCACCCGGCAGGGCGGCAGGCATGCTGCCCGGCGGATGTGGGGTGGAGGAAACCCTCCGGGACGACATCAGGCACCGCGGCCCCGATCCCACAGGGCTGCCTTGTGAAGATTGCAGACACCAGGATCGCGTATGGGTAAGTGCTGCTGTGCCTGCCTCGCATGAAAACTTTGTATATTCAACGCTAACTGTTAGAATGTCTGCTTGCTGCTTAAATGCTTCGAAAAAGCGTCAATACTCCTTCTCCCCCTCTCACCGTCAGCTTTGTCGAGAGCTGCCGCGATCGACAACCCTCGAGTCACAAGAGATCGTACGTACTTGACCACGCATAATCGCCTTGAGAAAAAGTTGGCCTCTTTCGATGACGAACGCCATTTTCTTCCGTATGTTTGCTCCAGGTGTTCAATGGATGGTTGATTTGAGAGTCCGTCATGCCACTCAGTCCACAATTCGTGCACAGTTGATACTCCTCTGCTCATTGAATACTGAGGTATGTTATTGCTGTTTTGATTGGTGTAAACATCTCTCGAAGAACTGACATGAATATTACTTTCAGTGGCTTCTGGGGCTGTAGAGGTGCTGCTCGTGTTTGAGTTCGAGTCCGCCACTGGCATTAGACGGAACGTCATATCCCTCCTCAACAACGACGAGAGGCTTGCTTGGTTTTCTTTCAGCAACTGTACAATTTCACCATGGCGAGAATCTAACTTATTCATGACTTCGGAATGCTGCGTTGCAATGTGTGCAGTAAGTAGTGGCATCGCCACTTGCAACTGCATCTCAACCGGACTTTGGACGGCCGCAGCTGCGGCGATAGTCTGAGTGCGATACTGCTGAAATTGGTCGCCCAGGATGTGATGGTCGCGGATTCGAGTCGGAAGCCGGTCGAATAGTACAGCGCAATCTTGGAGAAACACCACTCTAAGGTACTGTAGCAATTCTAGAAATCCACGTGCTGCTAAATTCGTTTCCCATAACCCATCTGAAATTTGTTGCAGGCAGTGTTCAACATCAGGAAACACCAGCCTTTGCAATTCTGCCGGTGGATCGACTGCTGCTCTTTCCAGGTAGTACAAACGCGAGCGAGCCGGGTGACCAGAGAGTGCACGCATTGCTTCACGAGCCAAAGGGGCTGAATAAACAGCCTCACATGTATCCATCCCCCATCTACCGTGCCTACGTGCTTGGGAGATATCTACGTCAGCGCTCTCAAGTTGACGTACACCTTGCTGGCGATTGATGTGGGTCTTTTTGTTAAATGAAAGCCCTAAATGTTTAAACACAGCGTCGTAGCTCTTCTTGTGTGTTTCGTACGTGATTGACTTTGTACGCTGGCGGCCCCGAAGCAACTTAATATCGTACCAATCTTGTGACTGTCGGAAAGATGGAAATGGCTCCAACTTAACGTGAAAGAGCTCAAAAAATAAAGAGCAACAGCACCAACAGGACACACTTTTACATCTTTATTGCGCATGAATCCGACGTGCTGCATCTTGCCGAAAGTGTTGGTTTTGCCATGCTGAATTAGCAAGACAAGAGCACTACATGGCTGAAACCCCTCACCGTCGAGCTCTTGAGAAAACATGTCTGCTAACTCCAAATCACGCACATTTTCACCGCGCAATAATCCAAAATGAGATAGAAGAAATGCTGTACGTCCTCGTACGTCATCCAGAAGGAAAAACGTGTCACAAATCTGCTGAAATTGTTCGGCGGAAGAGTAGCCATCCAGCAATGACCCGATGCCTCGATCCTGGTAGTTCTTTTTACGGGTCTCAGTGGCCTTGGCCTGCACATTCTTTATCAGCTGCTTTACCGCCTTTGAACGTGGATGAGGATTAGAGTTAGTACGTAGGCTCACTTGCTGATTGTAAAGATCGACAAGTGCGCTCACGTAGCCACAGACTGTTGACCCCCCACTGTTTTGTCTTTGTTCTTTTTTGACTTCCTTCCTATAACCTTCTCCGAGAGAAACAAGTGCAGCTTTCCACCACTGACCGTGTCTCGATCCCGGAAATCGCGAGAAACACACCACTGCACGAATTATTTCTGGTACCCCTCGTACTTTCGTTTTGTGTTGATTGGGCGTGAGTCCAATGTTGTCTGTATTGTTGCGCGCTCACTCTCTTCAATCTCGAGCTGTACTGCACTGTATTGTGAAGCATGAGCTGCTGCTGCTGCCATTTCTTCAGCATACGAGCGGATCGAAACCCCGGAGCGCCGCCCCATATCCGAAGTGATAGCGGCTATTTTGTTTTTGCTAAAGCTATTTTTGTTAAAGCCGGATATTTAGGAAAGGTCACAATCTTGATATTGACTCGGGTCAGGACCCACACAATCGCTCACCTGATACTCATTAAGGAAAATCGCGGTGGGATTAACGGTTCCCGCCCGAATGGGATGCCCCTGCCCATCCAATCCACAAGTGCAGATTTCGTGTTGAAAAACTGGCGCAGAGAGGCAAGTATTCGGTTCTGCGATCAGGTGTTATCTTGGGATTTGACATGGAATCACGTCTTCAGCTCGCGGTTTGCATACTTTTTCACTCACAGGAGTGACTGTTGCACTGAATGAATGCCAGACTACATATCTTCCGTCGATTTGTGTAACCTTGCTAAAAAAGGTGACATTTGAGGGTCACAAAAACCTCCGGTTTCGCAGCAGGCTGAGACTTGCAGGCTGAAATGGGTACATAACAAGCTGGTTATTGCATTTCATATGGGTCTTGAGTTACCTCACCCAGGTATCTATCGAAAAGTGCATCACCACTCTGGAAAGCCACGTCGAAATGGTTGAATTACTTATGTCAGATACATGTAGAATCGATCGCGATGGTTGTTCCCAAACCTGGACTCAGGGATATGGATACCTCCCGCGCAGCTGTGGAACTCGACCAAGCAGTCAGAACTGTCACTGGTAGGTCGGTATTAACCCTTTAACTACATGTACCGAGCCATTTTAATTAAGCTAGTGTGATTGTAGCCGCGCATTGCTGCTTGCACATGCCTTGTACGCTTGTTTAGCTTTGCCGAAGCGCACTCTTCGTTCTTGTACGCAAGAGACCTAATGGCCGCGCTAGCAGGACATCGTCCAGTGACATTCGCCAAGTCTCGACGATCACGATGGTGCAGGGGCCTTGCGGATAGTCCGAGCCCATACTCCCTCGTTGGGGTACCCGAGCTGATCCATGTTGAACTCGGTGCAGTGTTGCACTTGCCTGTACTGATTGTGCCAGAAAGCATCAGGGCACCCATCGAGTGCTAGGCATCTCCTACATTTCGCGCGGTTCGGGACAGCTACCTCATCGGTGCGTTGTCTGGACGTCGATGTTGTGTCGCCAATACACACACTCGTGTGACACGAGTCGTGTCCACACTCGTGTGACACGAGTCGTGTCCACACTCAATGAAGCCGCTGCGATTTCAACTGTACCAGTGTCTTCGACCAACGACCGCACTATTGAATGTTCGAGCGGGAGCTTCAAGGTTCGTTTCAACGGTATCATTGTCCTTTGCGGGATCGTCAAGCTTCCCGATGTACGGTACTGTAGTGGCATAGATATCAAAGTGGGGTATCTGGACAACCGCGTGGATGTCGTGGCGCTTTTACTCGATGCGTATGCGTTTGGAAAATGTGAGAAGTTGGTATCACCGAGCTTCGTGACGTCACTAACAGGGCAAGTTTCTCGAATCAAACGAGATCCCTGCAAACTGCCTCGGGGTTTTCGTCAGCTGAGGATTTTTCTTCATGCTCGTGCAAGTCGACGCCGCGGCCGTGCATTTTCATTCACGAGCAAGGAGAATGTGCCAGAAAACCAAGATACCTTTCCGACCAAGTACTGTACGTCAATAATATATGCACTGCTGAACACCGTGAATCCCTCCTGGACCGACGATACTCGGCAGAAAGTGTGCGACCGCGCACTTGTGGCGAGTGATTCCAGTACATGTACCGGATTCCTTTCGTCGGATAGCTCGTTGTTGTGGTTGGCTTTGTCCCTTTCTGATCTTGTGTGTGATTTTCGGCACCTTTCTTGCAACATTTGGTTAAATTCTGTTTTTTTAAATTGGTGGTTCAACTGATGGCATTCCTACCGCGTTAACCCTTGTGTATTCCTTCTTCAAAATCTTTTATTTACAATGTGGGGATACCCAACATTTGTGAACTGCAGTAAATCTATTATTTTACGTCAAATATCTTCTGGCTATAGCAGGCACTCGAACCACTTCACCGGCATTTTTGCCTTATTCAATAGTGATCTCCGTTCCGGAACGCAGTGTCGGCATGGTTCAGCTTTGTCACGTAGAGGGAATTTTTGTAGCTGTTTCCAAAATGTGCGGCAGGTAAGCCGCCCGCGCAGCTTTGGAACTCCACCATACCATCGCTCTTCCAAGACTTATGAGGCACCACAGTGCCCAGCATCCAATACCACCATTGCCGCTTTGATCGCAGCCCGGAAAATCCATTGCTGCACATTAAAGCCGTCACGTCTCGCAGAAAAACCTTTTGTGCTGCTGCGTACGCAGCATCAAGCTCCGGTGAACTGTAGCTCTCGCCCTCGTACGCAAGAGATATGATTCAATCGTCTGCGGGGCAGTACCCAGTTTTCGCTACCAAATCTTCGGCAACGAAGTTGGTCTCGTTCTTGCAGGAATCCTGGAAGTAGTTGGAGGCCATGCTTCCTCGCATAGGTGCCGACAACCCCACCCACGACACGCTCGAGTCAAGACTGCACTTGCCTGCGGCGATCGCTCCAGCCACCAAAAGTCCGCCCATGGAGTGCGTGATGATGATGGTGTCCGAGACTGTGGTTCCTTGACTGGTTTCACTCACTGCAAGAACCCGATCACAGACTTTTTGTTGCTGCTTGTCGTCGGTCCAGGAGTTGTTGACTGTGTTTAGCATTGCGTACTTCATCGATGAGCAGCAGGGGGCATGGTCTGTCAAATTGCCCCAGTATTTCGTGGGGAAGGCATCCAGATTTTCCGGTTCCTCTTTTTTAATACCAAGTCCATGGACGAAGATACACGGTCGAGGAGTTGACTTGCACGAACACGAATCATCATCATCACCGAGAACGAAATCAAAAGTGAATGAAGCTGCTCTCAACTGCCTCGCATCATGAGGAGATATCGACTCCCCAGTAAGCAGAGATCTCCCGATCGATGTCACGGAACTTGGCGATGCCACCTTTTCGCAGTTAGCAGACTCGAGTTTCTCGAATTTCGGGGCTGAAATGTTCTCATGGGTTTTCACATACTCCACCGCGATGTCCATGTCGTTGCCATACATCGTGAAGCCTGAAGAATCCGAAAAACACAACCCGAAGTCGATCTCATCCACCGAAACTTTGAACGTGTTCCCGGTTGAGCACTCGATAGCGCCACTACTCTTGGACGATATACTCGAAACAGGGGCGGCATAGAAAAGTGCCGCCACGATCGAGTTGATTGGAAGCAGCATTGCCGTGTCTTCACATTCCACCAATGGACTAGAGCTGCTGTCGTCTACAGAGGCTTGAGAAACGTACCCCTCCCATTCACGAGCGTGTAGTTGTAAAGTGTCGAGTCCTCCGTGAATGTAGCGAAGGTGTCGTACAGCACACGGTTACCGGTATCGAGCACGGACACGATGGGGTTGGCGAGAACGGAGAAGTCGGAGTGGCCGTGGACCTGCATGGAGCTCCGTTTGATCGTAAAGCGGAAACGAAGCGAAAGCCAAATCGTGTCTGTACTAGTACGCTCGGTCGCAACAGCTTGCGCGGTGATGGCGAATAGCGCCGCGAAGACGGGCGCTAGGACGAAGAGTAGCTTCATCACGACAACGCACACTGCCGCGACAAGTGAGTGATTGCGCTCTTGGTCGAAATGGACAATGAGCTTTGTTTGCGGCCGACCACCATGTGATTCTCATGATGTGAAAATGCACAGGTCAGATCCCATGATGGCCCGAGGCCTGCCTTTCACACACACAGGTACATGTTGTCCTGTGTGCAATTTGCAAGCAGAACTGGTTTCGTCAACCTCCCTTGGCGTCGTCCTCAATTCCACGTAAACCACCTCGAACTCTTGTGAGTATCAACGCTTTTGTTAACTTAGCAAGGCAACTATCGCCCTCATGCTCTCGAATTCATCAACACAGGTACAGTACCTATCCATATCTAATCCGTAATGACGCGCACACCGAGCGCTGACACGCGGTGGATGTTGTCGTTCGCGGGCTGGCGCATGAACATCATGTTGGTGGGAACCTCCATCGACTTAGACAGCCACTGCACCATCGCCGGGTCGAAAGCACCTGTCACGGCGATAAAGTCGATCTTGATGGACGGGTAGATGTGGTCGAATAGGTTCACTACGTCTTCGAACTCACGCGGCACGGGGGCGTTCGGTTCGCACACGTGCACCAGACGCAAGCAGTATGTGTGCTCGTTCTGCATCACGTAGCGCACGGCCTCGTTGATCTTGGGCAGATTCGCCACCTTGCAGAAGAAAACCACCGGCGTGTTCTTGATCGTCTCGATCGTCTTGGCGATCTTCACGCTGCCCACGAAAACTTGACCATGGGCGGACAGTTGCTGAATGGGGTTCGCGTCAGTTTGGCCACCTCGGAAGTGCAGCAACAGCTTTCGAGACACGTAGAGCAGCCCCTTCAGCAGACTCACACGAGTCAGCATCAGGAACACCACCAAGAAGAACACGGCGAAGTACATGAAGAAGTACGACAACGCCTTCACGTCCGAGAATGCGTTCGCGAGGATGCCCAGGGAAATCATCCCCATACAGAAGCACGTGTTGGCCCACGACGTTGTTGTCTTCCTCGGGATCTCTTCGCGGCAGATTTTCAGCAGCAGACACGCGATAGTGAACGACAGCAGCACGCACAGGAAGGCGAGCGCGAAGACACCCGACAGCACCGTCACCTCAGCGTTCAAAATGAACACGAGACTCGACGCCACGATGCAGAACGTCAAGATGATGAAGTGGTTCGTTCCGCGGCATGAGTTCACCTTGAGCAGGAAGCTGGGCAGCACGCGGTCGATGGCCAAGCGCTGGAACAAGCCGTTGATCCCCACATACGCCGTCAGTACCGCACCAGCAAGCACGCCGAAAGCGTCGATGGCCACGAGGACCTCCAACCACCGACCTCCACTGAGGCGGCCCATGTACGACAGCAGCGTCGACTGGTTGGCGATGATCGTGTCGAGAGGTACAACCGCCAGTGCCAAGAAGGAGTACGCCACGTTGAACGTGCTCGAGAGCACCCACATGTTGCGCAGAGTTTTTGGGAACATGCCCGCGGCCTGCTCCTCCACATACTGCGAGGAACTCTCGAAGCCCGTGACGCCCAGCATGGCCGTGCCGTAGCCCAAGAACAAGGCCGAAGCCACGTTGCTGGCGTCTGCAGCGCCGCCGAACATGGTCACGTCAGGCAGAGCCGTGCCCATGTTGTCCACGAAGACGGACGGGTGCTGCACCACGTAGACGAAGCTGAAGACGCCCAGCAGCGTGAGCGTGAACGTGTGGAAGACGAAGAAGACGAGCGCGACGAAGGCGCTCTCGGCGATGCCCATGAGACACAGCAGCGCGAAGACGGCCAGCAGCCCAATGGTGCAGACCGTGACCGGGATCTCCACGAGCGACTCGTTGACGTAGTTCATGGCCGACACGCCGTTCACCACGGCCGTCGACAGGTACGAGAGCATGCTGAAGACGGCGCAGATGGCCGCCATCTTCTTGGGCGCCGAGTTGAGCATGGCCGTGTAGAAGCCGCCATTCAACGGCACGGCGCTCATGACCTCCTCGAAGACCCAGCGGAGGCAGTAGACGACCGTCACGACCAGCAGCTGCGTGACCGGCGCCAGTTTGCCGGCCTTGGCGATGGTCTGGCCCGCCGAGAAGAGCACGCTCGAGAGGATGGCATTGCCGCTGATGGACGTGGCCGTCCACTCGCCGAGCTTGTTCTTGGTCTCGTTGGCCTGCAGCTCGTGGCCGATGGCCGCGATTTCGTCCGCTCGGCCCTGCACGTACTGCGCCTCTCCGCCTATGTTGGGGTGCATCCACGTCGGCTCCTTGAAGCGCCGGTCCGTGACCTGGATCTGGATGAACCGCTGGCGCAGCTGGCTGGGCGTGTCGGCGCGGATGAAGTTCATCTCGCTCACCCAGCCCAAGTCCGTCGGCTGATGCACCGACAGCGAAGTGGCCCCGTTCGCGTAGTCTCCGCTAGGGGACTCGGGGCCCAAAAGGTCCAGACGCAGGTCTGCGGTGCGATTGGGCTCGGCCATGACTCAAGTGACGCCGAAGGAATCGCGAAATGGGCCACACAACGCTGGACAAGGACGTCGGCCAGGTAGATACTATAGTGCGGGAGTAACTGCTGGGCGCCGACCGACGTCGAAAAAGCGCCAAAGCTGCTGCTGAGTTGGCAGAGACGTGGCTCGCTTGGAAACGGTTGGCCTATTCAAGGCTGCTTTTGACAGAGAGCGGCCAGCAACTTGCTGGCACTGGCTGGCCATTGTGCGCTCGTAGCCATCGGGCCGAAGATCGGCGTCGGCGAGGAGATAAACGCGGGCGAGTTGACCGGAAGGTTCTTATCCAAAACGGCTGCGCGTGGAGCCTTTGGGGCTGCTGGCTGTCAAGGCGCCGGTGTCTTTGCAGAGACGGCAATTTTGCAGGCAGTTGCTTTGGCAACGCGAATGAGGAGGTGGGATGGGATAGTCGCCCCTGCTCAGCCTGATAACTACATGTAGAATGGCTGCATGTATGCGTGCACATCTACCGGTACTGTAGCAGACGATCTACATGTACTGCCACGTGCCGCCAGGTGGGCGAGCGCCAAGTGGGGCGGGAACCGTTAATCCCACCGCGATTTTCCTTATTGCCACCAGAATGTACCATGAATCTGGTACAAATTTCTATTGTTTAGAAACGTTTCTGTGCGTAGGATTGGACGCTATCTGGGTGAGATCCTCGTTTGCACCGCCAATTTCGCTTCGCTCATGGCGGGCAAGGCGTCGGTAAATAGATAATAACTCCTTGTCAGGGCAACTACTCCGGCCCACGCGCCGACCATTGCAGACCTTCGCTTCGCTTCGGTTTCAAACGGTCTCTCTGAGGCCTCATTTGCATTTTACTGTAAGAATTCGTGGTTGGATCTGCTATAACACCTAGGACAGAAACATTTCTAGTATTTAGAAATGTGTACCAGATTCATGGTACATTCTGGTGGCAATAAGGAAAATCGCGGTGGGATTAACGGTTCCCAAGTGGGCGATGCTCGCCAGTTCGTCTGCTTGCCGTCGTCTACTGGTTGCTCATCATGAGTTGAAGCTGCGTCTTCAGCTTTGCGCAGCCCAGTGCTTGATGGATCCAGTCCGTCGTAGACTCCTATGCCTCAAGATTTTCGAACGATTTGGAGATAAATTTTAGCGGCCTCTTCACTCGTTTCGCTTCCGCCTTGTAGTCGATTTTTTCACAGACGGCAGGGAGCAATTTGTGTGCCTGGCAGTGCTAGGGAGAAACTAAGCAGGGGCTCCCACGTTGAAGAAAGAATGTACCCATTTGAATTGTGATGGTCTTCTTCCTATATAACGGTGATTCCGGTGGTTTGCTATCTTCGGGTTTATTCTGTGACGATGCGCACGCCCAACACCGAGACCCGGTGGGTCTTCTTGCTCGACGGTTGGCCCATGAGCATCATGTTGGTGGGAATTGCCATCGACTTGGACAGCCACTGCACCATCGCCGGGTCGAAAGCCCCCGTCACAGCGATAAAGTCGATCTTGGTCGACGGGTAGATGTGGTCGAACAGGTTCACCACGTCCTCGAATTCACGCGGCACGGGGGCGTCTGGCTCGCACACATGCACCAGCCTGAGGCAATACGTGTGCTCATTGCGCATCACGTACGACACCGCCTCGTTGATCTTGGGCAAGTTCGCCGTCTTGCAGAAAAACACGACGGGCGTGTTCTTGATCGTCTCGATCGCCTTGGCAATCATCACGCTGCCAACAAAGGCCTGGTCTAGTGCTGAACGTTGTTCCACGGAAGTTCTGTCACCTCGGAAGTGCAGAATGAGCTTGCGCGAAACAAAGAGCATCGCCTTCAGTCCACTCACACGCGTCAGCATGAGAAATACCACCACGAAAAATACCGCGAAGTAGATGAAGAAATATGACAGCGCCCTTAGGTCCGAAAACGCATTGGCGAGGATTCCCAGCGTCACCGTGCAGAAGCAAAAGCTTGTGTTGGTCCATGACGTGATTTTCTCCCGTGAAATTTGTTCACGACCCACCTTCAGCAACAGGCACGCGACGATGAAGCACATCAGCACGCAAAGGAAAGCAAGCGCGAAGACGCCGGACAGTACCGTCACTTCTGCATCGAGAATGAACACGAGACTCGAAGCCACGATAAAGAACGCCACGATAATAAAGTGGTTCGTGCCACGCCATGAGTTCGTCTTTAGTAGGAAGCTGGGTAGCACACGGTCAATGGCCAGACGCTGAAACAAACCATTGATCCCCACGTACGCCGTCAGGACTGCGCCAGCGAGCACACCAAATGCGTCGACAGCCACGAGGATTTCCAACCAGCGACCACCACTTAGTCGGCCCATGTACGACAACAGCGTGGACTGATTCGCGATGATCGTATCCAGAGGTACAACCGCCAGTGCCAAAAAGGAGTACACCACGTTGAACGTGCTCGAGAGCGCCCACATGTTGCGCAGAGGTTTTTTGGGAACATGCCTGCCGCTTGCTCTTCCACGTATTGCGCCGAAGTTTCAAAGCCCGTCACGCTCAGCATCGCCGTACCATAGCCCAGAAACAAAGCAGAGAATACGTTGGCACCTTGCAAAGCCGAACCAAACATTGTGACTTCAGGGAGAGATGTGTGCATATTGTCCACAAAGATTGACGGGTGCTGCGCTATGTAGACGATACTGAACACGCCTAGTAAAATGAGGGTGAACATGTGGAAGGAGAAAAGAAGCAATGCAACAAATGCGCTCTCCGCGATTCCCATCAGACAAAGCAGAGCAAAGACAGCTAGCAGTCCAATGGAACAGGCCATCACAGGCAACTCCACCAGCGACTCGTTCACGTAATTCATCGCCGACACACGGTTCACCACTCCGGTCGCCAAATACGACAAGATACTGAACACGGCGCAGACCGCACCAACCTTCTTCGGGGACGAGTTGAGCATCGCAGTGTAGAAGCCTCCGTTCAACGGCACGGCACTCATAACTTCCTCGAAGACCCAGCGCAGGCAATATATCACTATTGCGACAAGCACTTGGGCCACTGGAGCGAGCTTCCCAGCCTTGGCAATGGTCTGCCCCGTAGAGAAAAGGACGCTGGACATGATATCGTTACCTCCGATTGAAGTGGCTGTCCACTCTCCGAGTTTATTTTTCGTCTCGTGAGCTTCAAGTTCTTCGTGAATGGCAGCAATTTCGTCTACTGGACCCTGAACGTACTGCGCCTCGCCGCCAATGTTGGGGTGCACCCAGGTCGGCTCCTTGAACCTCTGATGCACCACTTGGATCTGGATGAACCGCTGACGTAGTTGGCTCGGTGTGTCGGCGCGGATAAAGTTCATCTCGCTCGCCCACCCCGCACCTTCCGTTTCTGTCGGCTTACGCACCGATAGTGGGGTGATTCCATCCACGTGAGCATAGTTGGCAGTGAATGGCGTCTGCGAGAGCGGCGTTCCTGAAGGCAGCAGCTCCAGACGCAGAGGAGCTCGGTTGTCGCGGTGGGTCATAAATTCTTGTTCAACGAGGACCGTCCCAGTCGGTGGAGAAATTCCAACTGACGCGAACGGTGGATTGAAAAAAAAAAACCGTTGAAGTGAAGGGTGGTTCATAACTAGAGGATTGGGCTGGTAGTGCTAGGTACGATTGCGAGATGCGAAAGTATGTATGCTGGGAGGCTAAATATGATTTTACACGACATTTTTTTGGTTACTGCAGAGTTTAGCGGTTTGACAAACAACCGCATTGATTTTCGGCCAACAGGGGCATCTGGTGCGCCTGCTTCGCAGCCGCACCATCTGCATCATGTGCGTCCATGGTTAGTTCGGAAGTTGGAGCCCATTTGCGCTGAAACAATATATATGAGTTAATGTGCTTAAGGAGGGTATATGAATATAGTGGACTAATAAAGGTGATACCAGCGACAATCGACTTCAGGAGGATATGTACGATCTAGTATGTGATAGAAAACGATGTGTCCTTCTCAGTCGGTACAGTGGTCACCGTAATTAGTCTCAGTTCCAAATAATCTCACTCCATTTTGATGAGACTAATTACCGTGAACAAGAATTTTGGATATTCAAAATTAATCCCACTCCGCGAAGTTCAAAATTAATCTCAGTTGAAACTGGGCTTGGCATTGGTGCTGTGGTTAGATTACAGCCCTTATAATCACCACAGCGCTGTACAATACGCCAGGGTTCGAGTCCCGCGGTGGGGAGTACTGTAGATCGGGTAGAGTAGGTATGTGGTGTGTGTGACTGACTGTCTTTAGGTATTGACCGATCGTGGAGAACGAGCCAGCTATTTCCCCACTTGCAAGAAATCATCCGCAAGTACCCTGGGCACTTTAACAAAGGTGCCGCACATGGCGACGATAGCACTAACGACCGCACTGGCGGCTCAAACACCAGCCCAACTATCCAGACTTTTCCTGACGGTGTCCTTTACTCGGGCCTCTAGCTTTAGTGAGACTATTTGTTTACACCCTAATTAGTCTCAATTCGTAATTAATCTCACTCAGATTAATTAACGTGAGCTTCTCAAAAAGCACCTCACACAAAATAATTTCAATGAGATTAATTACGGTGACCACTGTAGCTATCAATCGACTCGCGTCTCTGCAATCACACCCGAAGACTAAAGGCAACGCGCAAAAACTCATCAGTCTTCCAACTTATCTACTCATCTCGCGCCAGACTCATACAATCGGCGGACTCGGCCGTCGTGGCAGCCACCCGGCCCTGCGGGGCTCTATATTGAGCTGCTACGACGCCGAGCGAGCCGATACACATCATCAAATCTAGCAACGTATCTATTATACTCATCTCGTGCCATGCTCATACAATCGGCGGACTCGGCCGTCGTGGCAGCCACCCGGCCCTGCGGGGCTCTATATTGAGCTGCCACGGCGCCGATCAAGCCAATATGCAACGTATACTTACTTATCATTTCTCATCTACGCTATTATATGAACTCTACCGCAGTGCTAGTTGGATACTATCGGAGACCAAGTAGCCGGAGAAGAAACTGGAAACGGAGTGATCGCTTTTGTACAGTTTGAGAGCTAACGTATATTATTGTTTTAATGCACATATATACTGTCATTGCAACGTACATAATCGGAATAGTGCATGTACGGAACTTAAAACTCTCCCAGATTAACGTATGATTCCATTTAAGCTTCCACCATCACCTGCTATATCATATACTTTGACCTGTTATCCTTTCCAAAATTTCAATACCTTATACAAAATTTAGCATTCATAAGACCCTCTCATTTAAAATTTGTATTGAATCGATACCTACTTGGCCTGGAGCGAATTAATCCCTATTGGGCTGTCCGTACAACGGTACCCGTCGCACTACCAGGATAATGGTCAATATAGGAATTAGGGGAAATTGCAATTCAGTCAGGTGGGCATTTGCAAATCGGTCAGGTTGTTGCAATTCAGTCAGGAGTCAAATTTAGAAACAGTCAGATATTTAATAGTAACCCAGAAGTATTAATAGTACTACTACTGTAACACAGTAGTAGTATAAAGTCCTATTATAGTAACTGGGGCTGGTAGCACAGGCTGGAAGTGCAACGATAGACTATATATATACTGTAAAAGCACGAGTGGCCCGTCGTGAGCGGCGACCCGAGCAACGACTAGCGCGTCGAGCCGTTGCCGCCATCATCACCACATATCACAGCCACAAGGGCATCAACGCCATGGCGCTCGTTTACTTCCAGCCGACGGCCGGCCAGTCAACACGACGCCAAACGGAGGCAAGCAGCAATCTAAACCAAAGAAAAAAACTATTCGTCGTCCTTGAACAAGAGTCCTCGTGTTAATTCAGCACTGTGTAACGTGGCTGGCGCGCTTCAACTCAGGCCAGTACCGTCTCTATATCCAGGTAGCCGGACTTTTTTTAAGTGTATCGCTGTGACCAATGCTGGATCACTGCACGCGCACACCACTCAGTGTCGAGACGGTTTACTTTACAAACATTGACTCCTTCTTGGCCGTCGAGTCGAGCAGACCTCATTGGCGCTATCCTCGCTAGCATCAAGCTACGACGGAGCTATGTACACGTGCTCCTCACTATACAGACGAGCGATGATATGCTTCACCTCCTACTTTTGGCCCTGATTTACGTTGATGCATCTGCCGGTCGTTGGTACTCAACGAGATTGTGGCAGTGAAACGGCCCAGAGCTAAGAGGTAAACGTTGGGCACCGCTGCCTACTCACCGTCGCCCTTGATTGTTAAGAGACACTAACCCATGAGTGCCTTGTTGTGTCCGGATGTCCTGTTGGCTATACTAGACGTCGAAGAGCCACGAATGCACTTCACCGATGATCCCCGGTTGTGGAATTTGTGGTGAGCTACGGACAACTTCCCACCGTCCAGAATATACCTTGATCACACTTGAATCAGAAAACCTTGAATCTAAGCTCAGAGGGGCTCAGAGTCTTACAGTCTCAGCCGGAAGACCTCAGCTGGACTCGACGAAGACTCGGCCAACATCTCTGAACCCGACATCTTGACCTGACGTGGCGTGTGCACCTCCCCATGACGGTTCTTGATGGGGTTGTGCATTGGGTCCAGACGTCAGCCAGCCACACCAACTTGTTCCTAGTCCAGTCGTCTCCAGGTGTCTCCAAAAGAAGCCGGCTCTCCGCTCAACAGGCCTTCGTCTGCACGTGTATTGACCCAATCTGCCCCGGGTTTTCTAAATGTACACACGACACTCCACAATGCACTCCACACACTTATCTGCTTCCTCCAAGACCACAGACCTGGTATATCTTGCTTCTTTACTTCCTCCGAGTGGCTCTAGCTGAGAGCCGCGTACACAGGTCTTCACCCCCCCCCCCCGACCTAGGGTGGCTCCGAGAGTTGGCTCGGGTTGATCCTGTCTTGACCCAGGGTTCTCGCCTCAACGCCCTGGGACTTCCTCCCATCACGTCTTGGCGTAGACGACACGACCGAGCTGGGAACCACTATCCCAGGCTCAGCGCCACACGAAATTCACCCAACAACTCTGAGAACCACTATCCCAGGCGCTGCTCTGCCGAAACCTCAGAATTGATGACACGACCCTCCCGCGTGCGACAACCTTTCGGGCACCCGTCGGCGACTAGCCAAGACCCCCTGGGCTCAGATGAGATCCACACCGACACCTTCGAAGTCAGCGTCCACTTCCGCTGAGATCCCAAACTGCCCGCTGAGACCAAAGATGACTTGCTGAGCTCGTGTGTACACCGCTCCAACACACGAACTCCATCGTGACTAAGCCAGGCACTTCTCCGCTGATACTCGCCATCTTCATGGCCAAGACTTCTGAGCTCAGTGAATCACTGCTGATGTTGCTGGAGCTCAGCCATACTCGACCTGGGCACTTCGAGCTAAGTGCAGATACCATCGACATCACCACTTCTGAGCTCAGCGAACAGCCGTCGAAGCAGGGCGAGCTCAGCAATACGTGACTCACAGACATGTTGGTCGCTCAACGGCTTCGGACTGAGAGTGGGTAAGATCGGACTCACCTATCTTAAGCTCAGCAAGTGTCCACTGAGGCATGGAAAGCTCAGTCATACGTGGCCCACAGACATCAGCACTCAGCGGATTCAAGTTAGTAGTCACTGCTCCGAGCTAATCACCGTAGAAACAATCACTCATCAAGGTCAGCTGCTGCCAGATCTCCTGTCAGGCTAAGAGGAGAGCAAAGCCACCCGATTGACGGAGTCGGAGCCAGTCGATTGACGGAGTCGGCTCCAGAATTTGAGTGGACTTCGTCACATATCGCGGTACACACAACAGCGTCAGATGTGGTTCCGTTCGCAACAAACATAACAAATAGCCAAGTCGAAGTCGGCACTTGTTGGCCTGCGCGGAATTACCCCAGCAGTTTGGCCCTTCCGGGACAGTAGGTGTTTGTCTGGAGAGTGATGTGTACATGAAGCGGTTTAGAAGTTGAACGGTTGTTGGCATCAGCTCATATTGATTGTCCGTCTTAACAAAGTCTGCACCCTATTGAAGTAATATAACAAGGATTTATGATGCAGTACAACATCGTTAAGCAAAATAGCACATTCATTACTTTAATTAAATTATACAGACGGGAACGTCGACCCAAAGAGACAAAACTACTTTAAAAAGTCGTCGCCTTTTCAGCAACTTTGCAAGTGTGATTTATCCCAGAGGTAGTGGTATTAGCATTACTATCATTCTTAGTTTGTTGTCAACTATAAATACCGGCCCATAACTTCTGAAAACAAAAATGGAATTATTCTGAGGAGAGTTCTCTTTGCAACCCCAGGCCAAACAGCTATGGAAAGCGACGAAGAAGATGTCGAGCTGGCTGCCGATACGGAGTTCTCGAGTATCAAGGCACTGAAGGAACACGTAGCTCGATACTGTGTCTATCATGATTTTGCACACAACAAGCCGAAGAATCGACGCGATTATCTTAAAGTTGTTTGCGCTTCGCATGTGGAGTGCACTTTCGAGCTCCGTGCATCTCTATCTTCCAAGACTAGTATCGTCCGAATAACGTTTCTGGAAGAATATCACTCAACTGTTCACGTTGCACACTCAAATTCGAGGAGGCGCCAGCCCTCACAAGTAAGCAAACAGTTTCTGGTTTCTCACAGCTGTCAGACCCATTTTACCGAGTTGCTCGCAATTGTTTAAGTTGTCAAGGCGATGGGTGTAGCCCAAAGCTTGTGGCTATTTGGGCTCGGACAAATTATGGCCTTTCTATCTCATACCACGCTGCGTGGAGAGCATTGAAATGCGTCCAAGAAGGCTTAATATTGAGCCTTCAGCACAGCTACCAGTACGTACATGGGTACTTGAGTATGTTTGTGGCAAGCAACCCAGGAACCCTGTCAAACATCGAGTGAACTGCAGACGACAAGTTCAAGAGGCTGTCTCTTGTGCTTGAAACGTTTGAAAAAACACTCGGGTATTGCATTCCTATTATCGCAGTGGATGCATGCCATTTGCGTGGAGCAGATCATGGTACACTTTACGTAGCCTCCACAATGACCGGCGCACACGTTATTCTGATTATCGGGTTCGCCATCTCAAATGCTGCCGAGAATGGGGATGATTGGAATTGGTTCCTCTCCAAAACCTCTGAAGCACTCCCCTGCATTTCAAATTTAGCGGATTTGTTTTTCATGAGTGATCGCGACAAAGGAATAACGCCATCTGTACGCAGAGTTCCCGTCGGTGCCCCATTCAGCATGTGCGGAACACATCAAACGGAATGTGATTGGAGAGTGTAGAACTCGGTTTAACGGTACGATTCATGACCTCGCTAGGGAAACAGACAAACGTGAAGTCAAGCAAATTTTCGAAGAGATCCGTGCTACAAGTGAAAACGCATTCGATTACCTAGGTGCATTGAAAGGTCAATCTGGATCTCGGCTTACTTCTCTGTTCCTCGATACGGGATCGTCACTTCAAACTCAGCTGAGTCCATCAACAGTAGCATCGGTGAGTTTAGACATGGCTCGCACCTTAACCCTATTGCGAGGGATGGCGCTTAAAACAAGCCACATGACCATGTTTAGCAAAACAAGGTACCTTTTCGAAATTACTACTAGGATATAAACAGGGACAAGCGACGATCAACCTTGTTTTTACACAGCAAAGATCAATATTCATACTATTTTTCGTAATATATTCAGCTAGCTATCCTCAGATTTGAATACTGGCTTAAAGGAATCATGTTTCTACCAATCAAAGCAACTTGCGGAAAGCGCTCTAAAACATGACATCTAGCCATGTTTTACGTTTGAGCTGGAACTGTCTTCCTCCAAAACCTCCCTAATGTGATGGTTTTAGTTGCGGGAAGCGGGGTAAAACAGTGTATCTAGGCATGTTTTACGATTTTTGTATGGGAGGTACCATACTGAAATCAAGTCAAAAAACATCTCAATAGGGTTAAGGTCGTTGCAGGCATCGTGCAAATAGTGATGCGACGATCTTTTGATCTGAAAAAGAAGTATGAGCGTCACGAAGCAATGGATATCATACCATCCGTGATGACGAAGATCAATGCCAACAAGAAGGCAGGCCGTACTCGCCATGTAGTGCCACAGGGAGATGGAAAGTTTGCCGTCGAGAGGAAGAACAAAATCTACAGAGTTGTCAATCTCGACGCAAACTATTGCTCGTGTGGACTCTGGGTTGAGTATCAATACCCTTGCGTTCACGGTTGCGCAGCACTGCAGAAACAACACTTGTCTGTGCTAACATCGTGTGCACCTTACTATCGCTACGGCTGTCTCCAATCGATCTTCGCCACAAGCCTGAACCCAATAGACATTGAAGCGTCTATTGCCGATAATACAACCGAGCATCCGGATAGTTATCGTCGTGCAGGTCGCCCAAAAGAACCCGAAGTGTGTCCGCAGTCGAGGTGAAGTTATCCCAGAAGAGTCACCAATTGTCTGCAAACGCTGTGGTGAAAGAGGTCACAACATACGTACGTGCGAGCGCCGGCACCTACTGAAGCAACAGCGAGAACTGAATAGTCAGCTTCATGATTAGTTGCATTTGATCAACCGTTATGCTCTTAACTTTCAATATCATCTGAATCCTCCAGCGCCAGCTTGTATTTCTGCAGCGCGGTTGCCATACAGAATCTGCATGGACATCGGCAAGTAGCACACACACACACAAAACTCTGGTCAGTTGAGCTCTCATCCATGCCTCTATCCGCCGCAACAATTCACACGCACGTGTGAGGTCGGGTCCAGCTCAATGGCCTGCAAAAAGTACTGAGTGGCTGCCTGGAAATGCCGGAGAGAGAACGCGTCGTTGCCCTTGGCCTTCAGTGCAGCAGCCTGCGCCTCCGTAGATTCCTCCTCGTCCTGGTCCTTCGCTCCCCCCTCCCGGCAGCTTCACGCCTCTCCAGGTCCCCCATGCGATTCATCATGTGGTCCCAGCTCCACGCCGCCTGCTCCTGCTTGAGCCGCTCCTGCTCCTCCACCTTGAAGTACTCCTTGACGTCTTCCTCCGTGGCGCACGACATGGGGCCGAGCTAGCTCTCCACCTCCGTCTCTCGGATCTCGCTGATGTTCTCGGTCTCGTACATTTTCTGCCGCTGGGCGACACTACCCACATGCGTCGTCATGGCCTCCAGCTCCCGCAGATTCTCCCCCTGTGTCTCGAGCTGCTGGCGGAGCACTAAGTTTCACAGCAGTGTCAGAGTCAAGAGCCAATCCAATTTCACCGATGGGCCTCGCACCTTCCTGCTTGCTCGCGATGATCTCGACATCCTGCGTCGCTGATCGCCAGGAGAAGACGTCGTCTTCCAGATGGGCCAGCACCTCGTTGGAGCGCACGATCTTGCCCGGGGCTATCACCAAATGCGAGAGCCCATCGGGCAGCTCGTTCAACGTCTCGGCCACGGCATCGTAGCGCTCCTCCTGGTTCTGAAGCTGCGCCAGCTGCTCGCGGACGCCCTCAACACGCTCATGCAGCAGTCGCGCGTTCGCCGCCTCCGCCATCATGCCCAGCGCCGCCATCGATGCTATAATGCCCCAGTTACTATCATAGAGCTTTATATTACTAGTATGTACTGGGCTACTACTAAATGTCTGACTCTTTGGCACCTGACTGAATTGCAACAACCTGGTCGATTTGCAAACGCCCACCCAAACACCTGACTGAATTGCAATTTCCCCTAGGAATTAGTATTGGGGGGGGTCAGGATTAAGAAATGGCGCGAAAAATATCGCCACTTGAGCGCCTCCGAAATGACCAAACGCATTTCTAAATATCACCCCGGTCAGATGTGAAATGACCGGTCATTTTAAGTGAAGTGTAAAAAGGCTAGATGACTGCAGCTTGCCACTCCCGCCTGGAGTGCGGCAAAGGCAGCAAGCTGCAGCCGATGAAGGCCCCGCCAAGGACAGCACTACATGCAGGTATCGTGGACACATTATCCGCATGCCTAGCGCGGGTACGTAGGCTTAAGCGCCGCACGTTGCGGCTTGAGCGCGCACCGTACAGCACGCACGCCTGCCGTTAACGCTCATGGTGGCGGTGCGGGAGCGCTTAGCTCGGCGCGCTGGGGCAAAGCGTGTGCGCTGCGTCTGTGCACGAGCAACCACCGCCTTGTGACCTCCATCTGACATCTGGGAGGCCGCCAGTGCCTGTGAGCAGCATGCAAGGCACGTAGCAGCGCAGGCGAGGCCGCCTTTAAGTTGAAGAGTAGAGCGGCATATATTATTCCAGTTAAAAAGAGTGAAGGTCAAGTTGCTGCAGCAAAATGGGCAACCATTTCACAAAATGGTTGGTCATTTCGGAAATGGTTCGCCCAAACAGGTGAAACAGGTGAACCATTTCTAGAAATGGATATGTCCGCTGGTGATAAAAATATGGACGAGTCTGCTGCCCGAATCTTCGGTGGTCGTTCCCGAGTCTGCCCGACCCTAGATCGGACACATCAATAGTTTGCAAGTATAGATATGCGGTTTTGAACACGCATCAAAGATGTCCATCTGTGAGTGTTGGTCCCCAATTTCCGAAATTTCTAAAACTTGATCCTTTCGGATCTGATCGGTAATGCTGTATCTCGATTGGGGGGCGTATGTAAATCGCACGAGTGGGGACGCTACGAGCGACTCACCTGTACTAACAACTCAGCGTCTCTATCTTTGTGTCTATGTGTGTAGACGCCGTCGGGTGCCGATGTGAAGGTGACCCGCGCGCTGCTGTTCGTGCTAGCAGTGTAGCCAACTGACGTTGGCTGTGCATGTGTGTGATATTCTGCTGCAGTCGCTGCGCGATTATACGTGCGAGCTGCGAGGCTTCACGCATCGAGCGACTTCAACATCTCCGACGTCTGTGCCGATCTACTCGCCCCACAAGCTAGATGCAGAGATCGTTGTGCTGTCTCAGCACTACTGAGTACTAAAGACGAGCAGGTTTCGTCACCGACGTACTCTAGCTGTAGTGCATTGCGACGAATAAAATGGCAAAGATGATCTCGTTTAACAACATGTATTTCGTTGGCAAGTGTTGGTCAACACTTACGCAAACAGTGCGTGCGCCATATACCTGTAGCGAAAGAAAACTGCAGCAGTCTTGCTGTTGTACGGTGCTGAGTCGATGTCGCGCAGATGCAATTCCAAAGCCATCAACGTGAAAACTCCACAGTTGTAGCCGTCGTATTGCTCGACGCTCTCCAGTGTCGCCCACGGTACCTTCATTTCAGGGGAAATAAACGGCGAGATAAGCGTTGACACGTGCTTCTTGATCACACCACCGTGTGCATTGAATGGGTCATATACGTAGATTCGCACAGGATCATTTTCAGCGTGCACGACGACACCACACCAGTGCTTCTCAGCTTCCATGTTGACTGCGGTCACGTAAGTGGAGCCCATAAATTTGGCTAGTATGCCATTCATCTCAAGCATGCGCTGACGCTCTTTTAATTGCACCTCCTTTTCTTCGTCGCTCACGTTTGGGATGATTGTTGTGTACACGGGGATGACTTTGGATAGTGTTGCCTTTGCAATAAAGTGGAGGGACCTCATCATACACTCGTCGTCGAGATATGTCTTACCTCCGAAACGAACGAGGCTGAATACTGGCTTGAGCACGTCAATATTTTTCACCGCCTTTGCCACTTCATCGTGTGCAATGTCAAAATACAGTAATGTGCTCGAAGGCGGGAAAATTGCTCGTGCGGGTTTTGATCCAGCCAAGAAAAACACATCTCAACGACCATAAATTTCTGGGTCGCTTCGTGCCATTTGCGCATTGCTGAAAGCATATCGGCGGAGTACTGTTTCTTTCTGAGCGTATGCGCGACCTCTGAAGACAGGAGTGGAGTGTCATTCTCTTTCTTGTGATTCTCCTAACATTGGTTTGCCATGACGCGAAATTTTTCAAGCATGCTTTGAGACAATATCTCTTCAATTGATCGAGCATCACAAAACGCACGGGTCACTATCTTGACCGTCGGTTTGAGCCTGTTGTTGGTTGGGGCAACTTGAAATCGCTTCAGGAATCCTGCGCAGCCCTCTAGCGAGACAGGATTACTGTCAAATATATCCATGAGCTCTTCCAAATTGACAGGTCTCTCTCCGTAGACTCGTTTCTTCGTCGCAAGGATACGTGCTTGTTTAAGTTGCTTTGTCTTTTTGGGGTTCTTTTTCGGTCGGCCGCTTCTCTTCGCTGTGGTTGCAATTTTGAAGGTCGGTACCGCGCCGATTTCAGCACCATAGACTGTCGTCTCGAATCCCAGCAGGTTGGGTTCTGCCACGGGTGCATGTACAAGCAATTCGGTCGATTTGGGCGCCGACTCGGCAGATTCGACAGACTCGACATTGGATTCGGCAGACTCGGTAGTAGACTCGGCAGACTCGATAGTAGACTCGGCAGACTCGATAGTAGACTCGGCAGACTCGATAGTAGACTCGGCAGACTCGATAGTAGACTCGGCATACTCGATAGTAGACTCGGCAAACTCGGTGTTTTCATTGCCGCCAATTCGAAATGTGTTTGATGAAAGCGAGCTCAAACGCGGTTGTCTTCCACTTTTGATCACCGTTTTCGTGTCTTCACAGAAGGCCAACACCTCGAGGAACTCCCGTGTTCCTAATTCCGCTGCAACTTCACAAATTTCCATCATTGTACACCGCAGAGTCCTGAACTTGGCCATAGATGTGAGCGGAGTGTCTGCAGTTGTTCCACGCCTGGTGATTCCAAATGCATTATGGTCATCTGGCAGTTGTACGGGTTTGTCATGTACGCGTCGCACATCATTAAGCAGCCAACGGGGATGAAGATTCGGTGGTATGACAGGCGTCAACGCCATGTCATGCCGGACGTAGATAACATGACGGCATGGCAGTAAATGGGTTGCCATGAACATGCAGCTGCACCTCCACGATCTCAAATTCACCGAATATTCGGCATGAACATCACCACCTGCAGCGGTGGTATCATTCTTTGTTGCTGAGGGTACGTACTGTACTGTCTTCAGATGAGGAGCAACCAAATAGGTCTTGTAGCCAGAGGCGGACTCAGCCTCTGACGAAAGGGTGGCATAATCAAGGTGCACTTTTTGTTTTTTGAAACTTACAGATTAATCCGCTTGGAAGTCATGGCGTTGAAAGCGTCGAGTACCTCATCTTTCTCAATGTTGTTCGTGATGTCACGTTCTACAGCTAGAAGCATCAGGTTTGACATCCACAAGTCTCCCATTGTAGTTCGGAGTCTTGTCTTGACACGCTTCATTGCAGAAAATGATCTTTTAGTACTGGCCGTAGAGACGGGAGGCACACATACTAGACGGACTAAGCGATGCAGAGTAGGAAACAACTCACTCGTGTCGCTTCGAACCATCACTGAGCACAGTTCCTGTGTAGTCTTCAGGTTTTGAAATCTTTTGTCGATAGTAGCTAACCCACGAAATCGTACCGCCTCATCTCGTAGTTCTTCAAGGCCACCATTAAAGTCTTGAGGGTAGAATTCATAAGCAAGCATTACGATATTGCTCGTATTCCAGTTGCTAAAACCCGCCCGTGGGCACAAGGCCCCAGTTAATTGCGGAAGGCTGAGAACGTCCCCATTAAAATGTGAGTTGAGCTCAGAAATTATGTCGTTCACGATAGTCAAATACACTTCGTCTCGATAATGTTCTTCTTGGGTAGAAACTGCACCGTCTCTCGATGCATCTGCGCCAGGAACGCCGGGTTTTCCACGCCCACGGCTTCGAATCCCGCGTCTTGCCCATGGATCAGTCTTTGAGGGTACACCAGGTTGGCCGTCGATTTGAATTTGTTCACAAAAGCTTACCGACATACTCCATATCGATGAAAAGCTAACAGGACTTGCACTTTTTGCTTGACTGGTATCGCTCATTTCAAGAAGCTCCTCCGTAATTTGCTTTACCATGTTAACGGCTGATACAATGTCAACATCAGCCTTTTGTAGGTACTGAGATATGCGGT
Source organism: Phytophthora fragariae (assembly GCA_009729435.1). Lineage (NCBI taxonomy): Eukaryota > Oomycota > Peronosporomycetes > Peronosporales > Peronosporaceae > Phytophthora > Phytophthora fragariae. The sequence goes on along the minus strand of QQOI01000048.1, from coordinate 55,493 downwards.
TGGTCTTTGCTAGAACAACTATCAGAACTTCGACATGAAAGACCAAGTATAATGTCCACATTTTTTTCAAAATTCCCAAAGCTTCTGCACGCTTTAGAGAATTTACAGCATCAGTAGACACGCGTTCCAATACTGACGTGATTGGTGTCCAGAGCAACTTCACTTTCCTCAGTGCTCGTATACGACAGTTCCACCTAGTCTTACTGAGACTCTCTGTTGAAATTGGTTAATTCAGCCCCTTGCCAGTCTTCACACGTCCTTGGTCCAGTAGATTTGCCAGCTCATCTGCGGCCTCGTCATGCAGCTCGTCTTTACGTTTGCATAAATCACTCACTGTTGTATGGATTCCCTGAACTGTGTTAAAACAATCCACAACTGATATTGTATTCATAGCGACCGCAACCAGAACTAGATTGAGTCGATGAGCAAAGCAGTGCACATAGTATGCAAATGGACAGTAAGATCGCAACCGGCGCTGAAGACCATTAAAGGCACCCGCCATGTTGGAAGCTCCATCATATCCCTGGCCTCGACACCGCGCAATTATCAGCCCCCATAATTCCAACTGAGCTGATAACGCATTCCACAAAGTCTCAGAGTTTGTATCCTGCACGTGCACTGCCCAAAAATCTCTCCTTAATGACACCGGTATTCACGCAAACGAAGCGAATAACTATCGACATGTGCTCTTTTTCGGCTGCACAACTTGCTTCGTCAACGAGAACCGAAAAAAGCCGTTCGCAAGCTCCACCGAAAGGATATGCTTCCTTACAGCGTCTGCCGAACACTGAATCATTTCGCGTTGAATTCGCGGAGAAGTGAACAAAGCATTTTCACCTGCCATGGTCATTGCTGTTGAAAAAGCTGGTACATGTTGTGCCATGAAGTGCACAAACTCTAGGAAGTTGCCTTTGTTCTCCGACGTATCCTGCACAAGATGGATACAACGAGTAATAGTTAGTATGGTATCAGTTAATATGGATGTGCTGGTACGAGAATCCACCTTCTCGTTGCTGCCACGAAACGCAATTTCTTCTTTAGCGAGGAGAAGACACACGTCAAGAATAAAAGTCAGTCGAGCCCGATTCTCTAGTCGCTGAATGTGCATTTGGTGTTGAAGTGCAAGTGATACGTCTTGTCGGGTCGTCAGGCGGTCTTTGAACTCCAATGCAGCTGCATGGTGCTTTGATGATTGTTGGCCGACGTGTTTCCTAAAGCCACCCTTAGATGATGCTTTCTTCCGGTTTCTATAGCCGAGCTCAGGCTGGGCGTACGTACTGAGTTCATGCTCCACAGTCATCACATCTCGACTAAGATAGCAACACAAGCAATACACCGCATAGGTTGTGGTTGAATATTCGAGCCAACTATGTTGTTCAAACCAGCACTCTCGAAAAGAGCGCATACAACCGCCAATATCACGTGCCGGATACGCAGAGCGGTGGGGTTGACAAGCTCCAAAACTTACGTATCGTTGTATCACTTCGCGCAGCAGCATGGGGTCGGCAGTGAGCTGATTCACGAAGAATAAGTTGGGGGGTCTTTGAGCAGGATCGCGCCTTATGAAATCTGCGGCTGTGCAGTCTGCGGCATTCTCGGGAACTTGGTGCTGCACGCACCAATCGGACGCGGCTTGTTCATGCCTGCTGCGAAGTGTCAAAATTGTGGGCGCTGGAGTTATCGTACTCTTGGTGGACACATCATCGCGACAGGGTTTCTTAGCGAAGAAGGTGGTAATCGCCCGCTGCTTTCTTTTGCCAGACATTGAGCTGAATGTGCTTGAATGAAGCAACGACCGTGTTACTGAGCTTTAAAATTTGAAACCACTCCGCCATTTTAGCCCTGGTTCCGCCCCTGCTTGTAGCTGTACTTCATCGCAGCGTCGTACTGCTCTCGAACAAGATCGAACGCGAATTTCGACACAGTCTGAGCAAGCGATTGTAGTTCTTTGTCCACGCCAATAACTGTCACCACATATATTTCTTCCAGCTTGCGATTCGAATCCCGCTCAACGCGGCGCTGAAAGTGCATAATTGCGACAATGCATTCGTCGACATGCATGTGTCGTTTCACTTCTCGCTTCAACTTCGCCCAGCTCGACTCCAACCTGTTGTTCGTCGTGTTGCCGAGGTGGGGGACGTTGGCGCGCGCAAACCTGGCCCACATATCGCGACAATTGTCCCAATTCGAGTCGAAATAGGACTTCCACTTTTCTCGACACGGCGGAGACTGAATTGTGGCGTAAATCTCCTTCTTAAAAAGATCGTATGTTGACTCGGATGACGCATCCACAAGAATACTAGTGAGAGTTTCCAGCTCAGACCTTTCGAACGCGGAAAACTCGTACTTGGACCGATCGCAGATTTCTTTTGAAAGGTAGGTCTTCACGTGCCACTCGCATAGCAGAATTCGTGCACCGGGAAACTGCTCATGCAAAGTGGTGATCTCTGACATCGACTTGTCCATTCAATGCGATTCCACGACTCATTTGCGTGTTTAACAGGAGATCCCGCTAAGAAGGGAACTCATTCACCCCTTCCATACTAAAATCAAGTATAAATGTAGCCATGTTTCAGAAATTTGGCTCGGAAGTTGTTAAAATAGGCGGTTCTAACATGGTCATCCGAGCATATATAAAAATCCGGTCACGCGTGACTGTAAGCATTGGGGCCTCTCATTACAGCTTATGGCACTCTATCTCTCGCATAACGATTATTGCTGGAGCTACTGGGGCACGAATGTCCGGTCGGTCGCTAGTGAAATGTGGTAAAAATCTGAATTGATAGTGGTACCATACTTTAATTAAGTCAAAAATGATACAACTGGTTCCTTTAGGATGGTGATTGACGTCCGTCCCGCAGACTTTGCTTCATATACTAAAAATGAAGTTGCCAGTCAAGCTGACTTTTGATTGGCTTAAAACGTTTCAACACGAGCTTTTCAACGATATACTGCAATGCGATAGGGTCAAAATACCGGATTTAGACGGACCAGCTGAAAATTCCCGACCGACCGACTTTCCACCTTTTTACGCCCCCTTCTTAGCGGGATCTCCTGTTAAGCGCTTCGCAAACAGCACGGAGAGTTTCCTTGCGTTCATTTTCCACAAGAGCATGCTACAAAATTATGATAATGCACATCATACTGTTAGTCCTGAAGATAAATTGACTCCGAATCCGACCGAATCCAACTGAATACGATCAAATCCAACCGAATCCATCCTAGTACAAAGTGGAAAACTCCCAGAATAATACAATAAACAAAGAGGATTGCATACCTGCACATGCTGCCCTTTGCCAAACGTGTCATGCACCATGAAACTGAATAGTTTGTAGTTCGAGTCGTTGGTTCCATGCGTAGCGTCTATCAACTAGACTTCAGGGAACGATGCAAACATACGTCGCATGTGAGAAGACTGCATCACGATACCAATTGCAACTGACTGCTTCATGCAAGAAAATATAAACCGTCAGTAAAATAATTTATAACAAGCAAACATATCGTCTCACCTCGTCATCCTGAAGGATTCGCGCTGTATTTCAGTCGTCCTCACAAAAATCACGCAAGTGCTTGTCAATTCTTCCTTCAAGAGTCGGCGCTGAATAGTTCTGCCTTGCCAGTCGCGCCACGAGATTATGAATGTCCTTCATCGACAGCTCACTGTCGGCATTGTCCCGAACGAAATGCCAGATCGAGCGACGCTCGCTATGGTGTGAAAGCATTTGATTCACGTGACCAACCACATCATCAGGCAAATTTACACGGACGCGACTGTACTGGTTGAAGACGTCTTCACTGAGACGGTGATTGTGCACGCGAGAGTGTAGTGTAACACGAATTTTCCAGTCATAGCCGTCAAACTAGAGACAGACACTCATCTAATACATTTTACAATGTACAAAAGTCAATTTAGGAAGAACAACAAATCCAGTTGTAGAGTATACGTACCCGAGCCGTGCAACCAACGTTGCGCGATTTTTGTCTGGGCCTCTCGCCACTTCCCCTGTGCCGAGGTCTCCCGTAGTGAGTGCAGCGGAGCAGCTTGTTGTAATGCTCGAACCGCTTTACTGGAATTGTGCGCGGCAATGACTCGTCGTCGCCTTTATAATTCTCTAGAATGCGCTTGTTTCGCGCTGTTGAGTTCATCGCAGTCTCACCAAAATAAAGCTAATTGGTGTTCAACATGAGCAAAACGTCATAGTGTTAGAACGCAGAGAGGTAATTAGGTGGCAACGACGCTAACAGACCTGGTACGTCTCCGCTTGGTAGCGCTCGAGAGACGTCTGGAACTCGGCCCAGGAATCAAAGCTAGCTTGCTCCATCGCTGGGGCAGTCACGCTAATGCTCGTGGATGTTGCGCCATCCTGAGGGCCTTGATAACCCTCCTCCACCTCCTCGTCCGTATCTAGTCTGCGTTTTGTCTTTCCACTTGGTGATCTGCGAGCGACCATATTCGTGCGGAGGCGGCGGGTGGCGGGGGTGAATTTGAGCCCCGGGATTTTCGAATGGGAGCGAACGACAGCCCCCCCAGTTTTTCAAACTTTTGGAATCCAAAAAATCGGATGAAGGAGTGATGGTCATTTAGTGGTTAGGGCTTCAGTCCAGAGAGTTTCAGACAGTTGTATTGAGGTACTGTTTCTAGCGAATGCCAGATTCGGGCAGCAGCCACTTCGTAAAAATATAATGGTTTTCGCTCAAAAACTCTCCACGAAAAATCTAATTCGGACCCCCCCCGTATTGGAGACAGCTGTCCGATTGCATCTGTCGCGATGCCAAAATCGGTTTTTTGTATGTTGGCCCCTCGTTGCAGTGCAAATCCGCGGAAACCAACGCACGAATGCACTACCTAGCGTCCTTGTGGCGAAAACCCCACCTTCAAATGATAAAAATTGATCTAGTGACGGCCACCAGAAGGGGTGTCCGATCTAATCTGTCGCGGAGTGCATTGTGAATTCCGGATAAATTTAGAAATCCCGGCCAGTTCGCTGAATCGCTCAAATACAATTCCCAAGTCATTACAGTAAAACCCGAATTAGTCTGGTCCACACTATTTGCGCCGGCCAAATTTCTGGCGGTTGAACACAATTAGTGTGGATCAAAAATATCCACAATAATAAGGCTCTATCCACACTAAATGTGGTTTGTGGGGCTAAATGGCAGTGGATTGTTTTTGGATGATTATCACCGTTTTCGGGCTGAACATCATCACATTTGGATCAAATATGATCGATTTTGAATGCATTATCATGAAAACTGGGCCGCTTAACATCAAAAACAGATTGCATGTATTCTGTTGAGTTTTGCTATCTTCACTAGTCCTCGCCACACTCGAAGTTTCCGCGGTACTTGTCCACAATTTCTCGAAGAGGAGCTGAAAGCTGTGATTCCTCCCATCGCCCAATAAATCCCTTTGGCAAACCACTGAACCATGGTCTGTCGAGGGTACTTCACTAGATTCTTATCTTCCACCTGACTGACAGCTCTCACACATCGCAATGCATATCAATTCTTACCTGGGGTTTTCAACTTACCGGAGTACTTGCCAACTTTGTTCGGGGTCTGGAACAAGTTATCTTCGGCTAGACGTCGTTTTTCTTTATCCCATTCGGCTCGCCACATTTCTTTGATGGACTTGATGATAAAATAGTCCGCTGGTTGGCACGGATGCGTAGCATTTGCTGGTAGAAGCGCACATACCACCAGCGTTGTCCATGTAGATTATATGCCACTTTGAATTCATCTCCTTCCTGTTGCACGTACTGTCGCTGAGCCACTCGCCAAATACGCGTTGGTCCATCCAACCTTTCAGCCTGACCGATATGATACCCCATCAACTTTTTCAACACTGAGGATGGGATAGCTGCAGTTCGCATTATGGAAAATATCCACTGGGGGCTCGATGCGAGTACTTGCTCCGCCACGAATCTTGACGACAAGCGTCATTCCTTCCCCGCCACTAACAACGTCGTGATATCGAATCGAACGGTCACCTCGGAAACCTACTGTTTTGCCGTCATCCATATTAAACACGAAGTGGGCTTCATCCATGTTGAATACGTTGTCCTCGCCCAGCTCGCTGGAGTCAAAACCTTTCTTGAGCCGTCCTAAATGTGCTGTGACGCTGCGCTCAATTTCCACTTGCTTCGCCGGACTGCATTCCAGTTTACCACATTGCTTCCGAGGAACCACGTCAAAATGAGCGGAATCGCTGGATCCACCTGGACGTACTCCTGTCCTTATACGCCACACCCTTTTCATCCTTGGCATCTCCTCTAAATGGACAATCTGACGTTGGAGCGTGAAACGAGCTGCGTGCAATATCACACAACAAGGTTCGTGACATTTTCACAAGGGTCTTTCGTAGTCTACAAAATTACCCCAGTAAGAACCTGTAGACCCATTCCACCCACGGGGCCCGCTTTGGGCCCCTGCCTGGCAAGGTTTCAGTCGCATGCGTTTTTCCACTCCACGCTGAACTTTTACAACAGATTTCAGCACGCGGGGCTGTTCCGAATCTTCTTCTGGTACGGTTGTGTCACGCTTATTCCACCAGTTCCTGGCCTTTTGGACGTTAGCCTTGTAGTTGCCGCGGAAAATCGCAGAAAACGCTGCAATCGTTTTCAATATGAAGCGTGTTTCCTCGGTCTCATGCAGATTTTTCATGTATTTCATTGCTCGAACCCGATCGTTGAGCACACCTGTACGGAACGCTTTCGCTTGCTATCACTCTTGGAAAGACGTTCAGGGCGGTTGGAATGGTTGTAACTTAATTCACTGTTTCTCGTGCTGTCATCATCGATGCGCTTGGCGGACTGGTGAGCACTCTGATAAGTGCACATGCGGTCTGTCTTGGCTCCAGTGCTTCGATCGCTGCTGATGTCTACACCTTTACCCGGTCTTGTTAGGAATAGTTTTAAGCAAAGTGGACGGTCAAATTTCATAAACACAAAAAATAAATTTGACGAAAGTCAACCGAGGTGCAAAGTGAGATTGGTTTTATGCAAACTGTACTCTGCCAAGATTTGGCGCGAGCGCTGCCAGGATCGAGTGGTCAGAAATCTCTCGCGTCAAAACGCGCGCGAAGCCGTAGCGTGCACCACCCGCCGCCTGTGAGCTTGTGACGCTCATTTTCAATGTTCCCTTCTCCGTCGCAGATGTCGTCCCAAACCTCCTTCCCCCAGCACCCCCGCCGAGAAACGCTGCGTCTTTGAGGCTCATTGCGCTGGCCGTGTTGACTGGCTCGCTGTGGCAGCCAACAACGGCATCTCCAGGTCGATGATGTACCGCGTCGTGGAGAGTGGCCGCGTCGATGACATTCCGCGTGGTGGGGTGCGTGCCGGCAGCGTGAAGGTCACGCAGGAGGTGAAGGATATGCTCGAGTCGTATCTAAATGACAACTGCATCTACACGATGGAGACTATGCGCAGCATGCTCGGGTTGGACATGCGTGTGGACGTCTCGACATCGACTATTAGCCACCATCTGTTAGCCATACTGTATATGGTGAGACAAACTCGCGTCGTGCTCATGACCTGCAACGCCGCCGCAAAAAAGATTAAGCGGTAGGCTTTCGCACAAAGCCTGAAGAAACGCCAATGCGATGGCGACTGCATCGTGTACTTCGACGAGACGAATTTCAACGTCTATTGCAAGCGGGGATGCGGCCGCGTGAAGAAGGACAAGCGCGCTACGATCGTGATGTCACCGTCCAAAGGTGCAAGCCTACAAGTTCAGTGCGCCGTCAACTCGGCGATGAGCGTCGTGTTGTACCGCCTGGAGAGAGGTCCCATCCATCCAGATGGAGCAGAATGCGGCTTTCATCAACGACATCTACCGTACCGTGAAGTCGTCGGCGTTCTTCTGTGAGAATTATGACGGGAAGAAGATCGTAGTTGTGCTGGATAACGCACCTGCACACCGTCAAACCGAGCAGCGTGTGGAGCAGCATGATGACTTGGTGCTGCTGCGTCTTGCCCCCTATTCATCGATGTGCAACCATATTGAGGGTTGTTTTTCGGTGCTAAAGGCGCACATCAAGGAATACCTAGTGCTGGACCGTGAAGCGATCTGCGATCGAAGCAACCTGACAGATAGTGACGGCAACACACTACCATCAAGGAGCGTACGATGCGCTTCCTGGGGCGCGCTGTTCACGCCAGTATCAAGTACATCACGCCCTTGATCGTTACGAGGATGAAGCTACACGCGCGAGACTCAATCAATGCTGCAGAGTTGATGGAGGACATGGTTTACGGACAGTAAATCAAGATGCGGTCGTCTGTTCAGATTGCATAAAATCAATCTCACTTTGCACCTCGGTTGACTATCGTCAAATTTAGTTTTTGTTTATGACATTTGACCGTCTACTTTGCTTAAAACTATTCCTAACTAGACCGGGCAAAGGTGTAGAACCGAGGTTGATGTCCGAGGTTTAATCCCAACTCCATCCGTTTGGTGACACGTATTGCAGTGTACGTGACCCCCCTGTTTCTTTTCCACTACTTCACCGCAGAAGACGTGGTTGGTGTTGCCACACACGTCACATGTGTGCGAAACGTGAGTAGTATCCCCGCCGCAGCCGCTGCATGAGCTCATCTTCTGCGGTGGTACTGTGTGTTATTGAGCTGTGTTGATAAGTAAGCCCAATTAATGCTCTGGCTGCAGCACTGGGAATGACTGGAGTACGGAGAAGAGACACATAACTCGCTTTTAGTATGTGTGCGCATTTAGTGTGGATTAACGATCCGTTTCGCACAAACACAAATAGTCTGGACCAGAGTAAATAGGAACCCAAACTAAATAGGCACCCAGACTAATTACGTATTTTTACTGTAGCTGAATCCTCCGCAGGCGATGTCAGGGCTACACTCGTACTTAGTTGAACGTGTATACGCCAGAGTATACGCGGGGCGATTGGGGGTCGATCGATTCAATCAATCGTCCGACCAAATTATGAGTGGAAACCATAATACTACCAATCAGTCAATTGTAACGATTATGCATTGTGAATTCCAGCTAGCATCGAGAGCTTTTTTGCGATAACCTCGTGAGTTTTTATCCGATTTGACTCAAATTTGCTGAGCCGCAGTTTCTCGTCCCGGATATTATATGCTGAAAATACGGCGACGACAACGTTTCGTTTGATGAAACGGCAAGCGAGTTTGTATTGGTGCTTAGCCCTTCGGATATTTTATCCAATCATATAAGCACATTCTGGCTGTGTGAAATGAGATCCTTCTAATGCCGATATGGATTGGACTATCATGTTATGAGACCAATCGGGGTTTCAGCCGACTATATCTGGGTTGGGTAGTAGGCAGGCCTGGACCACACACGTTCGTACTTCAGGTCGCAAGCGCACTGTTGTCAGGATGCCGCCATCACTGCGAGCCCGAACGGACGCAGTAAACGCACAGGACGACCAAGACGAATGCGCATAAGCCCACACATACGCCACTTTAAGCCGCGGCAGGGCTCTCACTCACCTCGAGAGGGGTGACATTCTTGTTGTCGTGGCAAATTTGAAGTCTGGTGCTGTCAAGTTACGACAGAAAGAGTCCATTGCTGATAAAGTTGGGTGTCTGCCTTCTTGATCAGTAAATACAGCTCGTCAAGTTTGGAATGATTTTGCAGCGTTCCGGACCTTACCGGTCGCTTTGCTTCTTTCGAACCGTCAAAGCAAGCCGTGCTGCATTTTTATGACTGTGGAGTTAGAGCGATCGGTTCGTGAATTTATGCGTCAGCGGAGCGCTGTCCGTAAACGAACGGTGGCCAAGGATGTAATACATCATCTAATTCAGCAGAATCTGTTAGAAGTTGATGTCTCGGATGACGCTGCGACGGCAGTTGCTCTTCGCACTGTCCAGCGTTTTGTCAAAAGATGTTGGCTTTAAGCGCGGCAAGCGCAATGGATCTACATAGTGACTCTCGGCGGAAAACGAAGCCAAGCGAGACAGCTACGTTCAGCACATGACTAGTAAAAGTGCGGATCGTTTTCGGACAGTTTATCTCGACAAGACTTATATTCACCACAACTGTTCGAGCCACATTGACTCCATCTACGATCCAACTGACCCAAATGTGATCAAGAAGAAGCGCAAAGGCGGCCGGTTTTGCTTCATCGCTGCCATCATTGACAGCAACCGCACACTTCCTGATCCTGCACAATTGCTGTCGGATGCACTTGATATTTTTGAGGGCGTAAAGCAAACAAAGGACTATCATGGGATGTTCAACCATGATTACTTCAAAAGTTGGATCAAAACGTTTCTCACTTGCTTGGAACCCCGCAATTTTTACCATTGCCGTAATGTCATGGACAACGCGAAATATCACAAGAACTTGCCCCCAGACACCCCCAGAAAATGAGGCCGAAGGTCCAACATGCATACCGCTTGTAAATTGTACGGTATTTCCTGCACTACGTCGGACACTAGAGCGATCATGTGGGAGAAGTTGTTCAAGTTGCTGATTCAGCGTCTGACCGGGGACGTCACCGCAACTATCCTGTCGGCGTAGACGTTTCGAGACCTGCTAGATGCCGTTTTTGCAAAGTTCTGCCGCATGACAGCCGACTTCCTCTCGAGTGAATTCGCAGAAGCCCATCACTGCCGTTTCGGAATCTCCATCACGACTCTTGGACGACGGCAAATGGGAAGAGGGCTGTCCTGGACACGTTGGTCTCCTGGATTGATGAGTCCTGGACGTATTGAGATATCGCACTGCTAGCTATCATTTCAAACGAGTAGCACGTGTCTTCTGCCATGAAGAATCTTGAATCGGGCCATTTCATCAATGTTGATGAGATGGTCCGATTCACAGTGTCGGATACGGCAGCTAGTGCACGAAAACTACCCAATCTTTTCGAGGATTCGCTCGAAACCGACTGCACGATGCATGTGCTCAATCTGTGCCTGCAGTTCGCAATGGGGTTGCGTGAGAACAAGGAGACGGTGTCGTCGTACGACTCGACCAGTGGTACCAATTAGAAGGCGCAGCGATATTGCACAGTTGGAGGCGCGTTCGTAGAAGGTCGCGAGTTGATCAAGAGGGTGTGCGTTCTCAATAACTACTTCAGCACCGACCAGTGCTGCAAGCGCCCAGCTTACCCACGCTGACCACCATCCCCAACTGCGATACGCGTGTTGCATTCACCGTGAAACTCTTTCAGCACACTATACTGAACTAATCCGCCTTTTAAAGGTACTTCCAGAAGTGCGACAAGGGCGACGATCCATCAGTTTTCCAGAATCTGAAGGATCATGATTGGCAATTGATCACTGAAATTGAGGCGATTGTTGGGTCTGTGGCTGACCACGCACGATTTGAAGTCCAGCGAACCGCGCTTGCTGCGTCCGAGCTGTTTGTGCTGCGCAAGTACACAGCATACCGCCCGACCACTTGCTGGTTTGTGATCTCGACGCTCTACGTACAACAATGACAACGACTTCATTGTTTCTTCGCCTCAAGCGTCAGGTGGAGAGCTTAAGCGAGCTGGCACGCACATGCTTTGCTCGGCTGAAAGGTCAAGTGGAAAAACGACTAGCGACTGCTACCCTCGAAACCGTGATGATTCTGATGCTCGATCCCAGAACAACGTTCTCCTCTGAGTTTCTCATTAAGCCGTTCGAATTACGCATGGATGCTGGCGGCGATGAGGAGGACATCGCAGAGCAGGCAACAGCGAATGCAGATGTCCTCGCTGTTAGTGAGAAACGGCTTCATAACGCCCACCGAGAGGTATTTCGCGCGCTGAAAAATACCCCCGCTAGGGCAATCTTGGACGCAGCTTCGGCTACATCGACGGACTTCGATTTGGACCCGTTTGCGGAAGACGATAACTTGATTTTTGGAGTCCCCTTACGCATTCGACGTGCTGCATCCTCCCTGCAACTCTCAACGATCAAGCCGACAAGAGTGGCTAGCCTACACGGTTGGCTGGGTGTCGGTTGCGGTTCAACAATCGGCCGATGAGTCGATGACCAGGGACAAGTTCACTCCGTTGCTATTGATTCGTTGCAACGGAGAAATTTGCTGGCGCGTCGATGCAGTTTGTCAGTACGTGAATGTCCACCGCTAGTTCCACGAAACAGGCCGCACACTGTTCCCGACCATCGAAGCTTTGGCACGCGTTTGGCTGGGAATAAGACCATTAAATGCGCTCACCGAACGCATCTTCTGGACCGGAGAATTCGTCATGGGCAATCTTCGGACCAAGACCGACAACAAGCGCGCCGAGATTCAGGTGCTGCTTCGCCACAACCGAGAGGAGATCCGCCGAATGGAGCTGCGTTGCAACCATTTGGCAGTTTAGGTGGACGACAACTTAACAGCAGGCAGAAACTTGACAGCGAGTAGAACCTCAACAGCGAGTCTAAACTACTGGTAAATTACTGTTATCCCGCTACTGCAATACTGCAGCCTGGCCTTCTCGAGAGTAATTTTACTGTAAGTGATTTGGTAAGAGAGACCGACGGGTACTGCAGTAGTTTGGTCGAAAAGCCAGCTATTGTTAATCCCTGCACGTCATAGTTCCGGCTTGTCATGACGAATCGTTTCTATACCTCGTTACTGCTCTCGATGCAGCTATTGACTATGATGTTTTACAGCGTGGGGGGCACCATGACAAACAAGAAGGACTTCCGTAAAGCTATTCTTTCTAAAAGGAAAAAGAATGGGCGAAAGGAATCGAACAAGCACCCAAATTCGATCGCCAAAGGCGCGTTTAATATAGCGGTGTTGGTTCAAGTCCCAAGAATCAAATTTACTCGTTGGTGGGATAACCATGGCGTCTTCGTTCTTGCTCCTGGGGGCAGCGCTGCGTAAGACAGAATTGTGCGCCGTGATCCAGCTTCTGTTGAGCAAGTAGAAGTGATGTACCCGAGATTTATGACATACTATCAGACGTTCATGGGCGAGGTCGCCGCGCACGATCAGCTGCGCATCTAAAGGTATGTCCACTTAATGTGTATATATACCTCAATCCTACGATACGCTTCAATTGGCCAAACGCTACAAAAAGTACAAGTCGTTTTTTTTCTCGGCTTCATGGACATCACGATCATCAATGCCTTTACCATCTATAATTCTCGCCGCGCCGTCGATGGCAAAAGCAAGGTATCACACGTCAGCTTCATGAAGCAATTACACTTCGAGCTCCAGCCGAGTGACTGGATTGATCGACTGCGCCACTGAGGCCTCGATCCCACACCGACGAAGACCACATGAGCTGCACCCGCCCATGTTCCTGCGCAAACTGATGAGTGGAGGAAAGGCGACGTTGCGCAGACACGGAAGCGTCGGTTACAGGCTTGCAAGGTTTGCTATGTACTGAAGCGTGCTGATCAGGCGTGGAGGGGAAACTGCACCCTACTATTCCTGGCATCCCGCGTGTTTCTGTGTAATAAGGTCACGCACCAGAGCTACGGGGTAGCGAGTTTATGCTTTGAGATATGGCACAAGCACTTAAAGGACAATCCTGCAAGCGCTACGCAAGCGCAAACTTCGTGCCCGGAAGCCGGCGCGCCTTCCTGGCTGCGAGGAGGGTGGAGAAGGCTACTCGAGCGAGCAGTTCAGCGGCGATTCGACAAGTGCCCCCCCCCCCCGCAGAGACACCAGCGTATACCGTGGATAGGGATTTGGTTAATGGGCGGAAGCCAGATGCCTCGGACTTGGGGGGGGTAATACCTCAGTCGTACAGGGTGTGTCAACCTACAAGTCCTTCGAGCGCTGTCAACTATTCACGCATTTGGCTTGCTGATTATAAGTTACGATGAACCTTCTGAGTATCTATCCCGATTGCTATCTTCTTTGCAGCGTATGATCTACGTCGCTACAAACCTTATTCCCAAGTATAAGCGGTCATGTACTGGGGGAGCCTTCATAACGACGAAGAAGAAGAAGCAGAGCCATCACACAATATATATAAAAAGAGGGCGTTATATTACCGAGGTCGTTAGAGATTCCGTGACAGTGATGCTGCCCTCACAGAAAATCTGCTACTTTTGGTGATTTTTTTGGTAAAGTATGAGATTAAGAAGGTGATCCGAGAGGGGATAATTTCTTGTGGAGGAGTTGGCTAGAGCAACAGAAATTAAAAATCCTAATGGGGATAAATGTCATGACCCTTAAATCCCAAGGAACCGCTTGTAGAGAGAAGAAGCGCCTAGCGGAGCCAATACGGCAGCTGTGAAGACGTGCTTGGTCTAATATAGTAGCTTTGGACGAGACAGTCTAGCCATCTAACGGGGAAGCGCGAGTAACGAACGCATCTACAAATCAGAAACTGGTAATTTAAGGGTTACTTTCATCATGTCCGGTTTCAGGACTTCCTTGATGTAGCCCCATGGTGTTTCAAGTCTACAAGACACAGTAACACGACACCAATTGGCATGATATCAGTGGAATGCATTGACAACGTCGCCGTACCTGTTATTCGTGTGATTTGTAAGTGTGGAACACCAGACCGCGCGTAAAGGGGTCACCTTTCTTTCATCGAGTCTCAATTCTTCATAAAATACTGGAGAAACGGATATGAGTAGGGTCCGTAATACTATCTGCCTCGAGTAGATGAACACCGTGGAAGAAAAAGTACCAACATTTCAAGTATTTCGTGTACTCTTCGCGAGAGTTTGCCAATTTTATCGAGCCCATTGCATCTTCGACCTTATCTTTGTCGAAGCTGGAAGGCCCTCCGTATTGACTCTTTGCGAACTCAGTGCGGATATACTACTTCAAATGAAAATTTCACAAGTCAACCTTTATGAAAAGCCTTCTCGAGCAGTCCAAGATCATCCGTGTCTTTGTCGACATCGACAGCTTTGAAATCCTCTCACAACGGGTTGTTAAATTTGAACGAGCTGATAGCATTAGTGAGGCACTCGGTACTTTCATTCTCCACGAGACTATGATGAACGTTCTCACTCTAACAATACCGAGCTTACGACAGAGATGTAGGTACATACGCAATATCGTAACTTATTCATACTCGGTACCTCCAGTTACAACGATGGAACTGCAGCCACTCGAAAAGCACTCAAAGTAACAAAGGTTCGATATGAGTAGCAGCAGGTGCATTTACTTAAATGGTCATAGAATTCATTCACCATGAACGAGAACAGCTTGTAGCGCGACTCGTTCGTATTGCGAGGGGATTCTGTGAGCAGGACTAGTGATACAACCCAATATACCCCTAAACATGCACGTACCAAAATATTTGCCCAATGAAGGCCTTATCTCCGACATACCGTCGAACAAGTCGCGAGCATCCAGAAGCGTTAGCCCATCGGATTGCAATTTTTTCGAGATTGACTCGACGCAACCCAACTTGGAATCTTTTAGCTTGCGGTGGGTTGGTTTTGAAGGCGACAAGTCTGCTACGTCGTCGTCATCAGCTGAGGGAAACTCACTTGGACGAAAGTAACGCTCCAACATCGTGTACGTTGAGTATCAACGCGTGTCCTGGCGGAGAACTGGTAGCAGAGAAGTCTTTTCTGGGAACACCTTGAATCAGCGTCGCATTCGCATTGTTTGAATTGTGATCATCTTTGCGACAACTCTCGCAAACATCTCGTAGAACAGCTTCAAGGCGCTCTTGAGTCGGCTCTTTTTCTCGACACTTCTCCCGACCATATTGTGCACATCTCCCAGGGTGATCTTCTTACCAATTTACAACTATATCAGCATCGTTAACAAAATAGCAATATAAGCACCTTAAATGACGCGTGACAGCTCCATATCCGTCTTCTTGTTAAGAAACTGCATTATCAGCTTTGGTTTTCATCCAGCAGCATGAAGCTTGTCCACAAAGAAACCCCTGGTTAAGAGTCCGCAGCTTGCGCATCACCTGCTGCACTTCTTCGAAGGCGGTCTCGTGGGGGGGCAAGAAAATCACGTACCGCAAGGTTCAGACGGTGACTTGCTCAGCCAACCAGCGGCACCTTCATCAAGTTGGCATGGCGCTTGTTGACTACGCAATAGCGCTGACTAGAAAGTTGCAACGGTCGATGGTCGTGCTCAAAAAGTGCAGGAACCGCATGATCGCCCTCATGCGGCCATCGGCATTCATTTTGTCGTCAGTCTCCTCCATAACTGCAGCCATGACAACAGAGAGTAGCGAGGTATGTCGTAGCATGCATACACGGTCAGGTAGTGCCCCGTGTTATGACTCCAACCATCCACAACGAGGCCGAAGTTATCGGGCATCTATTCGCTGATGGATTTTTCCACGGCTTTCGTCACAGCCTCCATATTGGAGACCGATGTATCAACACTTACAGTCACCAACATCGATTACCTAACACATTATAGTAAGCACCCAGTTTTGGTTAGAATTCAATTAAGCGGGCATAATATGATAATTTGAAATTGTTACTTACTGACGCGTCCCTGTCGATTCGCAAAACGAGAGGGGGAAATTTCCCATGACGACCCATTTCATCCATGCGTAGCGGTTCGAAGCCTTCTGGCTTACCCCTGGCACAAGCCTACCGGTCGAGGCGGCGGATACATCCCGCATCTCGCTCTCCAAACATGGATGCGCCGTGCGGACGTGCGACACCAACTTGGTCTAGCTGTTCCTGGGCTGGTGCTTACGGCGCTTCTCGCATGCTTTGCAGACATGGTGCCCCGTCAGCTCGCCTTCTTCGTCAAGCCTTGGCTTGACGAAAAAGGCAGCGATCTGCCTTGGTCAGAAGGGCTGATGGGACGGGGTTGCGGCAAGAAGGTTGGCGGACTTGGCGTGGTTTTGGAGCGTGGAGGCGGGCGGCGGCTTCTTGGCAATTTGGAAAGTGAGCAGTAAATGATGCATGGTCCTGAGTGTTTAGTAATTTTCGAAAGCTCACAGCAAGCCCTTTAGTTGGTCGCGGTTACTAAAACAAATAAGTAACATATTTTCAAAGTAGTGACATAAATGATGTCAGCGGACCAAAATGGTCACAAAATAGGTAATTGCTCCGCACAATACTAACATATTATTTCCGGAATTTATTTTGAAAGTGGATGCGATCGCCGGTAATAAAACCAAATAAATTACCGACGGGCGACAAATATAAAAAACAATGATGAGTAGTATATTTCTAAAAACAGCCTTTCTTCCATCCTCGACGCCTCTGAGCCCCCCCCCCGACGCGTTGCTGCCATGTTAAGTGTGATCCCATTTTGATCTTGCTCTGAGTATGGTGCATCCGGGGACTCCGACGAGGACAACGCACCGACCGTTAGCACTTCTGCTTCTCGTTCCGCGCAAGCTACCGCGCCTTCGATGGAGATAACGTATTTTGAAAGCTGAGATGCGTTCTTTGAGTGCCTGGCAGAGTATTAAGACAGCACGTACCAAGTATATCGCAAAAGAACGTCGACCAGCGCCGAGAATCGAAACAAAGAGCTAAAAAAACGAGGGACTCTGGTCCCGGCAACGGAAGTCCCACTACTATTCGAGAGGTACTACCTGAGGCTGATTTGTACGCACGGGTGGACTCGAGGTGGTCGATCCACAGAAAAACTGTACAACCTGTTCCGCGAGTCGACAAACGGCAAGACGCGCTTATTGCTAGCGGGATGTGGGTAGACGATTTTTTTTTTTTTTGCGTCGAGCTCGTAGACCAGTCAACTTTGCATAACCACCGGCTGGTCGTCGATAAACATCGGAGACAGGAGATGTTTGGGTCCGTCAATCGTTGTGGAACATGCGTGGGGATCCGTGAGTGGTGCGAGTGCGAGGCGGGGGCTCAAGCCGTGGTGGTAGTGGGCGGTGGAGAGTGTTCTGTGTGTTGCAAGTGGCGTAAAGTGCATGCGAAAAAGTTGTGATTTGCGGTTTGTGCGGACGATCGAGTGTCGGTGTCGTCGAGTGGTTAGGACGTGAGCTTAACACGCTCAAGATCGAGGGTTCGATCCCCTCCTCCGATATGTTCTTGTCTTTTTCTGCATCCCTTCACAACGGCTGTTTTCGCGCCTCCGGGGCCAGATGCGCATGCCACTATCATAACTCATCGCGCGAACGTCCCGCCCGCTAGTAGGTATCATAGCGCACGAGCCGTGTACAGCCCCGGAGAAAACACGATCGTGAAGCGGGCGAATCGCGACCGGTGGGAGGTAGATGGTGCTGGGTGTGTGTGCAGATAGGAGGGTTTGGGTTTGTGATGGGTGGGTGAGGTTCGGAAGGGCGCTGTGTTGGTCAGAATGTCGATGTGTGAAGCAGGATGTGTTTTGAGGTGGATGTGGTGCTGTTTTTGAATGATGTTAAATTTTAACGACAGCTTGGCCGAGTGGTTAAGGCGATAGACTAGAAATCTATTGGGGTAACCCGCGTGAGTTCAAATCTCACAGCTGTCGGACCCATTTTACCTTGCTCTACCCTATTTGAGCTCGCGTCTTTATGCCTTCCCCGCACCTCCTGCGACGCCATGCGCCCAAGCACCACGTCTGTCGATTCTGAGCGAGTCGACAGGAGGTTGGATACTCGCACACACACACCACAGTTTCCACCAGAATCTTCGTTCCCACACACCTGTCCGTTTCACAGTCAACCATTATCCGACGGACGATATGCGCGACTTAAAAAAGATATATGGCGGCATATCGCTAAAAAGCTTCTGATGAGTAAGCCTTCATCGGATTTTTTGTTGCAATCACGTTTTAGCAAAGCTTGACCATGTGCACTGACGGGTTGGCCACCATGTGATGCCGACATCGAATGCCAAGCTGTCGTTAAAATTTAACATCATTCAAAAACAGCACCACATCCACCTCAAAACACATCCTGCTTCACACATCGACATTCTGACCAACACAGCGCCCTTCCGAACCTCACCCACCCATCACAAACCCAAACCCTCCTATCTGCACACACACCCAGCACCATCTACCTCCCACCGGTCGCGATTCGCCCGCTTCACGATCGTGTTTTCTCCGGGGCTGTACACGGCTCGTGCGCTATAATACCTACTAGCAGGCGGGATGTTCGCGCGATGAGTTATGATAGTGGCATGCGCATCTGGCCCCGGAGGCGCGAAAACAGCCGTTGTGAAGGGATGCAGAAAAAGACAAGAACATATCGGAGGAGGGGATCGAACCCTCGATCTTGAGCGTGTTAAGCTCACGTCCTAACCACTAGACGACACCGACACTCGATCGTCCGCACAAACCGCAAATCACAACTTTTTCGCACGCACTTTACGCCACATGCAACACACAGAACACTCTCCAGCGCCCACTACCACCACGGCTTGAGCCCCCGCCTCGCACTCGCACCACTCACGGATCCCCACGCATGTTCCACAACGATTGACGGACCCAAACATCTCCTGTCTCCGATGGTTTATCTACACGCGCCTCAGCGCGCTACTGCTCCGTATTGCCGTCCGCCGGTCACTGTGGTGACGTGTAGTCGCCACCCAGCAACTGAGGCGCCAACTTATCGACCTCTTTTCGTGCATGCGCTGCTGTCGCATCATGTGCCCAGAACCCACTGTGCCGCCTTTGCCCTGCCCAACGCGTCGACGCACGCTACAGCTCGCGTCATAGCAGTAGTGGGTGGCCTCATTGTCCAGTCTGTCGACAGCTGCTTTCGACGTCGTTGGGCCTCAGAAATCGTCCGTCGGATAATGGTTGATTGTGAAACGGACGGGTGTGTGGGAACGAAGATTCTGGTGGAAACTGTGGTGTGTGTGTGCGAGTATCCAACCTCCTGTCGACTCGCTCAGAATCGACAGACGTGGTGCTTGGGCGCATGGCGTCGCAGGAGGTGCGGGGAAGGCATAAAGACGCGAGCTCAAATAGGGTAGAGCAAGGTAAAATGGGTCCGACAGCTGTGAGATTTGAACTCACGCGGGTTACCCCAATAGATTTCTAGTCTATCGCCTTAACCACTCGGCCAAGCTGTCGTTAAAATTTAACATCATTCAAAAACAGCACCACATCCACCTCAAAACACATCCTGCTTCACACATCGACATTCTGACCAACACAGCGCCCTTCCGAACCTCACCCACCCATCACAAACCCAAACCCTCCTATCTGCACACACACCCAGCACCATCTACCTCCCACCGGTCGCGATTCGCCCGCTTCACGATCGTGTTTTCTCCGGGGCTGTACACGGCTCGTGCGCTATGATACCTACTAGCGGGCGGGACGTTCGCGCGATGAGTTATGATAGTGGCATGCGCATCTGGCCCCGGAGGCGCGAAAACAGCCGTTGTGAAGGGATGCAGAAAAAGACAAGAACATATCGGAGGAGGGGATTGAACCCTCGATCTTGAGCGTGTTAAGCTCACGTCCTAACCACTAGACGACACCGACACTCGATCGTCCGCACAAACCGCAAATCACAACTTTTTCGCACGCACTTTACGCCACATGCAACACACAGAACACTCTCCAGCGCCCACTACCACCACGGCTTGAGCCCCCGCCTCGCACTCGCACCACTCACGGATCCCCACGCATGTTCTACAACGATTGACGGACCCAAACATCTCCTGTCTCCGATGGTTTATCTACACGCGCCTCAGCGCGCTACTGCTCCGTATTGCCGTCCGCCGGTCACTGTGGTGACGTGTAGTCGCCACCCAGCAACTGAGGCGCCAACTTATCGACCTCTTTTCGCGCATGCGCTGCTGTCGCATCATGTGCCCAGAACCCACTGTGCCGCCTTTGCCCTGCCCAACGCGTCGACGCACGCTACAGCTCGCGTCATAGCAGTAGTGGGTGGCCTCATTGTCCAGTCTGTCGACAGCTGCTTTCGACGTCGTTGGGCCTCAGAAATCGTCCGTCGGATAATGGTTGATTGTGAAACGGACGGGTGTGTGGGAACGAAGATTCTGGTGGAAACTGTGGTGTGTGTGTGCGAGTATCCAACCTCCTGTCGACTCGCTCAGAATCGACAGACGTGGTGCTTGGGCGCATGGCGTCGCAGGAGGTGCGGGGAAGGCATAAAGACGCGAGCTCAAATAGGGTAGAGCAAGGTAAAATGGGTCCGACAGCTGTGAGATTTGAACTCACGCGGGTTACCCCAATAGATTTCTAGTCTATCGCCTTAACCACTCGGCCAAGCTGTCGTTAAAATTTAACATCATTCAAAAACAGCACCACATCCACCTCAAAACACATCCTGCTTCACACATCGACATTCTGACCAACACAGCGCCCTTCCGAACCTCACCCACCCATCACAAACCCAAACCCTCCTATCTGCACACACACCCAGCACCATCTACCTCCCACCGGTCGCGATTCGCCCGCTTCACGATCGTGTTTTCTCCGGGGCTGTACACGGCTCGTGCGCTATGATACCTACTAGCGGGCGGGACGTTCGCGCGATGAGTTATGATAGTGGCATGCGCATCTGGCCCCGGAGGCGCGAAAACAGCCGTTGTGAAGGGATGCAGAAAAAGACAAGAACATATCGGAGGAGGGGATCGAACCCTCGATCTTGAGCGTGTTAAGCTCACGTCCTAACCACTAGACGACACCGACACTCGATCGTCCGCACAAACCGCAAATCACAACTTTTTCGCACGCACTTTACGCCACATGCAACACACAGAACACTCTCCAGCGCCCACTACCACCACGGCTTGAGCCCCCGCCTCGCACTCGCACCACTCACGGATCCCCACGCATGTTCCACAACGATTGACGGACCCAAACATCTCCTGTCTCCGATGGTTTATCTACACGCGCCTCAGCGCGCTACTGCTCCGTATTGCCGTCCGCCGGTCACTGTGGTGACGTGTAGTCGCCACCCAGCAACTGAGGCGCCAACTTATCGACCTCTTTTCGCGCATGCGCTGCTGTCGCATCATGTGCCCAGAACCCACTGTGCCGCCTTTGCCCTGCCCAACGCGTCGACGCACGCTACAGCTCGCGTCATAGCAGTAGTGGTTGGCCTCATTGTCCAGTCTGTCGACAGCTGCTTTCGACGTCGTTGGGCCTCAGAAATCGTCCGTCGGATAATGGTTGATTGTGAAACGGACGGGTGTGTGGGAACGAAGATTCTGGTGGAAACTGTGGTGGGTGTGTGCGAGTATCCAACCTCCTGTCGACTCGCTCAGAATCGACAGACGTGGTGCTTGGGCGCATGGCGTCGCAGGAGGTGCGGGGAAGGCATAAAGACGCGAGCTCAAATAGGGTAGAGCAAGGTAAAATGGGTCCGACAGCTGTGAGATTTGAACTCACGCGGGTTACCCCAATAGATTTCTAGTCTATCGCCTTAACCACTCGGCCAAGCTGTCGTTAAAATTTAACATCATTCAAAAACAGCACCACATCCACCTCAAAACACATCCTGCTTCACACATCGACATTCTGACCAACACAGCGCCCTTCCGAACCTCACCCACCCATCACAAACCCAAACCCTCCTATCTGCACACACACCCAGCACCATCTACCTCCCACCGGTCGCGATTCGCCCGCTTCACGATCGTGTTTTCTCCGGGGCTGTACACGGCTCGTGCGCTATGATACCTACTAGCGGGCGGGACGTTCGCGCGATGAGTTATGATAGTGGCATGCGCATCTGGCCCCGGAGGCGCGAAAACAGCCGTTGTGAAGGGATGCAGAAAAAGACAAGAACATATCGGAGGAGGGGATCGAACCCTCGATCTTGAGCGTGTTAAGCTCACGTCCTAACCACTAGACGACACCGACACTCGATCGTCCGCACAAACCGCAAATCACAACTTTTTCGCACGCACTTTACGCCACATGCAACACACAGAACACTCTCCAGCGCCCACTACCACCACGGCTTGAGCCCCCGCCTCGCACTCGCACCACTCACGGATCCCCACGCATGTTCCACAACGATTGACGGACCCAAACATCTCCTGTCTCCGATGGTTTATCTACACGCGCCTCAGCGCGCTACTGCTCCGTATTGCCGTCCGCCGGTCACTGTGGTGACGTGTAGTCGCCACCCAGCAACTGAGGCGCCAACTTATCGACCTCTTTTCGCGCATGCGCTGCTGTCGCATCATGTGCCCAGAACCCACTGTGCCGCCTTTGCCCTGCCCAACGCGTCGACGCACGCTACAGCTCGCGTCATAGCAGTAGTGGTTGGCCTCATTGTCCAGTCTGTCGACAGCTGCTTTCGACGTCGTTGGGCCTCAGAAATCGTCCGTCGGATAATGGTTGATTGTGAAACGGACGGGTGTGTGGGAACGAAGATTCTGGTGGAAACTGTGGTGGGTGTGTGCGAGTATCCAACCTCCTGTCGACTCGCTCAGAATCGACAGACGTGGTGCTTGGGCGCATGGCGTCGCAGGAGGTGCGGGGAAGGCATAAAGACGCGAGCTCAAATAGGGTAGAGCCAGGTAAAATGGGTCCGACAGCTGTGAGATTTGAACTCACGCGGGTTACCCCAATAGATTTCTAGTCTATCGCCTTAACCACTCGGCCAAGCTGTCGTTAAAATTTAACATCATTCAAAAACAGCACCACATCCACCTCAAAACACATCCTGCTTCACACATCGACATTCTGACCAACACAGCGCCCTTCCGAACCTCACCCACCCATCACAAACCCAAACCCTCCTATCTGCACACACACCCAGCACCATCTACCTCCCACCGGTCGCGATTCGCCCGCTTCACGATCGTGTTTTCTCCGGGGCTGTACACGGCTCGTGCGCTATGATACCTACTAGCGGGCGGGACGTTCGCGCGATGAGTTATGATAGTGGCATGCGCATCTGGCCCCGGAGGCGCGAAAACAGCCGTTGTGAAGGGATGCAGAAAAAGACAAGAACATATCGGAGGAGGGGATCGAACCCTCGATCTTGAGCGTGTTAAGCTCACGTCCTAACCACTAGACGACACCGACACTCGATCGTCCGCACAAACCGCAAATCACAACTTTTTCGCACGCACTTTACGCCACATGCAACACACAGAACACTCTCCAGCGCCCACTACCACCACGGCTTGAGCCCCCGCCTCGCACTCGCACCACTCACGGATCCCCACGCATGTTCCACAACGATTGACGGACCCAAACATCTCCTGTCTCCGATGGTTTATCTACACGCGCCTCAGCGCGCTACTGCTCCGTATTGCCGTCCGCCGGTCACTGTGGTGACGTGTAGTCGCCACCCAGCAACTGAGGCGCCAACTTATCGACCTCTTTTCGCGCATGCGCTGCTGTCGCATCATGTGCCCAGAACCCACTGTGCCGCCTTTGCCCTGCCCAACGCGTCGACGCACGCTACAGCTCGCGTCATAGCAGTAGTGGTTGGCCTCATTGTCCAGTCTGTCGACAGCTGCTTTCGACGTCGTTGGGCCTCAGAAATCGTCCGTCGGATAATGGTTGATTGTGAAACGGACGGGTGTGTGGGAACGAAGATTCTGGTGGAAACTGTGGTGTGCGTGTGCGAGTATCCAACCTCCTGTCGACTCGCTCAGAATCGACAGACGTGGTGCTTGGGCGCATGGCGTCGCAGGAGGTGCGGGGAAGGCATAAAGACGCGAGCTCAAATAGGGTAGAGCAAGGTAAAATGGGTCCGACAGCTGTGAGATTTGAACTCACGCGGGTTACCCCAATAGATTTCTAGTCTATCGCCTTAACCACTCGGCCAAGCTGTCGTTAAAATTTAACATCATTCAAAAACAGCACCACATCCACCTCAAAACACATCCTGCTTCACACATCGACATTCTGACCAACACAGCGCCCTTCCGAACCTCACCCACCCATCACAAACCCAAACCCTCCTATCTGCACACACACCCAGCACCATCTACCTCCCACCGGTCGCGATTCGCCCGCTTCACGATCGTGTTTTCTCCGGGGCTGTACACGGCTCGTGCGCTATGATACCTACTAGCGGGCGGGACGTTCGCGCGATGAGTTATGATAGTGGCATGCGCATCTGGCCCCGGAGGCGCGAAAACAGCCGTTGTGAAGGGATGCAGAAAAAGACAAGAACATATCGGAGGAGGGGATCGAACCCTCGATCTTGAGCGTGTTAAGCTCACGTCCTAACCACTAGACGACACCGACACTCGATCGTCCGCACAAACCGCAAATCACAACTTTTTCGCACGCACTTTACGCCACATGCAACACACAGAACACTCTCCACCGCCCACTACCACCACGGCTTGAGCCCCCGCCTCGCACTCGCACCACTCACGGACCCCCACGCATGTTCCACAACGATTGACGGACCCAAACATCTCCTGTCTCCGATGGTTTATCTACACGCGCCTCAGCGCGCTACTGCTCCGTATTGCCGTCCGCCGGTCACTGTGGTGACGTGTAGTCGCCACCCAGCAACTGAGGCGCCAACTTATCGACCTCTTTTCGTGCATGCGCTGCTGTCGCATCATGTGCCCAGAACCCACTGTGCCGCCTTTGCCCTGCCCAACGCGTCGACGCACGCTACAGCTCGCGTCATAGCAGTAGTGGTTGGCCTCATTGTCCAGTCTGTCGACAGCTGCTTTCGACGTCGTTGGGCCTCAGAAATCGTCCGTCGGATAATGGTTGATTGTGAAACGGACGGGTGTGTGGGAACGAAGATTCTGGTGGAAACTGTGGTGTGCGTGTGCGAGTATCCAACCTCCTGTCGACTCGCTCAGAATCGACAGACGTGGTGCTTGGGCGCATGGCGTCGCAGGAGGTGCGGGGAAGGCATAAAGACGCGAGCTCAAATAGGGTAGAGCCAGGTAAAATGGGTCCGACAGCTGTGAGATTTGAACTCACGCGGGTTACCCCAATAGATTTCTAGTCTATCGCCTTAACCACTCGGCCAAGCTGTCGTTAAAATTTAACATCATTCAAAAACAGCACCACATCCACCTCAAAACACATCCTGCTTCACACATCGACATTCTGACCAACACAGCGCCCTTCCGAACCTCACCCACCCATCACAAACCCAAACCCTCCTATCTGCACACACACCCAGCACCATCTACCTCCCACCGGTCGCGATTCGCCCGCTTCACGATCGTGTTTTCTCCGGGGCTGTACACGGCTCGTGCGCTATGATACCTACTAGCGGGCGGGACGTTCGCGCGATGAGTTATGATAGTGGCATGCGCATCTGGCCCCGGAGGCGCGAAAACAGCCGTTGTGAAGGGATGCAGAAAAAGACAAGAACATATCGGAGGAGGGGATCGAACCCTCGATCTTGAGCGTGTTAAGCTCACGTCCTAACCACTAGACGACACCGACACTCGATCGTCCGCACAAACCGCAAATCACAACTTTTTCGCACGCACTTTACGCCACATGCAACACACAGAACACTCTCCACCGCCCACTACCACCACGGCTTGAGCCCCCGCCTCGCACTCGCACCACTCACGGATCCCCACGCATGTTCCACAACGATTGACGGACCCAAACATCTCCTGTCTCCGATGGTTTATCTACACGCGCCTCAGCGCGCTACTGCTCCGTATTGCCGTCCGCCGGTCACTGTGGTGACGTGTAGTCGCCACCCAGCAACTGAGGCGCCAACTTATCGACCTCTTTTCGTGCATGCGCTGCTGTCGCATCATGTGCCCAGAACCCACTGTGCCGCCTTTGCCCTGCCCAACGCGTCGACGCACGCTACAGCTCGCGTCATAGCAGTAGTGGTTGGCCTCATTGTCCAGTCTGTCGACAGCTGCTTTCGACGTCGTTGGGCCTCAGAAATCGTCCGTCGGATAATGGTTGATTGTGAAACGGACGGGTGTGTGGGAACGAAGATTCTGGTGGAAACTGTGGTGTGCGTGTGCGAGTATCCAACCTCCTGTCGACTCGCTCAGAATCGACAGACGTGGTGCTTGGGCGCATGGCGTCGCAGGAGGTGCGGGGAAGGCATAAAGACGCGAGCTCAAATAGGGTAGAGCAAGGTAAAATGGGTCCGACAGCTGTGAGATTTGAACTCACGCGGGTTACCCCAATAGATTTCTAGTCTATCGCCTTAACCACTCGGCCAAGCTGTCGTTAAAATTTAACATCATTCAAAAACAGCACCACATCCACCTCAAAACACATCCTGCTTCACACATCGACATTCTGACCAACACAGCGCCCTTCCGAACCTCACCCACCCATCACAAACCCAAACCCTCCTATCTGCACACACACCCAGCACCATCTACCTCCCACCGGTCGCGATTCGCCCGCTTCACGATCGTGTTTTCTCCGGGGCTGTACACGGCTCGTGCGCTATGATACCTACTAGCGGGCGGGATGTTCGCGCGATGAGTTATGATAGTGGCATGCGCATCTGGCCCCGGAGGCGCGAAAACAGCCGTTGTGAAGGGATGCAGAAAAAGACAAGAACATATCGGAGGAGGGGATCGAACCCTCGATCTTGAGCGTGTTAAGCTCACGTCCTAACCACTAGACGACACCGACACTCGATCGTCCGCACAAACCGCAAATCACAACTTTTTCGCACGCACTTTACGCCACATGCAACACACAGAACACTCTCCAGCGCCCACTACCACCACGGCTTGAGCCCCCGCCTCGCACTCGCACCACTCACGGATCCCCACGCATGTTCCACAACGATTGACGGACCCAAACATCTCCTGTCTCCGATGGTTTATCTACACGCGCCTCAGCGCGCTACTGCTCCGTATTGCCGTCCGCCGGTCACTGTGGTGACGTGTAGTCGCCACCCAGCAACTGAGGCGCCAACTTATCGACCTCTTTTCGCGCATGCGCTGCTGTCGCATCATGTGCCCAGAACCCACTGTGCCGCCTTTGCCCTGCCCAACGCGTCGACGCACGCTACAGCTCGCGTCATAGCAGTAGTGGTTGGCCTCATTGTCCAGTCTGTCGACAGCTGCTTTCGACGTCGTTGGGCCTCAGAAATCGTCCGTCGGATAATGGTTGATTGTGAAACGGACGGGTGTGTGGGAACGAAGATTCTGGTGGAAACTGTGGTGTGCGTGTGCGAGTATCCAACCTCCTGTCGACTCGCTCAGAATCGACAGACGTGGTGCTTGGGCGCATGGCGTCGCAGGAGGTGCGGGGAAGGCATAAAGACGCGAGCTCAAATAGGGTAGAGCCAGGTAAAATGGGTCCGACAGCTGTGAGATTTGAACTCACGCGGGTTACCCCAATAGATTTCTAGTCTATCGCCTTAACCACTCGGCCAAGCTGTCGTTAAAATTTAACATCATTCAAAAACAGCACCACATCCACCTCAAAACACATCCTGCTTCACACATCGACATTCTGACCAACACAGCGCCCTTCCGAACCTCACCCACCCATCACAAACCCAAACCCTCCTATCTGCACACACACCCAGCACCATCTACCTCCCACCGGTCGCGATTCGCCCGCTTCACGATCGTGTTTTCTCCGGGGCTGTACACGGCTCGTGCGCTATGATACCTACTAGCGGGCGGGACGTTCGCGCGATGAGTTATGATAGTGGCATGCGCATCTGGCCCCGGAGGCGCGAAAACAGCCGTTGTGAAGGGATGCAGAAAAAGACAAGAACATATCGGAGGAGGGGATCGAACCCTCGATCTTGAGCGTGTTAAGCTCACGTCCTAACCACTAGACGACACCGACACTCGATCGTCCGCACAAACCGCAAATCACAACTTTTTCGCACGCACTTTACGCCACATGCAACACACAGAACACTCCACCGCCCACTACCACCACGGCTTGAGCCCCCGCCTCGCACTCGCACCACTCACGGATCCCCACGCATGTTCCACAACGATTGACGGACCCAAACATCTCCTGTCTCCGATGGTTTATCTACACGCGCCTCAGCGCGCTACTGCTCCGTATTGCCGTCCGCCGGTCACTGTGGTGACGTGTAGTCGCCACCCAGCAACTGAGGCGCCAACTTATCGACCTCTTTTCGCGCATGCGCTGCTGTCGCATCATGTGCCCAGAACCCACTGTGCCGCCTTTGCCCTGCCCAACGCGTCGACGCACGCTACAGCTCGCGTCATAGCAGTAGTGGTTGGCCTCATTGTCCACTCTGTCGACAGCTGCTTTCGACGTCGTTGGGCCTCAGAAATCGTCCGTCGGATAATGGTTGATTGTGAAACGGACGGGTGTGTGGGAACGAAGATTCTGGTGGAAACTGTGGTGTGCGTGTGCGAGTATCCAACCTCCTGTCGACTCGCTCAGAATCGACAGACGTGGTGCTTGGGCGCATGGCGTCGCAGGAGGTGCGGGGAAGGCATAAAGACGCGAGCTCAAATAGGGTAGAGCCAGGTAAAATGGGTCCGACAGCTGTGAGATTTGAACTCACGCGGGTTACCCCAATAGATTTCTAGTCTATCGCCTTAACCACTCGGCCAAGCTGTCGTTAAAATTTAACATCATTCAAAAACAGCACCACATCCACCTCAAAACACATCCTGCTTCACACATCGACATTCTGACCAACACAGCGCCCTTCCGAACCTCACCCACCCATCACAAACCCAAACCCTCCTATCTGCACACACACCCAGCACCATCTACCTCCCACCGGTCGCGATTCGCCCGCTTCACGATCGTGTTTTCTCCGGGGCTGTACACGGCTCGTGCGCTATGATACCTACTAGCGGGCGGGACGTTCGCGCGATGAGTTATGATAGTGGCATGCGCATCTGGCCCCGGAGGCGCGAAAACAGCCGTTGTGAAGGGATGCAGAAAAAGACAAGAACATATCGGAGGAGGGGATCGAACCCTCGATCTTGAGCGTGTTAAGCTCACGTCCTAACCACTAGACGACACCGACACTCGATCGTCCGCACAAACCGCAAATCACAACTTTTTCGCACGCACTTTACGCCACATGCAACACACAGAACACTCCACCGCCCACTACCACCACGGCTTGAGCCCCCGCCTCGCACTCGCACCACTCACGGATCCCCACGCATGTTCCACAACGATTGACGGACCCAAACATCTCCTGTCTCCGATGGTTTATCTACACGCGCCTCAGCGCGCTACTGCTCCGTATTGCCGTCCGCCGGTCACTGTGGTGACGTGTAGTCGCCACCCAGCAACTGAGGCGCCAACTTATCGACCTCTTTTCGCGCATGCGCTGCTGTCGCATCATGTGCCCAGAACCCACTGTGCCGCCTTTGCCCTGCCCAACGCGTCGACGCACGCTACAGCTCGCGTCATAGCAGTAGTGGTTGGCCTCATTGTCCACTCTGTCGACAGCTGCTTTCGACGTCGTTGGGCCTCAGAAATCGTCCGTCGGATAATGGTTGATTGTGAAACGGACGGGTGTGTGGGAACGAAGATTCTGGTGGAAACTGTGGTGTGTGTGTGCGAGTATCCAACCTCCTGTCGACTCGCTCAGAATCGACAGACGTGGTGCTTGGGCGCATGGCGTCGCAGGAGGTGCGGGGAAGGCATAAAGACGCGAGCTCAAATAGGGTAGAGCCAGGTAAAATGGGTCCGACAGCTGTGAGATTTGAACTCACGCGGGTTACCCCAATAGATTTCTAGTCTATCGCCTTAACCACTCGGCCAAGCTGTCGTTAAAATTTAACATCATTCAAAAACAGCACCACATCCACCTCAAAACACATCCTGCTTCACACATCGACATTCTGACCAACACAGCGCCCTTCCGAACCTCACCCACCCATCACAAACCCAAACCCTCCTATCTGCACACACACCCAGCACCATCTACCTCCCACCGGTCGCGATTCGCCCGCTTCAC
Organism: Phytophthora fragariae; assembly: GCA_009729435.1. Classification (NCBI taxonomy): domain Eukaryota; phylum Oomycota; class Peronosporomycetes; order Peronosporales; family Peronosporaceae; genus Phytophthora; species Phytophthora fragariae. Next base: position 24,844 of record QQOI01000048.1, on the reverse strand, counting down.
GATCGTGTTTTCTCCGGGGCTGTACACGGCTCGTGCGCTATGATACCTACTAGCGGGCGGGACGTTCGCGCGATGAGTTATGATAGTGGCATGCGCATCTGGCCCCGGAGGCGCGAAAACAGCCGTTGTGAAGGGATGCAGAAAAAGACAAGAACATATCGGAGGAGGGGATCGAACCCTCGATCTTGAGCGTGTTAAGCTCACGTCCTAACCACTAGACGACACCGACACTCGATCGTCCGCACAAACCGCAAATCACAACTTTTTCGCACGCACTTTACGCCACATGCAACACACAGAACACTCCACCGCCCACTACCACCACGGCTTGAGCCCCCGCCTCGCACTCGCACCTGTACACGGCTCGTGCGCTATGATACCTACTAGCGGGCGGGATGTTCGCGCGATGAGTTATGATAGTGGCATGCGCATCTGGCCCCGGAGGCGCGAAAACAGCCGTTGTGAAGGGATGCAGAAAAAGACAAGAACATATCGGAGGAGGGGATCGAACCCTCGATCTTGAGCGTGTTAAGCTCACGTCCTAACCACTAGACGACACCGACACTCGATCGTCCGCACAAACCGCAAATCACAACTTTTTCGCACGCACTTTACGCCACATGCAACACACAGAACACTCCACCGCCCACTACCACCACGGCTTGAGCCCCCGCCTCGCACTCGCACCACTCACGGATCCCCACGCATGTTCCACAACGATTGACGGACCCAAACATCTCCTGTCTCCGATGGTTTATCTACACGCGCCTCAGCGCGCTACTGCTCCGTATTGCCGTCCGCCGGTCACTGTGGTGACGTGTAGTCGCCACCCAGCAACTGAGGCGCCAACTTATCGACCTCTTTTCGCGCATGCGCTGCTGTCGCATCATGTGCCCAGAACCCACTGTGCCGCCTTTGCCCTGCCCAACGCGTCGACGCACGCTACAGCTCGCGTCATAGCAGTAGTGGTTGGCCTCATTGTCCAGTCTGTCGACAGCTGCTTTCGACGTCGTTGGGCCTCAGAAATCGTCCGTCGGATAATGGTTGATTGTGAAACGGACGGGTGTGTGGGAACGAAGATTCTGGTGGAAACTGTGGTGTGCGTGTGCGAGTATCCAACCTCCTGTCGACTCGCTCAGAATCGACAGACGTGGTGCTTGGGCGCATGGCGTCGCAGGAGGTGCGGGGAAGGCATAAAGACGCGAGCTCAAATAGGGTAGAGCCAGGTAAAATGGGTCCGACAGCTGTGAGATTTGAACTCACGCGGGTTACCCCAATAGATTTCTAGTCTATCGCCTTAACCACTCGGCCAAGCTGTCGTTAAAATTTAACATCATTCAAAAACAGCACCACATCCACCTCAAAACACATCCTGCTTCACACATCGACATTCTGACCAACACAGCGCCCTTCCGAACCTCACCCACCCATCACAAACCCAAACCCTCCTATCTGCACACACACCCAGCACCATCTACCTCCCACCGGTCGCGATTCGCCCGCTTCACGATCGTGTTTTCTCCGGGGCTGTACACGGCTCGTGCGCTATGATACCTACTAGCGGGCGGGACGTTCGCGCGATGAGTTATGATAGTGGCATGCGCATCTGGCCCCGGAGGCGCGAAAACAGCCGTTGTGAAGGGATGCAGAAAAAGACAAGAACATATCGGAGGAGGGGATCGAACCCTCGATCTTGAGCGTGTTAAGCTCACGTCCTAACCACTAGACGACACCGACACTCGATCGTCCGCACAAACCGCAAATCACAACTTTTTCGCACGCACTTTACGCCACATGCAACACACAGAACACTCCACCGCCCACTACCACCACGGCTTGAGCCCCCGCCTCGCACTCGCACCACTCACGGATCCCCACGCATGTTCCACAACGATTGACGGACCCAAACATCTCCTGTCTCCGATGGTTTATCTACACGCGCCTCAGCGCGCTACTGCTCCGTATTGCCGTCCGCCGGTCACTGTGGTGACGTGTAGTCGCCACCCAGCAACTGAGGCGCCAACTTATCGACCTCTTTTCGCGCATGCGCTGCTGTCGCATCATGTGCCCAGAACCCACTGTGCCGCCTTTGCCCTGCCCAACGCGTCGACGCACGCTACAGCTCGCGTCATAGCAGTAGTGGTTGGCCTCATTGTCCAGTCTGTCGACAGCTGCTTTCGACGTCGTTGGGCCTCAGAAATCGTCCGTCGGATAATGGTTGATTGTGAAACGGACGGGTGTGTGGGAACGAAGATTCTGGTGGAAACTGTGGTGTGCGTGTGCGAGTATCCAACCTCCTGTCGACTCGCTCAGAATCGACAGACGTGGTGCTTGGGCGCATGGCGTCGCAGGAGGTGCGGGGAAGGCATAAAGACGCGAGCTCAAATAGGGTAGAGCCAGGTAAAATGGGTCCGACAGCTGTGAGATTTGAACTCACGCGGGTTACCCCAATAGATTTCTAGTCTATCGCCTTAACCACTCGGCCAAGCTGTCGTTAAAATTTAACATCATTCAAAAACAGCACCACATCCACCTCAAAACACATCCTGCTTCACACATCGACATTCTGACCAACACAGCGCCCTTCCGAACCTCACCCACCCATCACAAACCCAAACCCTCCTATCTGCACACACACCCAGCACCATCTACCTCCCACCGGTCGCGATTCGCCCGCTTCACGATCGTGTTTTCTCCGGGGCTGTACACGGCTCGTGCGCTATGATACCTACTAGCGGGCGGGATGTTCGCGCGATGAGTTATGATAGTGGCATGCGCATCTGGCCCCGGAGGCGCGAAAACAGCCGTTGTGAAGGGATGCAGAAAAAGACAAGAACATATCGGAGGAGGGGATCGAACCCTCGATCTTGAGCGTGTTAAGCTCACGTCCTAACCACTAGACGACACCGACACTCGATCGTCCGCACAAACCGCAAATCACAACTTTTTCGCACGCACTTTACGCCACATGCAACACACAGAACACTCTCCAGCGCCCACTACCACCACGGCTTGAGCCCCCGCCTCGCACTCGCACCACTCACGGATCCCCACGCATGTTCCACAACGATTGACGGACCCAAACATCTCCTGTCTCCGATGGTTTATCTACACGCGCCTCAGCGCGCTACTGCTCCGTATTGCCGTCCGCCGGTCACTGTGGTGACGTGTAGTCGCCACCCAGCAACTGAGGCGCCAACTTATCGACCTCTTTTCGCGCATGCGCTGCTGTCGCATCATGTGCCCAGAACCCACTGTGCCGCCTTTGCCCTGCCCAACGCGTCGACGCACGCTACAGCTCGCGTCATAGCAGTAGTGGGTGGCCTCATTGTCCACTCTGTCGACAGCTGCTTTCGACGTCGTTGGGCCTCAGAAATCGTCCGTCGGATAATGGTTGATTGTGAAACGGACGGGTGTGTGGGAACGAAGATTCTGGTGGAAACTGTGGTGTGTGTGTGCGAGTATCCAACCTCCTGTCGACTCGCTCAGAATCGACAGACGTGGTGCTTGGGCGCATGGCGTCGCAGGAGGTGCGGGGAAGGCATAAAGACGCGAGCTCAAATAGGGTAGAGCAAGGTAAAATGGGTCCGACAGCTGTGAGATTTGAACTCACGCGGGTTACCCCAATAGATTTCTAGTCTATCGCCTTAACCACTCGGCCAAGCTGTCGTTAAAATTTAACATCATTCAAAAACAGCACCACATCCACCTCAAAACACATCCTGCTTCACACATCGACATTCTGACCAACACAGCGCCCTTCCGAACCTCACCCACCCATCACAAACCCAAACCCTCCTATCTGCACACACACCCAGCACCATCTACCTCCCACCGGTCGCGATTCGCCCGCTTCACGATCGTGTTTTCTCCGGGGCTGTACACGGCGCGTCGCCATGCGAAGCCCTACTATTTGACGGCACAGTGCCTCGAGGCACCTTGCAACTCGGCCTGGATGCTCCTCTACAAATTTGGCAGTGATATCAACTTCATCAACGCGACAAGTCTCACGAGGTACCTTTATTGAATGAGTTAAGTGTCTGTAGCTGATGTGTGACTGTGTTCTGCAGGCCAGCTTTCCAGTAGTTGCTGAGAAGGTTTGCGCGTTTCTACTTCATCCCCAAGGCCAAATTTCGCGGCCGCCCGCCCAAACTACGATATCACCATCAGGTACTGGGGCTGGTGCTCTCGTTCTACATCGGCTCCATGGAGCAGAGCTCGCTGTCCATGCTGTTTGGCGTGCCACCGAGCACGCTCTCGAGCATCCTGCTCCGTGGAGAGGATGCGCTGTCCAAGACGCTGCATGGGTATGCTCCGGCGCGCATTTCGTGGCCATCCCCAACGCGCCAAGCTGAACTGGCTAAGCTCGTGGAAGCACGCGAGCCCCTGCTCAAGTACACGTTTGGTTTCATCGATGGCAAAAACTTCAAAGTACGTATGCATTTGTATTCAATCGATCATACGCGTTCTAACATGTATTGCTGGCTGGTGCTGCAACCTTCCAACGCAGACCTTCAAAATGCGATGCATAATGGATGGCTCCATTCTGTTTTTGTAACAGGAACCATTTGCTTCGCAGCCGACGGCTGTACTATCTGGAGCCGACACAACTGCCCGGGGTCATGGAATGACTCGGACACGTCGCTCGGCTTCAGAGTGAAGCTGCTCGACCCAGCCTTTTGCCCGGACCCGAGGATGAACGTCGTCTCCGACTCAGCTTTCCCGAGTTCGACAGCTATGACGGAGCGCATTCTCACACCCCTCAAGGACGGAGATCTCGAGCGCATCCTGCCGTCGCTGAGGGCGTCTGCGCGCGCCCTTCACAATGCCATCACCTCGGTCCGCCAGGCGGCCGAGTGGGGCATGGGGAGCGTGCAGAAAATCTACTCCAGGCTCAACCTTCCACTGCCGTACGATCCCAAGCTCCGAGACCTCCGCCTGGACAACTTGTTTCGCATGGCCAAAACAGGGTCCGAACGGTGGGGATCTCGCAGATACGGACCGCGTTTGCGGGTGAGATGGAGGTGCCGACACAGGTTTGCTAAGTAGCGAGCGAATCGTAGCCAGTAGTGTGGCAACAATACATTTTGTGTGGTGTTGAAGTGTTAGCTTGAAGTCCTTGCAAGTACACTAACGCTGATCCGATTCGGTGAAGTCGTTGTAGAACTCGCTGGTGATATTGATTAATATGGTGCGTTTTCAAGTTAGCGATCGATGCTGAGCACGACTTGAATGAAGATGAAGATGTTTCACATGAAAAGTAGTTGATAGGATTCGGGTTTGGGACAAGTGCAACGCTACCACAATATGAATGCACCATGCTGCGAGGTGCAGGACCAACAACTCCTTCCTACATCCATCTCTGCTTACGCGCTCTTCTTAATGGCATCGATCAGCATGATCAGCTCCTGCGTTCGAACGCGCGCATCTTCACGGTCGCGACGGGCCCGGTCCTATCTCTCGAGCTTTTCTTCGCGACGGCGTTCCTGGGCTTCTGCCTTGTCGGCAAGGTAGCGAGCCTCTTGAGCAGCGACCTCGCCGCGGTGACGCTTTTCCTCTTCGGCGCGGCGTTCTTCGGCCTTGCATTCGATCTCCTCACGGATAAGGAGAATCGTCTCGAGTAGCCTTCCACCCGTGTTGTTTGCAGCAGCTTCGAGGCTGGCAAGCTTCGTCTTGAGGGCCGTGGACGTCCTCAAGGCGCGAATCCGCTTCGCTTTCGCGAAGCTCGCTTCCATGGTCTCCTTGTCTTCCTCGAGCGCACGCTTGGGACCGACGGTGTCACGAAAAGTAGTTAGGTCCTGGCCGTCCAAGCGATTCGAAAAGTTATAGAGCTTCGGGTACTTCTCCGCTGCGAGCAGCAGCGAGCGGCGTCTGCTGCGGAGCCGACGGCGGGGGTGCATTGCCAGCGACAGTGCTGACAGCCGCTCGACGTGTCTTCGGCAGCCCGCTCGACTCCGCACGACGCGTGGTAGAGGTCGCTGGAGGAGGAGCCGGTCGTGGTGTACGGGCATCATCGACGGGGTCGCCGCTCGTCAGTGTAGCCGCCAGTAATTCTTGGAACTCGCCCAGCCTGGACGATCCGGATTCGACGGAGTCGCACGCGACGATCTCGTTGGTGCACGTCGACGATTCAGTGCTGAGCCGGTCCGCCGTCTGCACTCCTTCGCCATCGACGTCGTCGTCGCCGTAGAAGCTCTCGTCGGGGTCCGCTTCGAAGCAGAAGTCGGGCTCGATTGGGCGAACTTCGTTGGCCTCGTCATCCATCTCGATCACATTGGCCTTGACGTCGATGGCCTGCTTCACCTCCTTGGCATTCTTGACGAGCGGCGGCATGGTGGGCATGCCCGTCGGCTACCTGGTGCTGTAGAGCACTTTGAATTTGCGGCGGAGACTTTCAAAGTCTCGCTCAGGGGCACCGCGAGGTCTATTTGCGTTGTACGACGTCGCTAGGCGCTCCCACTCGTCCGAGCATGAGCTCGTTCTTGATTAGTAGCAAGAGGCGGTGGACGTATGCCGAGGTGTAGTTGGGGATTCCGGTTTGTCGGACCATCTACATGCACAATAAGTTGAACAAATAGGTCAGCAATCTTGGTGCGATGGGTCTCCGAGCGCTGGCTGCGCGGCTCCGTGCGGTGGGTCTCCGAGCGCCGACCCCGCACACCTTGGTGGGGTCCCGAGCGCTGGCGTGATTACGGGGCGGCAGTGGCTTGGCGTGCTTGGTGCCCTTGGCGACGAGGGTGAAGCGCCGTGCTCGTCGTGACGCGTGGCCTTGGAGGCGTGTTCAGGAGCACGGGCGAGGACGTCGTCGGGCTCGTGCGCGCTCCCGAACTTGGCGGCAAGGGGGCTGTCGGCGCCTCTGGCGTTGCCGGCGGGTTTGTCACGCGCTTGGACCGGTGCTTGGTCCTCTCTGGAGTGAGTCAGGGCGGCGTCGCCGTGCCCGTGGAGCTGGAGGCGCCGTCGGCACCCATGCCACGGGCGCTACTGTCGGGGCGCAGAGCAGGCTGGACGTTCGGTGGCGTGTTCTCGTCACCGGAGGAGGAGGAGTCTTCGATGCATCGGAGCTTCCAGTGGATGGCGGGGTGCACATCACGTTAGTCGATAGCCAGCCGCACTAGCTGTGGTTGCAGCTCACGTACCGGAGATCGCTTGCTGTCTTCGCGCCTTCGGAGGCTATTTCAAAAGTGAGCGCAACTTCAAGTTGGCGGCAGGAAGATATAAGCGAGGCGATATGTCGCCAAAATGACGGTAGAGTGATGGTCGACTTAAAGTATACAAATAACAAGTTAACCCACCCCGCACTCACGGGCTTTTTGGCTCCCTGGCCGTATTACCACATGTTGTATATACAACATGTTAAGGATAGGCTAAACTTGCAATTTGTATTGACCTTTGTAAGTAGGACGCCCCACTTTGTACTGCGGGAAGATCGCATGATCTGTAGCCCTCCCTTGTACAGCCCATTGCAGCGTTATGCACTCACATGTAGTCATATACACCGACCATTTCAGCATAACCTCTCACAGGATGTATATCACACTAGTTAAAATGTCCTGTTTATTGGAGCTGGGCAGAGTGCAAACAAAACTGCTCGGCTATGCATAAAGTCATCATTGATTGCAAAGAAATGTATTGAAGCAGGTTAGCTAAACTGATCAGCAGGCACCAAACGCCCAAGTCTTACGCACTGCCTGCCACGTCGTCACTTGCCGAATCTCCTCCCACTGGACTCACTGCTGACCGCCATCACCGTCGACCTCCTCACCCTCCTCACCCTCGTCACCCTCCTCGTCATCCACGGTTTCGTCGTGTGCAGACGCGCGGCGGCGCCGCTTCTTGCCCAGACCGCATCTGAATCCCACGTCCAATACGTGATGGCGGTCTCTCTTCACCATTTTTCCACTTGACATGCCATATTTGGTGGCATGTCATGGTGTTGCCGGGGTAGTGCGTGGGGCGAACTCTGTCGCAAAGGTAAACGCTGCAACTCATAGAAGTAGTAAGATCACAGTCAACAATACTATATCGCATCGTGTCGTACCGCTTGTTTCCATCGCTGCATGCCTCGCAGAAAAATCTCGTCGCTCTCCGCTCGCCAGACTTTTGCTTCCGAATCGAACACACCTTGCATTGGTGCTGGGGACGCTTCGAACACCTTCCCGAATTTGAACCCACTCAGGGAACTCAGTAAGCTTGTGCTCCACAGGGATCATGCTCGGCTCCGGTTCTGGCGCCGCGGGTGAAAACAGCTACGTAAAACATTTATACAACATGCGGTTAGTATACAACATGGAGGAGAAGGCACATGTAGTACATACCTCTTCCATGAGATCTTGCGCTGCAACTTGCAGCAACTGAGCCTGCAGAACTCGGAGAAGCCTTGGCCTTCTTCTTCTTTCCTGCCGCCTTCGCCTTCGCCTGCGCCTTGTTTGCCTCCTTCGCCTCCGCCGCGAGGCTGTTGGCCATGCGCTTGTTCAAAAGAGCGATGTATGACGCCACCTTTCGCACCGGAGGACGCGTGGGCGGTGGCGCGCGCGCGCTGCTCTACTGCTGGTGCTGCGGAAGAAGTCGCGGGGTTCGCCGACCCTGTGCCCTGATCGAGGCTTGGAGCGGCGTCTCCGAAGTCGGTGTCGCTGTCTCTGGTGCCATTCATGAACGCCCGATGCTCCGCCGTCAGCCGCTGACGCTCAGCAGAGCTCCGCCCTTCCAAACGCGTGAGGAATGCCTCCGTATCGCGACGCGTTTCCCGTCGCGCCATCCCGGCTTCTTTCCCCTGCTCTGCTTTTTCTTGAATGGCACGGAATGAGTGGCGGCGGCCACCCAATCTGGTCTCGTAATTAGCAATCACTGGCTAAATTTGAAGTGTCAGTCTCTTGTAAAACGTTGAGCTTATGTGCAAATTCCGAACCTAGCCCTGTGCATTCTCAACGTCTTTAACATGTTGTATATACAACATGTGTGGAAAACGGTCATTTTGTCCCTTTTCCTCACATGTATGCATATACAACGCGTGAGTGCGGGGGGGGTTAAATGTTAAAGATGGCTACACGACATATTCATAGGGGTAGGGCAGTCTATCGACACAATATTTGCATCTCGCGAGATTTATGAACGACAGCTTGGCCGAGTGGTTAAGGCGATAGACTAGAAATCTATTGGGGTAACCCGCGTGAGTTCAAATCTCACAGCTGTCGGACCCATTTTACCTTGCTCTACCCTATTTGAGCTCGCGTCTTTATGCCTTCCCCGCACCTCCTGCGACGCCATGCGCCCAAGCACCACGTCTGTCGATTCTGAGCGAGTCGACAGGAGGTTGGATACTCGCACACACACACCACAGTTTCCACCAGAATCTTCGTTCCCACACACCCGTCCGTTTCACAATCAACCATTATCCGACGGACGATTTCTGAGGCCCAACGACGTCGAAAGCAGCTGTCGACAGACTGGACAATGAGGCCACCCACTACTGCTATGACGCGAGCTGTAGCGTGCGTCGACGCGTTGGGCAGGGCAAAGGCGGCACAGTGGGTTCTGGGCACATGATGCGACAGCAGCGCATGCACGAAAAGAGGTCGATAAGTTGGCGCCTCAGTTGCTGGGTGGCGACTACACGTCACCACAGTGACCGGCGGACGGCAATACGGAGCAGTAGCGCGCTGAGGCGCGTGTAGATAAACCATCGGAGACAGGAGATGTTTGGGTCCGTCAATCGTTGTGGAACATGCGTGGGGATCCGTGAGTGGTGCGAGTGCGAGGCGGGGGCTCAAGCCGTGGTGGTAGTGGGCGCTGGAGAGTGTTCTGTGTGTTGCATGTGGCGTAAAGTGCGTGCGAAAAAGTTGTGATTTGCGGTTTGTGCGGACGATCGAGTGTCGGTGTCGTCTAGTGGTTAGGACGTGAGCTTAACACGCTCAAGATCGAGGGTTCGATCCCCTCCTCCGATATGTTCTTGTCTTTTTCTGCATCCCTTCACAACGGCTGTTTTCGCGCCTCCGGGGCCAGATGCGCATGCCACTATCATAACTCATCGCGCGAACGTCCCGCCCGCTAGTAGGTATCATAGCGCACGAGCCGTGTACAGCCCCGGAGAAAACACGATCGTGAAGCGGGCGAATCGCGACCGGTGGGAGGTAGATGGTGCTGGGTGTGTGTGCAGATAGGAGGGTTTGGGTTTGTGATGGGTGGGTGAGGTTCGGAAGGGCGCTGTGTTGGTCAGAATGTCGATGTGTGAAGCAGGATGTGTTTTGAGGTGGATGTGGTGCTGTTTTTGAATGATGTTAAATTTTAACGACAGCTTGGCCGAGTGGTTAAGGCGATAGACTAGAAATCTATTGGGGTAACCCGCGTGAGTTCAAATCTCACAGCTGTCGGACCCATTTTACCTTGCTCTACCCTATTTGAGCTCGCGTCTTTATGCCTTCCCCGCACCTCCTGCGACGCCATGCGCCCAAGCACCACGTCTGTCGATTCTGAGCGAGTCGACAGGAGGTTGGATACTCGCACACCCACCACAGTTTCCACCAGAATCTTCGTTCCCACACACCCGTCCGTTTCACAATCAACCATTATCCGACGGACGATTTCTGAGGCCCAACGACGTCGAAAGCAGCTGTCGACAGACTGGACAATGAGGCCACCCACTACTGCTATGACGCGAGCTGTAGCGTGCGTCGACGCGTTGGGCAGGGCAAAGGCGGCACAGTGGGTTCTGGGCACATGATGCGACAGCAGCGCATGCGCGAAAAGAGGTCGATAAGTTGGCGCCTCAGTTGCTGGGTGGCGACTACACGTCACCACAGTGACCGGCGGACGGCAATACGGAGCAGTAGCGCGCTGAGGCGCGTGTAGATAAACCATCGGAGACAGGAGATGTTTGGGTCCGTCAATCGTTGTGGAACATGCGTGGGGATCCGTGAGTGGTGCGAGTGCGAGGCGGGGGCTCAAGCCGTGGTGGTAGTGGGCGGTGGAGAGTGTTCTGTGTGTTGCATGTGGCGTAAAGTGCGTGCGAAAAAGTTGTGATTTGCGGTTTGTGCGGACGATCGAGTGTCGGTGTCGTCTAGTGGTTAGGACGTGAGCTTAACACGCTCAAGATCGAGGGTTCGATCCCCTCCTCCGATATGTTCTTGTCTTTTTCTGCATCCCTTCACAACGGCTGTTTTCGCGCCTCCGGGGCCAGATGCGCATGCCACTATCATAACTCATCGCGCGAACGTCCCGCCCGCTAGTAGGTATCATAGCGCACGAGCCGTGTACAGCCCCGGAGAAAACACGATCGTGAAGCGGGCGAATCGCGACCGGTGGGAGGTAGATGGTGCTGGGTGTGTGTGCAGATAGGAGGGTTTGGGTTTGTGATGGGTGGGTGAGGTTCGGAAGGGCGCTGTGTTGGTCAGAATGTCGATGTGTGAAGCAGGATGTGTTTTGAGGTGGATGTGGTGCTGTTTTTGAATGATGTTAAATTTTAACGACAGCTTGGCCGAGTGGTTAAGGCGATAGACTAGAAATCTATTGGGGTAACCCGCGTGAGTTCAAATCTCACAGCTGTCGGACCCATTTTACCTTGCTCTACCCTATTTGAGCTCGCGTCTTTATGCCTTCCCCGCACCTCCTGCGACGCCATGCGCCCAAGCACCACGTCTGTCGATTCTGAGCGAGTCGACAGGAGGTTGGATACTCGCACACACACACCACAGTTTCCACCAGAATCTTCGTTCCCACACACCCGTCCGTTTCACAATCAACCATTATCCGACGGACGATTTCTGAGGCCCAACGACGTCGAAAGCAGCTGTCGACAGACTGGACAATGAGGCCACCCACTACTGCTATGACGCGAGCTGTAGCGTGCGTCGACGCGTTGGGCAGGGCAAAGGCGGCACAGTGGGTTCTGGGCACATGATGCGACAGCAGCGCATGCGCGAAAAGAGGTCGATAAGTTGGCGCCTCAGTTGCTGGGTGGCGACTACACGTCACCACAGTGACCGGCGGACGGCAATACGGAGCAGTAGCGCGCTGAGGCGCGTGTAGATAAACCATCGGAGACAGGAGATGTTTGGGTCCGTCAATCGTTGTGGAACATGCGTGGGGATCCGTGAGTGGTGCGAGTGCGAGGCGGGGGCTCAAGCCGTGGTGGTAGTGGGCGGTGGAGAGTGTTCTGTGTGTTGCATGTGGCGTAAAGTGCGTGCGAAAAAGTTGTGATTTGCGGTTTGTGCGGACGATCGAGTGTCGGTGTCGTCTAGTGGTTAGGACGTGAGCTTAACACGCTCAAGATCGAGGGTTCGATCCCCTCCTCCGATATGTTCTTGTCTTTTTCTGCATCCCTTCACAACGGCTGTTTTCGCGCCTCCGGGGCCAGATGCGCATGCCACTATCATAACTCATCGCGCGAACGTCCCGCCCGCTAGTAGGTATCATAGCGCACGAGCCGTGTACAGCCCCGGAGAAAACACGATCGTGAAGCGGGCGAATCGCGACCGGTGGGAGGTAGATGGTGCTGGGTGTGTGTGCAGATAGGAGGGTTTGGGTTTGTGATGGGTGGGTGAGGTTCGGAAGGGCGCTGTGTTGGTCAGAATGTCGATGTGTGAAGCAGGATGTGTTTTGAGGTGGATGTGGTGCTGTTTTTGAATGATGTTAAATTTTAACGACAGCTTGGCCGAGTGGTTAAGGCGATAGACTAGAAATCTATTGGGGTAACCCGCGTGAGTTCAAATCTCACAGCTGTCGGACCCATTTTACCTTGCTCTACCCTATTTGAGCTCGCGTCTTTATGCCTTCCCCGCACCTCCTGCGACGCCATGCGCCCAAGCACCACGTCTGTCGATTCTGAGCGAGTCGACAGGAGGTTGGATACTCGCACACACACACCACAGTTTCCACCAGAATCTTCGTTCCCACACACCCGTCCGTTTCACAATCAACCATTATCCGACGGACGATTTCTGAGGCCCAACGACGTCGAAAGCAGCTGTCGACAGACTGGACAATGAGGCCACCCACTACTGCTATGACGCGAGCTGTAGCGTGCGTCGACGCGTTGGGCAGGGCAAAGGCGGCACAGTGGGTTCTGGGCACATGATGCGACAGCAGCGCATGCGCGAAAAGAGGTCGATAAGTTGGCGCCTCAGTTGCTGGGTGGCGACTACACGTCACCACAGTGACCGGCGGACGGCAATACGGAGCAGTAGCGCGCTGAGGCGCGTGTAGATAAACCATCGGAGACAGGAGATGTTTGGGTCCGTCAATCGTTGTGGAACATGCGTGGGGATCCGTGAGTGGTGCGAGTGCGAGGCGGGGGCTCAAGCCGTGGTGGTAGTGGGCGGTGGAGAGTGTTCTGTGTGTTGCATGTGGCGTAAAGTGCGTGCGAAAAAGTTGTGATTTGCGGTTTGTGCGGACGATCGAGTGTCGGTGTCGTCTAGTGGTTAGGACGTGAGCTTAACACGCTCAAGATCGAGGGTTCGATCCCCTCCTCCGATATGTTCTTGTCTTTTTCTGCATCCCTTCACAACGGCTGTTTTCGCGCCTCCGGGGCCAGATGCGCATGCCACTATCATAACTCATCGCGCGAACGTCCCGCCCGCTAGTAGGTATCATAGCGCACGAGCCGTGTACAGCCCCGGAGAAAACACGATCGTGAAGCGGGCGAATCGCGACCGGTGGGAGGTAGATGGTGCTGGGTGTGTGTGCAGATAGGAGGGTTTGGGTTTGTGATGGGTGGGTGAGGTTCGGAAGGGCGCTGTGTTGGTCAGAATGTCGATGTGTGAAGCAGGATGTGTTTTGAGGTGGATGTGGTGCTGTTTTTGAATGATGTTAAATTTTAACGACAGCTTGGCCGAGTGGTTAAGGCGATAGACTAGAAATCTATTGGGGTAACCCGCGTGAGTTCAAATCTCACAGCTGTCGGACCCATTTTACCTTGCTCTACCCTATTTGAGCTCGCGTCTTTATGCCTTCCCCGCACCTCCTGCGACGCCATGCGCCCAAGCACCACGTCTGTCGATTCTGAGCGAGTCGACAGGAGGTTGGATACTCGCACACCCACCACAGTTTCCACCAGAATCTTCGTTCCCACACACCCGTCCGTTTCACAATCAACCATTATCCGACGGACGATTTCTGAGGCCCAACGACGTCGAAAGCAGCTGTCGACAGACTGGACAATGAGGCCACCCACTACTGCTATGACGCGAGCTGTAGCGTGCGTCGACGCGTTGGGCAGGGCAAAGGCGGCACAGTGGGTTCTGGGCACATGATGCGACAGCAGCGCATGCGCGAAAAGAGGTCGATAAGTTGGCGCCTCAGTTGCTGGGTGGCGACTACACGTCACCACAGTGACCGGCGGACGGCAATACGGAGCAGTAGCGCGCTGAGGCGCGTGTAGATAAACCATCGGAGACAGGAGATGTTTGGGTCCGTCAATCGTTGTGGAACATGCGTGGGGATCCGTGAGTGGTGCGAGTGCGAGGCGGGGGCTCAAGCCGTGGTGGTAGTGGGCGGTGGAGAGTGTTCTGTGTGTTGCATGTGGCGTAAAGTGCGTGCGAAAAAGTTGTGATTTGCGGTTTGTGCGGACGATCGAGTGTCGGTGTCGTCTAGTGGTTAGGACGTGAGCTTAACACGCTCAAGATCGAGGGTTCGATCCCCTCCTCCGATATGTTCTTGTCTTTTTCTGCATCCCTTCACAACGGCTGTTTTCGCGCCTCCGGGGCCAGATGCGCATGCCACTATCATAACTCATCGCGCGAACGTCCCGCCCGCTAGTAGGTATCATAGCGCACGAGCCGTGTACAGCCCCGGAGAAAACACGATCGTGAAGCGGGCGAATCGCGACCGGTGGGAGGTAGATGGTGCTGGGTGTGTGTGCAGATAGGAGGGTTTGGGTTTGTGATGGGTGGGTGAGGTTCGGAAGGGCGCTGTGTTGGTCAGAATGTCGATGTGTGAAGCAGGATGTGTTTTGAGGTGGATGTGGTGCTGTTTTTGAATGATGTTAAATTTTAACGACAGCTTGGCCGAGTGGTTAAGGCGATAGACTAGAAATCTATTGGGGTAACCCGCGTGAGTTCAAATCTCACAGCTGTCGGACCCATTTTACCTGGCTCTACCCTATTTGAGCTCGCGTCTTTATGCCTTCCCCGCACCTCCTGCGACGCCATGCGCCCAAGCACCACGTCTGTCGATTCTGAGCGAGTCGACAGGAGGTTGGATACTCGCACACCCACCACAGTTTCCACCAGAATCTTCGTTCCCACACACCCGTCCGTTTCACAATCAACCATTATCCGACGGACGATTTCTGAGGCCCAACGACGTCGAAAGCAGCTGTCGACAGACTGGACAATGAGGCCACCCACTACTGCTATGACGCGAGCTGTAGCGTGCGTCGACGCGTTGGGCAGGGCAAAGGCGGCACAGTGGGTTCTGGGCACATGATGCGACAGCAGCGCATGCGCGAAAAGAGGTCGATAAGTTGGCGCCTCAGTTGCTGGGTGGCGACTACACGTCACCACAGTGACCGGCGGACGGCAATACGGAGCAGTAGCGCGCTGAGGCGCGTGTAGATAAACCATCGGAGACAGGAGATGTTTGGGTCCGTCAATCGTTGTGGAACATGCGTGGGGGTCCGTGAGTGGTGCGAGTGCGAGGCGGGGGCTCAAGCCGTGGTGGTAGTGGGCGGTGGAGAGTGTTCTGTGTGTTGCATGTGGCGTAAAGTGCGTGCGAAAAAGTTGTGATTTGCGGTTTGTGCGGACGATCGAGTGTCGGTGTCGTCTAGTGGTTAGGACGTGAGCTTAACACGCTCAAGATCGAGGGTTCGATCCCCTCCTCCGATATGTTCTTGTCTTTTTCTGCATCCCTTCACAACGGCTGTTTTCGCGCCTCCGGGGCCAGATGCGCATGCCACTATCATAACTCATCGCGCGAACGTCCCGCCCGCTAGTAGGTATCATAGCGCACGAGCCGTGTACAGCCCCGGAGAAAACACGATCGTGAAGCGGGCGAATCGCGACCGGTGGGAGGTAGATGGTGCTGGGTGTGTGTGCAGATAGGAGGGTTTGGGTTTGTGATGGGTGGGTGAGGTTCGGAAGGGCGCTGTGTTGGTCAGAATGTCGATGTGTGAAGCAGGATGTGTTTTGAGGTGGATGTGGTGCTGTTTTTGAATGATGTTAAATTTTAACGACAGCTTGGCCGAGTGGTTAAGGCGATAGACTAGAAATCTATTGGGGTAACCCGCGTGAGTTCAAATCTCACAGCTGTCGGACCCATTTTACCTGGCTCTACCCTATTTGAGCTCGCGTCTTTATGCCTTCCCCGCACCTCCTGCGACGCCATGCGCCCAAGCACCACGTCTGTCGATTCTGAGCGAGTCGACAGGAGGTTGGATACTCGCACACGCACACCACAGTTTCCACCAGAATCTTCGTTCCCACACACCCGTCCGTTTCACAATCAACCATTATCCGACGGACGATTTCTGAGGCCCAACGACGTCGAAAGCAGCTGTCGACAGACTGGACAATGAGGCCACCCACTACTGCTATGACGCGAGCTGTAGCGTGCGTCGACGCGTTGGGCAGGGCAAAGGCGGCACAGTGGGTTCTGGGCACATGATGCGACAGCAGCGCATGCGCGAAAAGAGGTCGATAAGTTGGCGCCTCAGTTGCTGGGTGGCGACTACACGTCACCACAGTGACCGGCGGACGGCAATACGGAGCAGTAGCGCGCTGAGGCGCGTGTAGATAAACCATCGGAGACAGGAGATGTTTGGGTCCGTCAATCGTTGTGGAACATGCGTGGGGATCCGTGAGTGGTGCGAGTGCGAGGCGGGGGCTCAAGCCGTGGTGGTAGTGGGCGGTGGAGAGTGTTCTGTGTGTTGCATGTGGCGTAAAGTGCGTGCGAAAAAGTTGTGATTTGCGGTTTGTGCGGACGATCGAGTGTCGGTGTCGTCTAGTGGTTAGGACGTGAGCTTAACACGCTCAAGATCGAGGGTTCGATCCCCTCCTCCGATATGTTCTTGTCTTTTTCTGCATCCCTTCACAACGGCTGTTTTCGCGCCTCCGGGGCCAGATGCGCATGCCACTATCATAACTCATCGCGCGAACGTCCCGCCCGCTAGTAGGTATCATAGCGCACGAGCCGTGTACAGCCCCGGAGAAAACACGATCGTGAAGCGGGCGAATCGCGACCGGTGGGAGGTAGATGGTGCTGGGTGTGTGTGCAGATAGGAGGGTTTGGGTTTGTGATGGGTGGGTGAGGTTCGGAAGGGCGCTGTGTTGGTCAGAATGTCGATGTGTGAAGCAGGATGTGTTTTGAGGTGGATGTGGTGCTGTTTTTGAATGATGTTAAATTTTAACGACAGCTTGGCCGAGTGGTTAAGGCGATAGACTAGAAATCTATTGGGGTAACCCGCGTGAGTTCAAATCTCACAGCTGTCGGACCCATTTTACCTGGCTCTACCCTATTTGAGCTCGCGTCTTTATGCCTTCCCCGCACCTCCTGCGACGCCATGCGCCCAAGCACCACGTCTGTCGATTCTGAGCGAGTCGACAGGAGGTTGGATACTCGCACACACACACCACAGTTTCCACCAGAATCTTCGTTCCCACACACCCGTCCGTTTCACAATCAACCATTATCCGACGGACGATTTCTGAGGCCCAACGACGTCGAAAGCAGCTGTCGACAGACTGGACAATGAGGCCAACCACTACTGCTATGACGCGAGCTGTAGCGTGCGTCGACGCGTTGGGCAGGGCAAAGGCGGCACAGTGGGTTCTGGGCACATGATGCGACAGCAGCGCATGCGCGAAAAGAGGTCGATAAGTTGGCGCCTCAGTTGCTGGGTGGCGACTACACGTCACCACAGTGACCGGCGGACGGCAATACGGAGCAGTAGCGCGCTGAGGCGCGTGTAGATAAACCATCGGAGACAGGAGATGTTTGGGTCCGTCAATCGTTGTGGAACATGCGTGGGGATCCGTGAGTGGTGCGAGTGCGAGGCGGGGGCTCAAGCCGTGGTGGTAGTGGGCGGTGGAGAGTGTTCTGTGTGTTGCATGTGGCGTAAAGTGCGTGCGAAAAAGTTGTGATTTGCGGTTTGTGCGGACGATCGAGTGTCGGTGTCGTCTAGTGGTTAGGACGTGAGCTTAACACGCTCAAGATCGAGGGTTCGATCCCCTCCTCCGATATGTTCTTGTCTTTTTCTGCATCCCTTCACAACGGCTGTTTTCGCGCCTCCGGGGCCAGATGCGCATGCCACTATCATAACTCATCGCGCGAACGTCCCGCCCGCTAGTAGGTATCATAGCGCACGAGCCGTGTACAGCCCCGGAGAAAACACGATCGTGAAGCGGGCGAATCGCGACCGGTGGGAGGTAGATGGTGCTGGGTGTGTGTGCAGATAGGAGGGTTTGGGTTTGTGATGGGTGGGTGAGGTTCGGAAGGGCGCTGTGTTGGTCAGAATGTCGATGTGTGAAGCAGGATGTGTTTTGAGGTGGATGTGGTGCTGTTTTTGAATGATGTTAAATTTTAACGACAGCTTGGCCGAGTGGTTAAGGCGATAGACTAGAAATCTATTGGGGTAACCCGCGTGAGTTCAAATCTCACAGCTGTCGGACCCATTTTACCTGGCTCTACCCTATTTGAGCTCGCGTCTTTATGCCTTCCCCGCACCTCCTGCGACGCCATGCGCCCAAGCACCACGTCTGTCGATTCTGAGCGAGTCGACAGGAGGTTGGATACTCGCACACACACCACAGTTTCCACCAGAATCTTCGTTCCCACACACCCGTCCGTTTCACAATCAACCATTATCCGACGGACGATTTCTGAGGCCCAACGACGTCGAAAGCAGCTGTCGACAGACTGGACAATGAGGCCACCCACTACTGCTATGACGCGAGCTGTAGCGTGCGTCGACGCGTTGGGCAGGGCAAAGGCGGCACAGTGGGTTCTGGGCACATGATGCGACAGCAGCGCATGCGCGAAAAGAGGTCGATAAGTTGGCGCCTCAGTTGCTGGGTGGCGACTACACGTCACCACAGTGACCGGCGGACGGCAATACGGAGCAGTAGCGCGCTGAGGCGCGTGTAGATAAACCATCGGAGACAGGAGATGTTTGGGTCCGTCAATCGTTGTGGAACATGCGTGGGGATCCGTGAGTGGTGCGAGTGCGAGGCGGGGGCTCAAGCCGTGGTGGTAGTGGGCGGTGGAGAGTGTTCTGTGTGTTGCATGTGGCGTAAAGTGCGTGCGAAAAAGTTGTGATTTGCGGTTTGTGCGGACGATCGAGTGTCGGTGTCGTCTAGTGGTTAGGACGTGAGCTTAACACGCTCAAGATCGAGGGTTCGATCCCCTCCTCCGATATGTTCTTGTCTTTTTCTGCATCCCTTCACAACGGCTGTTTTCGCGCCTCCGGGGCCAGATGCGCATGCCACTATCATAACTCATCGCGCGAACGTCCCGCCCGCTAGTAGGTATCATAGCGCACGAGCCGTGTACAGCCCCGGAGAAAACACGATCGTGAAGCGGGCGAATCGCGACCGGTGGGAGGTAGATGGTGCTGGGTGTGTGTGCAGATAGGAGGGTTTGGGTTTGTGATGGGTGGGTGAGGTTCGGAAGGGCGCTGTGTTGGTCAGAATGTCGATGTGTGAAGCAGGATGTGTTTTGAGGTGGATGTGGTGCTGTTTTTGAATGATGTTAAATTTTAACGACAGCTTGGCCGAGTGGTTAAGGCGATAGACTAGAAATCTATTGGGGTAACCCGCGTGAGTTCAAATCTCACAGCTGTCGGACCCATTTTACCTGGCTCTACCCTATTTGAGCTCGCGTCTTTATGCCTTCCCCGCACCTCCTGCGACGCCATGCGCCCAAGCACCACGTCTGTCGATTCTGAGCGAGTCGACAGGAGGTTGGATACTCGCACACACACACCACAGTTTCCACCAGAATCTTCGTTCCCACACACCCGTCCGTTTCACAATCAACCATTATCCGACGGACGATTTCTGAGGCCCAACGACGTCGAAAGCAGCTGTCGACAGACTGGACAATGAGGCCAACCACTACTGCTATGACGCGAGCTGTAGCGTGCGTCGACGCGTTGGGCAGGGCAAAGGCGGCACAGTGGGTTCTGGGCACATGATGCGACAGCAGCGCATGCGCGAAAAGAGGTCGATAAGTTGGCGCCTCAGTTGCTGGGTGGCGACTACACGTCACCACAGTGACCGGCGGACGGCAATACGGAGCAGTAGCGCGCTGAGGCGCGTGTAGATAAACCATCGGAGACAGGAGATGTTTGGGTCCGTCAATCGTTGTGGAACATGCGTGGGGATCCGTGAGTGGTGCGAGTGCGAGGCGGGGGCTCAAGCCGTGGTGGTAGTGGGCGCTGGAGAGTGTTCTGTGTGTTGCATGTGGCGTAAAGTGCGTGCGCGCGAAAAGTTGTGATTTGCGGTTTGTGCGGACGATCGAGTGTCGGTGTCGTCTAGTGGTTAGGACGTGAGCTTAACACGCTCAAGATCGAGGGTTCGATCCCTCCCCGATATGTTCTTGTCTTTTTCTGCATCCCTTCACAACGGCTGTTTTCGCGCCTCCGGGGCCAGATGCGCATGCCACTATCATAACTCATCGCGCGAACGTCCCGCCCGCTAGTAGGTATCATAGCGCACGAGCCGTGTACAGCCCCGGAGAAAACACGATCGTGAAGCGGGCGAATCGCGACCGGTGGGAGGTAGATGGTGCTGGGTGTGTGTGCAGATAGGAGGGTTTGGGTTTGTGATGGGTGGGTGAGGTTCGGAAGGGCGCTGTGTTGGTCAGAATGTCGATGTGTGAAGCAGGATGTGTTTTGAGGTGGATGTGGTGCTGTTTTTGAATGATGTTAAATTTTAACGACAGCTTGGCCGAGTGGTTAAGGCGATAGACTAGAAATCTATTGGGGTAACCCGCGTGAGTTCAAATCTCACAGCTGTCGGACCCATTTTACCTTGCTCTACCCTATTTGAGCTCGCGTCTTTATGCCTTCCCCGCACCTCCTGCGACGCCATGCGCCCAAGCACCACGTCTGTCGATTCTGAGCGAGTCGACAGGAGGTTGGATACTCGCACACACACACCACAGTTTCCACCAGAATCTTCGTTCCCACACACCCGTCCGTTTCACAATCAACCATTATCCGACGGACGATTTCTGAGGCCCAACGACGTCGAAAGCAGCTGTCGACAGACTGGACAATGAGGCCAACCACTACTGCTATGACGCGAGCTGTAGCGTGCGTCGACGCGTTGGGCAGGGCAAAGGCGGCACAGTGGGTTCTGGGCACATGATGCGACAGCAGCGCATGCGCGAAAAGAGGTCGATAAGTTGGCGCCTCAGTTGCTGGGTGGCGACTACACGTCACCACAGTGACCGGCGGACGGCAATACGGAGCAGTAGCGCGCTGAGGCGCGTGTAGATAAACCATCGGAGACAGGAGATGTTTGGGTCCGTCAATCGTTGTGGAACATGCGTGGGGATCCGTGAGTGGTGCGAGTGCGAGGCGGGGGCTCAAGCCGTGGTGGTAGTGGGCGGTGGAGAGTGTTCTGTGTGTTGCATGTGGCGTAAAGTGCGTGCGAAAAAGTTGTGATTTGCGGTTTGTGCGGACGATCGAGTGTCGGTGTCGTCTAGTGGTTAGGACGTGAGCTTAACACGCTCAAGATCGAGGGTTCGATCCCCTCCTCCGATATGTTCTTGTCTTTTTCTGCATCCCTTCACAACGGCTGTTTTCGCGCCTCCGGGGCCAGATGCGCATGCCACTATCATAACTCATCGCGCGAACGTCCCGCCCGCTAGTAGGTATCATAGCGCACGAGCCGTGTACAGCCCCGGAGAAAACACGATCGTGAAGCGGGCGAATCGCGACCGGTGGGAGGTAGATGGTGCTGGGTGTGTGTGCAGATAGGAGGGTTTGGGTTTGTGATGGGTGGGTGAGGTTCGGAAGGGCGCTGTGTTGGTCAGAATGTCGATGTGTGAAGCAGGATGTGTTTTGAGGTGGATGTGGTGCTGTTTTTGAATGATGTTAAATTTTAACGACAGCTTGGCCGAGTGGTTAAGGCGATAGACTAGAAATCTATTGGGGTAACCCGCGTGAGTTCAAATCTCACAGCTGTCGGACCCATTTTACCTTGCTCTACCCTATTTGAGCTCGCGTCTTTATGCCTTCCCCGCACCTCCTGCGACGCCATGCGCCCAAGCACCACGTCTGTCGATTCTGAGCGAGTCGACAGGAGGTTGGATACTCGCACACACCACAGTTTCCACCAGAATCTTCGTTCCCACACACCCGTCCGTTTCACAATCAACCATTATCCGACGGACGATTTCTGAGGCCCAACGACGTCGAAAGCAGCTGTCGACAGACTGGACAATGAGGCCAACCACTACTGCTATGACGCGAGCTGTAGCGTGCGTCGACGCGTTGGGCAGGGCAAAGGCGGCACAGTGGGTTCTGGGCACATGATGCGACAGCAGCGCATGCGCGAAAAGAGGTCGATAAGTTGGCGCCTCAGTTGCTGGGTGGCGACTACACGTCACCACAGTGACCGGCGGACGGCAATACGGAGCAGTAGCGCGCTGAGGCGCGTGTAGATAAACCATCGGAGACAGGAGATGTTTGGGTCCGTCAATCGTTGTGGAACATGCGTGGGGATCCGTGAGTGGTGCGAGTGCGAGGCGGGGGCTCAAGCCGTGGTGGTAGTGGGCGGTGGAGTGTTCTGTGTGTTGCATGTGGCGTAAAGTGCGTGCGAAAAAGTTGTGATTTGCGGTTTGTGCGGACGATCGAGTGTCGGTGTCGTCTAGTGGTTAGGACGTGAGCTTAACACGCTCAAGATCGAGGGTTCGATCCCCTCCTCCGATATGTTCTTGTCTTTTTCTGCATCCCTTCACAACGGCTGTTTTCGCGCCTCCGGGGCCAGATGCGCATGCCACTATCATAACTCATCGCGCGAACGTCCCGCCCGCTAGTAGGTATCATAGCGCACGAGCCGTGTACAGCCCCGGAGAAAACACGATCGTGAAGCGGGCGAATCGCGACCGGTGGGAGGTAGATGGTGCTGGGTGTGTGTGCAGATAGGAGGGTTTGGGTTTGTGATGGGTGGGTGAGGTTCGGAAGGGCGCTGTGTTGGTCAGAATGTCGATGTGTGAAGCAGGATGTGTTTTGAGGTGGATGTGGTGCTGTTTTTGAATGATGTTAAATTTTAACGACAGCTTGGCCGAGTGGTTAAGGCGATAGACTAGAAATCTATTGGGGTAACCCGCGTGAGTTCAAATCTCACAGCTGTCGGACCCATTTTACCTTGCTCTACCCTATTTGAGCTCGCGTCTTTATGCCTTCCCCGCACCTCCTGCGACGCCATGCGCCCAAGCACCACGTCTGTCGATTCTGAGCGAGTCGACAGGAGGTTGGATACTCGCACACACACACCACAGTTTCCACCAGAATCTTCGTTCCCACACACCCGTCCGTTTCACAATCAACCATTATCCGACGGACGATTTCTGAGGCCCAACGACGTCGAAAGCAGCTGTCGACAGACTGGACAATGAGGCCAACCACTACTGCTATGACGCGAGCTGTAGCGTGCGTCGACGCGTTGGGCAGGGCAAAGGCGGCACAGTGGGTTCTGGGCACATGATGCGACAGCAGCGCATGCGCGAAAAGAGGTCGATAAGTTGGCGCCTCAGTTGCTGGGTGGCGACTACACGTCACCACAGTGACCGGCGGACGGCAATACGGAGCAGTAGCGCGCTGAGGCGCGTGTAGATAAACCATCGGAGACAGGAGATGTTTGGGTCCGTCAATCGTTGTGGAACATGCGTGGGGATCCGTGAGTGGTGCGAGTGCGAGGCGGGGGCTCAAGCCGTGGTGGTAGTGGGCGGTGGAGTGTTCTGTGTGTTGCATGTGGCGTAAAGTGCGTGCGAAAAAGTTGTGATTTGCGGTTTGTGCGGACGATCGAGTGTCGGTGTCGTCTAGTGGTTAGGACGTGAGCTTAACACGCTCAAGATCGAGGGTTCGATCCCCTCCTCCGATATGTTCTTGTCTTTTTCTGCATCCCTTCACAACGGCTGTTTTCGCGCCTCCGGGGCCAGATGCGCATGCCACTATCATAACTCATCGCGCGAACGTCCCGCCCGCTAGTAGGTATCATAGCGCACGAGCCGTGTACAGCCCCGGAGAAAACACGATCGTGAAGCGGGCGAATCGCGACCGGTAGATGGTGCTGGGTGTGTGTGCAGATAGGAGGGTTTGGGTTTGTGATGGGTGGGTGAGGTTCGGAAGGGCGCTGTGTTGGTCAGAATGTCGATGTGTGAAGCAGGATGTGTTTTGAGGTGGATGTGGTGCTGTTTTTGAATGATGTTAAATTTTAACGACAGCTTGGCCGAGTGGTTAAGGCGATAGACTAGAAATCTATTGGGGTAACCCGCGTGAGTTCAAATCTCACAGCTGTCGGACCCATTTTACCTGCTCTACCCTATTTGAGCTCGCGTCTTTATGCCTTCCCCGCACCTCCTGCGACGCCATGCGCCCAAGCACCACGTCTGTCGATTCTGAGCGAGTCGACAGGAGGTTGGATACTCGCACACCCACAGTTTCCACCAGAATCTTCGTTCCCACACACCCGTCCGTTTCACAATCAACCATTATCCGACGGACGATTTCTGAGGCCCAACGACGTCGAAAGCAGCTGTCGACAGACTGGACAATGAGGCCAACCACTACTGCTATGACGCGAGCTGTAGCGTGCGTCGACGCGTTGGGCAGGGCAAAGGCGGCACAGTGGGTTCTGGGCACATGATGCGACAGCAGCGCATGCGCGAAAAGAGGTCGATAAGTTGG